>CM023486.1:58087847-58732509 GCA_013339685.2 Hyalomma asiaticum
TTTACGATGTGCATTGCTGTGGCCTGCGACCGTGGTTTGCGCTGGGATTGGTGTATTGCGAGGCACTCATTTGCCCCTTTCGCCACCTCTTCCCATTAAACCAATCGATAAGATAAGCACATTTCATATGTCGATGTATAAACTTCAACCTTCAAACTTCAACGTCAATGATTGATGTTTACGGAGCTAACACGATATACTGTTCATGCGCGCCACGACTAACGGTACTTCACTCACGTGGGGCGCATACCCGTGGTGTTCTGCCCGCAGAGTGCGGGTATACGCTACAGTTGTTCGAATTTTATAGACCCCATGTCATTCAAGGATATATTAAATAGGCGTTTAACATGTAAATAGAATACATTTTAAAGAAAGAAGATTTGGTACAATAAGCGGGCCTCCATATTTCGCCTCATCCAAAGGTCGCGGGATTGAATCACGGCCGCGGCGGCTCCATTTCGACGGTGACGACATGTTGAGGCCCCTGCACTGTGCGATGTCAGAGCACGTTAAAGAACCCCAGGTGGTCGAAATTTCCGGGGACCTCCACTACGGCGCATCTCATAATCATAGCTGCTTTCGGGACGTTAAACGCCACAAATCAATCAATCAACATTTCGCCTCCATTGAAATGCGGCCGCCGGGTAGGGATTCGGTACCGCAACCTTTGGATCGGATGCTGAGGACCATAACCACTAGACCACCGTGGCGGGGCAAAGGTATTTACCTGCAGAGCAAAAGTATTCTCGAATAGTTTTGAATGAATCTACGAAACAATGCTTTCCTTTATTATCTACAATTACTACATGCTGTGATCAAAGCCTGGTGGCACGTGAAGTATCTGCGTTTAGTGCACCTATAACACGAAGAAAATATCCTGAAGATCCCACGCACTGTATGGGAAGCGGTGTCATGCGAAGCAGTCAACAATTAAATTGCCTCTGACGAACTGTTTCACAATCAGCACACTGTTACGAGTATAGGATCAAGAGCTTTGTGCAAACAAATGTACCCACTCATGAGTATGCTTAACATGGACTAACCGGTAACGTCGACAGGCACCGTAACGACTGAATGGTACCTGATGGTACGATGTAACGTTGGAACTCTCGTTAGTCCAAATCGCAGACATCTGCTTTTTCGAAGAAAAAGTCCACTATACGGCACGTTGGGGTGCTATCACAAGCTTTGTTCGTTGAAATATTCCCACAGCATCAAGCAAAGTAGCACAAAAGCAAACGGAATGGTAGCAGAAGATATGTGTTGACATCATAGCGCTTATCACAGAATACAAGAAAAATTCACATTACACAAGCACCATTACAACTGCTGCTGCTGCTGTAGGTTTATTTACTGTGTGTACCGAGTGGGAGAAGCAGCCGTAACCTAGTCGTAGCGTGCTTGCTTGGCACCTCGTGGGCCCCAGTTCGATACCACCCTAAGGCTTTGTAGGTTGCATGTGTTGTGCTTGCTATGTCTATATTTCTACCGCAACCTACGAGATACAGTGTTCCTTGTCTTAAGAGCGGACCTCTTTGAGCCGGCCTCCCTGTGTCAAGCGCGAACAGAGAAATGTCGGTCGATCCTGGAGGCAGCGAAGCTGGGTGAGGTACGGAAAACTAGGGGCGCCGCTCATAGCTGCGGGTTCAATCCCCGAAGTATGTATATATATATATATATATATATATATATATATATATATATATATATATATATATATATATACATTCACTTTAATTCTTTTACTTACCCCAAAATTACAATATCATAATTACGAATTGGAATAACTTCCCCTATGCTTTCCTAGGCTTCAGTGTATGTTGTTTCATTAACTTGTGTCTAACAAATAACAGCGAGCCCTTGACCCCCTTCCCTTTCGCTATATATATATATATATATATATATATATATATATATATATATATATATATATATATATATATATATATATATATATATATATATATATATACCGCAGCCCCGACGTTTCTTATGTCTATTTTTTGGTTGACATAGGTTCTATGAGGTTTAATCACCTGTGGCGCATACCGTGGGCAGGGCACTGTACTGGTATGAGCCACGCATGATTGCAGTGTCAGTAATCGTGAGGTAGATGACGAGTGCATGACTTTAGTGGTATAAAGATGAGTCATTCATGTGTGTCATACATTCATACCCTACCTCCGAAATACTGAGGTGCACCAGGTGAACGAGACGGCCAGGAAAGCACCAAGACGTAGGCGGCTAGATATTTAATTTACGACACAATCGTAGCTGACTGCACTCTCCTCGGTCGTTCTCCAGTTGATGAAATAGCCCGCTTTCCATAGTACATCATCTAGGAAAGACTCAGTCGAGGCTGCTCTTCCAGTCCGAAGCAGAAAATCATGGTCTGTTCCAAAGCGGGACAAGGTGATGCACCGCGCTTTTAACTGTCAACTTCTCAGAGGCAACTCTCCTCGCAGTCGACCCCATGACCGTAGCAAGACTCCTTTGGCGGAAGGTATGACGTCACCTCTTCCTGCTGAGGCAATGGTGAAGTGGATGTCAGAGCACGCGAGGAGCTTTTCCTGGCGTCGCCTCGTTTCCAACTTTAATTCGCAACAAAGAAATGCCACGCGTTTCGTTAATGGGATGTATACCAAAATGGCTACGGCACAACACGACTTCATGACGAACGTAAATGACAGGCCATAACATCAGAATCATGACATACGTGTGTGAGCGGCATGGTTTACATGCCACAGTCTTAATGCTCTTGCGGCCGTTTCGTCAACTTCATATGTACCAAACTCGGTTTAGCGAGACAACAATGCAAATCCATTTTACGTTCCTGACGCGTGCTTCGCATTTCCTTGATTCCCACTGCACGTGGGATCTGCCAATTTTTCATTTCATTGAGTCTCTAAGCTAAGTACCCCACAAGGCTGCCGGGGCGTCCGAGCTCTGACGCTCTGAGAATCTGAGGTGGTGCAAATGCGGTTTGCAGATATTTGGGGCGAAGCTTCTTAAGGCGTGGGTCGTGCGTCCCTAGTAGTAGGTAGCCACCGGCGCGTGCCTGCCGGGAGGCACGCACGCGCCGAGGGCGAGCGCGTGGCTCCCGGCACGCGCTCGCCCGCGAGAGACAACGTTGGCGCAGGCAGCGCCTCCTAGCGAGTTTCTTGATTGAGAAATACCGACTGCTCGCGTTGGAGAAGCGTTCACCGGCAACTCATATATATATATATATATATATATATATATATATATATATATATATATATATATATATATATATATAGGCACTGCATCTTGACTTGCAATGAAGTGCCGGTGGGAGATTTCACTTGTGCATTGTGCATAGTTGAACCGTGAGGATTCGTAGCGAGATGTTATAAAACTAGATGGCGGTACTTGTAGTTGATGATGAAAGATGCGAGATGTTATAATAGTTTGATGACATTTACTCAAGTGTTTCACATTTAATTGTGGGGCGAATTCCACGGAAGAGTTTCACGGTTTACCGATGATTCCTTCCGGAGCTTCGCCCCACTCATCATCATTCACCCCGTGAATATGCTGTGATTTTTGTTTCACATAAGAAATTGTGAGAAATGGAGCATGCGCCAAATAAATATAATTTCCTTTCACCTTGTGAAAACCGCTCCCGAGACGCTTGCATCGATTAAGGAGGTCCGAAAAGACGACGTTTGTCAGGTGCTTTCTTGAGCTCAAACGGACGACATACTATTGACAAAATTGAACAGTCTGGACGCCCTTGTAGAAGAGGATTGAGTGAAAATGTGTCCAGAGTAAAAAGCCCTTAGGGCCCTGACCGTCATTTGTGTTGAAAAAAGAACGACTGCTCCAGACCCCAGAGATTAATAATCGATGCCGTGTTTTAAAACGAAATCCTTGATTTCTTAAGCAAAACCGCCGAAAGGAAATGACTGGAGATCGATGATCACCGGAAACTGTATCAATAAACTGACGAGGAAGCTGGATCTATTGTAGGAAATTTATATACAATTCTGCTTGCTTATGTGCGTTTATCAAAGTAGAGTTGGATGTACTAGCAGCAGTACAAAGACATCCTCTAATATTGGCTAGAAGACTGCTGGTTCTCGTGTCAACAAAAGACAGGCTTGAAGCCCTGAAAGTTTACCAGTTGAAACAGTACGGAACGGCAGCAACTCCAACGCCAAACTTATGGCCCGTTTTGAGGAAGATACACAAGAGATTGTAGTCCCAGTGTTTATTTAAAAGCTTTGTTAGCACAACTATGATTAACAAAATGCTTTGCTGGGTGAGTTAGTTCATCGTATGACATAAATTTGAGCGATCACGAGACACAAGAAGACAAGACGTGCGTCCTGTCGTCTTCTCTTCTTGTGTCTCGTCATTTTCTTGCGCTCTGATTTATTCCGCACCAATTTCTTTATTGGATAACGAGTTGGAATTTGTGAAAAAATCTTAACGACAGCTGCAGCCAGTGTGATCGCGCTGCACATGGTGAATAAATAGGATTGTTCTTGGATGAATAAAAATCATGCATTTCACAGATTATCTTCTGGTCTCCCGTAGCGCCTTGCGGCGCTCTAACCGAGAACGTTACATAAGTGTGAACATTAGCACAGCAGTCACACCACAAAGCGGCATCGGCATGTAATTAGGGATCCTCTTGATCACTCCCTCAACTCAGAATGCGTTCCCCAAAACAAGCGCAGCAGAACACGTCGCCCAATTAAATATACATGCTGCACAAGTTGAGTACGACACTGTTCGCTTGTGGGTAGGCTTGTAGTGCAGTCAAGCCACTCTCAACATATGCGTAGCATCGTTGAGCGGCTTCAGACTATGCTGCTGCTTTATTTGCTGCTGATTTTCTTTATCTTACTCTTTTTTGAATACCTCAGGAAATCTGCTGCGTAGATTTGTATAAAAACTGAGTACATCGCATTCGTACAATAGAAGTCCCTTACTTAATCTCGCCAAATTGCTTGGTATCTGCAAGATGTACGTTTGTCGCCTAGCCAATACTCCCAATAGAAGTAAATTGATAAACAAGTGGTGAGAGTCTAGAAGCACGCCAGATTGCTTACGCGGCTTTTAATGAAGACCGAAATATGTCGCTTGAAACGCACGTTTGAATCAGGGCACTTTTTTAGGTAAGTAAAACTTTAAAAAAGCTTTTGCTTTTCGCAGTGCAAGCGCCCTATTTTTCAATTAGAACAATATGATTGCGTTTCCCAATTCTGTGGTCCTGTGGTCGCTTTAAATTTCGTGTCACAAATGAGATCTGTCAGTCATGCACAAAAATTGCCTTTCCACCGGCACTCTGGTCTCATATAAAATAGGAGCTTTAGTTCCGCGATTATACCCTCAAATGGCACGTATCATTGCTAGTGCTAGTGTGTAAGGGCCTCAGAAATGATCCCGTTCTTACAAAATCTACTTAAGCCTCGGCTTTATTACTCGGTAAATATTGAACGGCAAATTTCTGCCTCACAAGGATTAGAATGCTACGGATGTATTCTCCGGGAGGGAACGATATCTTTAGCTTGGTTTCGTCACTTGAGGCAATACGTATTAGTCCTACAAAAGATTAGGTGCACTATAGTATTTAAGGAACTCTCTGAGGTTCAGGAAAAACGTTGTGACACTGCTCCGTGTATTTTAGTAACGATAATAACACGTTAAAACATAGCGCCATTGCAGCCGTACGTCTAATTCTGTGATACCTGCTCTAATAGTCTGAACTCACCACATTATTAAACATTTTTTTTTTCAGTGCGGAAGCGCATGTGGTAATGTAGGCCGGCTTTTCGAGGAAAAAGGAGCCTTACAATGATGGATTCGCACCTAGGCTGTTCATATTCTTAAACGTTTTGGCAGCGCAACTGTTCACCCTCGGCAAAGGCCTCTTTCTCGACCGCATGAAATTATCATCATCACGAAATCAGTGCGCGTGCACTTTATATGCATTTCACACGCACGTCATTCTTTTGTCCCAATGCTCTTATGGCACTACTACGTAACGGCGAGAATATTAGTGCCAGGCGGTAGGAAAGGGAACAGGGGGTGAGGAGGAGCGCTGGATGCACAGCCTAGGCACGTGCAGTATGGCATAACAAGAGGTATGAGAGGAAGGGTGACAAGGAATGATACGAGGATGAGGAGGAAGTAAAGGGTAGGGGAGAGGGTACAGCTTTGAATAGCAGCGACACAGAACGATGTGCCAACAGCCCCCCTCGTAGCAAAGGCATGCACAGTGTAGCGGAGCGGATGAGGTGGGGGGGGGGGGGGAGTGAGCATTAGGGATGTGAGAGTTACGTGGAAGGAAAGAAGAATGATAGAGGACGATCATGGTATAGCCTTGACTGCCTAATTTCTCGGGTATTGGGTCCCCAAAACCAGGATACGACTACGAGAAGTGGCAAATCCAAATGAGAGTGAGGACGAGGGAAAGGAGGAAGAGAGATAAAAGCATACTATAGCCTTGTATAATATAACATAGCAAGGGGTTGGGAAGAAAAGTGAGCGAAAGGGAAAGAAGCAGGCGAGAGGATATAGCATGGCATAGTATTGTGCAGTGTAGTATAGCAATCGAAGGGGGAAGAAAAGGGAGGATGAGGAAGAAGGAAAAGAGGAGGCGAGCGCCACGAGTTCCATCGCTTCTTCAATCTTCGAACCACTAGCGCATAGGTTCCTCTTCACTTAACATGATGCCATAGGTAGTCACGTTACATGGCCCCACCAAAACCACGTAAGAAACTTCGCAACCGGACATTTCCCTCCAGGCAAATTTGGGCCTACGCACATGACCCAAACCACGTAACATTACGTCACACCTAGTCATGTGAGTTGCTCCGGGAAACCACGTAACAGCTAGTAACATGACATGTTCCCTCCAAAACTATGTAACAGGTAGTCACGTGGCATGTTCCCGCCGAAACTATGCAACACTCGGTGACGTGACAAATCACGTCACTTCATCGAGCCTGTATAAGCCGGTTCAGGGCGGCCATCAGCGCCGGGTTAGTCGAGCTTTGCACCACTGGTGGAAACTACCCTCTTTCACAATAAATCGCTCATTTAATTTAATACGAAACTTTACAGTTGTCAAAACCGTACTTTGACTAATCGCTGTGTAGTATCTTCCTGATTACGCTCTCGATATACAAACCAGTTCGAATCTCTTCAGTGATCACTGCTATGCACTACTGAAATGTATACAGCTTTGCTATATATTTCTCAATGAGATGCTTACACATGAAACCGAATATGTGTTACATCTAAACTTTCAAGACAGTTAGATGCTACGACTTCAATGATGTCCTTGTCCGATATGAGTATTTCTCTCCCTGTGCAGAATCAACATGAAAGGCCTGGTAAACGCCCTGGTGTGGGTAGCCGTGGCATTAGGTATTCTTTCGTAGCATTACTACCTTGTTTCGGCTTGACTCTGTTTTGCAACGTTCTGTTTGTACGAGTTCGACTTATTAACCATGGTTGAGAACGTCTGATCGAGACACGTCATATTATTTGTACTAATGATAGACACCATTAAAGAAGCATGCTCTGACACAGGTTAGATAATGCACCCTGTGCGGTGGTGAAGTTCCATTTACAACAAAAGGGTAGTTTGCTATTTTCTTTTGTTGGAACAATCAGACGCCTACATAAAGTGTTTTGAGTCGAAGATCCATTCGTAAGCTTTTCTAATAACTTCTCAAAATTCATGACCTTTTCCTTTATTAGGCTTTCAGTGTGTTTTTTTATGAACTTACTTCTAGTTAAAGACTATTCCTCGCGTCTGGGCGTAAATATCTCTTAATACAGATATAATGAGACGAAATAATGAAGTATAATAGGCTTTTAAGCTTACGTTGCACTGGAATGGACAACTGTATCCCAACACGAAGAGGAAGCTTTTGACACACGACAGCAGCTTTGGAACCGACGGCCTAGCGAGCGAAAGATCCAATTTTGAGACACAAGACAGCTCGGACGCGATGAACTTGCTTCGCCCTCATGAGCCTTCTGTTTAGTGCGGGGTGGCTATCTATGACAACGCAGTTAGGATTAATGGCTACCTACTGCTGCACGCCGAAACCTACTAAGTGCATTTGTTACAATGCGGCGAGTTTATTATGTAGTACGTAGCGACATCCTTGTTGCCATCCCATAAATCATTACCGACAGCAATCGTTCGCTATTGTACTTCTAGAGATTCAGACCCGGCTTACAAATTTGGCGATATGTGTTCTTATTGTGCAGAAACAATCGCCACCTGTGAGTTCCACATTCCGGAAAAGCAAACCTATATTTACTTCTCATGCAACAGAGAAGATTAAACAAAGTTTATTTTCCCAGAAAATATGTTTCTGCTTTGACATTTGCAGCTGTCATCATCAACGAAGCGGCTGCTCTTGGAGGATATGTTGGGGGAGGTGGGGGAATCGGACGCAATAAGTGATGTGAATTACATCAGCACTAATCATGTGTCTATGAACACCATGTTAAAAAATGCTCCAGTTTTAATGAAGGGAAAAAGAAAGCAATAAAATCGACGCTTGGCGTTTTGTCTTCCAAACTATATGAACAAGTAACGAGTCTGAGGCTATACACCTGCGTCCGAACGCACAAGGATCTGAAATCTTGACCACTGCAAGCGGTTTTGTTCTTTAAACAAGGTGATTTATTTCTGCTCTGGAACAACTGATGGCCACGCACATCGAAGCAATCACGGCTTGCCATGCAGACAGGGAAATCGTGATCGAGTGCTTCCAGACGCGAATGAAGGTGCCATTGAGTACCATGTTCAACACACAGCGTGAGACATACTGTTCGGCTAGTTAGTCTTGCATCTTGCGATTGCGGGTTTGTTTAGCGAGTTAGACTGCAAGTTAGTGTTGCGAATGAGCACGAAGTGCTTGATCGGGGTCGTTTATTTGATTCCTTTGCCTTGTGGGAAGATCTACATCGCCCAGACGGAAACGTGCCTGAAGGACCGTCTTAAGGAGCACGCTCTAAGTGTGAATAAGAGGGAAGATAAGCACAAACATTTAGTTGCGCATGTAACTGCATGCGAATGTGAGCCGAGCTTCAAGGAGGCTCGAAGCCTAGGTGAAAGCAAGAGCTGCACAGCTTGGCTAGCGTTAGAAGCTTCACACGTAAATAATAACGAGCTAATCTGTATTGGTGCTGCATCAATAGGCTGGCGCTCTTCAGAATTTCGTTTCATGCAGACCGTTGCCTCATTTCTGCATGTTAGCCTCGTGGGTTCCTCGGCACTTGTCATGAAATGTTTGATGCGCATGCGTTAAGACGGATATATACTTCGATGGGTGACCTTCCCAATAAACATTTGTTAGTAGCCCACGTCCTGTCTGCTTCGTCTCTTCTTGTGTGTCGTTGCGTGCCGATCGCGCTAAGTTCTACATATCAACACGCAGCCCTGTGTGACAGCGCTGAGTGCAGCTGAGATTCTGTATTGACCATGAGTTGGATGCGCGGTAAGTTCAGAGACACATAGTGTAGCACTACACTCCGAAAGCTGACATCCCAGTCTCAAGGATATCTGTAGTTTAATAAAGGGGTTTTCAAAATCTTCCTAAACCTCCTGGCCTTGGTTACCACGTGCAAACGGCAGCCTGGCATTGTGTATTTTTCGGGCAATAGGTACAGCCGCACACTTTTTTCTTAGATGCGACTCTGTTAGGAGCCATTAGGGTTGCCGTGGGTGGCAAATTTGCGCTAAATTGGCTATTCCCCGACACTGTCTTGAGATGAAAATTTTACGGTGCCTTCCACGGTGACTTATTGAGAACCCTTAACTTCGACTCTGACACATTTCTTGGACAGTTTTGTTATTACTTACTGATAAAAGACAAGGAAAGCTTAAAGGCTGCATTAAAATAGAGAACTTTTACGGGATGCTATGGACACTCGTGGGGTTTAACAGACTATAAAAGAGAGAGGATCCTTTTGCTACGCATACGCAATCGACGTCAGCACAGTTCAAGCAGTGAAGAGGACAAAATTCGTGCACGAGCTCTTTGGTAACGCATATAGAAACAAACTAGAGCGCCAAATGAACAGAAAACGAAAAGACCACATTTTTTCGAAATTTGCGTCACCTGTCACCTACCACAGGCTCTTTGGTTTGTGGAAAAGTGAAACGAAAAAGAGGCTTAAAAGCAGCGTTCTCTCAGCGTAAAATATAAATATACCATTAGCTGTATGTCCGGTAATGTCGCATTTAGACCCATTGGTCAAGCACAAGCACGGATTTCTCTAATTCTATTTAAACACGCAGTTTATAATCACCTTACAGGGCCTCCTCGCAACACACAAAGTGATCACTGTTAAGCACTGGTGCGGTTGCATAGCACCTTTAATACAACTCTACCTCGTTAGAAGCGGCTGTACGTTGAGGCCCGTGTACTGTGCGATGTCAATGTACGTTAATGAACCTCAGGTGGTCAAAATTTCCGCAGTCCTCCTCTACGGCGTCTTGCCTAATAATATCGTGGTTTTGGGACGTAAAACTAAAAAAACCAAGAAGTGACTCTACATTAACAGCAATGCCGCTGCGGTTGGTACCTTGACGCTTGAAGCGCACTGGTTATTTCTCGGGTTTCTAGGTACAACTGCCAGTCTCTAAAGCTGGCTGTGCCGTATCATGCTAGCTGCCGCACTGACGTTTGTCCAAGGTGTCATACAGATAGATGACCTATATGTATCATACGTAGAAAAGTTTATGGACTAGGAAACATATGCTCGAGGAGAAAAGAGCTCACATAGTGTTTTGTGGACGCAGTGACTTTTCAAGCTATGGGATTTTATTTGTACAAGGCGAAATGGCATAAACCAGGAGCGTCCGCAAACGGTGAAACTTTGCACGTGAAAACGAACAGTTCGTCGGCGGACAGTTTTGCGAACTAACACTTCGCTGTGCGAAAGTGCATGATTTGCTTGTCGACGACCGTCTGCGTTCCTAGAGTAAAGCGGGCCACAACGCAACTGGCTATCATATACGTCACACAAAAAAAATTACAGCATATCCACGGAGTGAATGATGATGAGTGGGCGAAGCTCGGGAGGTTCATCGTAGAACGTGCCGAGTTCCGGATTAATTTAGTTAACGCGCACGCTACGAATCGTCATGGTTCAACTATGCACAAGTGAAATCTCCCACAGGCACTTCATTGCAAGTCAAGATCCAGTGCATATATATATATATATATATATATATATATATATATATATATATATATATATATATATATATATATATATATATAGGTTGCCGGTGAACGCTTCTATGTAGCGGCCGTGGCTGAATCAACGCGCCAGCAGAACGCCGAAGCTTGCCGGCGATAGAGGCGTCAAAACTACTGAAACGCTAACTTCCCGCGCTCATATTAATGCGACTACTTACGACTTTGGTATATTTTTGCTAGGTGGCGGTACCACCACTGAGAACCAAGAGTGCAGTGAAAGGGAGGCGATGTTAATTGAATAGCAATTTTGCTTGCTGAATACGTTTGCTTTAACGGGACATCAATTAGATGCAAATTGTAAAGCGCTCTACTATAAATATAAGGCCCGTATTTTCCTCCTTCTTGCACGTCCGTCGGTAACGTGGTCGGTAGCGCTTCAAGCTCCTACCTCTGCACCCTGGCTGGTTGCGGGTTCCAATCCTAGCGGGTAGTACTTTTTAAATCTCGAATGCGTGCTAATTTCAGACATGTACTTCCGTTACGGAAGTACGTCACAGATATCCCGGTGGACCCCGGCATGAAACACTTTCGCTTAAAAATCGGAGAATAACAGGTGCATTCCAAGCATCGAGAAACCAACCGCAGCGGATGGCTGTTAAATGCAGGGACTTCTAGAAAAGTAATGTTGTTTTACAGGTAACATACTACCATGTGAGTGCTTGCCAGTGAGACCTTATGTGTTAGGTGAGGGGCAGCAGAAAAGACTTATAAAATGTGTGTTTAGATAAAGTTTGAGAAATCGGCGCTTGTATATGACTAATTTTTGTGAACCATACATTGCTGTATATGCGGAAGTGAACATATATATTTTAAGGTATAGAGAACATTACATTTAAGTCTCCATTCGGTTTTATTTTTCCCGAAAGCAGAGAGCTTAGAACAGGTGATTGATGAGGCAAATATAAAAAAGAACAACCTTTTGGTATGCTCCCCATTCATCGCTCTTGGTTGTTTTTGTATGCGATACCAAATAGCTCTTGCCACAACAACGCCTACATCGCAAAGGCACCCTCCTTGTGAATCTGTTTAAAGCACACTACTCTGTCCATGAACTGCGCCAATACTTATGTTTGAGGTAGTCACAAAGTAAACTTTGAGGCGCTATGAAGTTTTCATCCCTAGACAGGCTCCGACAGTAGCCAACTTGGAGCAAAGTTGTGACCTCCTATTCATGCCCAACAATGTTGCGTCTCAGAAATACAGACCTGTTGGCAGCCAAACCTATTGGCTGCCTAACAGTGTCGCGTCTCAGAAAGACGTGTGCGGCTACATCCATTGTCCAAAAAAAAAAAAAATCACCCAGCCAGGCTGCTGTTTGCGCACTTTAATAAAGGCAAGGAGACCTAACAAGATCTCTAAAACTCCTATAATGAGGTTCAAGTCTGCTTGGGAGTAGGATTGTCCCCTCTTAACTTGCAGCGAGGGAAGCGATTCAGTGCCGAAGCGCGTGGCGCAAAACCCACCGTAAAAGTAGTCTGATCGCCAACATAGCATCTCTGTGCGCTGATTGCGGAACCATCTTCGATAGTTGCGAGCAGCACGCGCAGTATTGTTGACAACCTTAACCGCAACGCTCTGCATTGAGCATGGCAGTCAATGACGATTTCATTCGTTGGTGGAGGCTCTTGATCACGATTTCCCTGTCTCGGTGGTGAGCCGTAATCTTATGAATGTGCATCGCCATCATTTGCTCCAGAACGGGCGTAAGGAAGCCTTGTAACCGCCGGCGTCCATAGCTAGAGAGTTATGCACAGATGGCGGCCGTATCGTAAACCAACTTTGCAGGAAGTGCTTCCGCCATAGAAAGGGCCGTCACATGGTTTCGAATAAAAATAAGTTTGCACTGGTCAGAGTTTCGGAACAATGCGCGTTCGTATGCATTCTTATAGGGTGAGCCGCGTTTATTCTACATCAGTAGTTTGAAAAACGAAACGCTATGCGTACTTTGTTCGTATTTTTCAATTTATTAAAAGCCGACATTCCTTGAACATGATGTTGTTCACTGATGCATGGCTAGGGCTGATGCTATGCACATCACTTCTTGCCTCCGATTCCTCTGGTTCCCCCAACGCCGCCTCCAAGAGCAGCCGCTTTGTTGATTATGACAGCTGTAAATACGAAAGAAGAGCGATATCTTAAGTTTTAAGAACACAAAGCTTGGTTTAAGATTCTCTGTTGCATTGGAATAAATATAAGTTATCTTTTTCACAATGGGGAACACACAGGCACCCACAATTTTCTATATGACAATGCCACGACGTTTTAACACGAAAGCGCTTTACGTCGCGATGCGCCAAGAAACCAGTGACGTACTTCCGTAACGGCACTGGATCTTGGAAAAAATGACTGACATTCACAAAGAGAAGGTTCCACCCAGGCCGAATCAAACGCGCTTTCACCCGTGATTTGACGAGATGAGCTAGGACCTCTACCGATACAGCAGCGCAACATTGCTCATACGGGGGGCCGTACAGATGGAACTTGTAAACCTCTATAGTGAACAGAGGAACTTGTAAACCGCTATAGTGAACAGATGTTCACTATAGCGGTTTACAAGGTTCATTTAATTGTCGTTCGGTTAAAGTAAGCGTGTTTAGTACAATGAAGTGTTTCACAGGCAAAATTTCTCTGAAATTAACACCGCCTCCCTTATACTGCACTCTAGGTTCGCCAGATAAAGCGAAGCAGACTGCCACGCTAATTTGGGCCGGTAGTCAGTGCTTCGGTAGTCCTCGCGCCTCGATCGCCGTAGAAGTTAGGGGCGTGGCGGCGTCGTGACGGTCCGTTCCTCGGAAAAAGTACGAACGGGGCCGCTACAAAATTTGTCATGCGCGGCCAGTAATTGTATATGGGATAGCAGCAACGACATCGGTGCGTACTATACAGCAAATTCGCGGAGATGTAACAAATGCATTTGGTAGGTTTCGGCGTGCAACGGCGCGCAACCACTACTCCACCTTCGTTACAACAGATAGCTATAGCCTACACTCACCAGTGGGCGCGTGAGGGAGAAGCTGGTTCATCGCGTCCCAGCCAACTGTGATGTTTGACGCGTCAAAGCTGGTCTCTTTTCGCTGTCTACGCCTTGGGTTCCAAAGCTCCTGTCGTGTGCGAAAAGCTTCCTCTCGTGGTGAAATACAGTGGTGCTTTAAGTTTATTCCAGTGGTAGCCAAAATTAAAGGCCTTTGATACTTCATTCGTTCGTGTCATTACATGTGTATTAAAAGGTGTTTACTCCCACAAGGGGTGATACGCCTTAGCTAAATGTTAGCTCAGTAAGCGCCTGAAAGTTGAAAAGGTCATGAATATTAAGAAGTTATTATAAACGCTTGCCCAAAGATTCTCCGACCTGAAATATGTAGGTGTTCCATTGTTGCAACAAAAGGAAGGAAAAAGCAACTATCCTTATTTTTTCTTGCTTTTATTTTTGTTTTTTTTTTGTCAGAAATGTAATTTTATCACCGTACAGAGCGCACTCTGTAAGTTTTTTCACAGCATATTTATTTCATGGTGTCTATCCCCAGTGCAATTAGTGCATCTTTAGAGCAGAGCTTCACTTGCAGGGTATTAGATACGTCAAGCCCCTATTTATGCAGTGATGGAAATCCCAGTGAAGCCCCAACAATATACTAAGAGTACGAAAGAATACCTAATGCGACGGCGACCCACACAAGGACGTTTACTCCGACCATGCTGTTCATGTTGATTCTGCACTGAAAAAGAAATTCTCATATTGGGCAAGTGCATCACTCACAGTCATGACATGTAACGGGTTTGAAAATTTAAACGCTACACATATCCGGTGTGCAATGTAAGCTTCATCATCATCATCATCATCAGCCTGTTTAGGTCCACTGCAGGACGAAGGCCTCTCCCAACGATTTCCAATCCACCCTATCCTGAGCGAGTTGGTTCCACTTTATGCCTGCAAACTTTTTAATTTCATCGCTCCATCTAATCTTTTGCCTGCCTCTGTTACGTTTTCCCTCTCTTGGTATCCATTCCGTTGCTCTTACTGTCCATCTGTTATCTTTCCTCCTCATGACATGTCCTGCCCAGGTCCACTTCTTTCTTTTAATTGATATAATAATATCGGCTATTCCTGTCTGTTCTCTGATCCATTCCGCTCGTTTTTTATCTCTTAGCGTTACCCCCAACATTTTTCTTTCCATTGCACGTTGCGTGCTCCTTAGTTTTATCTCTAGTTTTTTCGTTATCCTCCACGTTTCTGCGCCGTACGTTAGTACTGGGAGAATGCAGTGATTGAATACTTTTCGTTTTAGTGAGAGCGGTAAGTTTCCAGTCATGATTTCATAAGGCCTTCCGAATGCGCTCCAGCCCAACCTTATTCTACGGAGAATTTCTTTTTCATGGTTAGGAGTTCCTGTTATTAACTGTCCCAGGTATACGTATTCGTTTACACATTGTAAGGGTTCATTGTTGATTTTAAATTTCTGTTCCTTAGCTAGGCTATTGAGCATAACTTTGGTCTTTTGCCTATTCATTCTTAATCCAATTTTAATACTTTCCCTGTTTAGGTCATCAATCATGTTTTGTAGTTCGTCTCCATCGTTGCTAAATAGCACAATGTCGTCGGCGAATCTTAAATTGCTGAGATATTCTCCGTCTATTCGAATTCCCTTGTCTTCCCAGTCTAACCGTTTAAAGATTTCCTCTAAACATGCAGTGAATAGCATCGGGGATATCGTATCTCCCTGTCTCACGCCTCTCCCGATCGGGATTTCTCTGCTTTTCTCATGTAGGAGTAGTGTGGCTGTGCAATCTTTGTATATGTTGTTGATGGTTTTCACGTATATGTCAGGTACCCCTTGTCTACGTAGAGCTTCTAGAACTGCTTGTGTTTCTATCGAGTCAAATGCTTTCTCGTAGTCGATAAACGCCATATAAAGAGGTTTGTTATATTTCGCGTACTTCTCAATTACTAGGTTGATAGCGTGGCTGTGGTCCATTGTCGAGTAACCTTTCCTAAAACCAGCTTGTTCTCTCGGTTGATTAAAGTCGAGTGTTTCTCTTATCCTCGCAGAAATTACTTTTGTAAATAGCTTGTATATTACTGGGAGTAGGCTAATTGGTCTATAATTCTTTAACTCCTTTATGTCACCTTTCTTGTGGATAAGGATTATATTCGCATTTTTCCAACTGCGTGGTATATTACACGTCTTCACACATTTCGTGAAGAGCGATGCAAGTTTTTCAAGTATAATACCTCCTCCGTCTTTAATCAAGTCGGCTGTTATACCATCTTCACCAGCTGCAATATAGCAAAGCTATATTGCAGCTGGTGAAGATGGTATATATATATAAGAAGCTATATTGCTCCTCGGCAATATAGCAAAGCTATACATATTTATTTGGTGCTTAGCAGCAGTAAAACGCTGAAGAGAGCTGGATTGGTTCGTGTTTTGAGAGCGTAAAGTCGGAGACACTGCAAAGTAATCAACACACGGTTTCGACAGATATGAAGTTTTCATTATATGAGATCAGCACGCTATCGTAAAAAGGTGGGCAGCTTGCACAAATAGCGCAAGGCTGGACTATGAGCTGAGGTGGTTGCCAGCCTGCCCTGTCCAGGCTTTACAGGCTGGACAAAGTCACGTGATTTGTTAAGTGACGACCTGTTAACAGTACCTTGGCTAGAATATGCCACGTGACTGACTGTTACATAGTTTTGGCGGGAACATCTCACTTGACTTGCTGTGACGTCATGTCACGTGATCGTGCAGCTGCGCACTCGTGGTGCTAATGCTAAGAAAGCAGCGGGGCTCGTGGTGTTCCCTCACCTCAATTCCCTTTTCCATGAGTTGCTTGCTATCTTAGGCTGTACAAGACTGTGCCATGCTTTATCCTCACCTCTCCTCTCGTCCCTCCTCCTCAACCACCTCTATCATTACCTCGCACTCTCACTTCCCTTATACTGCCCCCTTGTAGTCGTGGCGTTGGGGACGTAAAACGCCAGAAATCAGTCATTCATGGCTACACCTTACCTACCTCCTTCCCTTGTTACTTTCTTCCTTCAGCCTCGCAACACTCCCGCTCACCTGCCTTGTCCAGACCTTTGCTATACTACACTATCCATAGATATGCCACGCTGGGAGCTGTTGGTATATGCCCGCTTTCTGTGCCATTGTTATGCCTATCCCCTTCTTTTTTTTTCCTGATTTCTGGCCCTCACATCATTCTTCTTCAACCCCACTTCTATTTTTTGCACTCTCTTGCTGTACTATACTCGCGGTTATGTAATAGTGGAATAAGAGAATGAGCGCAAGAGAGGAAAGGGAGAGTGAACATTTATTGAAAACAGAAGGATCGTCCTCAGGGCCTCGCTGCTCCTGGGACACTGAGCTGAACTTATCCATGTGTCTCAACAATATACTGGTATTTAGAGAAAGGGATAAGTTGACAAGGGAGATAATGGGAGCGTTCTGCATTCTCAAGAAGGGACCCGAATGCGTTAGCCACCCATCCGTCGCGTTTCTCGCTAAAAAAGTTTCTTTGTTGGAATGTAGTTAAGTAGCCGCCAGATGCCTCGTCCTGCTTCTTGGCTTTTTGAGTTTTTTTTTTTCGCATGTTTTCTGGTTTGTCATTCTTTTTATCCACGCTGATTGGTTCGGTTGCATAGGCCTGTAGTTTGTGATTTTGTTTTTACCCACGTGTACTAGTTCTGTTGCAGCGACCTCAAGCTTGGGCTTGACACGTAGTGTCTGTATATATATATATATATATATATATATATATATATATATATATATATATATATATATATACAGAGAGAGAGAGAAACTTCAGTGAGTTCGGCACGTATAAGAAAAGAAGCGGGTACATGCACGAAAAGCCATACTTTTATACCCAACGTTTCGGCCGTGGCACGGCCTTCGTCAGAGAATATATATAGGTGGTTTCGCAGTGGAATAAATTTAGTAAAATGTGCGCTGGTTGTTTGTGCTCTTTCTTGGCCAAGTGTCTTATTGCGTCACACCGAAGATGAATATGAATATGTACCGACTAGCCCAATGTTCTTTATTACTTAGGGATATTGTGTAGGATGGAAGAGGTGTAGGGTGCAAAGACAAGGGAAAGCATTAGTCTCTATCGGCGTACGGTGCGCGCGCAATGCATAGAAATGCCCGCGAACTGATTTCGTGATATAGACGTGAACATTTGACAGCAGTCTCTGGTTGCGCAGCATAATGATAAGTGAGATAAGGTGACACCAATGGCGTCAGTAATTTGATGCTCTCGAGAAACGGCCTTTTGCAGATTTGAAGCAGCTACGCGATTCAAATATTACGAATATGAACACACTAGGCGCTAATACATACTAGTAAGGTGCCTTGTAATACTTGTAAGGTTCCTTTTTCCAAAAAAGGCTGGCCTGCCCAACAATAGCCACTGCCATTCCGAAAAAAAAATTACCGAAAAATATGGTCAATTTTTACTATTGACGAAATCGACGCGCTACTGCAACGACGCCATATTTTAACATGGTATTATGTTTACTGAATAATACGAAGCACTATTACAACGTTTATTCTGATTCCGGAGAAAGTTCCTAAAACCATAATTTTCGTGAAACTATATGTATTGAATGCAAGTGCAAAACAAAGGTAAACGGTTTTTTCTCGCTCTGACCTACATCGAAGTCTACTAATTCTTATGGAGCACAAAATTTGCCGTAATATACTCACCGAGTTGGAAAGCTGAAGCTCGAACAGAAGGCTTCGGTAAGGACGTGATCACATCTGAGGGCCTTATATACTAGCACTAACAATTATGACGTGTCACTGCACTGTATAATCACAGAAGGAGACCTCGTATTTTATAAGAAACCGTAGTGACGGTGACAGTTAATTTTCCTGATTGACAATTCTCATTTGCGATTCAAGCTAAAAGTGATCACAGGACACAGCACGTGGAGAGAATTCTGAAACACAGTCATATTGTTCTAATTGAAAGAGAGGCCGTTGCACTGCGAAAACAAAAGCTTTTTAGTTTTCTTTACCTCAAAAAATTATGCTGTTGTAGACGTGCGTTTGAAGGACAAATTTCTCCGGCTTGCTTCAATACTGCTTAAGCATTAGGACGTTTCTCTATACTTCACTGCGCGGTTATCAATAGAGTCGTCAAGCATACACTCTGGAGATTCCAAGGACTTTGGCGAGAAGAATTAAAGTACATCTTATCTACAGATACGGTTCACTTATTCGTACTACAAATGGAAGCAGCACCTTACTGAGGTATTCAACTACGTTAAACAAATCAAATCGAGGCCAATAAAGCAGTAGCATAGATTGAAGCCGTTCAGGAATGCCACGCATGTTGTGAGGGTAGCTTATCCGCGGTGTAAGAAAACCTACAAGCGCCAACTGTCATACTCAACTTGGGAAGCATTCTTAAGTGCTTGATGCCTTTTAAGAGCGACCGTAATTACATATCGCTTTGTGAAATGATTGGCCTGCTAGTGTAAAGGGGTATAAAGGCGTAAAGGGGTGGGGTGGGGCGTTGAATATACTGAAGGAGATCCCACAGCACAAGTTGGAAAGGGGGGCACCTCTTAGAAGATAACGTGTAGATAAATACAAAATATGGGCAACGCATAGGATTAGAATAATTATTCATAGCTGCAGAAACAAAGCAAAGCGTACATGAGTAATAGTAATACAGCAAAGAAAGAATAATTATAAATGTAGAGAAATTAATCCATAGAATACAGTTTGTTTATGAGGGTAAACGCTCGTTTTGGTGATTTTTTAGTGCTGAGTGGTATAACGTCCTAGAATTGCCATACCTGCAAAAGTCGCTGTATGTTTTTCGTAGTCAGTACGTAAACACCTCGGTCGGAACGTAGCGATACAAAGAGAGAGAACGTGGAGAAGACCCATCGTACCCACTGCATAAACTTTATTCACTCTATAGAAATCCCATTTCTATGCATTGTGCAGCAGCATCCCACTGACTACAGCTGTCAATGAGCCAAGATGAGCCAATCCTTTCCAGGAATGTCGAATCATTATCCATCAAAGCAATCGGCATACTGATAACACAGCTCCGGAAAAACACAGGGACTGCTACCTCTCGCATATCTTTCACAAAATGGGCCACTAAATGGGTGTTGCAACTACTACACTTCCACACTACTTCAACTGGTACACTTTCAGGGCCGCGTGCTTCTTTTTGTATTTGTTGACACGAACATCAGCGTTCTTGTAGCCAATATTGTAAATTGTGGCTTAGCGTTAATTCTAGCACATCCACCTCTATACCGCGACATACGCACATACTCAAGCAGAATTGTTATACAGAATAACTACAACAGATTCGACTTCCGCCTTAATCTGTTCATAGACGCTTCCCGCGGTCACGAAACGCCAGTCATTTCCCTTTGGCGGTCTTGCTAAAGCACTCAAGTATTTTGTTGAAAGGCACACTATCGATTATTCTTCTCTCCAGCAGTCATTCTCTCACACAAACGACGGTCAGAGTCCTAGATATTTCTTTACCGTGGCCATATTTTCACTCAAGCCGTATGTCGACGAGCATCCGCATCGCTGCGTTTATTTAACGTCCTGGCGTCCGTTCATCAGCTCACAGAAGCACAGGAAAACCGTCTTTGTAAACCTCCTTGACCAGTGCAAGAGCCTCAGAAGCGGGTTTGACCTGGTGAAAGCAAAATTCAATCTTATGTCGTTGCTCTGGCGCATGCTCCATATTTCACATTTTCTGCCTGAAAAAAATATGAAAGCAGCATTTGCCTCACTTCAGATTCTCAAGGCCTCTGAACTCGGATGCAACTGCGGCCTTGTGGGGTACATAGCTGAAAGCCCCTGTAGAGAATCCCGCCTCCGGTGACTGCTGTAGAGGCGAACTCACTGGCGCGGCGCAGGCAATCTCAGTGCGTTACGAACGAACACTGTACGTTTCCCAAAATGGGCCAAAGAGTTGGCGTTCAGGACCGAAAGTGTTCGAAGTAGTAAACTATCAGAGAAACAGTTTTCTTCTTTAAATTGTCAACACGAACACCAGCATTCTTGTAGCAGCATTTGAATATGCTGGCTTAGTACGGATGACAGTACACCCTTCTTTACCGTTATATACGCACGTAGACTAGCGGAATTGTGCTGTAGACTGACTACAGCCCGTTCAATGCAATAACGAAGGAAGGAATTAGATTACGTGATATGGCAACAAGGCAAACGCCTTTGCCAAGCCAAACACGAGAAGAAAAGAAAAATCACAGCATATCCACGGGGTGAGTGATGATGAGTGGGCGAAGCTCCGGATGTTCATGACTCTTCCGTGAAAATTCGCCCGTTACATCATCATGAAAGACGTGAGAACCAGTGTGTGAGGTTATATAAGAACCTTTATTCATTTTCTTAGATGAGGTTTGCCTTCCGTTGTCCCTTCCAAATGACGGCTTTATGGTCCGTGAAATGCAAGGAGAGCGGTTCTTGTATGGGTTGCAGTTGGACGTTCGTAAATGCAATGTCTGTGCACGTCCCTCACCCATTCACCCCGTGGATATGCCGTGATTCTCGGCGTCGCGTTTCCTCGCCGCTCCTCGGGCTCTCACAGTTTCTGGATCCGCTTCTCGGCGTCGCCGTGCACCTTCTGCCTCGCGGGCTCGAACGTCGGGATCCGTTTCTCGGCGCCTCCGTGCAGCTTCGGCTTCGCGGGCTCTCATCTCCGGGTTCTGTCAGCGAGCGCGCGCTGCAGCCGCTTTCCGTGCCCTCCGCTCCGCCGCCTTGTCTTCCATATGGCGCAGCGACTCCGAGCGAAAGAGGAAGCGCGCCAAGAGCGAGCGCATTTTATAGCTCTCACCCCTAGCGGTCTCCCATCGCACTGCATCGAAACATCTCGAACGATCGCCTCCATCCAATGATCTAGTAATCGCTCATCACACTATGCGCTCCCATACATCTGAATGGAGCGAGCGCCGCAGCGCCATCTCGTATTTTAATGCGTCAACTATGCTGCGCTAGCGCCATCTAGTGATATTCCGTCACACTAGCCTTTACCATGCATCTCTATGGAGCGAGCGCCACCAACGCCACCTAGTGATCACTTCACGAACTAGACGAGGTGGCTACGACGGAGGAGGGACTGACCCACGGCGTAAGGAGCTTCGCCCCTAACAGCCAGATTGTCCGATGCAGCATGGACGTTTTGTTCAGGATTCCGCTATCATGCGGCGTTTCTTAGTTCAACAGACTGGGATATGTGTTAATGAGCGGCCGAGTGCACACGAGCGCAACGTACGAACGATGTTTTTTTTTTTAACAACATGTCAGCAGGTGCGGCTGCCATGCGCAGTTAAAAGGCACAGATGCAATCTATAGGCATCAAGATGAACACGACAGTTTGGTTGTGGAAGCTCAAAAAATGGCGCGAGAATCAAATGTCGGCATCAGCTACCTTCTATTGGCCTCTCGAGAAAAGAGTTACAGCTGCTGGGCAATGACGGCATGGCACGTGTCAGTGAGTCTTCTCCATCTGCCTCGTGCTCTTTTATCTAAGGTAGTCTATTCTATCGCTACTGATATTTTTATATCACTGTTACTTCCTAATACCACCATGCATATATGGTCCCTCAACACTGAAACCTTTAGTTGATAATCTGCGCTTGTCTCTGTTGTTTTCGTAGTCCGTCTTTGTTTCGGCGAAGTATACCTGGATCGTGTGATACAGATGCCCCCAAACTTAAGCGTAGCACAGGTCTCGATGCACAGAAGACAAGAAAAATGGGACAGTGAATTCAGTATAAGACAGCCTGCATGGTGGCCCGAAGTAAACAGTTTTCACGGAATGATCTCTCTTTCGCCACGCACATGGCAAGGCTTCACTAAACGCAGGTAATTTTGCGTGCCATTTGCTTTTGATTGCTGCGTGTCACCATTTGAGGAAACGAAAGAAAATATTGTTGTAGAGACTCTCTTGAATCTATTCGAAAATACTCTTTCGCTGCAGATATAGACTTTTTCGTCGACAGCGTCATAGCTGTGATGCAGCAGAAATATCCGATGCTGTTCGGAACCATTCCGACTGTATTTCCCCGTGGCGTTGCTTTCCTTTCTTATGTATCGTGTGTTAGCTAGAACAGTAGCGGAGCTGGGCTTCTAAGCCTGGCATGCATAAAACGAGCTTTACTCGTCACGCGTACATCAATTTTTGGCGCACGACGAAGCCACATGAGTGTAGTACTAACCCTCAGCGAGTGCGGCGCCAGCCCTTGCAGCGCACTAAAGCATCTGACATGGCAAAAAGAGAGCTCTAGCTGTTGCGAGGTAAAGAAGCAAAGGAACGGTCCACATGGTACAAAAAATATATTAGTTGATACTCTGAAGTGTATCAACTGTGATTTTTTTTATTAGAATATCAACAAATGTGGCCTTTTCAATATCGTGATGCATTCTAATCAAACCATCGCGGAACCTTTAAAACGTGTGTAAGTTGATTTTTAATACAGTGTCTATGCAATGCCGGCATAACAACACGTTGCCTGAGAGGAGAAATAAAGCAACCACGAAAAACTTCGTTCTCGAAAATGAGGCAAAAAGGAAAGAACTACGCAGTAACATCCAGGTAGACAAAAGCTCCAGCTTGTGGACATATCGGAAACTTACTGCTACGCGATTTGTCCCGGCTATTAAATTCAAGAAAAAATATGTATTGTCATTTGGTGACAGTTTCGAGGACATCACACGCATTTTACAACATTGTGTACAGAGCGAAGGGAACCGATATGCACCCTCTTTTGACAGTTCATTTTCTGGATAAGCGAGACTTTGGTCTGTGGCGTGTTTTCTACGAAAGGGCCTTGTTGAAATAAGACGACAAAATGTGCGCTGATGACCAAGCAACAACATAGTGTTGACGTTCCGTTTCTCACTGGTTTGCTAATCTAAATACAGCACAAGGCGGCAGTTGCGTCCGAGCTCTGACGCATTGATAATCTGAAGCGGCGCAAATGCTACTAAAGAATTCTTGTGGTGGCAGAAAATGTGACGAATGCAGCTTGCGTTGGTGCAGCGACGCATGAATAAATTTTGCTTTCACATAGGCAAAACCGCTTTCGAGACGATTGCATTGGTTTAGGAGGTTTACAAAGACGGCTGTTGTTCGGTGGTTCTGCGAGGTCAAAAACGGACTGCAGGCAGTTAATTGAATGGAGCGACCCGGGCGCTTCTGGACAAGTGGCTTGAGTGAAAATGTGGCCAGAGTAAAAAGTCGTTTGGGCTGTGACCGTTTTTTAATATACTGATTGCTGAAGACACCCGAGACAAATATTCGACGTCGTGTTTCAGAGCGAAATGTTTGAGTGCTTTGGCAAAACCGTATTTGAAAAAACTGGTCGGGCCGATTAGGTTATTCATATTCGAATATTGGTACACCAATCATTCCGCAAATTTGTGTATAATTAGAGTTCATTTTGAGTTTCAGCGCTCCAGAAGGCGTCCTACAATTAAAGACATGCTTCCCCAGTTGAGTATGACGGTCGGCGCTTGTGGATTTTCTTGCGCCGCTGATAAGCTAATCTCAACATATGCACATCATTCCTGAGGGGCTTCAGAATATGTTACGTTGTTATTTGGCGTCAATTTGCTTTATCTTAATTTGCTGAATAGCTTAAGAACTCTAACCATTAAATTTTTAAAAATTAGCGCATGGTATTTGTAGATGAGAAGTTCTTATTTGTTCTCGCCAAAGTCCTTGTCACAAAATAAAGAAGACGAGATGGCGGCGCGAAATAAGGTGAAAGGGCATTGCAATCAGAAGTACGTATGTTTGATGCCTGAGCAATAATGACAATTCGAGTGAATTGATAGCAAGGGGGTAGGGTATTAAAAACCGCCCCATTGCCACTGCTGCGTTTCAGAAAAAACAGAGAAGTTTGTCGTTGAACGACACGTGTGTGTCAGGAGCTTTTTTAGCTAAACAAAATTCAATAGATGTTTAATTGTCATGCAACGCCCTCTATTTCATTAGTGCAATATGGATGCGTTTCCCAATTCTCTCCACGTGCTCTGTCGTATAATCACTTTATAGTCTATATCGCAAATGAGACCTGTCATTCACAAAAATTACCTGTCATGGGGAGTCAAATTTCTTATGAAATACGAGGTTTACGTCTGTGGTTATACCCTGAAGTGGCACGTCATCATTGGCAGTGCTAGTATATAAGTTCCTCAAATACGGTCACGTCCTTGCCGACGCCATCTATTGAAGCCTCAGCTTTCTAACTCGGTGAGTGTACTACGGCCAATTTTGTGCCCCACGAGAATTAGTAGACTCGGATGTAGGCTCTATCGCGAAAGTACGTTTTACCTTGGTTTCGTCACTTCAGGCTACACGTATAGCTTCACCAAAATTAAGGTTTTGGGAACTTTCTCAGGTATCAGAAAAAACGTTGTGATGCTGCTTCATCTTACTGAGTAAACATAATAACTTGTTATAATATGGCGTCATTGCAGAAGCACGTCCAATTCTCGTACCTCCTCTAATAGTCAGAATTGGCCATATTTCTTGCATAATTTTTTTTTCAAAATGGCAGTGTCTGTCCATTGGGCAGTCTAGCTCTTCTTGGAAAAGGGAACTTTGCAAGGATGTATTTGCCCCTAGTGTGTTCATATTCCTAATATTTGAACAGCGTAGCTGTTTAATCCGGGCAAAAACTCGTTTCTCGAACGCATGACATTATTGACATCATGAAATCACTGCGCGTGCATCACTATATATGCATTGCGCGCGCACGTGTTTCTAGTCTTGTGCTCATTCTCTCACCCCACTACTATATAATGCGGATTATAGTACAGCAAGAGAGTGGGAAAGGGAAGTGGGGCTGAAGGGGAATGACATGAGGATCAGGAGGGGGGGAAAAGAGGATGGGATAGGCTAGAGCACGGCACAGAAAGCGGGCATGTCCCAAGAGCTGCATAGTGTAGTATAGCAAATGGGTGGGCATGGGAAGTGAGGAGGAATGATATGATCCGGAGGAGGAAGAAGAGAAGAAGGGTAGAGAGTGAGCATGCAATAACCATCAATAACTGATATGTGGGGTTTGCGTCCCCAACATAAGGGGCGGTAAAGGGAAGTGAACGTGAAGAGGAATGATAGAGGGGGGAGTATGAGATTTGGTGAGGGAAAAGCATGGCCAGTCTAGTACGGTGTAGGATAGAAAGCAACCGGTGGAAGACGTGATTGCGGTGAGGAGGAAAAGAGGGAGGGGAAAGAGAGCAGCCCTGCTGCTTCCTCAGTCTTCGCACCACTAGTGCGCAGCTGCCTCATCGTGCAATCTGAAGTCACACTAATCACGTGACATGTGTTCGCCAATACCCGCAGCAGCTAGTAACGTACGATGTTCCCTCGAAAACAATCCAACAGGCAGTCACGTGGCATGCTGCGGCGAAAATAATGTAACACCTCGTTACTTAACAAATCACGTGACATCGTCCAGACTGTAAATACGGGACAGGGTAGGCTCGCGAGCCCGTCCGCGGTAGTCCAGCCTAGCACTACCAGTGCAAGCAGCCCACCTTTTTAAGATATATATTCTAATCGCATTTAATACAAAAACAGATATCTATGGGAATCATAATTTGGTGACTTTGGAGTGTCTTCGTCATTACGCTCTCAAAATGCGAACCAATCCAGATCTCTTCAGTGTCTTACTGCCGCCAAGTAGAAATGAAATATGTTTAGCTTTTCTGTACTGCTACAAATAAACTTACGGTTGCAATCAGAATACATCTAGCATTTAAATTTTCATGGCCGTTAGATGTAATGACTGTTCACGGTGTCCTTGCCCATATGATCATTTCTTTTTCAGCTCAGAATCAACATGAACAGCACGGTCGGAGTAAACGTCCTTGTATGGGTCGCCGGCGCATTAGGTATTCCTTTGTACTCTAAATATATTGTTGTGGCTGCACTGAAATTTTCATCACTGAAAATTTCAGTGATGACGTATCTAATACCCTGCAAGTGAAGCTCTGCTCGAAAGATGTACTGATTGCACTGGGGATAGACATCATAAAGAAATATGCTGTGAAACAGTTTAGGCAGTGCGCTCTGTACACTGATGAAATTATGGCTTTGGCAAAAAAAAAGCAAGAATACTTTGCTCTTTCCTTCCCTTTGTTGGAACAATCGAACGCCTACATATGGTATTTCCAGATGAAGAATCTTTGTGCAAGCTTTTTTAATAAACTCGAGCAAAGTAGCAAGTTGGACGAGTTGGTATACTGTCATGGTGAAACAGCGCGCACGAAGAAGGACCGAAGACAAGGAATAGACGACACGAGCGCTGACTGACAACCGAAATTTCATCGAAAAAGATAGCACGTATATAAAGAGGAACAACACGTGAACCATAATGGGCGTGTCATATCACACAGAGCGGATAAGCGCAACAAGGCTTCGAGTGATGGTGTCCTATGTGTCCTCCAAACAGTTTTTGAATAACTTTGTAATGTTCATGACCTTTTCAACGTTCAGGCACTTACACTGTTTTTTATAAGCTAATATTTATCTAAAGCATATCCCCACTTCTGGGCGTAAGTACCTCTCGATATATACGTAATGGGAAAAACTAGTGAAGCATCAAAGGCCTTTAATTTTTGTCTACCACGGAATGAGCTTAAAGTACCGCTATATTGCACCACGAGAGGAGGCCTTTGACACACGACAGAAGCTCTGGAACCCAGGACATAGCGAGACAAAGAACCAAATTTCTGACGTAAAACATGACAGCTAAGGCACGATGAACCCACTTATCTGTCATGCGCCCTCTGGTTAATGTAGGGGGGCCATTTGTGGTAACGAAGGTAGAGTAACCGCTGCATGCTGTGGCGCGCCGAAACCTACCAAGTGCATTTCTTACACTTTAGTGAGTTTATTGTATAATGTCCACCGATGTCATCTTTGCTGCCCCCGGAATCATTGCCTTTAGGAATCGTTAGTTATTGTATTTCGCGAGATTGCAGAGTCGGTTCACGAATGAGAGAAAATGTGAGGTCTTATCGTACACCAAATTGTGGGCGCCTTTGTGTTCCCAATAGTGAAAGAGATAACTTATGTTTATTACAATGCAACAGAGAATATTAAGTCAAGCTTTACCTTCTCGAAACTTAAGATATCTTTCTTCTTTGGCATCTACAGCTCTCATCATCAACGAAGCGGCTGCTCTGGGAAGCGGCGTTGGGGGAACCAGTGGAATCGGAGGCAAGAAGTGATGTGTATGACATCAGCCCTAGCCGTGCGTCTGTGAATAGCACGTTCAATGGATGTCCACCTGCAATAAAGTGGAAAGAAAAAAACAAAGAATGCTGGGCGTTTAGTTTTTCAAACTATACGCGCTGATGACCTTATACAATTGCATACGAGCGCAATATTTTCCGAAATCTTGACCAGTTGCAAGCTTTTTATAATAATAGATCCTTTATTTTTCATCAAGAAGATATGGGAGGCTGGCAGAGAAAGCTTACAAGCAGCGTGACTATAGCTCCGGCACCCAAATAATACAATTTGGTGAGTATACAGGGAAATGTTGTGCACATACTAGAAAATAAAGAGATATTTGCACATTGATGGGATGAACCGCCTTATCAACAAGATAAGTAAACAGAAAAAAGGTCGTAGAGCATCAACAGACACAATTAAACTCATATTCTTTTTAAATAATAACAACGCACATTGTAGCAACTAATATTACCGAAAAGTAATTAGCCCTTGTAACTACGGAATTAACTGTTAAAATATCACAAATTAAAAGGAAATTATATTAATTGGGTTTTGAAGAGACAATACAAATATCACTGAAGAGCATCAAACATGGTATCAGGGCGAGTAACACACTGCGTTTGGAGGTTAATTTTTGAAGTTGTTAAAACAAAAGCAACATTAAAAATTTGTGGAAGAAGTACGCACTTCTCTTGTGGAGGATCTTTCTGGTGCAATGTTCTTTCTGGCACAAAAGTTTAATGACTCCGCTAGTTTGTGTCTTAAAATTTGTGTCCCGTAATTAGTTCGACATGGTGTTACTTTCCAAGTATCTGGGAAACAAACTGAATATTTTTGAAACCGCATATCGAAGGAGCCTAACTGAGCAAGGAAATGCCCGGTACTCTAATTTCCGGTCTGTATGCTATAGAGAGACGAGAAGAATACAGGCATGGTATTTGTAAAATTTGATGCTACCTTTCTCGAAACAATGTGATGGCTCTTTGAGAAGCGATAGAACTTTCTGCAAAGTTGGTGCACGCTAAGGCTGTCATCTGCATGGGCATCTGGGCTAGAGCGCACAAATAGATCCAAAGTTAAGTTGCTTTTCGATAAAGTAAGCATTGATGGAAAGGTGTTTGCTTGGGATGATGTTAAGGATAAGATATTAAGTTACCTAACCATAGCAGGCGTCGGAGAAACTAGATGAAAAATGTTTAGTAGTTCTAAATGTAAATTGCCGCAGCATTGCTAATAAAGCCGAAAAATTGGAAGGCATGATTCTAGCACACAACCCAGATATTGTGTTGCGGAGACATGGATATGAGATGAAGTTTAGATGGTGAATTTGTACCGAAAAATTAGAGAGTTCCGTAAGGATCGGAATGAAGGGGATGGGGCGTTGCTATTATTTTTAAGAAAAAAAAACGAGTTGGTAAAATGCCAGATGCTCAAGATAGAGAAGCCATTTCTTGCAAAGTGTATAACGGCGTGATTAGGTAACTTATTGGTGTCGTTTACAGGACACCGAATGCTTCCCTCGATGTTATTGGAAAACTTAATGATTACTAGCATTATTATGCAAAAGCGGAAGACAAATTAATCATAGCGAGGGATATTTTAACATGGCAAATATGAACAGGGAAAGATTTTCATCTGACCCATGTCAACCTTCTGATACTGAAATATCAGATACCATGTTTAACTATGATCTAACCCAGATAGTTACTGATCCTACGAGAATAGATCAGGGGACGAAATCTGTCCTAGATATATATCTTGTGAGTGGCAATGTAAAGGAAACCATGTCGTGCAGCGTCACAAGTGGCATATCGGATCACATGGCTGTGGTACTGGCACTAAAGGGAGTTTCAATTAATAAACAGATGGCGGTGAAAAGATTTCCCAATTTTTCGAAAGCAGATGATGAATCAGTAATTGATGTTCTGGCCTTTGAATATGATCATTTCAATGGAGGCGGTCGCAGGGTGGAAGAACTGTGGCTGTGTTTTAAGAAGAGAATACAACACTGTGTGCAGCGTCTCATTCCATTAATTACTAAGAAAACAGCAATATCAGAATCCCTGGATAACAAGAGAGGCATTACAGCTTAGGCGTAAGTTGACGCGGTTAAGAAAGAAAAGTCGAACAAGGCGAACAGTCCGAATTTAAAGACAATGACTTGCAATCTGCGCTAAGAAATTAAAGAAAAAACTTTCCGTGACAAAGGACAGTATTTTAACGATTGTTGTTTTGTCGGGTTTTACGTCCCAAAACCAGTTCTGATTATGAGAGACGCCGTAGTGGCAGGGCTCCGGAAATTTCGACCACCTGGGGTTCTTAACGTGCACTGACATCGCACAGCACACGGGCCTCAACATTTCGCCTTCCATCGAAATGCAGCCGCCGCGGCCGGGATTCGATCCCGCGACCCGAGGATCAGCAGCCGAGTACCATAGCCACTAGACCACCATGGCGGGGCCGTATTTTAACGATGAATTACCCTAATTTATTAGGACGCATCCAAAAAAAATTTTGGAAATAGGTTACTCCGGTGACGTGCTCTATTGGCGTATTTCTTTTAGATGGAAACTTAGAGAGTGACAAAAAAGCTGCCCCCTGTACGGTCTTTAATAACTATTTCAACAGTGTTTACACAAAAGACAGTAATTATCTCCCATCCTTCGATACAAACTTACCTCCAATATCAGACGTGGTCATTACTGAAGAGGGCATCTTCAGTTTCTTGTTAAATCTGGATGTAAAAAAGTCTGTTGGAGCACAGGAACTACCAAATACCTTCATGAAACGGTACGCAGAGTTTTTACAATATATTTGTGTGTATTGTATACTAGGTCTCTGAACGAAGGTGTGCTTCATGAGGATTGGTAGATCGCCCGAATTAAGCCTCTACAAAAAGCAGGTGACAAAACACAAATAAAAATGTATCGATCAGTATGTTAACGTCGACAGCTTGTAAAATTTTAGAGCATATAATTATAAACACATTGTTACATTTCTTGAGGGACACACTGTACTTACAGGAGCACAGCATGAGTTTCGACGTGGATATTCAACCACTACACCGCTTGTTGAAACCATCCACGGTTTCGCTACCGCAATGAACGAGGAGAACAGCTAGACGACATTTTATGGACTTTCAAAATGCGTTTGATAAAGTTTCCCGTAAGAATTACTTCCTAAATTGCACTTTATCTTAAAAAACTCAAAACTGATAGTATGGATACAAGCGTACCTTCATAACAACAGCAATTTGTTTCACTCCCAGTGACACCTCCTCTGATAAACTTCCTGTTAATTCAGGCGTAGCTCAGTGCTCGGTCCTTGAACCCCCTTTTATTTCTTTTATTTATAAGTCACATCACCACAGACCTTTCTATAAATGTAAAGATTTATCCTGATGACTGTGAGTTGTACACGAAAATAAGATCTGTTGGGGATCAAATAAGCCTGAATGATCAATACGACAAGGTCGTTTCTTGGAGCCAGAAATGGCAAATGGAAATTAATTACCACGAAACCGTTTTTATGAGAATAACACTAAAGAAAAATTTTTGATCTTATCAGTACGGCTCCATAGTGTAGCCTTAGCAGAAGTTGCAGAGTAGAAGTATTTTTGATTATGGATAACCAATGATCTAACCTGGAACAAACGCATTGACATGACTACAGGTACACGTCTTAGCAAACTCTTTTTTTTTCTAAAACGAGCCTTAAAATATTCTACCCTGCCTGTACGCATGCTAGTATACAAAACATTAATTCGTCCAATGTTGGAATATGCTGTGATAATATGGGATCCATTCACTGAACGCAATATTATTGAACTAGAAAAGATGCGATAGAAGGGCTCATGTTTTATTTATGGCTCCTTCGGTAGAACATCAGTTTCTGAGCTATTAATGAGAAGTGGCCTACAAACTGTTGTAGGCCACTTCTCATTAATAACTCAGAAACAGGGCGTTAAGATTATTTTTCCGGCCCCTTGCAGACCTCTTGTCTTTGATCGTGTGTTGCCCGTGCCGGCACTAGAATCATGGTGTCTCCCACGCAGCATGAAAACGAGTACATATTTTGTGCCACACGTGTTCTGATTCCGCTGACCTGTGAAAGTGGTTACATGCGCCAGATCGCCAAATGTTTAATGGCTGGCTGAGTCAGCACCACTGCTATTTGATCCCTTCGGACGGGGCTAATCTGTCCCGTCATTTTCGGCTTTCTTTTTCAATGTTAGGATGCTTGTTAGAGGCGGGGAAACCTGGAGTGCGAAATTCTTGAGGCTTACGCTTAGCATGCGAGGTGACTATTGCGCCAGCACCGCTTCTTTTTCTTTGATGCACAAGGAACTTAGCTGCATTTCACAATGCCGTTAGCTTCGCGGTTCGTTGTTTGGTTGGTCGGTTGTTGGTCTGCGCATGCACTCCTGCTTTTACTGGAAGATGGTTATTGTCAATGAAGCACATTTGTTTATCCAGTCGTTGTGTCTGTCGCATCTCTCCTCCGCCCGTCGTCCTTTGGCACGTTTCTACATTTAACATCATGTACCAACTGACCCAGATTTCAACACTCTACTATTCCGTACCATTGGCTTTTGATCGTAGCGTGTGATCATTTGAGAAGACGAAATATAATAATTGTTGCGCGGACTCTTTTTAAACTATTCGAAAATACTTTGCGCTTCAGATGTAGACGTTTTCGTCTACAGCTTCATAGTGGCGAAGCAGCGAAAAGGACGCAGATTGTTCGGAACAATTGCGCCTGTTTTTCCTCGTGGCATTGCTTGCGTCATCTTTGGTACCGTATATTAGCTTACAAATATAGCGCATCTGAGGTTCTAAGCCTGGCATACTCATAACATGCTTTTTCGTCTCGCGTACTTCACATTCACGCGCACGACCAAGCCACGTGAGTATAGTATTGGCCCATAGCGAGTGCAGCACGCCTTCACAATGCACTAAAGGATGTAACATTGAAGAAAGCTCTACCTGCTGCAAGGTAGATAAGCGAAGGAGCGGAGTACAAGGAGCAAAAATATGTTAGTTTGTGTTCGGGAGAGCACTGAGGTTTTCGATTAAAATTTCAACTAATGCGAGATTTTCATTGTCGCAATGCATTAAATTCAAGTTTAGGCCAAATCATATCAGTGTGTGCGGATTTATTTTTCATTCATTGTCTTGCCATTGCTGGCTTAACAACAAGAGAAAAGATCAGGCAGTCATAAAAACAACTTGGTTCTTGCCGGTGAGGTAATAAACAAATTATCCGTTAACATCTAGGCAGAGAGCAGAGAGCTCCAGCTTGTGCTGATATTGAAAATTTGCTGCTACGCGCTTTGGCCCGTTTAGTTTATTCAAGAAAAGAAACCTGTAGCTTCACTTGGCGAAAGTTTCGAGGACATAGCAACGCATTTTACACTACTGTGTACTCAGAGGGTGAAATCGTTCTGTACCCTTCTTTGATATTTCATATGCTGGTTCAGTGGTATTTCAGTCTTTTGGCGTGTTTTATACAAAAGTGCCTTGTTCAGGCCCCGCAACATGTCCGCAGACGACTGAGCAAACAACGAAGTGTTTTACGGTCATACCGGCCTGAAGCAGTCAACAATGAAATAAAACTTGGAGGCACATATCTAAACTCTGTTTAGGAGGCTAGCTCATTATATTTTGGACATGACATAAGCCCACTTCGAATTTTGACATAGTCATATGAACGTTCTATATCACAAAACGAAGAAACACAGGCTTGGTATAAGATGCGGCAGTCTAGCGTGATTACACGTTCATGTTAGCAGGACATTTTACGATGGAATATAGTTGTATGAATTTATTATCTGGTGAGTTAGACCAATACCGCGACCTTTATATTACAGCGCAATAATGCAGTTCCCCACCAAAAAAAAAAAACAGAAAATGACCTTTAAAACAATATGAAAAATGAGAAGGCCCATTCGAACAGTGTTGGAAAGCAGCAACGGCAGAATACGAAGCAAGGCGCTGTGTCATCATTCTGCCCTTAGTGAAATAGGACTTGATCTGCAAAGTGTATTAGAGGAGTCACCAGGACAGGGTACCCTTTTTAGTTTTTTAAAGACGGCAGTCTTTCTTGGGATACTTCAACGCAGAAATTTTGGTCTGTCTGTCTGTGTGTGTGTCTGTCCTGCTTTTCGATTCAGTAGAATGGCGAAAGTTTAACCCCTGCCTCAACGACCACCAATCTTGAACTGGTAGCTGCGTTCATACTTGTGAACACAGTCGACCAAAAAGCAAATATTACGCATATCTGAGGCGCAACATCAATACGTAAGTATTAGTTGGTGTATTCCTTTAGTAGAAAATACATAGATGCGTAATTCTAAAGACCCTAGTGCTTGTTAGGATGCGCTAAAAATGCGACGCTATGAACGAAAAAGCGGACGTTTCCTACGCTTCGGTAAAACGACACGGTGCTGCCGCCTACCAGTAGCTCTGCATACTACGCAAGCTTCTTGCGTTTCCCGATATCATGGCCAGATGGCGTCCATATCTCAAGCAGCGCTGCCTCCATTTCATCAATGCCAGCCACATGCGGCCGATTCAACATAGACGTGGCGCTGTCTGAGGCAAGGCAAAACATAAGTGGCCGTTTGATGATATAGACGCTTTTCCGCAGCGGCGAACGGGCGCTGCCATGTTTGAACACGTGATCTAATGGCCTTCTCCTTTCTACTCCCCCTTCACCGTCGCCGACGGCCGCCCGCTTCTCGCCGTAGGCCAGGGCAACGGACGCCACACGCCACATCGCGGACGCGCCGCCGAGGAGAAGGCCATGGTGCTTCTCTTGCGGTGGCGCCATCTAGTTTTGCTTAGACAAACTAGCTGCGGAAAATCGTCTATAGAACACACTCTACAAGACATGCCCAGACAACGCAGGGAAAAGACCGACGAGCAGATTGCAGCGGAGAAGCGCCGGCGTGCCGATGCCCGTCGTCTCAAGCGTGCCCAGGAAACGTCAGAGCAACGAGCCCAGCGGCTAGCGAAAGATCGTGAATCGAGGCGCGCTCGGAGGCAACAGGAAACAGACGAGGTGCGCGATGCGCGAATTGTCACTGACCGAGAGGCTAAGCGAGCGTACCCGGCGGCTGTACAGACACCCGAAGCTCGTGCCGAACCGCAGATGAACCGGGGCTCATGTAGTACGGCCGGTAGAAGACTATCGTCTTTCGACGACATTTGCAGCGAAGCACGGAGATACGCGGTCATTTTTTTTTCCTGTAGCGTTTTCTAGCGTTCCGGTTTCGTGTTCAGCGCCGTTCTTCTTGCAAGGCAATTCAAATGATGCAAGATCGTGCACCTTTTATTCGTTTGTTTCTGTTAGTTACATTTCTTGTTCTGTGATATGCATTAGTTGTATTATTTTCTGCTCTACCTGCTTATATGTGCTCTATAACGCGGACAACCTGTATTATGTGCACTTAAAATAGTTGGCGGGTAAAATCGGAGTAGTAAGATGCGCGTTCAACAACCTCAATTGAAGCAAACGTCATAGAGAAAATCAATCGTCCAATCTGCACACTTTATTCAAAGTGGCTATTAATGACGCATGTTTTATCGTTGATGCATCACGCTTGTTCAATCCATGTGCTTCACTTCTTGCGTCCGATTCCTCCAGTTCCTCCCACACCGCCTCCAAGAGCGGCTGCTTCGTTGATGATCAGAGCTGAAAACGACAAATAGGAATGCGTTCAGGGCTATTAGGCTGCCAATTATGCCTTAGTAACCTATGTTATCGCAGTAAGGAGTGCAAGATTGCTGCATTTATGCAGCGCACTTGCAAGTATTTTTTCCTTGCCATATAATAAAATCACAATTACATTAAAAATGTAAACGTGTTGACTCGCCTGTCTTTAGAAATAATGTGTCAAGCCCTAAACATTAAAGGAGTCGCGAAACGTTTTGTGAAAATTTGGTGAGACGTCTGTGTTCGGAATTCCGGGCCTCCAGTGTAAAATGTACTTTGTTTCGTCTCTTTCTGAGCTGATTCACAAAGGTAATGCACGGTTTAGATTTCCCAGCGCGCTTTCCGCTGAACTCTGCAGCTGACGGCGTATTAGTAGCCGTCGCGGTTTCCGATATTGGTGTGACATCAGGGGCCATGGGAAGACACCCTACTCCAGTATAGCTTCCGTACAGCGGCACCAGGTGCGGTCCAAATATTTTCTTAGTTTTCAGTGTTCACTCTAGCCTATTAGTTTGGAGCGAACTAAATTTAACAATATCGTTACGTTTTTGAATGTCTTCAGATGAAGTCAGCGGATAGTGGCTATGTTTGCCCGTGGTGTCCGATTGTCGTTTCTGGAGCGCAAGAACGCTGGGATTTCAAGCGAGTGTTCTTAAAAGGAGAATGAATAGTGCGCCCAATACTTAGGAACTGGCATTGCAAATGCCACTGGAATTAGTGAAAATTACAATTGAGCAGCTACATTTTCTTTTCACGAGCCCCTCGTGACAGTCGCATGGACCTGCCTTTCACAATGGAAGAGCTCGAAGCGGCTCTCGCTCTCTGCAGGCGGTCTTCTTCTCCGGGGCCAGATGGCATATCCTACCGAGCCTTATGCAGTCTAGGAGAAGCCGCAAGGGGAGAATTGTTGAGCCTCTACAACACGTCTTGGCAAGAGGGCAATGTTCCTGATGAATGGAAGACAAGCCGTTTAGTTCCCCTACTGAAGCAGGGCAAATCTCCACTTGATCTTGCATCGTTCCGCCCAATAGCGCTGGCCAGCTGTGTAGGAAAGCTAATGGAACGGATGATCCTTGGCCGCCTGGAGTGGTACCTTGAACACTACAAGATTTATCCGAACTCCATGGCTGGTTTCCGACGTGACCGCTCTTCCATCGATAATGTAGTGGACCTCGTTTCTTACGTTCAGCACGAAAAGTCCCGAAAGCGATTGTCCGCAGCATTGTTCTTAGATGTGAAAGGCGCATACGACAACGTATTACATGAGGCCATACTCGATGCTTTTGAGACGGTTGGCCTAGGTGGTCGATTATTTCTGTGGGTGGAAAGTTACCTGGCTGCAAGGTCATTCTTTGTATTAACCGACGATGGCCCGACTACGCGACGCTTTACTTGCAAGGGCGTTCCTCAAGGTGGAGTTCTCAGTCCGACGCTATTCAACCTCGCGCTTATTGGGCTTGCTGAATACCTGCCAACTACTATCAAAATTTCAATATACGCAGACGACATCTGTGTCTGGACTTCGGCAGTCACGCGTCCTCAAATACGCGCGCGGCTTCAAAGAGCAGCAACGTTGACATCGAGCTACTTATGCAAACAAGGTCTCAACATATCACCAGAAAAATGCGCACTTGTGGCATTCACTCGCAAAGCAATGACGCCTTACGTCATATCAATCAATGGGCGGACTATTCCCTATCTCAGAACCCACCGGTTTCTTGGCATCCTCATTGACAGAGATCTCTGCTGGAGCCCTCATGTGTCGCACATGAAAAAACGCCTCACCGCAATTGCCCAGATCTTCAAATTCTTGGCTGGAAAAACTTGGGGCATGTCGGTAGGCGCCATGGTGGAATTATACAGAGCACTTTTCCTCGGTTTCTTGAGATATAGCCTGCCCGTACTTTCCAACACTTGCAAGACAAATCTTCGCACTCTTCAGGCCGCACAAGCTCAGGCACTGAGAACTTGTCTCGGTTTGCCGCGGGGTACATTGTCAGAGGCAACTATAGCGATTGCTCGGGACCAACCAATACAAACGCACGTTGCGGTGGAAGTCTTGAGAACCCACATCAGGCATTTTGCCCGTGCCTGCTGTCACCACCTCGCAACATTGCCGTCAGACAAGCGGAACGCGTCATTCTGCAAAATGGTCTCCAGATATTCTGCCAAACTTCCGGCAGGCTTCACCGCCGCCGCCAAACCGTCGAGTCCCCCTTGGTGTCTCATTCGACCTACAGTACACCTTGGTGTGCCAGGAATCAGAAAGAAAGCTGAGCTGTCATCAGGTGCTCTGAAACAACTATCCCTGCTTCTTCTACACGAGAGGTACGCCGATAAAGTGCATATTTATACGGATGGGTCCTCGAACCTCCAGTCTTCGTCCGGAGCGGTGGTTGTCCCAGTGAAAGCTTCCACCATCAGTTTTAAGACAGACCACCCGACGACATCGACAGCTGCGGAACTTGCTGCTCTGCGTGCTGCCCTTTGTGTAGTAAATGAGGAAGCACCCCGGCAATGGCCAATCTTTAGCGATTCAAAGGCGGCCTTACAGTCCTTGCTGGCAGCCCTGCGGCGCGGACCATACGAGCAACTGGTGTTGGAGATCAGATCTCTTCTCCATAAATCACATGAGAAGGGACACCACGTGACGTTTCAGTGGCTCCCCAGTCACTGCGGCGTCGTTGGAAACGAATATGCTGACAAGGCCGCCAAGTCTGCACTTGATGGCACCAAAATTGAGACCATACCTCTCTCAAGGTCCGACGCTGCCAGGCAACTCCGAGCGATTGCACAGGAGATTACACTCTCGCTGTGGAGTGCCTCAAGCAGCCAAACTCGGAACAGTCGACAACACCACCTGCTGTCTTTGCGGCATTTTCGATTGCCACCAAAACTCAGCCGAGCAGAAGCCACCCTGCTTTATCGTTTGTGGTTAGGAGTGGCTTTTACTAACTCTTATTCCTTTATGATCGGAATGGCCGACAGCCCTCTTTGTGACACCTGTCTTCGTGAAGAGACGCTACAACACATCATATGCGATTGTCCTCGCTATGACTTACAGAGGCAATCACTGGCGTCCGCTCTCGCTCACCTTGACCTGCGACGGATGTCGGTTGATGCCATTTTGGAATGTCGACCGCACAAGACATCACAATTGAAGGTGACAAAGGCGCTGCTGCAGTTCTTAAAGACGACAGACTTGCACAAGCGACTGTAACAGCGATGTGTGATGTCGTGTGCCATGCAGCTGCCACTGACTGTGAGAATGTGCTATATGTTCGCCCACTTTCTCTCTCTCTTCCTCTTTCCTTTCACCTTTCAATCTCCCCTGTCCCCTTCCCCTCGTGCAGGGTAGCATACCGGTTGTCATACACTGGTTAACCTCCCTGCCTTTCCTTCTCTACTATTTCCTTCCTTCCTTCCTTGAGCTTTGCAGACTTCCAGCGTTGGCCTTCACGTTGTGCGAAAGATAGCCGTCGTGACGCATATACTTCTTTCTTGAAATGAATGTGGGCTACATTAGCGTTAACTTTTCTACTCGTACACACATTCCCTGAAGGAACGGGCGTAATAGCGAGGCACGCCTTAAAGTAGGACTACGGGTATTTTGACAATCAAGGTTTTTTTTAACGTGTGCCTGAATGTAAAGTACATGGGCCTCTTCCTTTTCGCCGCCATCGAAATGCGACACCATTGGCCGAGATCCAAAATGCGTATTTGGGGTTAGCAACAAAGCCAAACAACCCTTCGGGTGCTTTTCCTTTGAAATATGCAGCATCTCGGATAGACGGTGTCTGCATGTTGTACTCTCGACTTGAGCCAATCACCATAACCACTTTACACGTGAGAGGCAGCTGTTTTTGAGGTGCAATGATTACTAACGAATCCTATCTTTGCCTGGCTCGCTTACCCTCTGGAATTTCGGGGCACTGACTAGCTGTGGTATGCGGGAGAGACGCACGTTTTGTCTCGCGTCTAATTTGACACGGCTGTAGTTTCCTTGTTTCAGGCCCTAGGCTATGCAGTTGAAGGATTTCTGGAGTGTCGTATCCCAAAACTACAACTATGAGAGAGGCCCTGATGGAAGGCCTCAGAAATTTCAACCGCGTGGGTCTCTTTAAAGTGCACTCACATCGTACAGTACACGAGCCTCGACATTTCGCCTTCGTGGAAGTGAAGCCGCCGCTGTCGGGTTTTGATCCAGTGACCTTCGCAGCTAGAGCCGTAGACTATGCAGTTTCGAGCTACTATCGCACTTGACGATACTAGAATATTCTATTCTATAATGTTACTGAGCAGTAAAGTTTAAGGAAGTCTGATGCGCATGGGTGTGCTCAGGGTTTTCCACCAGGGCAGGCCAAGATTCACTGCAGCGCCAACCTCGTCCGCCCAAGCCCCTCCAGCTATGGCCAATTCTCTCCAAGACGGTGCAATACGGATGTTCGATGGGGCGCCCCCGTGCAAGTAATTATGCGGAGAGTGGAACCCCACCTCCTGCCTCCTTCCCTCCTCCCTATGGACATGCACATGCTGACGAGTAGTCCTTAATATGCAGGAACATGCCCTTCCTGATTACCAGGCATTGTATTCCCACAAAAAATAGAAGCACTGCATGTAAAAGTTGACACCCCAAGCGCCGCTTCTAGTACCTCACACAAGAGACCATTTGAAAGAGAAGAAACCATTTGAAGGCAAGTGAAAGTTGGCTACTCATAGATCACTTGGTCGCTACACCCTATTTTGGCACCTGATTATATCAGCCTAAAAAGCTGAACAATCCACAGAGAGCTCAAGGGAACCACTGCACGTTCGTAACAGTCTTAGGCCCCCGAGAAATCATTTCTGTAGTAGTAGGTATAGGTAGTGCCATAGATTTCACATTACGGCAGAGGTCGCTGTAAATGCCACCAGAGAGAGTTCAGTTAAGAACCACAAAATGCAATAGAGAAGAATACCTAAGGCGACGGCAACCCACACAAGGGCGTTTACTCCATTCATGTTGAATCGTGCTGCAAAAAAGAAATAAAGGACATTTTAAAGAGACTCGACCATAATTCTGCTTTCAAGGCTTAGACCGAACATATGTTTGAATTTTGAATGTTCATTGTCAAGAGAGAGAGAGAGAGAGAGCTCTTTATTGGAATGTTCATTGTGAACAATTGCACAACACTGCATGTACTTCAGCGGTATTTAGTAACGCAAAAGAAGTTTCTCTAGAACGGTTGTGTCGTTAGTGCTTCATGAGCGGAAGGGGACAGGCACTCCAAAGTGAGACGTCAAAGTGAATATTAAAGGCTGTAACGCTTTAAAGCCTTATTTTAATAAATCAATTAACTTCACAGGAGTGGTTTAACAATATGCGCTCATGGAACGTAAGGGAACTTCACAACATTCTCTTTCAAACAATAATATAAATGACTGGCTCATGTAGGGCTATTTGCCGAGAAAACATGAAAGAACTGCAATAGGCAAGATTTTATTGGTGATATCGTTTGTGAATTAAGCATCGTTTAATCGCAAGGTGTCAGAGATGCTGCCTTTCATTATTTGTAGTTGACCAGAAAGCAACCTTTCTCTGCTTCGATGTCCCGTAAAACATTACCCTGTATGACCAGGAAAAATCAGGTGCTCCCGGCATACGTTACGCTTTCTGAATGCAACCCTATATTCTCGTTGAAATGTTTCATTCTAAAACAGGCATAAACCGCGAACAATATATCCAGGCACCACACTACATATCTCAGCGACTGGACCACTGTTTGAAGGTCAGGGAATTTTCTTGTAGGGGTGACGTTTCCCGTTACTCTTTTTTTGTTAGGACTGTTCGAGATTGGAACAGTTTGCCATCGCGCATTGTATACATTACAGAAAATGATGCCTTTTACCACGCATTGCAATAACTTCTTGTATTTTGTATAGCCTGTAACCTCCCTGCTGTAATGCCCTACGGGGCGATGCAGGTAACTAATAAATAAATAATAAATAAAATAAGCCATAAGTATGAAGTAATATGCTTACCAAGGGACGATGCTGAAGCCTGAATCGAAAGCGTCTGTTGAAACGCACACGTACTTGCGGCGATTATATACTCTATCTAGGGAGCACTGTGCGCCACTTTTGGAAATTAAGTGGAAAGTAATCCTCATAATTCTGGACACAGCATAGTTCTCGTGGCAGGTAATTATGGTGCCCGACATGTATCACTCACTCACGGGCCAACAGAACAGCGAGTAGAAGAGAGGACAAGTGGATAGAAATAGAAAAACGCAATTATAGTGCCTTAACTGAAAGAGAACAAATTAGCTCTGTAATTTTAGTTATATCCAAGAATGTCCACATAAACATGAGTACATGCAGTTGTTTCTTGATGTTCCTCGACAATTTTAGCACTAACTCAGGCAACACCACGTTGGCCTAGTGGTTTTGGCACTCGGCCACTGATCGGAAGGTCGCCGGATCGAATCCCGACAGAGGCGGGTACAATCCGATAAAAGCGAGATGGCCCGTGTAGTATGCTTTGTCTGTGCATGTTGAAGAACCCCAGGTGCGCTCTATTGCGGCGTGCCTCATAATTATATCATGTTTTGGGCATAAAACCCCGGATATTATTATCAAAACTCCGTAAATTTTGTTAGCTTAGTGCCTAGACGTGTCATTCATCGGTTTTGGCAATCTTATTAAGGCGTGGAGCAGCTTATATATATATATATATATATATATATATATATATATATATATATATATACACACACACTTCACTTTGAGGCGTGCAGACATTTGACCAGCACTTTGCAAGGAAATTTCTTCAATGAAAGAATTACAACCCAGTATTTACGTGCGAGATCAAATTACACACTTAGGGATAGTCATCAGATTACAAAATGTCATCACATCGTACTATAAAGCTACCTTAATTCGCAGACACTCGGAAAGCGCATCCGCTATCGAAGTAGGGTAAAGATGGTGCAAGAGCCAAGTAAACAACTGTCATATTGAACCTTGACAGCCTGTGCATAAATTGTGCGTTCTGAACTGTCACATATTACATACCTATATGGTTCCTTGTATATTTACTCTGCTGTGCCAGAATGCGATGCTGCTTAAGAGATACCAGTACAATGGCGATTTGTAGGCAGCGTAATATCAATGCACCTTGAATGCTTTAGTCTGACTTTGCTCTCTCCCTTCAGGAACGAACGACGCCTGTGATACTCACTTCAGTCCACCCTAGCGTCCATTTATGCTCGACGAAGCAGACGTATCTGCTTTGTAGAGCAATGCTACTCAGTACTAGTGTCAACGCTACTCAGTACCGGAAGCTAGTATTCAGACGCCACGGTGTTGTCAACGTTCCTCATTATGACCACGTTAAGCGTACAGAACTAATGCACTGTGCATAAAGAGGTCCATCCTAATCACAACACATGGATGAATTCCAAACAATTTGTCATAGGCAATTTACTCGCTATATGCTTCGCATGGCACCGATTCACACAATGCGGGGGACCCGCAGGATTTCTTCTGATTGTGCTCAGCATCATATGCTACATATGTTTGTAAGAAGCACTTTGTAGAGGTCAGAAGGTATACATTGCCTGCGAGCCAATAAAAGTCGCTCCACATCTTGAATGCTGTGATAAAAATACCTAAGCATGCTAACTAGACGGCAGTTTTCAGAAATGGAAATGTGATGGCGTCTCGTACGCATGCTGTTTTGCGCCGCGAAACAGAACTGCGAAAAGGAGACAGAAAGGAGCCGACAGTGAAGTGCGAAACTATCTACATTGTAATAATGGTCTCGGCAGATGCGGGAAGAGAAGACACACAAGTGTCACCAGCAGAAGCGGAATCTCTCTTCTTAAGGTGTTGTTAGTAACACTTCTGTCACTTTCCACTGTACAGAAGCGTGCTTTCTCAAGGGATTTTATCACAACCATGCTGTTCTACTGTAGAACACGGCGGCGAGAGCGACAGCGTCTGTGTTGGATGCATAAATAAATATGTGGGATGGCAAACGCCTAACGTCTTCCCACAGACAGACGCAACTGTTCCGAACAGCCCGTGTCATTTTTTTTTTTTGCTTCGCCGCTATGCGCGGCCGAATTAAAAGTCTATCTAGTTGATTTGTTTGATGTACGGTGTTTTGGGTCCCAAAGCACGGTACGATTCGGAGAGACACCCTATATAGTGGAGGGCTCCTGAAATTTCGACCACCTGGTGTTCTTTAACACGCACCGACATAGCCTAGTCTGCGGGCCTCAGCCTTGCGCCTCCACCGAAATGCAGCCGTAGAGGCCGGGATTCGATCCCACGAGTGCCGTAACCACTTAACCATCGCAGCGGGGCAAAGTGCCTAGCCGCAGAGCAAGAGTATTCTCGAATCACTTCGAAAGAGTCTACTAAACAATTTTTTATGGTCTCATTTTACCACATGCGTTGATCAAAACGCAGTGGTACGCAAAACATGTGCGTTTAGAAACACTAACACGTTCGTGACGAAAGAGAGATTGTTCTATTGGAATGCTGGACGCCGGGCCATCACATTCTCCTGGACTCATTCAGAGTGCCATTTTTCTTGCTTGCCACGCCTGGAGCCCTATACTAAGCTTAAGTTCGGCCACATCTGTAAAACAAGACTTCAGTTAGTTCTTTCGTTATTGCACGGTACCTGATCTAGTTAGCTAATAGCACGATTCCGCTGGTTTATGTGCGTACATAACCTAAGTTCTATCAACCATACTAAGCCATCATCTTTAAAACTGGTTAGAAGACTGCTCGTGTTCCTGCTAACCTATTAGACAAAAGTTTAGTGCTCTGAAAGCTTAGTTGGAACAGTTTGGACCGTGGATAACTGCAATGGCAACTCTTTGGCCCATTGTGCGAGAGATACAGTGTTTGTCCGTGAAGCGATGAAGCTACCTGCGACGCGTCAGTGAATGCGTGTGTAACGCTGTCGTCGGAGGCGGTATTTTTATTTAATGCGAAGCATTTCTTAGCGTACTTCGGCGACTTTGACCTTATCTATCTATCTATCTATCTATCTATCTATCTATCTATCTATCTATCTATCTATCTATCTATCTATCTATCTATCTATCTATCTATCTATCCGCCTATGACTTTGTGTTCTCCTGGCCGTTTCGTTAATGGGATGTATACGAAAATTGGTACGGCACAACATTGCTGCATGACGATCATAAATGACAGGTCATAACGTAAAAGTCATGATATGCATGTCATGAGCGGCATGATTTACATGCCACGGTCTTGGTGCTCTCCTGGCCGTTTCGTTAATGGGATGTATACAAAAATTCGTATGCCACAACAGGACTGCATGACGAGCATAAATGACAAGTCATAACAGGGAAATCATGGCATGGATGTCATGAACGGCATGATTTACGTGCCAGGGTCTTGGTGCTCTCCTGACCTTTTCGTTAATGGGATGTATACGAAAATTGGTATGCCACAAAATGACTATGTTAAGAGCATAAGTGACAGGTCATAACATGAAAATGCGGGTGTTTCGTTAACTTGATATATGCCAAAATTGGCATGGTGAGACAACAATGTCTGACGACCATGGGTGACACGTTCTAAGAACATGAAAATTGGACATGCATGTCACGAGCGGCATGACTTACATGCCATGCGTTTCGTTAATGGGATGTGTACCAAAATTTCTATGGCACAACACGACTGCATGACGAACGTAAATGACAGCTCATAACATTACAATCATGGCATGCGTGTCATGAGCGGCATGGTTTACATGCCACAGTCTTGGTGCTCTTGCCGTTTCGTGAACTACATGTGTACCAAAATTGGTACAGCGAGACAACAATGCAGATCCATTTTACGTTCCTGATGCGTGCTTCGCATTTCCTGATTCCCACTGCACGTGGGATCCTGCCACTTTTTTTAATTACGTCTCTAATGTAAGCAGCCGTCAAGGCTGCCGTTGCGTCCGAGCTCTGACCCTGTGAGAATCTGAAGTTGCCCAAATTCTGTTTCCGAGTTTTCGTCAAGACAGAAAATGTGATAAATACAGCACGCGCCAAATAGTTAAACATTGTTTTCACCTGTGCAAAACCCCTCTCGAGACGTTGCATTGGTTTAGGAGGTTTACAAAGACGACGGTTGTTCGGTGTTTCCGCGAGTTCAAATGGACGGCACATCGCTAGAGAAATGAAGCAACCTGGACGCCCTTGGCCAAGTGGATTGAACGAATATGTGTCCAGGGTAAAAAGATTTTTTCGAGCTCTGACCGTTGTTTGTGTAAGAGAATGACTGCTGAAGACACCAGAGAAGAATAATCGATGTCGTGTTTTAGAATAAAACCCTTGATTTCCTTAGCGAAACCGCCAAACGGAAAGGGCGGAGGGTGATAATCGCCGGTGGCTGTATCAATAAGTCCAGCAGGAAGCTAAACCTATCGTAGTTAATTTACATAGCAATAATGTTTGTTTATTTCGTATATCACAGTGGAGTTGGATGTTGTAACATCAGTACAAATTCATGATCTTGAAATATTGGCTAGAAGAATGCTAGTGGTTCTATCAACAATTTTAAAAACAACGTTGCAGCACTGAAAGTTTACCAGTTGAAACAGTATGGAACGGTTGCAACTGCAATTCCAACCTTCTGGCGCATTATGTGGAAGATACGCAAAAATTGCAGGCCCTGTGTCTACTTCAAAGCTTTGTTAGCAAAACGCTAATTCATAAAACGCTTTGCTGGGCGATTGGGTTAATCGTCTGAAATAAATTTAAGCGCAAAAATGACGAGACGCGAGAAGAGAAGACGACAGGTAGAGCTCTCGTCCTGTCGTGTTGCCTTTTTGTGTCTCGTCATTTTCTTGCTCTCATATTCATTCCACACCAATTTCACCAATTTCATAAATGTACAAGGAGGTCGCACTTTTCGAAAAAGATCTGAGCGACAGCTGTAACTAGTGTGATTACGCTGCACATGGCGCATAAATATGGATTGTTCTTCATATTAATTTTGCCTTGATGCGCTCTAGACGAGAACGTTGCTTAAATGTGAACATTAAAACACCAATCACTCCACAAAGCGACATCAACATATAATATAGGACTCCTTCCGATCGGCACTCCTGCCAATCGGAATGCGTTCGCCAATCAAGCACTGCAGAATACGTCCCCCAATTAAAGACATGCTGCTCAAGTTGAGTACGAAAGTTGTGCCTCGCGGGGATACTTGCACTGCTGTTAAGTTACTCTCAACTTATTCGTGTATTCCTGAGCGGCTTCAGAATACGCTGCTGCTTTATTTGGTGTTGATTTGCTTTATTTTACTTTTCTTGAACCCCTTCAGGAAATCAGCTGCTGAGATTTGTATAAAAATTAAGTGCATCGTATTCGTAGAATAGATGTCCTTTATTTATTCTCGCCAAATTGCTGGGAATCTGCAAAGAGTACGTCTGGCGCCTGGACGATACTCCCGATAGAAGTAAATTGATAACCAAGGAGTGAGAGTATAAAACACGCCAGATTGCTTACGCGGTTTTGAACGAAGACAGAAATATGCCGCTGAAACGCACGTTTGAATCAGGGCACTCTTTTAGGTAAGTAAAATTTTAAAAATCTTTTGTTTTCGCAGTGCAACGCCCTCTTTTTCAATTAGAACAATATGATTGCGTTTCCCAATTCTCCCCACGTTCTTGGTCCTGTGATCGCTTTAAAGTTGGTCTCACAAATGAGACCTGTCAGTCAGGCACAAAAATTACCTGCCAGCGGCGCTCTGGTTTCATATAAAATAGGAGGTTTAGTTCCGCCATTATACCCTAAAATGGCACGTCATCATTGCTAGTGCTAATATGTAAGGCCCTCAGAAATTATCCCGTTCTTTCCAAATCTGCTGAAGCCTCTGCTTTATAACTCGGTAAATATATAGAACGGCAAATTTCTGCCCCACGAGGATTAGAGTACTATAGATGTAGTGTCCGGGTGGGAATGATCTCGTTACCTTGGTTTCGTCACTTCAGGCAATACGTATAGTCCTACAAAACCTAAGGTACACAGTATTTAAGGAACTCTCTCAGGGTCGGGAAAGAGGTTGCGATATACTGCTCCGCGTATTTTAGTAATGGTAATAACACGTTAACACGTTGAAGCCGTACGTCGAATTTTGTGATACCTGCTCTAATAATCTGAATTCACCACATTTTTAAAACATTTCTTTTTCAGAATTGTAGTTCATGTGGTAGGGTAGGCCAGTTTTTCTAGGAAAAGGGAGCCTTACAAGGTTGCTTTTGCATCTAGGCTGTTCATATTCTTAATCGTTTTGACAACGCAACTGTTCAACCTCGGCAAAGGCCTCTTTCTCGACCGCATGAAATTGTCATCACCACGAAATCGCTGCACGTGCATTTTATATGCATTGCGCACGCACGTCATCCTTCTGTCCTAATGCTCTTATGGCACTACTACATAACGGCGAGTATAGTATTGCCAGGGGTAGGAAAGGGAAGTGGGGTTGAGGGGGAGGGGAGCGTGGGACGTACAGTATAGTACAAGAGGTATGAGAGGAAGCGTGACGAGGAATGATACGAGGATGAGGAGGAAGGATAGGGGAGAGGTTACAGCTTTGAATAGTAGCTACACAAAAAATGTGCCAACAGCCCCCCTCGTAGCAAAGGCATGCACAGTGTAGCAGAGCGGAGGAGGTGGGCGGGGGGGGGGGGTTAGAGCAGTGGAAGGATAGAGGACGATCATGGTATAGCCTTGATTGCCTGATTTCTCGGGTATTGGGTCCCCAAAACCAGGATACGACTACGAGAAGTGGCAAAGCGAAATGAGAGTGAGGACGAGCGAAAGGAGGAGGAGAGATAAAAGCATACTATAGCCTTGTATAATATAACATAGCAAGGGGTTGGGAAGAAAAGTGAGCGAATGGGAAAGAGGCAGGAGAGAGCGTATAGCATGGCATAGTATTGTGCGGTGTAGTATAGTAACCGAATAGGGAAGATAATTGAGGATGAGGAAGAACGAAAGGAGGAGGCGAGCGCCACCAGCTCCACGGCTTCTTCAATCTTCGAACCACTACCGAGTAGGTGCCCCTTCACGTAACATGACGTCATAGGTAGTCATGTGACATGGCACCACCAAAATTATGTAAGAAGACGTCGAAACTGGCAACTTTCTCGTCAGGACAATTTGGACCTGCACACATAACCCAGATCACGTAACATTACGTGACGGCTAGTCACGCGTCTTGCTCCGGGAAACCACGTAACAGCTAGCCACATGACATGTTCCCTCCAAAACCATGTAACAGGTAGTCACGTGGCATGTTTTCGCCTAAACCATGCAACACTTGTTTTGTGGGGTTTAACGTCCCAAAACCAGCTCTGATTGTGAGACGCCGTAGTGGAGGGCTCCGGAAATTTCGACCACCTGGGGTTCTTTAACGTGCACTGACATCGCACAGCACACGGGCCTCAACATTTCGCCTCCATCGAAATGCAGCCGCCGCGGCCGGGATTCGATCCCGCGACCCTCGAATCAGCAGCCGAGTACCATAGCCACTAGACCACCGTGGCGGGGCCATGCAACACTTGGGGACATGACAAATGACGTCACTTCATCGAGCCTGTGTCAACCGGAAGAGTTCAGGTCGGCCACTAGCTCCGGGATTAGTTCAGCTTTGCACCACTAATGGAAAGTATCCTCCTTTGAACGATAGATCGCTCATTGGATTTAATACGAGACTTCGAAATTCTGGAAAGCGTACTTTAACTTATCGCTGTGCAGTATCTGCGTGATTACACTCTCGAAATACCCACCAATTCAAGCTTTTCAGTGTTGTACTACTGCTATGCACTAACGAAGTATACATAGCTTTTGCTATATTTCTGAAAAATATACTTACATCTGGAACAGAATATATTTGCGTCTAAATTTTCAAGGCAGTTAAATCTCATGACTTCAAGTACATCCTTGCCCGATATGAGTAATCTTTTCCTTTGCAGAATTGACATGAACGGCTTCGTCGGAGTGAACGTCCTGTTGTGAATCGCCGTGGCTTTAGGTATTCCTTCGCAGAATTATTACCTTGTTTGGACTCACTCAGTTTTGCAACGTTCCATTTATACGAGCTTGACTTATTAACACTGTTTGAGAATGTCTGTTTGAGACACGTCATTATTTGTACTAAAATGGGCACCATAAAGAAACATGCTGTGAAACAGCTTGGATAATGCCCTCTGTGCGGTGGTGAAATTTTTTTTACGACAAAAAAAGAAAAAAAAACAGGACCAGTTTCCCGTTTCCTTCCTTTTGCTGGAACAATCAAATGTCTACATAAAACATTTTGAGTCAAAGATTTATGTGTAAGCTTTTCTAATGACTTCTGAAAGTTCATGACCTTTTATTCTATTATGTCTTCAGTTTGTGCTTTTATGAATGTGCTTCTAGCTGAAAACTTATTTCTCTCGTCTAGGCGTAAATACCTGTTAATACGGATATAATGATACGAAATAATGAAGTATCATGGACTTTTAAGCTTACGTTGCACTGGAATAATATTAATGGACAACTGTATGCCAACAGGAAGAGGAAGCTTTTGACACACGACAGCGGCTTTGGAACCGACGGCCTAGCGAGCGAAAGATCCAATTTTGAGACACAAGACAGCTCGGACGCGATGAACTTGCTTCGCTCTCATGAGCCCTTTGTTTAGTGCGGGGTGGCTATCTATGGCAACGCAGTTAGATTAATGGCTACCTACTGGCTGCACGTCGAAACCTACTAAGTGCATTTGTTACATTGCGGCTAGTTTATTATATAGTACGTACTGACGTCCTTGTTGCTATCCCAAAAATCATTACCCACAGCAATCGTTCCCTATTGTAGTTCTAGAGATTCAGACTCGGCTCAGAAATTTGGCGAAATGTGTTCTTATTGTGCAGAAACAGTCACCACCTGTGAGTTGTCCATTATGGAAAAGCAAATCTATATTTACTTCCCACGCAACATAGAAGATTAAATAAAGTTTAGTTTCTCAGAAAATATGTTTCTGCCTTGGTATTTGCAGCTCTCATCATCAACGAAGCGGCTGCTCTTGGAGGTGGTGTTGGGGGAGGAGGAGGAGGAGGACGCAAGAAGTGATGCGTATTACATCAGCACTAATCATGCGTCTATGAACACCATGTTAATAAAATGTCCAGTTTTAATAAAGTGAGTGAAAGGAAATAAAATGAACGCCTGGCGTTTTGTCTTCCAAACTATATGAACAAGTAACGAGTCTGAGCCTATACACCTGCGTCCGAACGCACAAGGATCTGAAACCTTGACCATTGCAAACGGTTTTTTTTAAACAAGGTGAGTTATTTCTGCTCTGGAACAACTGATGGCCACGCACATCCATGCCATCACGGCTTGCCATGCAGACACCGAAATCGTGATCGAGTGCTTCCAGACTCGAATGAAGGTGCCATTTAATACCATGCTCAACACACAGCGTGAGACAGACTGTTGGGCTAGTTAGTCTTGCATCTTGCGATTGCGGGTTTGTTTAGCGAGATAGATTGCAAGTTAGTGTTGCGAATGAGCACGAAGTGCTTGATCGGGATCGTTTATTTGATTCCTTTGCCTTGTGGGAAGATCTACATCGGTCAAACTGAAACATGCCTCAACGACCGTCTTAAGGAGCATGCTTTAAGGGTAAATGAGAGGGCGGAGAAACACGAACATTTAGTTGCGCATGTCAGTACATGCGAATGTGAGCCGAGCGGCAGGAAGGAGCCTCGAAAGCGTAGGTGAAAAACAAGAGCTGCACAGCTCGGCTAGCGTTAGAAGCTTTCCGCACAAAGTAGAACGAGCTAATCTGTATTAGTCCGGCATCGAGGGGTTGTCACTCTTCAGAATTTCGTTTCATGTAGACTGTTGCCTGATTTGTGCATGTTAGTCTCGTGGGTTTCTCGGCATTCCCTTGAAGTGTTTGTTGCGCATGCCTTAAGACGCATATATACTTCGATGGGTGACCTTCCCAATAAACAGTTGTTAGTAGCGCTCGTCCTGTCTGCTTCGTCTCTTCTTGTGTGTCGGTGCATGTCAATCACGCTAAGTTGCACATATCAACACACAGCTCCGTGTGGCAGCGCTGAATGCAGCTGAGATGCTGTATTGACCATTAGTTGGATGCGCGGTAAGTTCAGAGACACACAGTGCCGCACTACACTCCGAGGGTGGACATCCGAGTCTCAAGCAGGTCTGTGCGCCATAGAGGAGTTTTCAAAATGTTCTTAATGTTCCTTGCCTTGATTACCACATGTAAACGGCAGCCTGGCGTTGTGTATTTTTTTGGACAATGGGTACAGCCGCACAATTCTTTCTGAGGCGCGAGTCTGTTAGGAGCCATTAGATCTGCCATGAGTCGCACCTTTGCGCTAAAGTGGCTATTCCCCCGCCCTACCCCGCGATGAGAATTTTACGGTGCCTTCCCCTTTAACTTCTACTTTGGCGGAGTTCTTGTACAGTTCTCCAAGTATTTGCTGAAAAAACAGCAGGAAAGCTTAATGGCTGCATTAAAACAGAGAACCTTTATGGGATCCTATGGAGACTCGTAGGGTTTCAACGGACTCGAAGAGAGAGTGCTTTTGCTATGCATACGCAGTCGTGTCTAGGGTAGCACAAGCAGTCGAGAGTAGAAAATTGATGCACGAGATCTTTGGTAACGCACACAAAAACAAACTAGTGCGCCAAATGAGCAGGACACGAAAAGACCATTTTTTTCTATATTTGCATCATACGTCACCTTTCACACGCTCTTTGGTTTGTGAAAAAATTAAACGAAGGAAAGGCTTAAAGTAGCTTTCTCTCGGCGTAAAATGTAAAAACGCTAATCGCTCTATGTGCGGTAATGCCGCGTTTAGACACATTAGTCAAGCACAGGCACGAATTTCTCTAATTCTATCGAAAAACACAGTTTAATCGCTTTCCTGGGCCTCCTCACATCACAAAGAAGTGATCGCTGGAAAGCACTGGTATAGTTGCATGGTACCTTTAAACCAACACTATCTCGATAGAGGTGTCTGTACGTTGAGGCGCGTGACTTTGCCATGTCAGTGCACGTTAAAAATTCCGAGGTGGTCGAAATTTCCGGAGCCCTCCACTACGGCGTCTCGCATAAGCATATTGTGGTTCTGGGACGTATGACCCTAGAAGTCAAAAAGTGGCTGTATATTAACCGCGATGCCCCTGCAGTTGATTCCTTGACGCTTGAAGCGCACGGGTGATTTCTCGAGTTTCTATGCGCGCAACTGCCAATCTATAAAGCTGGGTGTGCCGTATCATGCTAGCGGTAGCAGTGAGTTCTGTCCAAGATGTCGTACAGTTAGATGAATTATGTATCATACGTAGATAAATATATGGAATGTGAAATCAAAGTTGCGGGACCCTTAAACTTCGCCTTAAGAGTTCAACTTGATAGCCATGCGTGGACACATTTGCATCGAGCTCTTTCGCTCGCCATGCTCTTGAGTGGCCTAGCCATGTAATTGTCATGACACCACACTTGTTATTGTATTTCTTTAGCCGTGGAGCTGAGATTCTGAATAACTGCAATGTAATGGGCGAAGTACAAAGTGGCGATGCGCCTTCAAAACGCGCCGATGAAGGAGGCACCGTAGTTCGCCTTTCGCTTGTGCACAGCACAGAATCATCACAAACGTGTCAACATGGCATGAATGAAAGTCTACACGCTCGCGAGCACAGGCGCAAATACAGACGACCACTCGAGTGCGAGCGTCCTACAGCGCGCTCCATGGATGCGGGGCGGCGAAACACGGCGCCGTTCTTGTCCCTGTAAATGCTCCCGAATAGAGGCACCCCAACGAGGCACCCCAACGGGGCGTTGGGGTGCCTCGAAACACGCTGCTATGTACAGGGTGGTGACTACCATTGACCGCTGCAACGACACTGTGAATCACAGCGAGCGATTGCACCTCCTTTTCGTGCCCGTTCTTCGTTCGAGACGCATTGCCCGTCTGTTTGGCGCCTGTACTTCGTTCGAGACCCAGACGCACGCCTCAATCTGTTTATGAACGCCGGCGCAGCTGTTTCAGGGCTCGTGTGATTCAATATGGCGGGGGGTCATCGGCACCTTGTACCGAGCAGTGCATATAGAGTGATCCTAGGCGCCGTGGGCCCTTTGCGCCATCTCGCGGGTGACAGCCAAGCGTCTTCGACGTTAAAGCACCTCCGAGACGCTCCTCTGAGAAGTGCGCATCACCAAAGGGAAATGGTGTATTGAAAAGGTTCGCCGTAAGGGGTCATAACAATGCTTGCGGCTTGCCCTCCGGAGCGAGGGGTTCCACGTTCGATGCCCACACGAATCCGAAGGTTTCTTTCGTTACATCTACCTCGAATTTTTGCTCCCAGATAACGGTGATTTTCCGCTTACAACGAACGACGCGGACGCCAATGCCGGAATTTCTGCGAAACGAATTCTTTAACGCTATCGCGTTAGTATGCTCAAGGGGGAAGAAGAGGGCACACGTAAGTGTTTTGTGGACGCAGTGCCTATCCAAATCAGCATGAATGATTTGTACAAGGCGAAATGAATACCTTTTCGCATGACACGATTTTGCATAGCCAGGAATACGTTTGGTTACTGATTTACTTATCTATGATACGCAAAATGACCATGTATCATTTAGGTCGCTCTATTAAGTGATATTTTCAAGCCTCGCTGAAGCCACCACATGAACCTGGTACGCCAGGAATCCGTTGCGAAAACCGATTCCTTCCGTGTCTCCAGCACAACCTCGGGGAGCGGCAGCTTCATTGATAATCGCACCTATATCAAGAAAGAAATATATTACACGGCTTAGTTTTGCGTCCATAACTGAAACGGCGGCTCCATGGCAGTGTCCACAAGGGCAGATGCGCGAACACCGTCGACAAACACGTCTATTATGTTCGACGGGCTTCGCTGAGGGCTTGCAGAGTTCGATAGCGTCGCAGTCCTTGTCTCGGGGACTGCGACGACTAGTTTTCCTTGTCGCCTACGACCGCACGTACGACCGCACGTGGTCGCATGGTTGACAGTGTGCGGCGTCGTGGAGACGGCGAACGGCTGGTAGACGAAGCTGGCCGTAACGGCGGTGACATAGGCGGAGGTGGGCCGTAATACGGGCGGCTGGACCGGCCAGTGGCGGCTGATTCGACTCGGCGCGGCTGCACGCGATTGCAGTAACGTGCAGCGTGACCTGCGTACTCGCACGCAAAACAGATGGGGCGGTTGTCGGAAGTGCGCCATCGGTTCGCAGGTGCAGGACCTACCCATGCCGCAGGACGCGATGGAAGGGGCTGCTGCTGACACGTCTGCATGGCGTGCTGCAGCCGGGCCCTCGGGATGACGTTGGCGTATGTAGGCGGCACCCCTGTTTCGAAGGTCTGAGGTCTAGCGGCGATTTCGACGCAACTAAGTAGAGCAGCCGAAGGAATCGGATGGGGCGGCGTGGCTACGACTGGTGCATAACTCAGGGTTGCAGGCGCCGGAGGGTGCTGGTCGAATTCAGGAATGACCTCGGTGATTTCCTGCTCAATCGCTCGGCGGAGGGGAGGCAGAATTGTGGTTGACGGCTGTTGGACGTGCTGCGGTTGTGCGAAAGCCAGTAGCGAGAACTGGCGTGCAACCTCCTCGCGCACGAATGTCTTGACTTTCGCCAGCAAGGCGGAGTGGTCAGAAACGGTCGACAAGCCAGCGAGATCTGCGTCGCGTGATGGAAGTCGACGGGTGATGGACCGCTGTCGGCGCCGCTCCTCGTAGCTTTGGCACAACGTTATGACCTCGGCCACAGTGCGAGGTTTTTTGGCGAGTAGCATGGTGAAGGCATCGTCGTCAATGCCTTCCATGACGTTCGTGATCTTGTCAAACTCCGACACGGTCGGGTTGGCTTTTTGCACAAGTCGAGGATGTCTTCGATAAAACTTGTTAACGACTCACCGGCCTGCCGAGCTCGTTCGCGTAAACGTTGTTGTGCTTGCAACTTACGAACGGCAGGGCGGTCAAACACGTCGATAATTGCGGTTTTGAAGTCTGACCACGTCGGAAATTCTGATGCATGGTTGTTGTAGCAGAGGCTCGACACACCCGCGAGGTAGAACACCAAGTTGCACAGCTTGCCTGTGTCGTGCCATCCATTAGGTACGCTCACGTGTTCGTAAATCGCGAGCAAATCCTCCACGTCAGTGCCATCCGCTCCAGTGAAGTCAGGTGGGTCACGGACACGAGAGACACCAGGACAGGCGGTCGGTTCGGGCGGTGGCGTTTGCTGGGCGGCGTCTTGAGGCATGGTAGATGGCACTGCACGGGTTCGAAGTTCCAGGGTCATGTAAGCGTAACGCCGATGTTTTGATGGTACCCGGCACTTCCACCAATTGTAAAAGCGCTTATACAACACCGGCGTAACGGTCGACCGGGAGCTCAGTCAACGGCCCAAACCACGATCCCTGAGAGCGAGCAGCGAGCACGAGCAATGCGCGTCTCAATGAGCCCGGACGCCGAGCACGAGCGGCGTTTTTTCAGCAGAGCGCTGAAGAGCGAACCCCATTGCAAGGCACTGGAGAGGACAGCCCACTACAACGTTGCAATCCTTCTTTACAACATGTACAAGTTATTTGTTTCTTTGTTGCTGTTTTGGCAGAACTTTTGTTATTGTGATTATGCCGGATTGCTTTGAATACTGCTTCGCAACCATGCATGTTGAATGTTCACCACACCCAGGAGCCAAGCAGTAGCGGGCGCCTTATTTGTACGCCAACACCTCCAAATATCGTATCAATAAAGCAAATCTGTACCATCTTCTAGCGCCGGGCTCACTGTGGAGCCTTCCTCATCGGTAAGTATACTGATGGGGCACCTACTTGCACTTGTACCCGACGCCGAGGGAAGCCACTCATGGTGGAGGCAGAGTGTGAACTAATAAAGGAATGTTGTGCCAAGACACCTGGGCACTCAAGGGAATGGAAAGCGAATGAGGAGGCGATGCGAACGGGGTAAGATAACACTGTCAATTCCCACCCTTCAAAATAAAGCTTAAGCGTCCCCGATTTTTTTTCACTTTCTTCAAAATACTGCACTTGTTTATTTAGCGACAATATCAGAAACCCAGTAGATAAGGCAAACAGCGCTTGTTTGATCGCCGAAAAATGTTTCCAAAGGAGTAACTTAGGTACGCCGGGAGTTTTTTTTTTTTTAACGCCACAGGATTGAAGCAGTTTTGAAGGAGCATGGAAAAGCATATGTATCCTTCACGTGTTCACACAGATCTGCCAGTTTTGCTGGATGAGAATGAAATTAAAGAAGTAATCTCCGCGGACTCAACCGCTTCGTCTCTCAGTTACCAGAATATGATTGCGCTTTCGCAAAATACCTGCCTCTTCCGTCAACTGCCCTCTTCCATTTGGATCGTAACTGGGCCATGCCACCAGCGAAAGTTAATTTACCTGTCAGAAGCACCTCGATTTCATCAGACATATGACATTCGGTTCCTTGTTGAGCTTTCTAAATTGGCAAGCCTTGATGACCAGTATGCTGGTATGCATATAAGGCCAGCAGGCACGAACAGTTTCCTACCGAAAGCTTCCTTTGAGGCTTCAGCGTTGCACTTAGGTGCGTATGCGTGGTAAGCAAGAAGTCGTTCCTTTGCTGAGGCATCATAGGGCAAGAACATATACAACACGAGACTAGATATACACTCCTTCAGAAACTGTTACGTGAACTACAGAACACAGCATGATAAGAGACCACGCAACGATAGTGGCTTGTTTATTTGTGGCACCACTCTCTCCCAAACCAAGGCTGGACGTTTCATTTTTACTAAAATCCATATCATAATTTATCACGCAAATTTTGGTTGCTCATTTTATTGCGAAATGTTAGACGAATTCTCTGTGCACATATTGCTATGGATGTAGCATTGCAGAAATTATTGCTATATCTAAGTAAAGAACTTTACACGTTCCACAACTTCACCAGGACGTGGGATTTGTCTGTATTATGGCTACTTCTCCCTAACACCAAATCGGTCATTTTCAGCATTGTTCTGGCTATGCTAAATTTCATTGAAATATCCACAGTGTTCCATTATCGCAAAGTTCAAGCTACTGAAACTTCAAGCGTGATAGGCAGTGCATTTCTGAACTATTCCAGTCGTGCCATTGAAAAAAAAAGTCGCTATTTCTTTGCAGCTCGTCTAAACATAAACATCCGGGTTGGAATGTACGCCCTCGTATGCGTTGCCGTAGCATTAGGTACTCTTCCTAGTGCTTTCTGCTTGTCCCGTTCATTTTCACGTTGTAGCATTTATATTGCATTAATGTAGTCGTTTCACTCGATAATCTCTGCAAGCCAACACAATCTAGAAGCATTGAAACGTTGCACAAGTTGCTCTTTTTTTTTTTTTGCAGTTCACCTAGTCACCCTATTTGAGAAGCTCTCCAAGAGCATATTCACTTCCATGACATTTTGAATACACAGCTCTTCAAAAGGGTGGTTTCATTTAGTTAAGACAACGTCCGACACTAAATGGCGTGCATACAACCTTTGTAAATGAACACAAGTACTCCTTCCTTTGATTTAGTCACGACAGTGAGCAGCTTACATCTCGAATAGCAAGTCACGAGTTCTCAAAAAAGCTAACTTTGCCTGCTTTCAGAAGTTTTCATCCTTTTCCCTCCCTCCTTTTAACCTGTAAGCCATTTGTTCCGCGATAACACACTTGTGGATAAAATGACTCCGTCGAAGTACGATTTCTGACGACCTAAAATTATCCACTTATCTGCAGGAAACGAAACGCCACCACGTGTGGAATTTTTGGACTCGTTCACCATCGTGCTGTGCAGCGGACTGATGGCTTATGAGCACAGCGCGCCGCAAATTTATGGTTGCGACAGCGCATTCTGAAAGCACAGCATAGCGAGCGAAAGAAGCACATTGGAGCCATTGCCGTGTCAGAGCGGAAGGTCTTTCCTTCAATGGGCGAAGCCTATACATGTCGAGGAAAAGTGGGCGATCGCCACTACTACATGGGTGAATATTTGTTTAGCGTTAAAGGGGCCTCAACCAGGCCCACATGACAAATTTTGGCTATACACAGTGTATTCTCAGGAGCCCAACAGCGAGCTTTCGAACGCAAGAAATTTTCAATTCGGTGCATTACCGCCGGGTCCGGCCACGGTGGTCTGGCTATGGTACTCGGCTGCAGATCCGAGGGTCGCGGGATCGAATACTGACCGCTGCGGCTGCATTTCGATGGAGGCGAAATGTTGAGGCCCGTGTACTGTGCGTTGTCCGTGCACGTTAAAGAACCTCAGGTGGTCGAAATTTTCGGAACCCTCCTCTACGCCGTCTCTCATGTCAGATAGCGGTTTTGGGACCGTTCAACCCCAGTAATAAATCAATCAATCAATCATTATTACTCGAGAAAGAAATCTTTGAAACAGCGCGAAACCAGGACTACAGGAGGCGAGAGTAGCCGCTGCTATGTCGCCCTGGATAAATGCAGATGCTAGGGTGCCAAGCAAATAAAAAGGTGAAACGCGCGCTGTTTTGCTCTCGGCTGCTCGTCCCCGCCGACGAGAAAGACGCGGGAACGCGGGATTTTGATTGGCTCGGGCTGGCTGCCGCGCACTTGCGACAAGTGTCACGTGCCCCGGTTTATACTGACGTCATAAGCGGTGCGTATGAACTCCATGGGCCGTAGTCTCATACGCTGCATGACGGAGGAGCTGCTTGCGAGTAAGTGCATGATAACACTCGCTCTGAAATTTGAGCGAGAAAGGTATGCAATATGCTTGTGAGCTCAAAATCGCCAGACCTGGTCAAGGGTTCTATAAAATTACTGTTGTGTTCTTTTGCATGGGTCAGAGATTTTGATCTATTACAGGACATCAAGAGATATAAGAATGGGTCGATATGGCGTCTGCTTTTGTTGGTGTCATGCGAAGACGATTGCAATTAATCACAAACCAATCCTTTCTTGACATTCAAGTTTGAGTCTTTCAGGGACTGGCTCCTTTTGTTGGTTAAAAGGGTCTCTCTCCATACTGGTTAAGTGCTCGTACAGACAGCAACTCCTGAGGAGCCGAGCAGGCCTGATGGAATGAGCGCGAGAGGAGACAGAAGTGCGTGCACAGAATATTCATAATAGTTGCCATGTTCAAACTTTATAATTCACACGCACTGTGAGTGGAGGGCCATGAAGTCTAGCATCTCCTGTACCGTATTCTAACGTGGTGTTTATATTTAAATACACATTGTTCAGGTCATCAGTTGATTTGCGGATGAAGCTTCAGTGTCCAGTGTAGTTCGCTGAAATTGGCTGTCATTACGAGCAGATAGCGATGACGGAAATTCGTGAATTCTGGCAAAAAATTGGCAACATGATTACTTGTTCTACATTTCCTGGCACTTGCTTTTGTGCTTGTGCGCGTGTGAATATATCCGGTCGTACAACAAAGAAACTCTTTCACCTAAGCATGCATATATCAAACAAATATGACCCAAGCTCGTACTTGTCAATATCACTCTGCATAGTTACATCAGTCGGTTAAGAGTTCCTAATAACATCAATCGCTTAATCTGGAGCGTCACCGGTGACCTGGGTTGTTAGTCGAACTACGAAAAACTACAAATAATTGTCAGTAAGGTTGGGTAGGCTTCTCACTCCCAAACCATGGCCTAATTCCCTCCCGTAGTACATACAGATCGTTCACGACGATAACGCGTTTACCTTTTACAAACTGATCACTGTTAACAAAACGGACCATGTATAAGGTGCTTCAGGCTTTTAGACAGAAAAATTCGGCCTGGCTCTGCTACCACCAACATTAACAATCAGTGTAGCTACAGTGGGTTAGCAAAACATTGCAAAGTAAAGAAAAAGGCGAAGCTTTCTTTCAGCTCCGCCACACCTAACATTTTGTAGGTTCCTGAAGCGCTCAACGACAGATACACAAGAAAGCCACAAGCAAGACTATACATGCGCTGCTTTAAAAAAAAAAAGCTTAGGAAACGTGGTTAACAATGCAGGGTGCAAGACGAATGAAAGCAAAGGAATGAAAGTCATGCTACAATACACGCGTGTTCATGAATTGAAATTCCTTGGATGTCGGAGAAACAGATGGTTGACTCATGCTTCTTTTTTGATCTAACAATATGAAATGCTTCTACGATTTCTCTGGTTGCCTTATCTTTGTGGCATGCACTGTCTTGCTTATATCTTTCTTGTGTATCTCTCGTTGAGCGCTGCAAGAGCCAACAAAATGATATTTAACCAACTCGCACATCTAACTGTTAGCCATACCTAACCTTCCCTGCATATTATGAGCCACATAGACACACAGAAAGCATTAAATCGTCATATTCCATAAAATCAACTATTTATTTATCCTGCGCTAAGGTAATCAACACCCTCACTCCCTCGATCCACTTCCTTCCTTTCTCTCTCTCTTTCTATATCTCCTACTCGTCTCCTAGGTCACCCTCTCTCTTTTTTCTTATTTTCTTCCTTCTTCGCTATCACTATAATATAGCACACTAGCATTATTGTTATCACTGCCTTGTAGCCGTAGGCTTAGATCAAGGTTATGGGTAGTTGGTTTTGAGAAAGTGCGGGACTGCTCTTCCCTCCTGCGCTAGCCGCGACCTTTCTTCTTCCTTTCTTTATTTCCTTAATTCCTTCCTTGCTCCCGCCCTTTCCCTTTCTTTCTTTCTTTCTCTCTATGCTGTCCCTCGTAGTGTGGGTAGGCAATGGGTCAAGGCAATGATCGTGTCCTCCTTTCTCTTCTGCGTGGCAGTCCCTTTGCTAGGTGCGGACCACGTGAGAAAGCTGGTGACGGTCCAACAGCTACGCTGTAAAGAAGAAACGCGCTGTTGTTCGACAAGTTGCCCACAAACTGTATTACAAGGCAGCCTGACCATTCCCGCGGTAAACTGAATGAGATATCTCTATCTCCATCTCCGTATCTGATACATGACTCAATAAGGCGGTAATACAATAGGTGTGCAGGAACGCCGATCAACATTCCTTGCACTGTGTTATGAAGAAAAGCCAATTATTGCCCAGGTTTCGAGGTACTAAGCACAAACTTGTAGACGATACATTGCAAACGAAGTATCAGATGACGTGGCTTACAAAAAAAAATGAAATGGTTTCTACACTTGAGCCAGAGAGAGAGACATGATGGGCGGAAGGCAGGGAGACCACGCGTGAGAAATTGACAAATCTAATCAAACAGCTGAGGTGGGTAGGTGTGTAGCGAAGTTTTTACCTTTTTAAATAGAAACACGGGGACGACCAAGAAACACGTACCACGTACACCACACAGGAAGAACTGTGTTTCTTCTTGTTTTTGTTCCTACTCACCTGACAATTTGTGACTCACACTTATCGTCCCAGCGCCTGCGCTGCCTCTTCTTCATCGATACCCGACCAGCTAGTCTAAGTCCATTCTAGTATCGGGCACGACGCTCGCGTTTGGACCATGGGCACTCGGCTTGAAATGTCGCCTCGCTAAGAAAGTTGTTTGAAATGCGAAGTATTTCGGGGTCTCATAATTTGCGGGCCTGTATCACAAAATTATCGTCATGATTAGTTCAGGCTCCCAAGAGCGAACGTGCACTTGTTCTATACAATGCCCAATGTGCCGCGTTCGCAGGCGGCACATCGGGCATTGCATAGAACAAGCTTTCTACTTTTGCACTTTTTAGCACAGCCCAGTACTGCACCTACAAAACTGCAGCTGGCGGCCGCGGTGGTGTAGTGGTTATGGTACTCGGCTGCCACCCAAAAAACGCGGGTTCGATCCCGGCCGCGGCGGTCGCATTTTCGATAGAGACCCGTGTACTGTGCGTTGCCAGTGCACGTTAAAGAACCCCAGGTGGTTAAAATATCCGTAGCCCTCCACTACGGCTTACCTCTTTGATCTCTTACAGTTCCTTTCCCCTACCCCCACGGAGGCTGAGCCGTGCTCCCGACATGGGCTGTAGAAATTAGCGTCCTTTCCTTAACCGGACCACTATCATCAACATAGCAAAGGGGTGGGACGGCGTTAAGGAGGTTTGCACCACCTTGGACGGCGTCAAACCGAGGCGAAGCATTCGGCGTCTGCCACTGTATACATATGTGGTTCGGCGATAAAGTCTTTACGCTGAGCTTGGTGTGAAACTTTGTCTTTTCCTCTCCACCGCGCTGCCATTTTCTCATTCTCTCGGCTTTAGCAAGTTGTCTGGCAATCGTCAGTGCAACGCAAACATATGGTTCCCATAAGTGCACGCTGTGCAAATGTGGCTGTACAGGACCTAGCAATTCGGCGCTCACCTTCGCACCGCGGGTGCTCGAGTTCGATGCCACCTCGGCAAGGGATTTTTTTTTTGCTTTCTTTATTTCTTATTTCACTCTGTCCGTCTCTCTTTCTGTCCTTCTGTGAGCTTCGTCTTCTCAATTTGCTCTCTCCCACCCTTCAACTTCCACTCAAGGGCTTCGTCATTTTCGCGGATGATCCTCACGGCCGGGACTCTTAGCTATGAAAACTACGCTGTTAGATAGCGACAACACAGTTCCGCAAACCAGGATCGCTCGTTAGCTTTTACTTCGTATCACATCGCCAATGTGCTACCTGCCATAAACAAGGAATATTCATGACGTGAGCGCAAAATACACAGCGTGAATTCAAGCCATAGCGTTCTCGTTTCCTGTGCCATTTAAATTTGCATCTCATCTTCCTTGAAGCAACTGAAACGAATAACCCAACATAGCACTCTGTCAACAACACAGATATCGGTCATCCTTAAGTGACAATGCACGTTTACAGGGCTGCATTCCCCTCCTTTCGAGTATCCCATTTCCTGCGCACTCTGTGATTGCCAAATTACAGATCATTTACAGAGAGGATGTAGCTGTCATGCGGGGCCAAGTACTTTTGGCATTCTTTCCTCTTTCATATACGGCGAAGTGGAACAGTTCGTGTACCCGCTTTTGTATATAAGTTCCTCGCGAGTGTGCCTGCGTACGAAGATCAACGGAGAGTGTTGGGCAGTACTGACCCACCCAACTGCAGGTAAGACGACGTGGCAACTGCCAATATTTTCTACATCGTAGTATACTTGTTCGTGCACAGCTAACATGTCCAACAGGAAACCTTTTCAAAAAACTAAATCAGTTCGTGCTGTAGCGTATAAATCTTTTATCCAGTGGTTAATAAAACGTTCTAATGCTGGTATGTGTATAGCTGAGCATGAGGTTCCTAAGCCAGGAAGATATTTCGGGTGACGTTCAAGAGGCATGCTCCATAAATTAAAAGCGAGCACTCATCTCTAAAAAGATAAGGGGCTAACATAAACCCAATGTAACTGAACGATAAACGGTATCATAGCGGGAGCAGACATGGACGAGAAAGACACAACAGGACGAGATCTAACTTCAGCTGCAAGCACTCTTGCCTTGATGTGGAAAGAAAGAGTTCTGGCGCGACATGTGGCAGTAGCGCCAGAACTATTTCTTTCCACATTAAGGCAAAAGTACTTGCAGCTGAAATTGGCGTTCGTCCTGTTGTGTCGTTCTGGTCCTTGTGTGCCTGCGCTATGACACTATTTATTGCAATCAACCAGCTAGCCCATAAAGCTACATTGCAACTGAACGGTACGCTGCTGCGTCCGACTAATGAACACAAGAATGTATAGATGCTTCACGAGAATGTTGAATTCGTAGTGCAAGGTAAATGAACTGAGTAAGCATAGTCATGGGCCAGCCGAAACGAACAAGAAATGCATATGCGGAAGGATCAATTGGTAGCTGTTGTATTTATCTAGGAACAGAAGAGGGCAAACGCTAGTGTGATGATGACAAAGAAACAGAGTCTGAATAAAGAACGAATTTCTCAAAAGTCACGTCGGCGTCTAACGTCGTCGTGGCCACGGTATAGCAAGCCCATTAGAGACGACTAACGTTTCCTGTGGGGAACACTGGTGCATCACCGCATGCTTTGCACCTTCCCAGGTTTCACGTTATTGGAGCTGTTTTTTTTTCTTGTTCCTAACTAGCTGACCTTCCAGTCTTTCTTTTGCTTAAGGAGCTGAAATATACAATAACCTGAAAATAACTCTATAGTCCTAGTATGGAAGAAATAAGATTTTAAACACTTAAAAAATAATATACCAGTTAGCCTACTTTTATACCAATCATTCGCAAAAGAACAAAAAAAAACAGGACATCTTCGAATATGTCGAAAGAATAAATCAACCGAGAGAACCAGCTGGTTTTGGAAAACAATATTCCGAAATCAGATTCAGATGATTGTTTCATCACCTGGTTGTCGGATAACAAGCAGAGGATGAAGACGATGACGAATGCTTTATGATGTGACAGAGGAAGTCAAACCTAGAAGACAGCTACTTTTCTTGGTATTGTACCTCCTAATTTCATATGGGATCCCCGCGATGGTGGTCTAGTGGCTACGGTACTCGGCTGCAGATCCGAGGGTCGCGGGATCGAATCCCGGCCGCGGCGGCTGCATTTCGATGGAGGCGAAATGTTGAGGCCCGTGTGCTGTGCGATGTCAGTGCACGTTAAAGAACCCCAGGTGGTCAAATTCTTCGAAGCCCTCCACTAAGGCGTCTCTCATAATCATAGGTGGTTTTGGGACGTAAAACACCAGAAAAAAAATAATAATTTCATATGGGAATTGTTGCTCCCGTGGAATTCATGGAACTTGAATTATTCTTCAGTCTTTCCACATTAGAAATCAGTTATGTGCAACGAGCACAAATATTGCCTTTGACGAAAATCTAAAATATGGCATTTTCATCTAGTCTTGACCTTCGTACGCATAATTTAAATCGACGAGTATATATTTTACAAGTGGAGTGTGCATACAGTGATTTATGTTGGACCCAACTATCGTTTCTTTTCAGCACAGCGCAGCTTTTGGCGAATAATGATTTCTCTTGATATTATGGTGTTTTTTCTGTAGCAGCAGGTAAGTCGTTCCTTAATAAAGACAGCTACTTTGCCGAGCCATTGGTTAGCAAAAACACCTCAATTATTAATCAAGCAGAGAACTTAAGACACAGTTTCTACATCTTAAACACGAGCTATGGTTTTGGAGCGAATGTTAGCTCTATTCGTTGAAGAATTCAAAGCCCACGTTGACATGCGTTTTTTTTTAGTTAAGTTACACGGTCGTTATTTCTGCAGTTAGATCTGTAATAATTTGTAGGATACCATATATACAGCAACATTTTTATAACGGAGCCAGTAATAATTATTACCTTGGCAGGTACATTCAGGGCTGTAACCTTGGTTATACCGGTAGTACTGACAATGGCATGACCATCTTCGTGCACTTTCCTTTTCAACTTGTCTGCTCTTGTCTGCTCGACAATCCTCTGGAATGTCGCTAGGTCAGAATGTAGCCGAAGCGGCGGTTTTGCGTTCGTCCATAGCGAAAGACCGTCTAGTGCCACAAAAGCAGCATTTTCGCCGTTCTTTTCATCATATTTCGTAGTGATAATAGGCACGCTTAATAGTACGCTAAAGTGACACGCTAAAGTTCCGTAGACTGATAATTTACTCGTGGGAAACCATATTAAATGCTAAGCATTCCTTGGGAAGCTTGAGTCACTTTGACCGTATCTATCTATCTATCTATCTATCTATCTATCTATCTATCTATCTATCTATCTATCTATCTATCTATCTATCTATCTATCTATCTATCTATCTATCTATCTATCTATCTATCTATCTATCTATCTAGCCACGTACACCTCAGTGCTCTGCTGGCCGTCTCGTACACCTGGTGTACACGAAAATTTTGATGGTAGGGTACGAATGTATGAAAAACATGAATAAGTGATATTTACATCCCCAACACGACATGCCCGACGTGTACGTCATGATTAACGATACTGCAGTCACATGTGGCCGGTAGTGGTCGGCCCATGGTAAGAGGGTATGCGCCAGAGGTGTTTCGATTTCGCACTGCTTATGTCAGTCAAGGGCAAACTAAAATTGACATTTCACATATATCATAGTAACACACCCGAAAACACAAGAAAGGATGCATCGTTTGCCATAGTGTACTGTTGAAATGTATACAAACAAGCACACATACACAGACGAACGCGCTGTGATTTCCGAAGGCAACATGTGCCCCTCTGTAGGCCGTATGAATCGAACCCGGGCCGCCAGTGTGCCCAGCAAGCACGCTAACACTTGGCTACGGCGGCTGCTGCTACACGGTTCGTGTAGTAAATAAACATATTGGCCCATCAATCATGATGATGCCGCTTGTGTAACGCCCACTCAACGTCTAGTGTATGTTACGTGCTTTCGTGGCAACGTAATGAACAGTACTCGTGATCAGCTATCACTCGAAGTGCTTTTCTTCAAGTTTGCTTGCTCCACTTGGAATACTTCCACGAACGACCGTTACGACACGTAGACAGGATCATCGTAGCGTGCACTTTTCAACAAAATGAGCAGCTGTGCACCAACCTGAGTGCCAACGTTACATCGTGCCGTGAGCTACTATTCATTCGCTGCAGCGCTCTCGACGTTCGTCGTTACCCCACGTTCGGCACACACTCGATCATGCCCTTTGCAGCGACGTTTATCGTATTCGTGACACTTGGCTGAATGCCAAACACTTCGTCAATGCCAATTCCTCGCTGACTACTTCGCATGGCGCCGATTCCCACAATGCGGGGGAACTGCAGAATTTTTGCCGTTGATTTCGTTATCATGTTCAATATTAGAGGTGATAAGGAGAGTCAGAAATGTCATCATTCAGCCTCGAGCCGAAATTTTTAGTGCGTGACGGTACTAACTCGAGCACTCGTTCTAGTAATCTAAATATAGTGACTCAATAAATATATTAGGGGCGAAGCTCCTTAAAGCGGCACCCGTTCGTCCCTCGTCGTAGTCGTAGTCGTAGTGCGTAACCAGTCTTACGCTTTGACCTCCAAGGTGGTGCCGGTGGGAGATTTCTCCTGTGCGTTGTTGAACAATAAAAAAAATTCGCAGCGTGCGCGTTAACTAAAAGCCGAATTCTTCTCTCTCTCATTCCCAGTAGCAGCCATTGTTTACCTCCAAGGTAGTGCCTAGTGAGATTTCTCCTGTGCGTGATTTCTTAGAGGAACGCTACCAGCTCGCAAAGAAGGAGAACGCGCCCTCACCCGCGAGAGACAACGTTGGCGCAGGCAGCGTCTCCTAGCGAGTTTCTTGATTGAGAAATACCGACTGCTCGCGTTGGAGAAGCGTTCACCGGCAACCCATATTATATATATATATATATATATATATATATATATATATATATATATATATATATATATATATATATGTAGGCACTGGATCTTGACTTGCAATGAAGTGCCGGTGGGAGATTTCACTTGTGCATAGTTGAACCATGAGGATTCGTAGCATGCGCGTTAACCAAATTAATCCGGAACTCGGCACGATCTACGATGAACCTCCCGAGCTTCGCCCACTCATCATCATTCACTCCGTGGATATGCTGTAATTTTTTATGTGTATATGCAAAGCAAAAGCCGCACCATTCCCAATTGCAGCTAAGAACTAGTTCAATGCATAAGAAGAAGGAAGCGGCGACAAAGAGGTAGCCCCCGCAGCAGCTAAAGTGAAAATTATCAAATAGCTATTAAAGTCGAAAGTAAATAATTAAGACATGAAGTATGTATGCCCTCTGAAGGCTCTAGGGACCAAATAACAAAGCGGCAACAGATGAAAGTTACTGCCGCAAAAGGTAAAACAATTCACAAATATCCCAAATCTGGTCAAAAATACGACAATGCGACACACGGGAATACAAAATGAATACGCTTCTGCAATGTCAGGCACGCCATCAAATTGGTCAAAGGGAAGCTAAATTGACGGAGGAAGAAAATGCTTGAAATAAAAGGTAAACAGAGTAGCGTTATCTTCAGCATCCATGAAATAGCGAGCATCAGAGAGGATGTCCGTTCTGAGCTGGCGATTCGAAAGTATATCTTCATACCTCAACTGAAATCAAAGTGAGGGTGCCGTAGTTCCCTGTGTACGTATCTATTAGGCCAGAAAGGCCATACTTAATACAGTGGTGGTAGGGGTGTTTATATAAAAGGCAGCGGCCAAACTGGAATACAGAAAAGAGTGCATTAGGTAATGTGAAGTTCTATGGCCAATTTAGCTAATTTCGAAACTCTCCGCTTGATAAATTAGCATGGCTATCAGGAGAAGCCTTGCACGAGAGAAAAACACTGAAGCACTACATTTTAGAATAGCATAGATAGCCACATAGCGTAGCATAGATTACCACATTGTTCGGTATCAGTGGTGTATTTATTTTTTTCAATCTACTAATACTTTTACTTTTCCGCAGAAGGTAGAGCCTATTTATGCCTCACCTTCCCACCAATAGTGGTTATTCTACACCAGGAGCCAACATGAAGCAGATGATCGGAATTGACATCCTGGTGGTTGTTCTGCAATAGGTAAGGCTTCTGAAGGCATTTCACACTGACTAACCCTAACTTTCGCGAGGCGTTTACTAACGATAGCATCAGATACATTGATAACTCAGCCGCGTTCACTGAATATAGAACTGGTATGTCACCGATAAGAAAACGCTTGTACAGCTAATGTAGATGTAAACCAAATCGGATAGCGCAAGCCCTATACTCCGAGGAAGTGGCCAAAAGCCAGGTAGTTAGAAAAATTCACAGACACTATAAACGCTCGATAATGTGGAGCAGGGTGAAGCACGTTAAGGAAATTTGAGTGCATTAACCTCATAAAAAAATCAGGTAATATAATTACTGGAGCTAACAAGCTGAAACAAAGAATAATCAAGGCTCTAAAAAAACAAAACATAAAGAATCAATATAACAGTGAAGTCTCTATAACAGAATCTTTTTGATCCCTTTAGAGAAGAAGCCTCTACAGTCCACCGCTCCCTTTAGAGAATCCTGTGAGCTCATATTGCAGTCAAATTTTTCAACAAGTCAACGGTAATGTTAGTTGATATTATGACCATTTTATGGCATTTTGTGGTTACGCCCACATGTGTGTTAAACATAATTTGTAAAATGCCATATTCATTATTCTGAGCAACTTTTTCATAAGTTTAATAACTCCTTTGTAAATGTTTTACGCCAACCCAACACTTCGCATTCAGTGTGTAGTGCGCGAGTGCCGGAGCGCTGTCCTTTCGTTTCTGCGTTTACAGCGAGAAGGGTGCTTTTGTTCGTGCGTTTCTCGTTCTGGTGTCTGTAGGAAAATGTGTACTGCTATGTACAAGCGGCTCGCTTTGCCTACGCAGTGTGCTCATCGTTCACTGCTAGAGGCGCAGTACAATGGGACGTGTGAATTTGGGGCCATGCGTGTGTGCTGCGACGGCTCTGCTTACGGCGCTGAGGCCATTACGATGATTAAGCAAAATCTTTTAAACACCCAAAAAACAAGGAGACTCTCGAAAGGGGGCCGCATATGAATTGTTTCTTAGAACGTGTCTAACAAAATTTGGATACTTCTGTGAAGCTAAACAGGACGATTTTTTTTCTTAGGGCGGTTGAAGAAAATGGTACGAAGACTCAAAAGGACCAATGGGAAGCAGCACAGCTTTGTCCCCTAAGTTGTTTGATTAGCAAACCTCTGAAGAATCCCGAATCTTTTTATGGCATGTTAATAAACGTATCTTGCACTCCATGATGTACAGAATTCAGAGCATTCTTGACGAAGCATGTATGTGCTTGCAGTGACTGAATATTTCAGCATTTTCACGTCGTTTTTCTTTTCATAGCGACCAACCAGTTTTCCAATTTTCTGCAGCTTTAATACAATTTCGCCATTTGTAGTAACAGGGAACTTACTTAAAATCAAAATACAGGGTGAGAACACAATAGCCTGTAAGTGGAAACCACAACTATAGAGTTGTTTTTGTATCTGATAAATTTTGCTTAACCGACATACAGAGCGATAGCTGCGCAGTGACGGTTCCTGCTAATAGCATGTTCTGGTAGGGCCCCATATTGCGGTTTCAAGTAACTTGAGCACTAATCTAGGCAAACTGCTAATCTCCAAGTAATCTTAAAACTGGCGCGTCTCCTACCCGACGGGCGCTTAGCCGTGCTCCCGACATGGGCTGCAGAAATTATCAAGAAATTATCGTCCTTTCATAAACTTAGCCACAATCATCATCATCAGTGTTCTATAGCAAATGGGTAGGACGGCGTGAACCCAAGGCCACGCATGCCGCGTCTGTCGACGTGTACGTCTTTCCACTGAGTTCGGTGCGAAACGTTGAGAAGCGCTGGCTGGGCCTCGCAGAGCTTTGCGCGGCGATTCCTGAGGCCTTGAACAAGGAGGAACTGCGGTTGGTGCCGGAGACAAGTCAAGTGCCCGACAGCTTCGCTGCTTCGGTAGCCTTGCACCCCTGTTGTACGCTTCACTAATCTTTTACGCCATTTCCCGTTCATTTTAGGGAAACGGGCTTTCTAATGACTGTGAATTGCTCCTTCATTCCTTCTTCCGCATTTCACCATTATGTGAGTTGGGCTACGTTGGGAATTTTGCAGTAATTTTTCCCCTGCCTCTTTGTGACCAGCTAAATTCCAAATCACTCGTACAAAACTGCCGCCATTCAGCGGACAGCTTTTCCTTGAGTTTCTAAGTTTCGGTTCAACCTCTGGTTCCTAGCACTGAAGGCGCATATCTATAGCTTCAGTCTACAGAAGGAATCGGTAAACATACCAGTGGACTGTTGCATATTTAATTAAAATAGTTAGCTTCCCTTTATATCCTGTTCAGGAAAAATTACAACCTTTCATTGCACTTCGCCCCGCCACGGTGCTCTAGCGGTTATCGCACTCGGCTGCTGATACGAAGGTCGCGGGATCGAATCCCGACCGCGGCGGCTGCATTTCGATGGAGGCGAAATGTTGAGGCCCGTGTGCTGTGCGATGTCAGTGCACGTTAAAGAACCCCACGTGGTCAAAATTTCCAGAGCCCTCCACTACGGCGTCTCTCGTAATCATAGGTGGTTTTGGGACGTAAAACCGCGGAAATCAATCATCATTGCACTTGCGCGTGATTTTGACGCTTTTATCGAAAGCGAAGAAGAGAGCCCTATAGCGCGTGCTAAGACAAGAGGAAGAAGACGAAGAAGAAGGCTGCCTACACCGCGAAAGGCTTCCGTCGAACAACGAAGTCATCCAAGAAAAGACAACCTCAATTACTGGTGTAAAAGTGTGAGTATTAAGGCGAAAGCCTTGGATTTTTGTGTTTCTAAGCTGCTTGATGAGATAGAGAAGGAAGGAGGAGGCCCATTCCGCCGCTATACAGCAGGACGCGACCAGCGGTGAGCCTGCCGCGGTCGTGTAGTGCTTGTGGTACTTCACTGCTGTTCCGGAAGATGCAGGTTCATACCCGACCGCGGCGGTCGTCTTCGACGGAGCGCAGTTAACGGGCACGCTAGGTGTTAACTGAGCCACGCCAAGCCAGTTAAAACTGCGTGATGTGAGTGCGCGCTAAAGTTCCGCAGCTGGCCAAAATGTGCGGAGCCGTCTACCCCGGCATTCTTCTTTAAAACTTTGACGCGATAACGTTGATCAACTCGCATCGCAGAAAAGCGGCGTTGACCGCGACGGTAAAGTGGCTATGGTTGTTGATGCAAGAAAAAAAAAATAATGCGCCGCGGTGTTGTAGTGATTACGGTACTCGGCTGCCACCCAAAAAACGCGGGTTCGATCCCGGCCGTGGCGGTCGCATTTTCGACGGAGGCGAAAATGCCAGAGGCCCGCGTACTGTGCGTTGTCAGTGCACGTTAAAGAACCCAAGGTGGTCTAAATTTCCGGAGCCGGCCACTACGGCCTTTCTCTCATCTCTATCTCTTTCACTCCCTTTCCCCCACCCCCACGGACGCTTAGCAGTGCTCCCTACATGGGCTGCAGCCGAACCACAATCATCATCAAGAAAATAAGCATCTGAGTAATCCCGAGGTAAAGGCCAAATATCGCAGGGCGTAGTTTCTGCAAGCGAAGTAGAGAAACTCGGCGGATGAGAGGAGAATTTATTCGGGTTTTCGTGGGAAACCACACCAGGTCTCTCGCGTGCGAGGCAAGCGCACCCCGAGAACGCCACGTTGGCTCTATAACACATGCGCATTCGTCGAGGACAGACTGTAGTTGACACGCTTTGCGTTCCCCTGCTTCCTCTTAGCGGAGCGAGTTTTGAACAGCGATGAAGTCTGCCTAGACAAAGGCTATTAACTATCTGGCGATGATAATTTGGAATAATTCGCCCATTTCCTAAAGTAAGAGTCGTCGGTCGGGTAAGGAAAGGGCCCTATTTTCTGCAGCTCTCGTCGACCTCCGAGGGGGTAGGCGCACGAGAACGAGAACGGAAAGCGGGGAAGGCGCACTGGAGGGCTCAGGAAATTTCGACCGCATAAGGTTTTTTTTCTTTAACTTACACTGAAAACGCACAATGTCCTATGTGAATTGAAACCACGTATTTTTTGTTTCAAAACCAAGCACCGTAACTATATATACCACCATGGCTGTCGACCGCGTTTTTACCAACTCCCTGTACTGACGGTGTGTCGGGAAAGAGAAGAGGAGGAGAAGGGGGAAGAGAGCACTTGCTCTGGAATTGCAGTGATCTAGGGGTCATGATGCTTGCCCGCTGGCCCACATAAACGTGGGCTCAAACCCGGCCGCAGCGGTGGCTCTTTCGATGGAGGCGGAAATGCTAGAGGCCCATGTGCTGCAATTTGTCTGCGCATGTTACGCCACCACGTGGTCAAAATTTCCGGAGCTCTTAAGAACGGTGTTACTCTCCCTTCAACTCTTTCGTTCCTTTTCCCACAAGCCCGTGAGCGCTGAGCCTGGCTCACGACTTAGGCTGCAGGAAGTAGCGTCCTTATCTGAACCGACCCACAATTACTGCTTTGAATTCAGTGCCGTCGAGCTGCGCCGAACGCTATTGCGCTCCACTCTTGAAGACGAAGTTTAACCTGAGACCAACTTTTTTTATTTCCGTTCCCGCACAACCATGGACGCTAAGCCACGCTCCCTACAAGAGCTATAGAAAATGACGTCCTTTCTTTACCCTAAGGGCAGTCGCTTATAAGCACAGCATTTTGTTATTGCGACCGAAGGGATCTGAGCCTTAGTCATGCGTCCGAAGTGACGAACCGCCCCACCACGGTGATCTAGTTAGTGCCCGTGCCACTCGGCTTCTAATCCGAATCCCGCCTGCGGTGGCTACATTTCGGTGGAGGCCAAACGCCGAGGACCGCGTACTGTGCAACGTTAGTGCACCTTAAAGAGCCACACCGGGTCGAAATTTCCGGAGCCCTCTAATGTGTGGTCTCAAGATCATATCGTGGTTTCGGATGTAAAACTCCAGAAATCAATCAATCAAATCATCATCGAAGTGACGAACCGTCGAAATTTCTCTTTAGCTTATCCGTTCTCAAAAAAAGAAAAACACGAAGAGCTTTCTCGATACTCCTTGGTTCCGAATCGGTTGTTTGTTAAAAGCGTGACCTGCAATTCTTAACAGGCTACGATACAAGTGCGTCCGTCGACCATGGCTTCGTCGAGCGAGAGCCATCAAACCCGCGACGGCTCGATCTCGTCGTCTCCGGTAGGCCAGGACGGGCACGCGCCGTGCCTTTCTTCTTCGGCGGGGTCGACACCGGAGCCTCGGGCTTCTGAGCTGCATGCGCCTCTGTCGGTGGACGCCTGCGTGGGCACTTCCATTATGGGCGGCACAAACATAGGCACGGCCATTGGGAGCGGCGGCACTGCTGACCCGTCGATGAACGCTCATCTGACCTCGACGGCGATGCAGGTGTTCGTGCCATTCATCCTGGCCGGCATCGGCTCCACCATGGCTGGTATCCTGCTCGACGTCGTCAAGGTAGCAACGATCGTGTTGGAACGTGCTCCCGGTGGGCTTGTACTAAAGCATGATTGATGATATTGATTGTGGGTGGGCCACGGCTGCGCCACAAACTTGAAAAACAACCCCGTTCGCCTCTCCGGCCATTTCCGGCACACCGAAGTTAGCCGTGACGACATTGTGGGTTTTGGTGACGTCAAAAGAGTCCGAGCTCCGCTGATTGGTCGAAGGAGAACTTCGACTTCCGGTTAATCTGCTAGCAAATGCACGCGCTCCCTGCCTCCTTCTGCACGGCCTGTCACCGGTTCATGCCACTGATGAGTCTTTCGAGACGCAACGCAGGGTCCATAGCGACGCAGTTTGCTCGAGCACAAGTCAGGTACAGTCGACTAGAAACTGCAGCAGCTGTCAGAACACGACAGATACCGCTAGCACAGAGCGTTGGCGCATCACCAACAAATCCCTTGCGCGAACGCGGGAACCCGGCGGAGGGGCGGAGGCGCGTCAACCGGATACGCGTCATCGGCAAAGTATGTCACGTGACATTCGGAGGAGCACTCGGCACACAAGGCGAGGAGGTGGCACCCGCAAGCGGCCGGGAAAGACGCTAATTTCTCAGCCCATGTAGGGAGCACGGCTAAGCGTCCGTGGGCGTAAGGGAAAGGGACTGAATGAGATCGAAAGGAGAGAAAGGCCGCAGTGGAGGGCTCCGGAATTATTGAGCACCTGGTGTTCACATCGCACATTACACAGGCCTATAAACCCGCTTAACTACTAAGGAGAGAGTGGTTTCTTCTCAAGGTAACAGCGCACAAAAAACACGAAGACTGACAGAAGAAGCGACGCACAGCGCTTGTTGTGTGCGTCGCTTCTTCTGTCAGTCTTCGTGTTTTTTGTGCGCTGTTACCTTGAGATGAACCGATACCAACTCGCCCAAGTTGCCGCCTTACTACAGAGTGGTTTCCTTATCCTCTTCGCGTGTCCTCGTGCAAGCATCTTCTAACACAAGGAGGTTTAAAAAGCTTTTAATTTTAAACCTCCTTGTTCTAACAATGACTGCTCTGTCACACACATTTAAAAGCACGTGGCAAACGACAGGGCTTACCGGTCCGCCGCGGTGGTGGAGTGGTAAAGGTACTCGGCTGCCACCCGAAAAAACGCAGGTTCGATTCCGACCGCGGCGGTCGCATTTTTGATGGAGGCAAAAGTGCCAGAGGCCCGTGTAATGTGCGATGTCGATGCACGTTAAAGAACCCCAGGTGGTCTCAATTTCTGGAGCCCTCCACTACGGCTTTTCTATCTCTTTCGCTCCTTTTCCCAACCTCCACCCCCCCCCCCCCCCCAGACGCTTAGCCGTGCTCCTTACATGAGCTGCAGAAATGAACGTAATTTCCTTCACCGAACCATAATCATCATCCTCATCATCAGGGCTTATCGCATAGCCTACCTCGAATGCATGCCTTCTTGCCACGGACTCACTCGGTTTGGCATGCTTAGTGGAACAGATACTACACGAGGTAAACTCGGTTCGTGGGCGGGTAACCAAGCAGACTGGACGACAATGAATAACAGTTGTGTATCGTGTCTCTTCTCAGTGGTCGTCCTGAATGTTTGTGCTGAATTTCCCGGAATGTTAGGAAAGAATAACAGGTTGGCGACTCGGTTAATTTTGGTAAAATACATCGCGCAACTGCTAGCAAAGCCGTTGATTTAGCAATCCAGGGCGTGGACCCAGGTCACGTCACATTCGTACGGTTCCGTGTCACGAATTCCGGCAAAAGGACAGGTCGGGCCAGGGGAGGAGACTACAACAGCGATCCAATAAAAAGCAATCGTATTTGTTTGTGGCGTACCGTTCATTATCCTCACGTTGTACCGGATTATCTTCCTTTGTTAATGTGACGAACACACCATTCCGGCTAAGCGTGTAAGGAATGCAAGCGTAAAGAATAATAATTCAAGAAATGCGCTGGCACACGTACACGATGCACCTCGCAAGGGCACTGTTTCGACGAAGTGAAATGCTATTGTTCCTAACGACAAAGCAGGATACTTCACAAACGTGAGTCTATTGGCGACGCATGCACTGACAGGACGCCTTTTGTAGCAGCCGCATTTTTCGGAAAGCAAGTTAATGGAGCGTCATTTCTACTTCTGTTCTCTGGAGCGATGCAGATAGATATATTTATTTACTCTATCACGTAGGCTGCACCGAATTGTTATAACCCTTCGAATCTGCTGCTTACAGCGGCTTTTAAGTGTGAAGCATAAGCTGGCACTTAAAATGGCAGTGTTATTACAGAATAGTAAAGCGTTGTTTATATGCAGTTATTACAGTGTCGTGCCGCACGCTGGTGTACGTACTGGTGTCCATTTATTTTAGATGCGAAGCAGCTTGTGGTCGAGCCTGTTCCGTCCCTGCGCCGTCCGCACCCCCACTGCGCATGCGCAACAGCTGGCCCAAGCTGGCAAGGAACGAGAACGCGCCCTCGCCCGCGAGAGACAACGCTGACGCACGCAGCGTCTGCTAGCTCCCCCCCTTTCTCTCCTCTAAGAATTCTCTATTCTACGGAGCGGCGCCCGCGCAACGCCACATAGACTAGGTGGCGTTGGCCCCAAGTTGGTTGGCCCGCGTCCCACACCCCCAAAGCGCATGCGCATACCTTTCCCCTCTCTCCTCTCCTACGCTACCCCCTTTCTCTCCTCTAGGAATCCTCTACTCTACGGAGCGGCGCGCACGACAGGTGGTGCGACTGCGCTGGGGGCGCCACGGTAGTTCCGCGGTATGAAAATGGCGGAGTGCGCGCGCCTCATTCTCTCTCCTGTGCAGTGCCGCGGTGAGCGCTCGGGCCGCTGCCGCGAAAAATTGCACCATCTCCCGCTCAAGCTAACCATCTCCCCGCTGCTTCTCATCCACACATGGTTCCCATTAGCGGGAGATGGTGTAATTTTTTTTTTAGTGATATACAACCCATCGCGAATATTACAAATCGCCGGCCAAATTTGAAAGCGCGTGTGGTATGAACACCTTAAACAACATCATTGTATTGGCACATAGTGAAAACCAAATTTACTTTTGTATTGCTTTTTTTTTTCTTTTGCTACGCATATAGGAGCTGATCGAATGCGTGGAAAGTAGGATGACCTGTAGTGATGGCATTAGAAGGTATCTCTCATCCCATCCCGTAACGCATCGCAACACCAAGTTCCAACCGACTACGATAGTCCACATATTGACAGAGAGATACTGACCGAAGAAAAAGAAACTATTTAGTTCTGCAATGGTACGAGGTAGTGGCGGGAGAGGGAAAACGTTGCAGACCGTTGGTAACGGCGGTTCCAAGATGTAATCATTAGGAGAGGCACGAGTAAAGTTGCGTCACCGTGCTTCTTTTTTCTTGTTAGAGTGTGCTTTTCCGCCCGGCTGCATATTGATTTCTCGACCTTGCAGGAATGGCCGGTGTATGTCACAGTGCACCAGATATTTGTGCTCATTCCACCCTTGCTGGGACTCAACGGAAACCTAGAGCAGACCCTGGTCGCGAGGTTAAGCACTCAGGTGGGGGCTGCTTTTTTGTTTTCTTCTATATTTAGCATGAACCATGGCGTACTGTACTTCGGTACTTGCCTAAGCCACTGACAAATTTATTGTGCAGCTGCCGAAATTATTCGGCAGCTGGTTGGCCTCGTGTTTGTCAGTACCGAGCGATGCCTCTCATTCCCAGTTGCGGTATCATGGCGCTGCAATAGGGTCACTGGTCTTGATTCAGCCATCCTTGCAGACATCCACAAACGATTAAATTTGCCCCTTTCCGTTGATTAGCATGTGTCTCTCGCGTCATAATTTATGCAGTTTGGCGACTTTTCTGCAATCTCGGGTGTCTTATCTCCTCTATAGCTGTCACACTTCGCACAGACAGAAACTTCCTTCCTTTCGTTGAACGTAGTATACGTATTATGTGACATAAAGCTTATCGCAATATTGCTCAGCTTGGCCAGCAAACTTAAGCAAGACACATGGTACGAGCGGGACCACAATGGGCAAATACATAACCGTTGCAGGTTACCGTAGACTAGCCATAGCCGTAGATGCAGGTTACCCTAGACTAGCCATAGCCACAGTAGCAGAACGTCTTAAGAAGTCGATTTCGACCGGAACTAAAGCTGTAGCAGAGAGTAACATTAACAAGAAAAAGGTCGTGAGTATTCCGTATATCCACGCAGTTTCGCACAGGCTTAAGAAAGTAGGAAGTAAATATGGGGTTAATGTTGTGTTTACGGCTCCCAATAAGTTAGGAAGGGTTTGTGCTGCCGTGCATAGAAGAAATGAGCAGATGGAAGGTAAGAAGCGAACAGATATCTGTCCGGTTAAGCACTTAGCCAAGAACAATTTCACCGACTGTCGCATGGGTGTGGTGTATAAGATTCCTTTTAGCTGCGGACGTTTTTATGTAGGACAAACCGCGCGTTGTATTAATCAAAGATTAATTGAACACAGAAGGTCGCTATCAGGTGGGACGCCGTCCAATCTATCCTTGCACTGCCAGGTCTGTAGCTGCATGCCCGAGTTAGACAAAACCGAGATCCTGTAAATACAGAACCGTCTTTAGCTCTACTTTTCCACTTCTTATTACCTTACTTCTGTGGACATAAGTGCTTCCCCATAACAGTGTTGTTAATGGATTCCGCAGGGAACAGTCATATGTAACCGTCTAGTTTCTTAAAGTGGTCGTGCTCTACAAATAAACACCAAAACACAGTCGCGTATAGACGAAAGCACAAAGTATTTCATATATGACTACTGATTCACCTTGAAAGAACACAGTAGCTCACTACTAGTTCTCCCAGAGATAACAATAAAACAAGCTTCTCATTTACGTCTACTGCTTTCCATTATTTCTCCCTTTTGCCGTGGGATCATTTTAGACATCGAACTTAAACTACAGCAGTAATACGGACATTAGAAAGTTGCGTCTCTACTTGCTTCGACCCAATCTGCAAGAGTGTCCAAGGTAAAAAGCTTACGTTAAATACATCTAGTTAGTTTTGAGTATTGGCAATAACATTTTCTGATGGGTTTGTGAGGCACCCAATAAATCATGCCTGGACGTTAGATCAAGCAAAGCTATGGCGCAATCGTACATGTAAGGAGAATCTTGTTACTGCGTTGTACGTCCTCGCTTCACGATAAATGCAGGCCATGCTAGTAATGTAATATAACTGCATCGCTACGTTTAACACTACATTTCCTCACCTAAATGACTGAAATTCCTACCGGTAGTGAACCACAACATTGGAAATTAGGCGATTCCACACTGGTGTTTCGAGAGTTAGGTACGCTGCTTATAAACGCGCAAAAGAGTGATTATGACACAACAACCTCTTCCGTTGGTCTCGCAGGCAAACCTGGGCAACCTAAACAGGGTCCACGAGCAGCTACCCATGATATTTGCGAACATCGCCCTCTTGCAGGTAACGTCTGACACTTCCCTCGTCCCATGTATTTCTGCTTTACTCTTCAATAAATTCATAAATAAGTCATAGGATCCAGAAATCTCGCGTAAATATATTTTGAGCAGACACAGGTAAAACAATCCTAGTAAAAGCCGTTTCACCGCCTTTCACTTTTTTCTAAGTAACCTAGCTTTTGCTAGAAATATTTTCTTCTGGTTTGCAACGAAGGAAATCGGGACGTTGCAGCTGTTCTGTACGTATATATATATATATATATATATATATATATATATATATATATATATATATATATATATATAAGGTCCAGTCAATGCAGACTAATGTGAGTAGTGAAGGAACGGACGAACGTGCAAGAACTTTATTACCCTGACGAAGGCCGGACGGCCGGAACATTGGAAAGTAATAAAGGTCTTGCACGCTCGGCCGTATATATATATATATATATATATATATATATATATATATATATATATATATATAGGCGCGAACTCATAATTCGCCGTATGTCGCTTTTCCATAGCGCCATAAAGAAGGCTTGAAATTTTAGCAGAGCGTTAGTGACATTGAGATTTCAACACGCAGCTAACCAGAACAATAACAGGTCGTGAAGAAATGCAGATGTTACCTTTGCTGCAACACGAAATGAATCGAGAGCGCTGGTATTGCAAAAAAACTTTGTTGATAATCAAGTTGCAAAGGAGCTAGGTTACTTGTTCCGATACAAGTGTACGGTAGGGACCGTGCCAGAGGTCGGATGAACTCGAAAGCTGCGTTTGTACAAGCAGTGGCCTCACCAGGTTCCCGAGTGGCCGAAGCTGAATAAGATAACGTGGGTTGCCGCTGCATGTAAAGTGTACCGGCATGAGAGTGACCATCGGCGCGAAAGTTCTGTTCATGTCCGTCAACAGCTGTGACCAAGGCCGCACAAACCTCGTGCGAACACCCCTTCTTTGTTGTTGCGCAACGCGTTATGTATTCCTTTAGATCGCTTGCAATTTGCTCTAATTTTGTAAGGCTCCGTTCATTTGATTCGCTCTTGCCCACACCACACTGCTACATCATAGTGATTATGCAAATGCCAATGTGTGATAAAGTGAAGATAAGATTTAGCTCGAAGTTGCATGGTCTATTCTTGCAGTCCCAGCTTCAATTCCATAGCACAAAATGCAAAGATACAAAGAAAGATAGGAAAGAAGAATTTTTTTTTCATTTCCGACAGTTGTTATGGCGTGGAACTGGCTTGAATTTTCCTTGCGATCGATTACAAATACTACAAGTTACCTTCTAGTACACGCATCAAATTGAAGTGTAAAATTTCGACCTGCGAGAAAAATATTGCAGGTTTGGTTTCAAGGTTATTATAACGCTCGATGAAAATTTGACGTATACGTCTTTCTCCATTCGATGTACTTACGGCGTCGCTATTTCTTGCACGCTGTATGTAAATGTATGCCCCTACCGTAATAAAAATTTTCTGTTAAGACAGAAAAGACGCCGGGAGTAATCGATTTCTCTGGAAGTAATTGTGTAATCACTTTGTGTTGTAACTGCAATCGGTTGCTTTTGAGGGTAGCTAAACAGGGCAAAAGTAATCGTTATTTCTAAGTGTGTTCGGGTACCTTTTTTCAGGAAAGTGTAGGAGTGCTGCAGTGTTTTCACATCGTCGCAAGCGCTTCAAATCCTGCTATCAGCTATGGACAAGAACGTTTAATATGACACTATTAGTTCTTGCGGTGCATTCATTCGTTCTACTCGAATGATTCAGGAGCTCAGAGAACAAAAGAGCCGGTCGCAAAGAAAAAGAAAGGGAGCCATGCTCCGCTATACCTCTTGCCATAATGACAACCGATGTATGCAAAAAAGTTTCCGTAATAACGGAAATAATCTTGGGCATCTTGATCGTCAGAATAATGGCACGTGAGGAATTCCTTTGGCAGAGCACGTCCGAAAGGAGGGTAACATTAAAGAGCACCAGGAATCTGAAAAGGCATGTCCTCGGTATAGATAAATCTAAAATTAACCATTAAATGCCCCCTTCAGTAGCAACTAGGAAGGAAAAAAGGGAAGAAAGGGAGGTTAGCCAGCGCTGAGGTGGGCTGGCTTAGCATCAAAGGCAAGGTTAAAACCCCCGCTATGACAACGCTTGGTTACCTTAAGTGATTTAAAAATAGCCTGAATAAAGCAAAACATTCTATTAGAACAAATACTTTGGCAATAGTTACGCACGGAAAGAGGAACCACGACTGTTAGTCACATTAGTCGGCTATGTCCAACTACTAATTGCCATAACTCTTGCATTCCCCCTCCCACCCCTTTTCTGGCTGGCTTGGACATATATATGTCAGGACCAAACGCCGCTGGCGTTCTTGATGAGCCGGGAAATCGCAGCCCGCAATTAGAGTGTTCCTCGGTATAGCACCGTTAGGTACGGCTAGTAGACGTCGTTAAAGATGTAATTTATCATCCCATAATCAGTGTGAAGTTCGTAATAATCACGAGAGTTGTAGTAAGTGACTGTTAAAATGACAAAACAAACAATAAGCGTTAAACTAACGTTTTCGGGTAACCAAATTGCTACTTGCCTTCAAGTCTCGGTACACCACACCTCAGGCACTGTATTTAAGAGGTACAGGTCTTACGGCATGTGAGGGCCTCTAGGATGAGCTCGTTACACACAAGTGTATTCATTCGTCTGAGATCTGTAACATGAAATTTGTAACGTGAAGTGACAATCCCTTCAATTGCCCGATTTATTTGCAGTGCCAATCGACAGTGGCTACCGTGGTGGCCTGTACGCTTGCCATCATCAAGGGCCTCGGGATTGACGGGAAGTGGGACACATCCCACATGGCCGTCCTGTTTGCTGGAGCGCTGGCAGCTGTCAACACGTCCAGTCTCTTACTCAGTTGCGTGACCATTCTTTGACGCTTTATTTATTTGCTCGCAAATCTATGTAAGGCCCATATTCGACATATAACAATGGAAATATCAGAGCATATCTTTGATAGAGTGATAGGAAGAAAAAGAAGTTGGGAGCTATCCCTCTATGGAGGGAGAACATCGCCTCATGGCTAGGCAAAGATGCGCGTATTTACTTCCATTACATAGTAAAAAAAATCACGATTACGTCATGATTACTCTGGGACGAGGTTTATTCTCAGTGCGTCGCTACCAAGACACAGCGACCGTATATGAGCGATGAGGTAGCCAGAAGATGCCAGCAACCAGAAGCGCGCGCCGTGGGGGCCTGGCGTTGGCAATGCGATTGGCGACAGCGGCGCTTCTTCGCAACTCATATGTACGCTGATTGGTTAGTGGCAATGTCACATTCTTGGCCGGCCGAATATATTACTACAAGCGTCCGTTGCTAAGTGGTTCAGTCAATTGGATTCCCGCGGTGCATCAAATCAACCTCTTCGAGCACTGGGTGAACCACTTCCTGTGTTATTATTATTATTATTATTATTATTATTATTATTATTATTATTATTATTATTGTAGCACCAGCAGCAGTAGGGGTAGTAGTAGTAGAAGTAGCATTGCTACGCTTGAAGCTTTCTGCACCTCACACTGGATAGACAATCTATCTGATACTGCGCACTTTACTCACCCCTAACGGCTGTGTAATACTAGGGAATTTGCTCTATGTATTACATTAGCCTTCTCATTTGACGACGCCCAAAATCGGAGATATTCATATCACTATGATACATATACAGTACACACTGTGTTACTGCCGCATACAAGGAACACGCACTCTAACGGAATGTTCAGAAAGCGCTCCTGTTCCAACAAAATAGAAGTTCGCTGTCGGGCTACAACTTCGTAAAGATTTCATCTGGCGGCTGGCAAAGAATGTGCTTTACGCGACTTCGTTAACACTTTGATAGGCCTTTATGACACCATCAGACGTTCTGTTCACATTACAGCATCGTTTCCTGGAACCCTCCTTTTAGTTAAGTATGTTATTTCATGTGTTGTTGCGTACTCTCCTGAATTTGGCAAGCCATAGCGCGATAAAAAACAGAGCGTCGACCAATCAGAGACGCAGGATCAACCCTTATGTCCCGCCTAAGTTGGACAAACTGAGCACTCCTAAGGCCACTTCGCCCTTCCCTGCTTACCGAGTCTCGCGTGACCGGTATATAACTATCGGAGACGAGCCAATGTTGTTAGTTTTCTGAGTAGCAAGGAATACAAGGAAAATACTAAAAAAATTCTAGTGAACTTGATATACGTATTGAATTATCCTCCACATTGGACGACACAAAACTTCTACCGACTTCTACAAGACATACGGGCACGACAGGAGATCTGTTCGAAGGTAGAACGTTAGCTGTGTCACGAAGTGGGAGCACCGTTCATGTTGTGCGCACTGCAGAATGAGCAAAAGGCGGAGTGCGGCACTGACTTCGAGGGCTGATCGGTCTTGAGGGACTGTGTTGCAACACGGCGGCTCAAAACATGTCAGAACGAGAGAGTGAGTGCAGACATTCGGCTAGCGCTGTACACCAGTAGCCGAATCAGACTTATCTACACACCGCTAGTGATTCAGACTGTTATCTGACAACCAGTTCTTCGGTCGAGAGCTTAAGGGCTTTCTTAAAAGGTGTAATATAGTTTACTGCTACTATTTATTGATATTAATACGCATGGCAACGCTGCGACTGTGCAAAGCAAACGTGACCATACAAAAGCGGGGCCATGTCCCGAGACTTATGAGTTGAGCGAGGCCTGTGGCGCGCGGCTAAAGTCGAGTGCGTTCAGATGCGACGGTTTCAGATCTCGCCGCAGGAGAGTGCCCTGGGAATACGGAGTCTTTAATGGGTCTACGAGTTTCCGTTCGCAGCACAATTTCTGTTTGATCTAGCACACGACTAATTAGTGATATGAGTCAAGAACTTCGATTGTAGTTTCACTTGTAACCTTCATTTCTATAAAGTTTTCAAGCTATAGTTGTTTCTTCATAATAGCTCAACATAGCTCTTCTTCCTCTCAAAAAGTGTCATACGTAACCCTCAGTGTGGTCCCGGCCGCGACAGTAGCATTTCCGGTGGAGACAAAAATGTTAGAGGCCCTACGGTAGGTTATTAGCGCAGGTTAATAATCGCAGGTGTTATAGTTATATGGTGGGTTTGCCATCTTAAGCTCCAGCGCTTCTCATTGATCCTTGCTGTTATTTTTTTTAACGCAGGCCTGGTAATGTCTACGGTCGTGGTGATGAGCACCAAATGCGAAAAAAACCCGGAAAACATCGCCCCGGCCATTGCAGCTTCCTTTGGCGACTTGACCACTCTCTTCCTGCTCTCCGCTTACTCGTCTTTCCTGCTGCAGAATCAGTGTACGTGTGTGGCACCAATTTATTACTGTTTTTCCACAGAGAGCACTGTCGTTAGTGCGACACTTTCAACGTCGCCCGTTTTATGACACTTAGGATCGGCAGTTGGGATCCTTGGTAAGCATTCATACTATTGCGTCCAGTGGGATCTTATCGGGACCGAAATGTTCCCATTTAAGCGAGTATGAGCGCTCTTAAGGAACACTTAAAAGGAAAACACTCGCATTAGCAACCAATCCCCACGCCAGGACAAATCCCTACCCGTTTTAGACAATTTTGGCATGCAGCCGTGAATATGGGCAAAAAGTAAACGCAGGTTGCGAAGTCACCTAGAGATTCCATCATCAACCCGCTGCGACGTCACAGATCTTTCCATCCCGACCTCGCCATATAGACGTGGTAGCGACTGCTGAGGCCTACCCTTTTCCCTACCGGCAAACATTATTGGAATTGTGTTATATATTGAATATAGCATGCTTAACATAGCAAGTTTCGGAAAACTTCATGGAGTCATAAGGCCGAAACACAAAAGCTGTTTTTAAGTATGTGGCGTCTTACTGTGGGAAATTGAGAAGTGCCTGACCGTTATTTTTTTCTTCTAATGCTTGGCTACCATGGCGAGATTACTGAGATTATTTTTTAAAGACTCATTTTCTCTTTCTGCTTAATGTCCCTTTGAAAATGGGTTACCACATAAACATGCCACTGCTTCGCCAGCTGGTGCTCATGCTACAAGGGCTCTAATTCAAAACGAAAAGAGAGGGTAGGCTAATTAAGCACTATTCTGGATCTTAATATCATCATTTGAATTATTTTCTGTAAATAATTAGACGGCTAAAATAAGAGCCCCCAATCGTCTTCAAATTTCTCGCCGACTGTCAGAGCGTACGATGTCACAAATTCATGCATTATTTTTCATATTCCGGCCAGGTATGACGAAGAAAATTGTCTAAAAGACGTTACGCAAAGTCCATGACGTGGTTAGAATGAAACGCATATAATTTTTACCGATGAAGAATTATATAGGCCGTAGCAAACACCGTTAAACTTCGTGACGTTCCGCGCATTCCTGCGTGAGCGACTACCCGACCAGCGTCGTGACTTGCATTTCTAAATGCGAAGCATTTCTTAGCGAACTTCGGTGAGTTTGAGCGTATCTATCTATCTATCTATCTATCTATCTATCTATCTATCTATCTATCCGTCTACGATTTTGTACGCTCCTGGCCGTTTCGCGAATGTGTATGCCACAACATGACTAAATGACGAACATAAGTGACAGGTCATAACATGAAAATCATGACAAGCATGTCATGCCACGGTCTTGGTGCTCTCCTGGCCGTTTCGCTAATGGGATGTATGCGAAAATTAGTATGTCATAACATGACTGCATGACGAACATAAGCGACAGATCGTAACATGAAAAGCATGACATGCATGTCATAAGCGGTATGATTTGCATGACACGGTCTTGGTGCTCTCCTGGCCGTTTCGTTAATGGGGTGTATACAAAAATTAGTATGCCACAATATGACTGCATGGCGAACATAAATGACAGGTCGCAACATGAAAATCGTGACATGCATGTCATGAGCGACAAGATTTGCATGCCACGCGTTTCGTTAATGGTACGCATACAGAAACTGGCATGCCACAACATGACTGCATGACAGTTATAAATGAGAGGTCATAACACGAAAATCATGACATGGATGTCATGAGGGACATGATTTACATGCGACGGTTTTGGTGCTCTCCTGGCCGTTTCGTTAGTGGGATGTATACGAAAATTGGTATGCCACAACATGACTGCATGATGAACATGACTGACAGGCCACAACATGAAAATCATGATATTCTTGTCATGAGCGACATGATTTACATGCCACGGGTTTCTTTAACGGGATGTATATCAAAATTGGCATGCCACAACATGACTGCATCACGAACGTAAATGACAGGACGACATGTATGTTATGAGCGACATAATTTACATGCCACGGTCTTGGTGCTCTTTTGGCCGTTTCGTAAGTGGGATGTATAGGAAAATTGGTATGCAACAACATTGACAGCATGACGAACATAAATGACAGGTCATACCATGAAAAGCATGACATGCCTGTCATGGGCGGCATGATTTACATGCCACGCGTTTAGTTAATGGGATGTATACCAAAATTGCTATGGCACAACACGAGAACATGACTAACGTAAATGACAGGTCATAACATTACAATCATGACATGCATATCATGATTTTCATGTTATATGTCATGACCGCCATGATTTACATGTCATGGTCCTGGCGATATACTGCCGTTTCGTTAATGGGATGCATACGCAAATTGGTTTGGCACAACATGACTGCATGACGATCATATATGACAGGTCATAAAATGAAAATCGTGAGATGCATGTCATGAGCGGCATGATCTACATGCCACTCGTTTCGTTAATGGGACGTTTACCAAAATTTCTATGGCACAACATGACTGCATGACGAAAGTAAATGGCAGGTCATAACGTTTGAATCATGACATGCGTGTATGAGCGGCATGGTTTACATGCCACAGTCATGGTGCTTTTGCGGCCGTTTCGTTACCTTCATATGTACCAAACTCGGTATAACGAGACAACAATGCAAATCCATTTTACGTTCCTGATGCGTGCTTCGCATTTCCTTGATTCCCACTGCACGTGGGATCTGCCATTTTTTTTCTCACGTTCAGGCTTTCTAGTTTTTGAAGCCTCTTCTCATCCCAAACGTGACACCTTTGATACTATGAAAAGGCCTCCTATAATACGAGGGAACTGGTTTCTTCAGTTTAATGTGCCATTAAACTCCGTGGACGAGACACCGCGGTTCATTGCCACAGCGACACGACTGCCGTGACGCTTCGTGGATTTATGACAACTGCGGACGTTTTACATGCCAAAACCACGATATGACTCTGAAGCACGGTGCGGTGGAGGGCTCTGGGTTTTCCAACGATCTGAAGCTCTTTGAACGCGCACTGATCCGCAGTACGGCCCGCCACGGGGCTCTAGTGGCTATGGTACTCGGCTGCTGATCCGAGGGTCGCGGGATCGAATCCCGGCTGCGGCGGCTGCATTTCGATGGAGGCGAAATGTTGAGGCCCGTGTGCTGTGCGATGTCAGTGCACGCTAAAGAACCCCAGGTGGTCGAAGTTTCCGGAGCCCTCCACTACGGCGTCTCTCATAATCAGAGCTGGTTTTGGGACGTTAAACCCCACAAAACAACAATCCGCAGTACACGGATCCGCAGTGCATCAAAATATTTGTCAGTTTAACTGAACTACCTTATTCTTTATTCGCTCGACAAGGGGACGGGGTGGGAGATGAATTTTCACTTGGCAGTCAATAGCGTAGAGTCCACAGCCACGCACTTTCCGAGGAAGACATTAAAGCAAGGCTTTTTGTTTCTTGATAGGCATGCTGCCGATGGGAAGTATACATTTAATTCTACAGGGTGTATGAATCGATATTCAATGGGAGAGCAACAACATGGTGTCAGGCGGGGTTTCTCGACCATGACAATTCTTGCAGAGGTAACACATTTCATTAACCAGGTCTTAGATGATAGAGGACAAGTTGACATTAATTTTCTTGATTTCGATTGATTTCTGGGGTTTTACGTCCCAAAACCAGCTGCGATAATGAGAGACGCCGTAGTGGAGGGCTCCGGAAATTTCGACCACCTGGGGTTCTTTAACGTGCACCGACATCGCACAGAAGACAGGCCTCAACATTTCGCCTACATCGAAATGCAGCCGCCGCGGCCGGGATTCGATCCCGCGACCCTCGGATCAGCACTCGAGTACCATAGCCACTAGACCACTGTGGCGGGGCTTTTTCTTGGTTTCAAAAAAGCGTCCGAAAAAATACTACACCCTAAATTACTACATAAACTTAGCGTGGTCTCGCAGAATGATGAGCTCATAAATTGGATAACAGCTTCTTTCACATATAGGAGAGCAAGTGGTTTGCATTAAAGGCAAAATTAGTGCGAGGCGGGCTGTAGGTTCGGGAGTTCCACAGGGCTCTGTCATAGAGCAGCTACTGTTCTTACTATAAATTAATTATATGAACAGCGGCTTCTCAGCCGATGTTTTCATTAAGCATTATTCGGACGACACAGTCATCTACTGAAAAGTAGAATCGAACTACGACCAGGGAAAGCTTAATAAACATCTGGGCATGATAGGCTATTGGTGCAAAAAAAAAAAAAGGCAAATGGAGTAATCCTAGCAAGCCCGTTTTTATGCCGATTACAAGAAAAATTAAGCCTCTTTTATTGCGTTACGTTATACATGACGAACCTCTCTTCCGTGTGTCAGAATATGAATACCTACGTGTTTACGTAACAGATAGGTTGAACTGGAACTGCATATAGACTATATATGTGATAAGTCGCAAAAAAAAAAAAAGGAAAGCTTTGGATGCTTCCTCGGAGGGTTGGTGACGTGACCCCAGAAGTAAAACTTTTAGGATGTAAAACCACAGTACTTCCGTTGCTGGAATATTCATGCCCGATATGGAAGCTATACACGCAATATAACATCGCTAAATGTGAACTTGTCTAAAACAGAGCTTTAAGATTTATTTTTAATTCGTACCGTAGAACGTAGTCAATAGCAAGCCTAAGATCAAAAGCTGATACTCTTACAGTGCGCGAAAGAACAAACACCAGCAGCATTAAAATCTTTTTTCAGATATTCCATAGCATTTAGAAAACAGATATAACAGAACTTTTCATTCTGGACACCTCACGTTCGCGCACAAAGCACAGCAAACACATTAAACCTTTGAATCATTGCACAAAATCGTTTAAAAAAATCTTTTATTCTATCCGCTGTTGAGAAGTGGAAAGAATTAAGAAATGAGGCCGAACTGTGTAACAATGTTAAAGATTTTGGAGGTGCGTTATGGAATTAAACGTATTATTTTTTTTTATTGCCGGTGTCAAATGTTGAACTGAGCTAAGCATGTGCATTCACATCCTCACCTGTGTTCTGCTCAGTCGTGTCGCGTATTGAATGTTAGAATTTTGCATTTTCTTTACTCTCTTTGTTTCAGTTTGCGAAATTCTTTTCTCTTTTGTATTGATCTTTGAAAATCATGAATTCGTGCCCAATTGAACAACTCCTGTTTTGGCATGTATGGTGACAGCATGAATAAAACTAATAAATAAATAAAACATAGAAGAATGCGGCGTTTCCATATGAGTTTGACTGCTCCACGCAGACTTGGCGCCGCTTGTGATTGTGGTGTGCGTGGTTCTGCTACCGGTGTGGATAATCCTGGCTCGGCGCAACAGCGTGTCCCGAGAGGTGCTGCGCGTCGGTTGGCTACCGATCATCACCGCGCTAACCATCTCCAGGTTGGCGGCAGCGTATACTTTATTATTCTTGTAGAAGCCATGAAGACACGATACAAAAAGGAATAAAGTGCGACACCCGAAAGATTCTTAAAAGCGAGAGTTCGGGCGATTTTTTTTTCTAAAATCGATGCGAACTGATTTTCCTGACTTTTTATTCCATTTTATAATAATGATAATAATAATAATCGCCATGCTGGTCTATTGGCTATTGTACTCGGCTGCTGATCCGAAGGTCGCGGGATCGAATCCCGGCCGCGGCCGCTGCATTCGATGGAGGCAAATTGTTTAGGCCCGTTGCTGTGCGATGTCAGCGCACGTAAAAGAACCCCAGGTGGTCAAAATTTCCGCAGCCCTACATTACGACGTCTGGAATAATAGCAGCTGGTTTGGAATGTCAAATTCCAGAAATCAATCAACCAGTCGGATTTCCTTTTGTGCCTGTAATTAAGTTTCATCTCCCTTTTTATCATCTAGCGTCCGTGGCTGAGCCCTCCCTCTTTGGATATGAGCCCTGTCGTTCTAGTGAACTCTCAATTGTGAACTGAAAAGCAAATAACCATATCAGGTATGCGCTTGAGGTATGCAAAGGATTTGAGCCGCATAATCGCGCAATTTGCGGAGCACTTCACAGGAATATTGATTTTATGTTTTACAAAAGCTGACTTCGTCATTTCCTATATTACATGCTTATTCAATTTCCAGCTTCGGTGGGTACATCCTGGATTACGCAGTCATCGAATTTCCGCCAATCGCCCTGCATCTGTCTTCAGTGAATGGTGAGTTAGTCGCTTCTAACCTTGTGTCAGCATTTATTTTCCTCGAATTAAATCCTTTTTATGCTGCGTGAACACCTTCAGGAAACCTATGTCAGAGCTAGATTTCTGGTGTAGCGGAATTGCAGTTATGCATGTTCTTGCGTTGCGTCACTTTTTTTTTTTTTTTTTAGTTTTATTTTATTTCTTGTAATACAAGAAAAAGGATGCAGCGGCAAAAGGCGTTTCTCACGCCTGACAAAGGCCCCTGCACCTGTAGTTCGCCACAGACACACATTTTCCCTTCTTTCCTTTTTTTTGCAGATACAACACTCAACAACAAAACCCCGACATGTCATGTATCACATGCGCGCGGAATACAATAAAAAAAAAGCAACACGTTTATACATTTAACATAGTGCGGATACACTTGTCTTGCACATGAGAACCAAAGCTCGATACATCCTATACCACAGTGGAACAACACACCTTCCGAACACTAGTGAACATGTGACAGCCCAATTCTACCTACTCTTTTTGCACAATATAGCTTAGTGATGATAAGTTATTTCTTTTTGATCAAAATTTCTTTAACTTGTTTTTTATTGCCGGTTTCAAATGTTGAACTGAGCTGGGCATGTGCACTCACATCCTCACCTGTGTTCTGCTCAGTCGTGTTGCGTATTGAATGTTAGAATTTTGCATTTTTTTTGCTTTCTTTCTTTCAATTTGCGAAATTCTTTTCCCTTTTGTGTTTATGTTTGAAAATCATGAACTCGTGCCCAGTTGAACAACTCCTGTTTTGGCATGTATGCTGATAGCATCAATAAAACAAATAAATAAAAATATAGAAGAATGCGGTGTTTCAATATGAGTTTGACTGCTCCACGCAGACCTGGCGCCGCTTGTGATTGTGGTGTGCGTGGTTCTGCTACCGGTGTGGATAATCCTGGCTCGGCGCAACAGCGTGTCCCGAGAGGTGCTGCGCGTCGGTTGGCTACCGATCATCACCGCGCTGACCATCTCCAGGTTGGCGGCAACGTACTTCGTACTTCTCGTAGAAGCCATGAAGCCACTATAGTAAAAAGGAATAAAATGCGACACTCGAAAGAATCTTAAAAGCGAGAGTTCGGGCGATTTTTTTTTCTAAAATCGATGCGAACTGATATTCCTGACTTTTTATTCCATTTTATAATAATGATAATAATAATCGCCATGCTGGTCTATTGGCTATTGTACTCGGCTGCTGATCCGAAGGTCGCGGGATCGAATCCCGGCCGCGGCCGCTGCATTCGATGGAGGCGAATTGTTGAGGCCCGTTGCTGTGCGATGTCAGCGCACATAAAAAAAACTCCAGGTGGTCAAGATTTCCGCAGCCCTACACTACGACGTCTCGCATAATCACAGCTGGTTTGGAATGTCAAATTGCAGAAATCAATCAACCAGTCGGATTTTCTTTTGTGCCTGTAATTCAGTTTCATCTCCCCTTTTATCATCTAGCGTACGTGGCCGAGCCCTCCTTCTCTGGATATGAATCCTGCCGTTCTAGTGAACTCTCAATCGTGAACTGAAAAGCAACTAAGCATATATATCAGGTGTGCGTTTGAGGTATGCAAAGGATTTGAGCCGCATAATCGCGCAATTTGCGGAGCACTTCACAGGAATATTGATTTTATGTTTTACAAAAGCTGACTTCGTCATTTCCTATATTACATGCTTATTCAATTTCCAGCTTCGGTGGGTACATCCTGGATTACGCAGTGCATCGAATTTCCGCCAATCGCCCTGCATCTGTCTTCAGTGAATGGTGAGTTAGTCGCTTCTAACCTTGTGTCAGCATTTATTTTCCTCGAATTAAATCCTTTTTATGCTGCGTGAACACCTTCAGGAAACCTATGTCAGAGCTAGATTTCTGGTGTAGCGGAATTGCAGTTATGCATGTTCTTGCGTTGCGTCACTTTTCGTGCTGGTTCCCACGAAAAGTACTCTCTGCGTCTGCCCACGGATCGCAGCGGATTACCACCATTCGCAAAGGAATGAACACACTGTCACAAGCCGGCCTTTAGGGTGCGTCGCGTCCCAAATAAAGTTTGCATTAGCTTGACAAACGTTAAGACAGTCGACAGCGACATGACATGCACGTCTCCAAAAAGCAAATAAAAAATATCACGTCTGCTTGATGGTTAAGTGCCCTTGATAATTACCTGAAAATGTTTCAGCGAAAACGTACTAGGTGACGCCTAAATCACAAGGTATTCTTTAAAAAAATCGTAAAATCGAACTAAACTACCTAATATTCATTGTGTAATTTTGTACGAACATGCTGGTTAAACAAGACGTGTCTGAGCTGCTGTGCAGTTGAAATAAGTACAGCACGAAGGTGAAATCTGTTTTCACAGATGCTATTGAATGTCTATTGTACATCGATATAAGCTTGCACATTACAATCGGTGTTTTGTTGTTGTGGCACGGTTTGATGTGGATGCACCAATGTCGACGCCTGGTGGACATATCTCCTCTCTCCGGACGACTAACTTTCACGACAGTGACCGACCCCTCGTGGTAACTGGTAGTAGTTACGTAGCAGCTGGTAACTGCCGCTCGACAACACCAACAATGCGTGTCCACGTTTGCGACATAGACCCGTCAACGTCGTTTCCCGGTGCTGCGGCGCTTTACGCAGCAGTTTCCACACTCCAAGAAGCAGCCAATGGAGAACTTAGCTTCATCTCTCCGAGATGGCGGCACCATGACAGGCAAGGAGGGACTCGATGCGCGCGCGCCGATGCAAACGAGCTTATCGAGGGAGAGAAGACGCTGATGAGAGCGAATATAGGGCGCGTTCCAGGGGGTAGCCAGAATTTTATTTCGGAAAGGGGTCCCCGTGTAGTTGTGTGCGTGTATGCGTATGTATGTGCACGCATATATACAACTTTACAAATTTAAAAATTTCGACAGGGGTTTGAACACACAACTCCCTCCCCCTACGTCCGTGGCGTGTTCAGATATGTTGAGGCGTTTGCGTGAATAGCGCCGCCTGCCGAGAACACGACAACTTTCGTGGCTGAGCGGTAGTCTGTAGGTTCAATACCGAGCGCGTAAACAAAAATATTTCAGCTTTCGCTTAGTTATCAAGCCTTCATGTTATACTGCATCATTACGTGAGTGAGGCAGTGGTAGACCTCCGCATGAAACACTTTCGTGTTAGAAAAGGGGGGAAAAATGATAGATACGGATTGTCGAGAAAATGCGCTTGCCTACAGCACCTGCCCACTACGAAATATTCCTGGCAGTTGTGTTTCTAATGGACATCATTATAACTCCCATAATTTAGCTCACCTAGTTCTTAAAGCGAGTTATAATTGCAGTGCAGTGACGCCGTTGTATATTGTGCTGGTCTTAAAGGGCAACTCCGATGATTTTTCAGTGACCACTGATCTCAATAAAATTAGCGATATACATTCTCCCCGGTACTGTAATAATATATGCCAAGTCAGGCGGATGTAGGTCATTTATTTTTCCTGCAAAAGAATTTAAAATTTTTTAGCGGATTCTCACGCGGGCCATCCTTGCGTTTTTGACGTCATCACCTCCGCGCTGCCTACCCAAGCCAGCGGTCCTTCAAAAGGAAAACGGCGATACTTCAGCGCTCAAATCGTCGCTGTCAAGATCAGAAAAGTTGTCATAGCTCAATATGTCGTCGATGGCCTCACCACTGGCCTTTCTTTGGCGCCAGTTCCATATTTCTGGTGACGGGAAGGTTGTGACGTCGCCGCACGCACTCCACGAAGCATCTACGCGTTTCTATTTCCGTTTGAAGATGACTTTCAGTTCCTTATTTAAAATTATTGGTGCGTTTCTGAGCAAACTGAACAACCCTAGCGGTAACAGCATTATCAGCACCATTGGAAAACATTGATATGAGAACATTGTTAAAATACCACCGGAGTTGCCCTTCAAGGACATGAACTACACTAGAATGCTATCAAGGTCTGGGGGCCTGTAGTGAAATGTCACAATTTATTATGGACACACATATATCTGCCACCAATTAAACATAGCGGCTGAATATATAAGCATTGCTGTGTCCTAATTCACCAACCCATCTTGCGCGGAGCATGAGGAGCTAAATGTAATTCCCGCGAAGCGTTAGAAACGTAATATGCTTTCATGTCAGCGATCTGTTCAATAAGTTCAAGTTGTGCTATAGAAGCGTGCCACATCTGATTAACACGAATACCCGACTATAGTACAGGCTTGACGATTTGTCTCTAACGGCCTCGTTTTCCTGGAGTATTTAACTCCAAACCTCCAAAAGCCTCCGCGTGCCCCGCCACGGTGGTCTAGTGGCTATGGTACTCGGCTGCTTATACGAGGGTCGCGGGATCGAATACCGGCCGCGGCGGCTCCATTTCGATGGGTGCGGAATGTTGAGGCTCGTGTATTGTCACGGTGGTCTAGTGGCTATGGTACTCGGCTGCTTATACGAGGGTCGCGGGATCGAATACCGGCCGCGGCGGCTCCATTTCGATGGGTGCGGAATGTTGAGGCTCGTGTATTGTGCGATGTCAGTGCACGTAAAGAACCCCAGGTGGCCGAAATTTCCTGAGACCTCCACTACGGCGTCTCTCAAAATCAGATCGTGGTTTTGGGACATTAAACCCCAGTAATCAATCAATCAAAAGCCTCCGCACACACAAGCACGGAAGGAAAAGAAACAATCTAAGAGGCGTGATCACGTCATTCTGCTAGCCTCGGCAAGCCGACTTCTCTTGACGCCAGTGAACGGGGCGTCTCGGGTAGGATTAGGCCTTTATAATTGCCGGACCGCTCGAGGCATTCTGGAAGCAGTAGCATTTATTGGGGCTTGACCGTGTATTAACCTACCGCTTGCCTACCACGTTAGCTGGGCCCATGATTCTCTTCCTGTAATTTTTTTAGGGCTAGACTTCAAGGTTGTCACTTGGCGCCCTCTCCTAGCTTTTTTTTCTTCTTTTTGTCCTTCATGCACGTGAGGGTTGGGTGCGATAGGTGGTTGCTCTGTACTGTCCAAGAAGACACGCTTATTTGTTGAAACACAAGCGACAATAAAACTGCACAAAACATTCCATCTGCTCAGGTTGTTTCGCGTCACTGTCCTTCTGTATTTACCGATGCTGAAAGAAAAGAGCTATTGTTACAAAGCGCTACAAAGTGGTTGTTATTGTTAGACATGCGTTTGGCTGACCCGCGGCCTCAAAATACGAAGCGCGGTCAGGCAGTGCCGCATTGCGAACGTGCCGAACGTTTCCACGCATGTAAGTTATCCAAAATGAACGAGATGGCAGCAGTGGCTTGCAGCAAGGGCAGGAATAGTCTATACCTACTTACTCAGTCGCCGCGATAGAGTGTAGCCGCGCCCATCTCGAATGTGACTGTCACAGGCAGTTAAACCACATTTTTATCAAAACGTTCTCGTAAAGTGTTTTGCACTGCAATTAGCTAGGCGTATGGTACGGTAAAATATGCGAAACATCTTGCGACAAGTGATCTGTAAGAGTGATGAGCATAAGTTGAGTATGAGGTGCAATTGCATTAGGCATCCATTGCGCCATTTTGTCGAAATGTTAGTTTTCGCTGTCTGTTTTCAGCCAGCAGGACAAGATAAAACGAAGTCGCCGATTTCAAAAGGTTCGCGTAGAATATTCATTCATGATACTAATTCATTGATATTATTCATTCATGAGGTTTTATGTATCGCTACCACGATATGTTTTTGAACCTAACCAATGCAGGGCTTCGGAAATTTTGACCACATGGGCTTCGATATAACGTGCCCTACCACCACCGCTACATAAAGCGCTGTGTGTTTTATGCAGCGGCCGTGGCACTGATAATGCAGAGTGCAAGGGCCTCTAGCATTTTTCTTTTTGTTTTTTGCCTTATTCGAGAAAGCGACCACAGGGGCTGTGATCGGACCGGCTCCCGCAGACAAGCATCACCTTACAACGAAGGCATATCACGTTGCAGCAGATTTAAAGCGAGAAGACACAAAGACAACAAAGAAGACGGCGCACTCGCATTGTGTCGTCTTCTTTGTTGTCCTTGAGTCTTCTCGCTGTTAATCTGCTCTAACGAATTCCCAGCAAGTCGAAGCCTCAACTCTTGTGCACATCACATTTGTTTTGACACTGGTTTCGACATTGGTTTTGAGCAGGCGTCTAGCCGATGCTGACACGTGCTTCGGCTACATGCAACCTCGGCTGAGCTTGCATGCCTGTAGCGGGAAATTGTCAATTTGATGTATCAAGCCCACGGAAAAATTCAGTCAGGCTGAGTGATGTTTAACGACACTTATCTTAACATCGAAAACTATAAAAAGTACAAAGGTGCTTATGACGGTAAACATGACGTAACATATTTTCTTCCCACACACGCTGCGACTTCTGCAATATACGTTGCTTATGCCGCAAGTGTAATATTGTGGCATAGATGACTACGCCTTGAGGAATGGACAGATTAAACGGAACACTAGTTCCTGCGGTTTTATGTAACAAAACCACAGCGTGATTATGAGGCGAGCCGTAGCGGAAGCCTACGGAAATTTTGAGCACATAGGGTTGTCTTTAATGTGGACGGACATCGCATGAAAAAAAAAAAAAAAAGCCGGCTTCCGGGAATTTTCCCGCAGCCAAACGCGACAGTCACGACCGGAATTGAATTCGCGTCTTTTGGGAAAGAACGTGACCATCGTAAATACTGTACAGCGCTAGCGGTGTAGATTGAACTGAACATGCCCCAGCAGCGCAAACGGCGCAGCTCTGCGGCGGCTGGGGTTGCATCCTTTCCTGTTCCATAAAAGCCGATCACTCGTTTAACCAGAACAACGAATTTGTTACTGGTGGAGTGGAAGCTACGGTCCCGCTTAAAACAATGCTGCTCTGTTTTCCGTATTTTTCGAACGCAGCGGGTCGCAGATAGTGGTTTCGACATCAGCGCGACCACTGAAGAGGTGGTACGGAAGGAAAGCTTCGTATCGTGTTAGAGCATGACAATTCAGTTTGTGCCTCTTTTTTACATTTGTCTGGAATCTAGCGCAGAATATGACGCACCGGTAAGGGCGCTTCTTATTGAAAAGTGTATAGAAGTCTGTTAGTGTTCGCGGTACGTGCCGCCAAGGAAACTACAATTTGAGCGTAATGGTAGAGGCGTTTACGCCTCGAAATTTCTTCATATTTACGTGTCCATGCCACATACAGATGCGAAATTCCTTGAGGCAAATATGCGCGCAAGCGTGAGTTAAGAGGTACAGTAGATTGTGCGAACTTCAGAGTAGAAGAAGAATATTAAGCAAGGTATCTAGTATCACTCTTTGAGAGTATACGACAAGCTGTTGTGATTTTTGTGCATTTTTTTTCTTTCGTACACCTTTCGAATGTAAATTCTGCGCGTGGATGCAACGGTAGCAACGTTATGCTGAATTGCCTGTTGTGTTAATGCTCGCTGTTCTGCAGTGCAATGTGTACGAGATCGCAGGACCGAATGATGGATATGGGAATCAAATATAGACACGGGGGCGATGCAGATGCACTGCTGCACTTATGCCTATGCTGATCTGCTGCACGCGTTAATTCGTGAGCTCAAGTCCCTCAAGAGCACTTGTCCGATTATCGTAACCCAGTTTCTCACGAAAAAAGGGGAAGATTTATCAATTCAGTAGGCCTGTTACTACTCAGTTGTGTAGGTTAGTCTTCAGCATATTTAGCCCTAAATATTGCTGCCCATTGCTGCCCATGACCCCCCGCTTCCCCCTTTCCCAGGCGCTGTGTAGTGGTTCTTTGCTAAAGTTGGAGGAAAGGAGAGTGGTTAGGCTTTGCTTTTGCCCGTCCAGTAATGCGCTATAAGCGAATGTCTGAATAGTTGCGATGTCGACAGACTGAGGTTAACATTTTAACGTGAGAGCGTGTGCAGGGCGTGTTGCTGTGTAAATCACGAGAACTCATTTTGGCACACCATGAAAAAAAGAGACTGAGGTAGAAATGAAGAGGAAACAAAAAGTCGAAAGCTAGGAATTTTCATTTCCTCTTCTTTTCCTAAATCTGTTCTATTTCCTTTTTCTTCCTTCTTTTCCCGCATGTTGCGCTAAAATGTGATATTGAGAGAGCGTATGCTTAATTCGATTCCATGAACACCGATGAACATGCGATGCGGGCTATTTTCGACTAGTTCATTCGTTTGGGGCTAGCACTGAGTGCATATTTATTCCCAAAAAAATTAATTTCTGGGGTTTTACGTCCCAAACCACGATATCATTATGATGAAACGCCGTAGTGGAGGGCTCCAGAAATATTGACCCCCTGTGGTTCTTTAACGTGCGCCGACATCGCGCAGCACACGGGCCTCAACATTTCGCCGCCATCGAAATGCAGTCGCCGCGGCCGCGATTCCATCCCACGACCTTCTTATCAGTAGCTGAGTGCCGTAGCCACTAGACCACCGTGGCGGGGCAGCACCAAAAATCAGGACTCGGGATGTTGTATAGTGTACCACGAAATGCAGAAGCCGTTTACCACAAGCTGCATTAGACCGTCATCCCTCAAGGTGGCACAGTGGTTACAGAGCTTGGCTATTGACGCGAACAACGCCGGTTCGATCACGGTTGTTACGGTCGGTCACATATTCTACGGAGGCCGATTAGCTACAAGCTAAAGTTAAAGAACCTCTGCTCGTCAAATTTTGCGGAGTCCATTACTATGCCATGCCTCATGATCATACGATATGATTTGAGCCCGTAAAACTCCAGCAAATATCATTTCTTAGATGATTGTTAAACTTAGCTGCTTTACCATAACATTTGGTCATTTAGCAACTCAGCAGGCTCACGATGTCTGTGTTGACTGATTTACCACAACTCTTCGTCCTTGAAGAAAGCCTCATTTGCGTTCCTTTCTTTTTTTTTTTAACTCCAGCGTTAGGCGGCAACCTGGCTGCCGTGTTTAGCTGCAGCTTGTCCAGCTACCTGAACCGGGTGACGGCGTTTGGACAGGTTCCCCACGGCGAAGCGCTTTTGGTGGGTCCGCTTCAGATGTACTACCAGGGCGGTGAGATGGCCAACGTCGCGTACGTGCTCGTCGGCGTTGTAGTGCCCGGTCAGACGCTGTTCGCCGTGCTATCCAGGATTCTACGCTTCGGAAAGATCTCCATGACCATCACGTTCTTCGCAGCCTACATTGGAGCGTCGCTTGCGCAGGTGCGTCACGTCGCGCTTTATTGTCTGCACTCATCAATTAAACGTGCGTGTATTTACGGACGATGCAGCTGTAAGTGTCGAACCAGATTCGTGAATTCAGAGAGTAGATTCCACCTTTATTTTTTCGAATGGTTGCAGAGGAGATACGGTCTTTGTTTCCACCTGGTGGCCATTTACAAACATGTAGTCTTTTTTTTTTCTTTAGCGGTTTAAAGCATTATGTTTGCGTGAAAACACAATGTGAGGCACGCAGGGGTTTGGTACTCCGAAGCAATTGTGATCAGTTGCGGTGCCTGAACACGCCCTGAAACACTTTGTGAACATAGTAAGGAAGCGCTGCCGATCAATCGCAGGGGCTTCTGTTAACATGGCAGACAAATGTTACGGCACTGCATACAACAGTGAATTCGCAGTTTAGCCTCGAGGCAGATCTGGGAAGCGGCTGTTCTTCGTACCGCAGAACTCGTCAATAGACCGGCACGGACTACGTAAGGAGTGAAGGGGGAGGGGGGGGGGGGGGCAGGTGGAGAACTACCACTGGTTGCTTAGCGGATGCAATTTCCGCGGATTCCGGGGGGCGGCGTAACATCGGCGCACTGACTCTTGCGGCACGCTTGTCTCTGCAGGGACGAAAATATTCAAAGTCATGATGCGCTATGGCGTGGTTTCTTGTTCCTTGTTCACCCCCTTCTGCGTAGCTTCTAGCACGCTCGTTAGGACGATAGGAGAGTGAATTCACTAGGACAGTGCAGCTCCTCTCAAGCCTGACACTGTAACTCCACTAATGCCTATCGGATTCGAGAACATTTATCGGCAGGTGATTCGTGAGGCAATAGGCTCCATAAGTGGTGCCACTGAAGGATTACATCCCTATACTGATGATGAAAGGAAACCTGGCCTCAAACGCTCAACGGCACATGATTTCATCGTAGTCAACACAACAGTAGTTAATTACTTTAATGCACGGATACTATGCACTTTATGCGACATGAAGTCATGCAGCCTTAGGAGCATACATCAGCTTTGGACGGGAGTAGCACTGGCTTGCTATAGGCCTACGTATCTGCACGGCTGAAATGCTATACTTCTCCGCAGATGACTGGCAAGCGGGGGTGCTGTTTAAAGATAATAACGCTCAAGCCGACCACAAAGAGTAGTGGGAAGGAACAGCAGTGACATTTCACAGCGCTTTCCTTGTCACCTCCCACGGTAGGGGTAAACTTGAGTGCGGAGTATGAGTGGCCATTGCAAGCTGTAACGATGAGATTCGACGCAAAGAAAGAGTGCTGTCCTCATAGTTGCGTGACTCGAAGACGTCATCTAGGCGCCAATAAACGCAACTTTAACTACAGCTAATTTTTAATAGTTATGTGCGAGTTTTCATGCAACTAAATAGGCTTTAGAGATAGTGGGGGCATTCAGTGGGCTGTTCTTCATCTGTACATAGTCACGCTCACTTAGGTTCTTTTTTGTATTGCCTGTTGTGGGTTGTCACCTAGAGATGGATCTGTGCCTTCGGAGTGGGTACAGATTCATAGCCTCCATAGTTTCAAGGCTTAATCAAAGAGGTTTACAATATTTTATTTATGCATAGCTGATCCCTATGTTTGCATAAAGATTTCACTACTCTTCTTCTTAATAGCGTTCAGTGTTGCCATTCCGAGTTTTTGCTCTTGCAACTGTATGTGTGTAAAATACTTGCATAACAATGACTGCTGCTTTACGAAACACATGAGCGATATTATCACTCAAGGGATAGCAAAATATGTTGCAATAATTTAGTTCGCCGAAAGCGCCTTTAAACCATCACGACTGTTTATGCATTCCACTTCCATAGAAATACGGCAACTGCGGTCGGGACTAGCAGCAACGTCTTGAAGCTTAGCAGTCCAGCATTATAGCCACGTAACTACCACCACAAATGAAGTACATCGGAGCGTTACACGTACAAGGAGAGGTTTTGCTTTCTGAAAAGATAGTCGCACTGCAGCTATTGTGCACGACTTACGCTGACACTGCAATCACTACGCCTCGCGAATGTGGTAGTGATACTGCAATCCTATTGAAGATGTCCATCTTAGTGGACCTGAACAGCGCACAACCCGCACGCGATCCCGGCCGTAAAGCAATAAATCGGGCAAACGATGACTTCGGACTCATGCTTTGTTTCACTGGCATGCTTTATGTCTTCCCATGCACGAAAACGTTACCAGGAAACAATGCATAGCGCCCCTTAGTCTCCTCTCGCCTCCCTCCAAGAATACATAAAACAGCGGAGATCAACAAAACTCCAAAAGCAGACCCAGTTGCTCACGGCGCATAGTCTCGCTCTAAACACTAGACTTCTCAACCTCTTAATAAAACACAGTATACTCTGGGAATTTATCGTTCCCCAGTCATCCATACTGCGGCCCCGCAAGATTGGTCTAGTGGTTTAGTGGTCATGACACTAGCCCGCTTATCCAAAGGTCAGGGGATCGAATCCCTGCCGTGGGGGCTACATTTCAATGGGGGCGAAATGTTGACGTCCGTGTACTGTGAGATGTCGGTGCGCGTTAAAGAATCCCAGGTGGTCGAAATTTTCGGAGCCCTCCACTACGGCGTCTCTCAATCATATAGTGGTTTTGGGACGTAAAACACAAGAAATCAATCGGTCATCTCAAGTGCGTGTTAAATTATCATCCCTTTCATCAACTGTTATTCATTAACGTTCTCTCTCGGTTTGATGACAAAAGGCAAGCGTTTATGTGAATCATGGAGCTCTATTGCAAAGAAAAAAAAAAGCTGCAGAAGGTTGAAGACCGGGGTTATGGCGAGTGTGCGTGGGGAACTTCCGAGTGTGTACTCCCAATCTCAGCCGAGATTAGGGCCCTTGCACTCGCAACTGTATCGGCCATGTCAAATTTTCAATGAGATTTTAGTCACCTGTCGTCGTCCCCGTCGAGATGGCAGGTGACCTTCAGTGTCCTGTTGACCAGCGCAGGTGCTGGTGTTGCTGTACCTGGCACGCCTCATTGTGTATCGCCTCTGGTGCTGGAGCATCGATCCGGACAATGCCGCCATCCCGTGCCTGACGGGCTGCGGCGACTTCCTGGGCACGGGATTCCTGACGCTCGCCTACGCGTTGCTCTACGAGCTCGGCGACAAATCGGCCATTCAGGAGGAAGAGCTACGCTCCTTCCACCATCCGACGACTCTCCTCACCTCACAGCCGTCGCATTCGACGCTGGGCTACGTCAACGCCACCTTGTCCTAGCGGTGCAGGTTATCCTGTGCCAGCAATGCGGACGAGCTCCCGCGAGAACAATGTGTGTCATGCTAATTTGGACGTTTTGATATAAGATGCACAGATTAGATTGTTTTGTTGTTTGTCACATCATTGTTGCACCTTCTTCCAGCATTTGGGGTTTAATGATTTTGTGGTTTAGTGCAAAAAAAAAGTACTGGTTCTACCGAGCATGTTCGCGTGTTTAGCTCTTTGCATGTGATGTGGCCAAGCATTATTAACGACATAAAGATATGCCACCGTGCACGTGGAATTACGATGTCATGCGCATGGAACTGGTCGGATATGAATATCGTTCGGGTAGGTTTTTCAGAAAGAGCTGCTTAAAATGCAAGGGCTGTTTTTTAGACACTACAGGTGCTTTATAACGATGGTACGACAGTAAGCTTCTGCAGTCTTCCCGCACGAATCTTACGTCGAGGTGGAAGTACTACGCTGCTGTTGAGGTTTTATTGAAATAACTAAATAGCGAATACTTAACAATTATTAACATTGAAGGCAGCTGTACATATCGAGACGTTGTAGGGCATGACACTGTGTTTCATACCAATGTTTTTTTTTCAGAATCCGAAGAACCACGCGTAATTTTTTGTTATTCATCACCAAATTTAGGTGACGATATTCAATTCAGTTCAAATCAATTTTATTCAATATCTGACAGATGTTGAATAAAATTGAATGGAAACACAGCCCAGCATACGCACCAAAAAGGCGTTCGCAAGGCATTCGCTGTTTTAACTGGGTAACTAGTAGGTCGCTTGCACGTTGCCACGTGCTACGTAGATGGCTGCTCTTGAGTAACAACAACCGTAGCTTGTATTTACGACTACAATTTGTTCATTGAGCTTGAATAACAGCTTTGTGCGACGTCATGACGCGCATACATGGAAAAAATTGGCAGATACTACGTGCAGCGGGAATCAAGGAAATGCGAAGCACGCATAAGGAACGTAAAATGGATCTGCACTGTTGTCTCGCTATACCGAGTTTGGTACATATGAAGTTAACGCCGCAAGAGCACCATGACTGTGGCATGTAAACCATGCCGCTCATACACGCATGTCATGATTCTAACGTTCTGACCTCTAATTTACGCTCGTCATGGTGTTGTGTTGTGCCATAGCAATTTTGGTATACATCCCATTAACGAAACGCCTGGCATGTAATCATGCCGCCCATGACATGCATGTTATGCTTTTCATGTTATGACCTGTCATTTATGTTCGTCATGCAGTCATATTGTTGCATACCAATTTTCCTATACATCCCACTAACGAAACGGCCAAGAGAGCAAAAGGACCTTGACATGTAAATCATGTCGCTCATGACATGCATGTCATGATTTTCATGTTATGACCTGTCATTTACGTTCGTGATGCAGTCATCTTGTGGCATGCCAATTTTCGTATACATCCCGTTTAACGAAACGCGTGGCATGTAAATCATGTCGCTCATGACATGCATATCATGATTTTCATGTTATGACCTGCCAGTCATGTTCGTTATGCAGTCATGTTGTGGCATGCCAATTTTCGTATACATCCCATTAACGAAACGGCCAGGAGAGCACCAAGACCGTCGCATGTAAATCATGTCCCTCATGACATGGTTGTCATGATTTTCGTGTTATGACCTGTCATTTATGTTTGTAATGCGGTCATTTTGTGGCATGCCAATTTCCGTATACGTCCCATTAACGAAACGCGTGGCATGCAAATCATGTCGCTATTGACATGCATCTCATGATTTTCATGTTGTGACCTGTCATTTCTGTTCGTCATGCATACATATTGTGGCATACCAATTTTTGTATACATCCCATTAACGAGACGACCAGGAGAGCACCAAGACTGTGACATGTAAATCATGCCGCTCCTGACACGCATGTCATGCTTTTCGTGTTATGATCTCCATTTATGTTCGCCAGGCAGTCATGTTGTGCCATACCAATTTTCACATACATCCCATTAGCGAAACGGCCAGGAGAGCACCAGACCGTGGCATGTAATCATGCCGCTCCTGACACGCATGTCATGCTTTTCGTGTTATGATCTCCATTTATGTTCGCCAGGCAGTCATGTTGTGCCATACCAATTTTCACATACATCCCATTAGCGAAACGGCCAGGAGAGCACCAAGACCGTGGCATGTAAATCATGCCGCTCATGACATGCATGTCACGATTTTCATGTTATGACCTGTCATTTATGGTCGCCATGTAGTCATGATGTGGCATACCAATTTTCGTAAACATCCGATTAGCGAAACGGCCAGGAGAGCACGAAGACCGTGGCATGTAAATCATGCCGCTCATGACATGCACGTCATGCTTTTCATGTTATGACCTGCCAGTTATGTTCGTCAGGCAGTCATGTTGTGCCATACCAATTTTCGCATACATCCCATTAGCGAAACGGCCAGGAGAGCACTAAGACCGTGGCATGTAAATCATGCCGCTCATGACATGCATGTCAAGATTTTCATGTTATGACCTGTCATTTATGTTCGCCATGTAGTCATGATGTGGCATACCAATTTTCGTAAACATCCGATTAGCGAAACGGCCAGGAAGAGCACGAAATCGTAGGCGGCTAGATAGATAGATAGCTACGCTCAAACTCGCCGAAGTTCGCTAAGAAATGTTTCGCATTTAAAAAGTTCATAAATGGAATGTGCTTTAAATTTAAATATGTGCTTCCCTAAACTAGGGCCATATGCAACTGGCGCGTGGAAAGAAGCCTTCGTATTCTGCAAATGTCTGCCTGTTCTTGTATATCATTTGATGTCCCCTGTGTGTTCTTACTCGACCGTACCATAGTGCTGTGCATCTAGTACTGTAGTTGTACCAACTAATTATCGAGTGCTAGTGTGAAGCCCAGCCGTATGCCCTCTCGTTTCTTTGTTTGTTTTTTTCAATTGAAGCGGAATGGAATGGCAGTTTGAAACAATATGTGGAAACGAAATTGCTGAAACAGGACACTGAATATTGGTTCGAGGCCTTACTAACATGCATTTGGTATGTTAACGAACTTTTCTTACTCACATGGTGCGATAGAGTCGGTACTTTTCACTAACACCAGCGTGTAATGAACTTCACTACCTACAGTTTTACTACTTGAAAATACTAGGTAGGTAGTGTTTTTGGGGACTAGCATGTACTTTGTAATTTATAGGTGAACACTCCTACCCCTCTCTTAAGCATACACGTCTGCGTCATTCAAAGCAACCTGGCATTTGCATGGAGGGGAAAAAGCCTAGGAGCTCACGTGTCCAATGAATTCACGATATTTATTGCTGACCCGAGGGCGAAAGAGCATTAAGTATACACTGTCATGACAAAAAGGTCCATAACTACGGAACGACTTAGAAATCCCAGCAGCTTTTCATTTTTTTTTTTCTTTTTTGAAAGAACGGTCCGCACGCATTTTCCCGGATTTCGTAACAGGGGGCGCATAGAGTTATTTCGTTTATAACAAAAACTTAAACAAATTCTGCGTCACCCAACCTGAAAAGCGTGTGAGACAATGTTGCAGGAAATATTGCTCATAATAAGACAAGCGCAGCAGTGAACGGAAGCTACAGAACTTACAACTGTCTCGCGTACCGCGTAAGCAAACGTTCAAGTTGTTATTTCGAGAGGAAGCACGAGCAAATAAGTATTTCTCCAAGTCATGAAGAATTATATTTGGAGTGCTTTCCGTTGCAAACAGAGTCACGAAGGTAGCTCTGATGAAGAGAAGACGCAGAATACAAGAAATTCGCAAACGCGAACTTTCACCTCGAATTTCTCTGTATAAGAAACTTGAGATAGGCAGCTCGGTGTACTGAAGCAGAACAAAACATAAAAAGTAAGAGCAGTCAAAGCTGTTATGGCTCTTTCTTCCGAAAAAAAAAAAGGAGGAGGGGGGGGGGGGTGGCGCTGAAAAATGGAGGAAGCACGAACGAGCTCCTCAAGCACGTTATTTTCAAACGAGTCGCTAGGCTCGTTTGCAGGAATTGGAAGGCCCGTAGGGCACAATGGTAGAGGCGAACATTTATGCAACGACCAAAGACTAAGATAACAAGAGCAATCGTGAGCGCGAGAGAAAACTGAATCTTACTCACTCGCATTTCACCGGATTCGCTCGCTCCTCTTTATTTGCTGCTGTTTCGGCATACGTCGGCTTGTTGCCATTGCCTCGAAGACAAGACGGAACGTGCTCGAACAGACGTGAACGCGGCGGAACTCGAAAGCTCCTCGGCCAGGAAGATTTTGTGCTCTCTCGGTGACAAGACGGCGCCGACGGGTCATGTTTCCCCTATTTCGTAAAACAGGCTCGCATTTCTGTCCGGTATTTCCTTTCCATTACGACGACAGCCTTACTTTAATGAGGCGCTGTACGAAATCGTTCCGCAGAACATAACATCGCTTCCCAAGATTGCATGGCCTAAGGCGCGATAAAATCGAAAGCTTGCGACGCATTCCCTTTTATTTTACTTCACTTATTAGTTCGTTATTATTGTTTTTTCGTTGGTTCGTAACGGCGCAAGAGTGACTGGCGGTTCTGTTTTTCTTTCAGGTGTAACGTGAAATCAAATTATTATAATTTTTATGGCGATGTTAATGCTGATTTGCAAGTGAATAATTACTGAGCTAACGCTATTTGAGAGAATCAAGTTTCTTTCCGCTTTCTGGAGATGTAAAGGTGGAGAAACAAAAGCAGTGTCGGAGAACGGCTTGGCGGCCCCGTCATACTCTCAAATTAGCAGCGTTTATACAGATAAATGAATGCTGTTTTTTGAGTGCGTTCAGAAGTGCACAGTATTCAGTTCAGAAGTGCTCAGCGGCACCAGTTGCGCCATTTTCTTGTCGCTGAAGCTGGAGCACAGTTACAAACATTAAAAGTGACAGGACGGTAAGTGCTGTGCTCACACGACTGAAGTTATTAATTTTGCAATCCCAAAAGGTTACGAATTCTTGTATATCAATTGTCTTCCTGAGTATTTCGTGTATTTTAGGTGCTGCCAGCGTATCGTATCAGGCATTAGGAAGGAGTGGGTCATAAAAGAAATACGGATTTGAAAACAGTACAAAATGATCTGGAAGCGCAACAGCACTATTTGCCAAGGCAAGTGCACAGTGCAGGTTCAGGAGGAACTTTACTCATTTACAAGAACCAAGTGCGTGAAACTGGGGTGCTAGAAACAGGAACGCTAGAAATTGCAAAATTCAGCAGCCGTAAGAGTGCGCGGACAAAAAAAAAAAAAACTAATGCCATAAGGCAGAATAACGGCAGCGGACATCACTAGACAAATGTCTCTGCAAATACTGAAGTGTTAGAAATATAATGACTAAATTATAATCGGCGCAAGATAAATTTGCAACACGTTGCGAACATGGAAATGTAGAAATGACGCTAAACGCATACCTGTACTTTTGGAGCGCTGACAAGAGCTAGAAAGCAAAGCGTAAATTCAAGAATAATAGTCGTGCCTTAAGCGAGGACTTAATGGGGGAAGGGAAAGCGTGAACGACGGCGGAAAGTTAAGCGGTCGCAGCTTTGCCATGAACGACTGAACAATAATGCAATTTACCATATCAGCATAAACAGCGTTCCATTCAGTAAATGTGCGCGGAAAAAAAAAAGAATTTTAAAAGAGAGAGAGAGAGAGAATCAACTTTATTTCATTGAAATAGAAAAGTTTCACGGAAGTATAGCGGCAAGGCGGCGCCTGGCGCCACCTTCTCTGCTCGATCAATGGCCTAAGTTGCTTCTCGAGGCTCGAGGCATGTTTGTGGTATGGTTAAGGAAAGGACGCTAATTTCGGCAGCTCATGTCGAGAGCACGGCTACGCGTCCGTGGGGGTAGATAAAAGGGAATGAAAGAGATAGAACGGAGAGATAATTCATAGTAGAGGGTTCCCGATATTTTGACCAGCTGGGGTTCTTTAAGGTGCACTGACAACACACAGTATACACGTGCCTCTGGCATTTTTGCCTCCATTGAAAATACGACCACCGCGGCGCGGATTGAACCCGCGTTGAACTTTCTCAAAGTCTCGGAATAGCATGCCAATTTGGCCTCGTTTATCTAAAATAGCTGCAATATCGTGAACGCTTTCCAGCACTTCCGTGATAGTGGACAGTTCGTGAAGAGAGCCGTGTTACCGGCCATTGCTTAGATTTCGTTCCTCGAAAACAAGTGATAGGTGCTTCAGTATAATTCCTTATAAAGCATTTGCGCATGACCACACTAGGCAAATGGGGGTGTGTGGGAAGAAATGAGGGTATTGTTTGATGTTATGTGTACGCATTTACAGGCAAATCATGGAACGCATCAACGCATCATGCAGAGTCCTAGACCATACTACCTGTAATTTTGAAATATCCAAGAAGAAAATGTCCTGCCGATCACACGCATTGCGGGGAACCGGTGTCATGCGAAGCAGTCAACGTGTAAATTGCATATGACGAATTGTTTGGCTTTCTCCGAAGTGTGAAGAAGAATATGAACGTCTGGGCAAGGGCCAGGAATATGTGAATACTTAAGGTGGGCTATCCAGAGAAATCGCAGCACCGTGGCGACTGAATGGTAGCCCATGGTACGACGTAACGTTGGCACTCACGTTATTCCAAAGCACAGACATCTGTTTTGTCGAATAGAAGAGCGCACTATACAGTGCGTTGACGGTCTATCATAACCTTCCTTAGTTGTAGTATTCCGTCGGGATTGTACAAAGTTGCACAATCACATATCGAATGGTAGCAGAACATATGTGTTGCTTATTAGTTGCTATGATAGCGTTTAACACACACTAGAAGCGCAAATGACGTTACAAAAGCCCCGTAATAACGTCTCCTGGTGCAACATGGTCAGTTACTATACGTGCCGTGATGGAGGAGCAACCGTGGTCTTGTGGAAGCGGGCTTTCTTGGCGCCTGGGGGCCAGGGTTCGACTCTCGCCTCCCAACCACTTGGTAGGTTGCCTTCGGAAATAGAAATTCTCTTTGAATACAAGTGTTTCAGATATTCATTTTTAACTCGCTATTAAACAATGGAATTCATTAAAATCTAGAGTTAGTAGCGAAGGATCCTGGGAAGGGAAGGAAGGAAGGAAGGGGAAAACAGAAAGGCAGGGAGGTTAACCAGAAGGGCGTCCGGTTGGCTACCCTACACTGGGGGAGTGGGAAGGGGGAATAGAAAGATGGGAGAGAGAGAGGGAAGGGGAATAATGAAAAAGACGTTGTCGGACAAGTCCAACTGTCAAAGGCGTTCACGCAAACCAGTCGTCTTGAAAAAGCGTAAAAGTGCTTTTAGTGCCTTGTGGGCCGACGAGCGATGAGGGCGGTGTTCGAGTAGCATCTGTAAGGATAGTGGCCGATCGTCAAGGTTCCTGGGAAAAGTTCACGATCGTCAAGGATCCTGGGAAAAGTTCACGACTGCGATTGAAGAGGAAATACTCCATTCACAAATTGCCTCTACTTGACTATATAACCATTGAACTACTGTACATTAGATAGCATATACCGAGAAAGAGAGAGACAATTTGTTTTATGGTATTTATGAAGTTTGATTCCATAATTATGATATAATATTTGACTGTGTTGCATTTAATCATTACCTCAAAAAATGAACAATGTAGAGTAGTACTCAAAAAGTCGTCTGCACACAACACAATGTGGTAGGCGTATATAAATATTATGCTCCTTTCCTGCTAAATCTCTCATGAGACAAACAGTATTCCTAAATGAATTAATAAATTGATTAATTAATCACAGCGCGTTCGCCTGTGTATGTGTGCCACTTTCCACATTCCATTCGCAAGCTACGGGGAACGGGATGCCTTTCCTTTTTTCGAGTGTATTCCAATGATATGTTAAATGTATATTCTAGACGGTCCTCGATTGACATAGCCAGGAAAAAATTACGATGAGGAGCTCAGACAGGCTAGACCAACTCGGAATGCACAATACCATAGACGAGATCATAGAGGCGCAGGTCACTGCCCAGGTGGTTATGCTGTCGTCTACCCAAGCGGGCAGGCGGATCCTGGACGAAGTTGGCATGGCTCCTAGGATAATGGAGGAACGGAGGATACCACTGACCCGGGAAACGAGGGCAACCTACATGGTGGGGCCCTTCCCGCGAAACGTACATCCACAGCATAACGAGGGTAGACGTAAAGCCCGTGCACATGCCATCTTGAAGAGAGTTAGGGATGACATAGACTCCGCGGTCTTCGTAGATGCGGCGCAGTACGGGAACAGTAGAACATTCGCGTTATCGGTGGTAGACGGGCGCGGAGTGCTTCGCTTATCAGCCTCGGTAAGGGCGGCCACCCCTGGTATAGCCGAACAAATCGCGGTTGCGCTGGCCCTGTGTGACACAGAGCGTTTCTACGTTTACACCGATTCGCGAGACGCAATTAGGGCATTCGAAATGGGTAACCTCGCTCGAGAGGCGGCCTCCATTCTAGAGAAGAGGGCTTGCCCCGGTTCACATTATATTACGTGGTTCCCCGCACACATGGGGACGAACGTTCTTGAGGGCTTCCCAAACCTCAATGAGCTGGATCACGACCGTGCGCGAGAACTCACGCGCCGCGGCGGTCTGGCGGCTCCGGAGGGGCAGGAAGAGGCTCAGCAGAACGACCCACTTCTCACATTCAATGAAATTACTAAACATTACCAACTTGGCCGGAGAGTCTACCCTCTTCCTCATCCGAAGCTCAGCAGAGGTCAGTCAGTTACTCTACGAATGTTGCAGACGGGCTCTTTCCCGTCCCGGGGCTTCCTCAGTAAGCTATACTCGGACGTGGACCCTGGCTGTCCCGACTGCAGTGAAACTTTTTGTTCTATGGCTCACATGCTCTGGCGATATCCCGCGTTGCCTAACGACGTTTCAAACATATGTGGCGAATGCCCGCTTGGCACGGGGCGAAGACTACGGATATGAGCCACGCACGCGTGATTGCAGCATCGTTAATCGTGACGCTCATGACAATTATGTCACATTAGTGGTGTAAAGATCAATCGCTCATGTTTGTCATACATTTATACCTCAGCGTCCAAATTCGATGCCTACCGGGGAAACGAAACGACCAAGACAGTACCGAGATGAACGCGGCTAGAGAGAAAGATAGATAGGGCCAAAGTGATTCAAGTTTGCCAAGAGATGCGAAGCACCTAAAGGCTGCTTTTTAATGAACTCTGTTAACCTGCAAGTGACACTCAGGAAACCGTTTATGATTTAATAAATGTTCTTACATTTGTATACCTCTGCCTTTAGTTTGCGTTTTGCGCTAAAACAGGAGGCGAGCAAAGCTACACGAGGACAAGGGCTAGCAGCGTTACTCTGCCTTTGTGAGGACTGCTTTATCTTGAGTAAAAAACTACGATGAGGAGCTCCGAAAGGTATTCCGTCAGAAACTATCTAATTTCTAAGTTATATTACCAACATTGTAACCACCTGCCATACATTTTAGTCTATTCTCTGACGTTTTTATTTTCCGCGTGTGCAAAAAGACAACTGTGGGAACTGAATGTGCTGCAAGCTGAAGTAGCTGAAATAGTCCACACGAATGACAAGTGGAAATTAATGAAATTTCAAAGCGCTCCTATACGCGATGCGAATTATAACACAATTTCAGCAAAAAGATCATTTGAATTTCAGCATCCATGACGAAACGTATACGCGGCGCTTTTACAACAATTTACGAAATCCGCGTGATGATGCCCTCACCAGTGAATACATAGGCTCCTGTTTGGGTAAGGCTTAATATGCAGGATGCGCGCATTTCCCTGAACTTTGCTTAAGTAACATTTCTAGGTAGACGTGCCCACAGATTCGACGCGCTTACAAAGGGCACCCACACGCTTTTTTACGTTCGACACGCTTGCAAAGCGAAGAAGACTGCTGTGGTTGCGCAGTCCTTGAAAGGGTCGTGTGCGCCAAAGGCATCGTTCAAAATGGAAGAAAGTTCTCCAAATTCCGCGCAGTGTGGAACTCGAATTCATGCGAATTAAGCGATCGGCGAGGAATATGCCTATGCCCAACTGTTTGGCACTCAACCAAGTGTTACGAGTCGTCTGCGTGCAAACTAAGCACGAACGATATCAGCACAATTGCGGGTTGGTTGGTTGTGGTTCGGTTAGGAAAGGACGCTAATTTCTGCAGCCCATGTCAGGAGCACGGCTAAGCGTCCGTAGGGGTGGGGGGAAAGAGAGTGAAAGAGATAGAGAGTAGAGAAAGGCCGTTGTGGAGGGCTGCGGAAATTTTCACCACCTGGGGTTTATCGTGCACTGACAAAGCACGGTACACGGCCCACTAGCATTTTCGCCTCCATCGAAAATGCGACCTCCGCGGCCAGGATCGCTGATGCGCTATGTATATTTACAATATGTAAAGCTAGAAAAGAACCAAATGGGCGAGTGGTGGCGTTCTTGACGGACATCTCGGTGTCTCGGGTTCGGTTGCTACGACCTAACGCGCGGTAGGTTGACTGTCCGTGTGTCTTCTTGTACCTCTACATTCCAGTCGCAAGTTACAAGAAATGGCATGGATTTCTCTTCTTTAATCCACGCAAGTGTATTCTCATCACATCTTAAATGTATATTTTCTTTGGTACTTGTATAACGTTACGCTGCAATGTTAACATTCAACCGCCTTTGCTCACATACCCGCTTGACAAAGGCCGAGCATTGCGGGTATTAGCCACACCTGATTGTATAATCGTTAATAATGAAGCACAACACAAATGTATCCTTTTATTCATGTCTAGATCAATAAATCATGTTCGTCATGCAATGCTACTATACCATGCTAATATAGGTATCTACCACGCGAACGAGACGATGAGGAGAGCGCCGAGACGTAGACCGTTGGATAGATAGATAGATAGATAGATAGATAGATAGATAGATAGATAGATAGATAGATAGATAGATAGATAGATAGATAGATAGATAGATAGATAGATAGATAGATAGATATCGTCGATGTTGCTCATGTACGACAAGAAATGCTTGGTATGTAATACTTTCATAAAAAATACGTTGAAGAAATGGCGTAATAGACGACGTGCTTGCTTCACCAATACGTCCCAGGGAACCACTGGTTCCACAAAGCAACCCCGAGCAAACACAGACGCGCACGTGCGAACACCAGCTTTCGGAAGAGGTAATATGCAGCGGCGGCAGCCTAGTCTTTGCAATAAACGAAAGCAAAACATGCACTGTTAGTAAGAAAGCGGCGGCAACACGGCGCAGCCTAGGTCTCCGTTGTGTTCCATACACAGAAAATAAAATAATAGCGCGACGCCTTAGATTCGAAGTTCGTTCTGTGTTCGAAGAGCTGGGCGTTGCACCCGAACAGGAGGGCGCCGAGTCAACGTCGGGCGCAGAATTGCGGTCGTCTTTCACGCCGCTCTATACCATGCCTCACCAGTTCCGTGCAGCAGAGCCAGGCGTACGAGGCCATCGAGCGCACACAGTTGTTGCGAAGCGAGAAGTAGTGCCAGTTTTCGGAGGCGAACCTGTGGAGCCGCTCGTGCCGACATAGAGCCTACCACGTTCTCCTCACCCTCCTTCGAAGGCAGCCGCTGCCATTACAGTGCGTTTGAGCACATTACATAGCGTGGAAGCAATAATTTAGGGCGTGTCTGCCCGTCCTGAAGGGTTGAAGAGATTTCTAGGTTCCACAGTGCTGCACGGAACTACTGAAACAGGGCATAGAAGCAGCATATAGCCCGCCCACGCTCGGCGACAACGCGAACAATGAAAGTTCTTTGGGGGTGGCTGAGGATGCCGCTTTCAGAATGGAGCGGTGTATTTCTGTGTAGCCGCCACTGTATATGGCCACGGGGGCCATGACCAGAACTCCTTGGTGTGGGGCTACGTCATATATCACCGCCCCGCTCTCATAGTGCCCTCTCCGAGCTCCATATCTGCATTTATACGTTTTTGTACGATGCACGAAGATGTAGTGTACTCAGGCAAAGAGTCATATGGATATATGCATAGGAAAAGGCTTGCGTTTGTAAAGAAGCAATGGAATAAAAACGTACAATGGTTGCCCTCTCGGAAGCGGTGCCCTCCATAAAGTGCGTAAGCTATGTTCTCGGTGTGAGTTTTTGTAAACTTCCTTTTCTGTTACATGTGTGCATTCTTAATATCCTTCCTCCCCAACGCGTCGAATAAACTGGCATGAGAATTTTCGTTCCAGCACCTCGTTGAGCCGTGGGGTTGGGAGAATTATTTCAGGCCCGCGCCGATACAATTTCTATCGCTTGAAGTTTGCCACAAGTATGTTACGCAAGAATTTCTGAAATTAGAGCTATTGATTTGCAGCGTTGCCCGATGCTTTCTGCGAAATGGCGGAGGGCTCGTCACGTGGTTTGTTAGGTCAATGCGAATATCTAGGCTGTTGACTGAGAAGCCTTTTGAGGTATCATACTCCCCTACAAACCGAAAGGACGTGTGTATGATCCCGGCCACGGCAGTGGTATATTCAATGGAGGTGAGAATGCTCGAGGTCGTGTGCTGCGTGTTTTCCTTATAAGATTCCCAGGGTTCTCAAAAACATACAATGCGTGCCCCATCATGATTTTTATTTTATTTATTTCAGTATACCCTCAACCCCAAATGGGCTTTTTACAGGGGTGGGCACACTTAGAAATAAAGGAACAGCGAACACACAGAAGTGTTACAGTGTAAATGTAGGTGAAGACGGAATCGCATACGCCTGTACCATAGATGTCGACATAGATGAGCAGCTGATGGCATACATGCTAAACACAGATATATACTTAGGCTACAATATGTTCAATAAGGCTGCAGCATCGTAGGATGCATCTTATGTTAGAGGCATAGGATGAAGAAACAAACAAGCAGGAAATTATTTAAGAATCAATCTGACAATGCGAAGCATCTAGATCGGTGTTGCAATGGACAACTCGGCGAGTTCTTGGTTTTGTCACGTAAAACCTCAGCAGAGGTTCTTTGGTTGTATCATATCATTAAATCTAGGGACTATCACTGATGAAGCTGTGATTTTTAGGAAAGCTGCGTTAGATGTCGAATTTATCGGAAAGGTCCTTGCTTGCGAACTATAGTTCATCATGACGTTGGTGTGGCTCAAAGCAGGCCGAGGCTTGCACGCAGAATCCCGTGAAGGACTCCTCCTCAAGGCTTCTTAGAAAGGAGAACATGAGTGTCATTTGCGTTACTAGAAGATGTGGGAAAAGAAAGCACAGGGACGCACCTTCGCATGAGAAAAGAGATCCAAAGAAAGCCGGAAAGAGGGTAGCGCACTCCTCATATACATTCCGCCACACACTACCAAATCCTAGTGGTCAGTGTTAGGACCTATTAACAGCGAAGCTCTTTAGGCTGATGGTCGTACGTCCTTTGTCACCAAGAAACTGTCATCATCATAGTCAAAAGAAGAGGCGTGCAAGACACGCACACAAGGGGAGAAGTGAACAATACGAACGCCGTGTTGCAAGCAGAACAACAACAAGGCAAAGAAGGTGCGCGTCGCCATTCAATTTGGTCTACAGAGATTTCTCTGGTGCACAGCGTCTCGCAAAGCTAAGCGTTTGTGCATAGCTTCCCACCACGATTAAATGCTCTCTCTCGGGCCGTCCAAGTAGCTCGAACAATAGCACAGGCAAGCATAATGTGTGTAGCCACGGGTTGGGACGGCGTCAATCCGAGGCCACGCGTGCCATGTCTGCCATCGTGTCTAGTTCGACGCGAACGCCTTTACGGTATGCTCAGTGCGAAACTTCGAGAAGGGTTCGTTGGCCCTCGCAGTGGTTCGCGAGGCGTTTTCCGAAGCCTCGGGCCACGATCAAATGCAGGTGTGCCAGAGACAAACCCGAACCATCCAAGGGGCCATCAGCTTCGCAGCTTTGCTATCCTCGCGCTTTCCTGTGGTAAGCACCGGCGCACCACCACATGCTTCGCACCGTCCCAGTTGCACGTTAGTGAAGCTGTCATGATTTTTTTTCTCGAGATGGGCTCAAGCACGCCCTCCTTCTGAAGCCTTCCGTGAGACGTGGTCGTGTCCCCGGTGCGCCTTCCTTGCAGCTAACAGGGGTGGGCAAAGATACTTTGAAATTGTATCGCGATACGATACAAGATACTCGGGCAAGAACTATTTCGGATACAGATACAAGATACCACCTCAATAATTGTATCCGATACGATACTTGCCATTTGTATCTTAAGATACTTCGATACATTTATAAATTTCATATTATAGACATATATAATGCAGCAGAAAACGCCTATGAACAGGAGTGTTTGCTTTAGAATTTGAGAACTGCGACCAACCAAGTTTAACTTGAATGAAACATGTGTTAGTATCTCAACAACTGTTGTTTTCTGGCTATAATTATATTGTTTTCATTCCCAAACAACTGATTGGGGCTCTTTTGGCTGCTAAACATGACAGCTATGTATAAGCTACGCTGTCGGCGGTTTTTTGTGGTTTTTGTAGTTCATGGAAGTCGATGCTCTACTTGCCAACCAGGTAGTGGTTTCACACCTAATAACAAAAATGGCGATGCAAAACCTCGGCACGATGCCGCAATTACGACTTTGAGTTTAACCTAGTCCGTACGCGTATACCGTTTACGCAGTACCGGACCACGGGACAAGTGTACACAGGAGTAACAACGCTCGTAGCGACATATTTTGTGACGGATCTTCTATACAGAAAGGACATAAAACCGCAATGACTTCCTAAATTCTAGTTATGTGCTCGCGTAAAGCGCTCGTCATCGACGGATTCACGAATGTGCAATTTTTGTAATAATTTCTCTCTACGAGAGGATTCCAGACATCGTAGCGGTACAAAGTGTCGCAGGATACCTCCGCTACTCATACTCTTGACATTGATTGCGCGAATTACCTTGTGATTTGTGACAGCGAAAAAAACAATGTGACTCAGAAAGGATGGATATATATATATAATAGAACTAATCGTGCTGTAACATTATTAGTTACGATGTTTCTCAGCAAAAGGTGTCGTCAGCCTACCAAGTAAGATCACACACTGGAAATTTCACTGCTTGTGGAAAATGTCATGAAAGAGCTCGTGGGGACGGTCACAATAATAATTGTTGAGGTTTACATCTCCAAACCACGATATAATTATGAGGGATGCCGTACTGGAGGGCTCTGAAAGTTTAGACCACCTGGTGTTCTTTAAGATGCTCCTAAATCTAAGTACAGTACTGCACGGGACTCAAGTATAACGCCGCTATCGGATTTCGGCCTTTACGGCCGGGATTCGATCCCGCGACCTTCAGGCCCGCAGTCGAGTGCATTAACCACTAGGCCGCCGTGGCGGGTGGTTATAAGCGTTATAAGCTTAGTGGCGGCAGTACCTGCTTGAGCAGCGGACTTCTGCCAGTATTTCTAGTGTCGCGCGGTGATGTTTCGACATCAGTATCTTGTATCTTAAGATACTCGATACATTCTTCAATGTATCGAAAATACAGATACTGATACACGTCTTTCAAGATGTATCATTAAATCTAAGGACTATCACTGATGAAGCTGTGATTTTTAATGAAAGCTGCGTTAGATGTCGAATTTATCGGAAAGGTCCTTGCTTGCGAACTATAGTTCATCATGACGTTCGTGTGGCTCAAAGCAGGCCGAGGCTTGCACGCAGAATCCCGTGAAGGACTCCTCCTCAAGGCTTCTTAGAAAGGAGAACACTGAGGTCATTTGCGTTACTAGCAGATGTGGGAAAAGAAAGCACAGGGACGCACCTTCGCATGAGAAAAGAGATCCAAAGAAAGCCAGGAAAGAGGGTAGCGCACTCCTCATATACATTCCGCAACACACTACCAAATCCTAGTGGTCAGTGTTAGGACCTATTAACAGCCAAGCTATTTAGGCTGATGGTCGTACGTCCTTTGCCACCAAGAAACTGTCATCATCATAGTCAAAAGAAGAGGCGTGCAAGACACGGACACAAGGGGAGAAGTGAACAATACGAACGCCGTGTTGCAAGCAGAACAACAACAAGGCAAAGAAGGTGCGTGTCGCCATTCAATTTGGTCTACAGAGATTTCTCTGGTGCACAGCGTCTCGCAAAGCTACGCGTTTGTGCATAGCTTCCCACCACGATTAAATGCTCTCTCTCGGGCCGTCCAAGTAGCTCGAACAATAGCACAGGCAAGCATAGTGTGTGTAGCCACGGGTTGGGACGGCGTCAATCCGAGGCCACGCGTGCCACGTCTGCCATCGTGTCTAGTTCGACGCGAACGCCTTTACGCTATGCTCAGTGCGAAACTTCGAGAAGGGTTCGCTGGGCCTCGCAGTGGTTCGCGAGGCGTTTTCCGAAGCCTCGGGCCACGATCAAATGAAGGTGTGCCAGAGACAAACCCGAACCATCCAAGGGGCCATCAGCTTCGCAGCTTTGCTATCCTTGCGCTTTCCTGTGGTAAGCACCGGCGCACCACCACATGCTTCGCACCTTCCCAGCTTGCACGTTAGTGAAGCTGTCATGATTTTTTTTCTCGAGATGGGCTCAAGCACGCACTCCTTCTGAGGCCTTCCGTGAGACGGGGTCGTGTCCCCGGTGCGCCTTCCTTGCAGCTAACACGCGAGGCTTTGGGTGGATATCATGGAGCCCGTGCGTGTCAGGAGACCCGGTCACACTGATTAAAGAAAAAGCTAGCTGCAGAGTCATAAGAACGTGCAAAAGAGAATGTTACAGTTTGGGTAGCAAATGAACGCAGGCCTCCGATATAACAAGGGAGCACGCTACCCCTGATGGACGACAGTTGTTTTGTTTCACTGAAAAAAAAAAGAATGAATGCTTAAGGCGTGCGTCATTGCAGGCGAAAGGTCGCAGCCATCTTGCTCACTACAGGTGCTTTCGTTTTCCAATACACAGGCAGTCTTACTCATCTCCGTCAGCTCTTGTTCCGTGGTTGAAAGTACGTAGGAACTCAGCCATCACAAGTTCAAGGACATACGCGTGCTTAAAAGGGCAAGCCCCTTTAACGGGAACTTCGGCGGTTTTTTTACCATTTTCCTACACCGCTGTTTTTCAATAATACTGATGACCTTGTGGCAGATGGGGTGATTCAAGTTGCTCAGGAACTCACCAATAATTGTAAATAACCTAAGGAACGATGTGTTCAAACCGGAACCAAAGCGGGCGGATACCTCGCTGCAGCGTATGTGATGATGTTAGAGCCTCCCCGCCATCAAGAATATCGAGCCGGGGCCAGAAAAATAGCAGCAGTAATGTCATCCGAAGATACGTTGAGTTATGGCAGCTGTTCTAAACTTGACACTCACGATTTGAGCGCTGAAGGTATCTGTCTTCAGCGCGGGAGGCAGCGCTGAAGGTATCTGCGTCAGAAACACAGGGTGGCTCGCGTGAGAATCTGCTAAACATTTTTAATATTCATTCTCAGGAAAGCTTAATGACTCGCAACTATGACATAGAATATACTAGTACAGCACCAAGGAGAACATATATTGAAGATGTCATTGAGGTCTGTGGACACTGAAAAATCGCTGGAGTTGCCCTTTAAGGGTCTTTTTAAACGGTGTTGCAGTTTCCTGATACACCACTTGAACAAAGTTAGAAAACGGTGTTGATCAGTCGCAGAAGCATCTGTGAACCTGTCAACCAAATATTCACTGGTGTACTTCATCCACCAGTGAATTCGCAATTTAATATGGAACACCAAGGAAGTTTTTCAACACTACTGGAAAGGGCCCTCTCCTTTTTTGAACAAATGACGTCACTGGATGCACAAATAGCATTGGCTGATTTCACGATAGCCCAAAGATCGTCCCTTATTCTTTAGTTCAAATCAATTTGTGCTGTAGCTACCCTTATTCATGGTTCTACCGATGGTCGATCCAGGTTGTCTGAACTCGCGACCTCCCAACTTGGAAAGACAGCTGCTGATGGAAAGTGTTTGCGAAGCTGGTATGCTCCAGTTCGTTTCGAATGCGGCAAATAAAGAAGATTCGAGTACCTCTCTTAAAGAACAAAGAAAAAGTTAAGAGACGTAGTTGATGTCTTCAGCGACGTAATTCGCCCGTTTTCCAGCTACTCAACTTAAACAATGAAAGTACCTAGGCATCATATTTATACCCGACCTGCGTTCGAATATTCATGGGGAGGAGCTTTGTTTCAAAGCTAACAAGGTATTCGGGGGTATGAGAAGTAACTTGCACTTTGCCTCTTCCGAAATTAAAACCTTAGGTCACGAAATATGCTAAGAACCACAATTGAATAAAGTAGTGTGGGATCTCTATACGAAAACTAACTGCTTAAAACTTGAGAAAGTCCAGCGCCTTACTTCAAGATTCATATTTAACAAACACCACCGTTCATTCTCCTACCGAATTATGTAGACTGGCAGAGCTCCCACCCCAGCAAAAACGAACTGAGTCTGAAAGGCTAAAATTGTTTCTTTAAATGTTCATAACCACGTAAAATAAGCTACGAGAAACACTTTGTAATGAAGGCACAAGAAACATCAAGGCATAGACACAGTATGTACATAACGCCTTACAAGTGAATAATGACTGCTTCAGGTATAGCTTTTTTAGTAGGGCGAATCTGCAATGGAATTCCTTGCCAGATTAAGTCCTGCAAATTAAATATCTTCCTGCATTTTTAGAAGCAGTTCATTTGTGCACTGTGATATTCTTCGCTGAAGCTGTGATGCATCTAAATGCTCTGTAAATTAGGCTATGTGAAATTTACGTTTTGGTACGTGCTACAATTTCCTATGTGTTTCAGCAGTGTTGGTTCTTTGCTTTATGTTCCATTATTGCACCTTTCTGGTTTCGTGCTTTGAATTCACCCCTGTAATAGCCCTTAAGTGCTGACACTATTATAAATAAATAAATAAATAAATAAATAAATAAATAAATAAATAAATAAATAAATAAATAATCCAAGTTTTGAATTACTTCGCGCGTGATCTTCAATATTATTTGGTTCGCATGTTTACAGGAGCCTCCTAAGCTGTCCCCCACCGCTTTCTGAAGATGTTTGAAGAGTGGTGGTAGGGAGGTGGCTTTGAATTCCTTGTTATATAAGCATTGTTCACAAAAGGCACCCTGAACATCCTCTGGGCGGCGCTAAAGATGCTTGAGCCCTAAAAACCATTCGCTAGGCTGTTTGTGACGTCAGCCTTTGTTCTCCCGTACCACAGTCCCAGATAGGGGCGCTCCTTTCCCCCTGCGAAAAAGTCTATTGGAAGACAGTGCGTACGGAAATCAAGAACAAAAATAGAGTGCTGCTAATAAAGGCAATACAAATAACAAAGGTCGGCAATTACAGCAATTTAAACGCGCAGAATCCACCGCGTCATGGCGCAATCACAGCGCTCACCACTGTATTGCTCTACCATTAAAGTTCATTTTTTTTAAGGCGCGCAGCTCCCCGAAAGGTGTCAGGGCTACGGTATTCGATTAGAATGTTTCTACCTTCTCTGCAGGATCTTTAACGTTTTTTTTTTCCTTTTTCACGACGGGAAAGGGGCGCTATTTACCACTTTATTTAATAACGCAGCCCTCTATACCCGATATTGATTTTGCACTCGCCGACATTGTCACTGCAACCAATTTTCCCGTTACGGGAACTTCAGTACCTCGGTGTTCTCACACAAAAAGCAACAAGTTCGTTTAAACTCATAGAGCCTTTTGATCCTCACTTTTCGGGTAGAAGAATTTGAACTGAACGCCTAGACAGATATTGGAGTCGATATTTGCTGTGAGCTCCGGCCGGCGGCGTCACAGCCAAGCCTCCAACGACCGGCGGCTCTTCTATGTCCATCTCAATAGGACGCCCTCACTGCTTGCCTTTGTGCCGGCAGCCGCTGGCTATAGCTGAGGCCTTTTCAGCGCTTTGGTGCCTTGTGATCGCATGAATTGAAGGCCCTCTTCGATCTTTTTCCTCTATCATATTGACACCAACTTTGTTAACTCTCTTCCTAGGCTTCCCAAATACTCCCTCTCGGCACTCCTGGTTAGCGATAGAACCTCCACGGCATTTTTTCCCCGTAAACAGGACCTGGCCTCAGATTAGCCACCTCACATAAGCAATAACCACTCTATATTGAAAATAATTTCTTTTGATTTCAATATTTTTTGCCTTCACGTCATTCATTTAGTCCTGCCAGCGACGTAGCCAGAAACACTTGCGTATTAGGGGGAGGCGGAGAGGGTGTTACACTATGCGGTGCGATAATTAAATCTGTGGAAAAAACGTGAAAAGTAGGGAGAGAGACCGTATACGTAGCGCTCAGAAAATTGCGGGACCTCCCCCCCCCCCTTCCGACCCCCTCGCTCCGGCTACTCCTCTCGCGACAGCACCCTCTTTGCTCTTGCAACCACTTGCTGTTATACACTGGCAGCTAGCTTTACGCGCTTCTACTATGTAAAGTACGCCACTGTAACAACTTCATAAATACTTCTCACGTGGTTTAATTGTTTTGGAATTAATATTGCGGCAAACTACATACGTACATGCGGGGGATGTTACAGTATAATCGCTATATTGAATACTCAAAGAGAAAAAAATTGGCAGATCCCACGTGCAGTGGGAATCAAGGAAATACGAAGCACGCATCAGGAACGTAAAATTAATTTGCACTGTGGTCTCGCTATACCGAGTTTGGTACATATGAAGTTAACGAAACGGCCGCAAGAGCACCATGACTGTGGCTTGTAAACCATGCCGCTCATACACGCATGTCATGATTCTAAGGTTATGACCTGTCATTTACGTTCGCCATGCAGTCGTGTTGCGCCATTGCAATTTTGGTATAAATCCCATTAAGTAAACGAGGGGCATGTAGATCATGCCGCTAATGACATGCGTGTCATCATTTTCATGTTATGACCTGTCATTTATGATCGTCATGCAGTCATGGTGTACCAAACCAATTTCCGTATACATCCCATTAACGAAACGGCAGCATAGCTCCAGGACCATGGCATGTAAATCATGCCGGTCATGACACGCCTGTCATGATTCTAATGTTATGACCTAACGAAAGGGAAGGGGTCAAGGGCTCGTTCTTTATTTGTTAGAAACAAGTTAATGAGCAAACAGACAATGAAACCTGTCATTTACGTTCGTCATTCTGTCGTGTTGTGCCATAGCAATATATTGGTATACATCCCATTAACGAAACGCCTGGCATGTAAATCATACCGCCCATGACATGCATATCATGCTTTTCATGTTATGACCTGTGATTTATGTTCGTCAGGCAGTCATGTTTTGCCATACCAATTTTCGTATGCATGCCATTAGCGAAACGGCCAGGAGAGCATTAAGACCGTGGCATGTAAATCATGCCGCTCATGACATGCATGTCATGATTTTCATGTTATGACCTGTCATTTATGTTCGTCATGTAGTCATGTTGTGCGATACCAATTTTCGCATACATCCCATTAGCGAAACGGCCAGGAGAGCACCAAGACCGTGGCATGTAAATCATGCCGCTCATGACATGCATGTCACGCTTTTCATGTTATGACCTGCCATTTATGTTCGTCAGGCAGTCATGGTGTGCCATACCAATTTTCGCATGCATCCCACTAGCGAAACGGCCATGAGAGCACTAAGACAGTGGCATGTAAATCATGCCGCTCATGACATGCATGTCATGATTTTCATGTGATGACCTGTCATTTATGTTCGTCAAGTAGTCATGATGTGTCATACCAATTTTCGTAAACATCCCATTAGCGAAATGGCCAGGAGAGCACAAAATCGTAGGCGGCTAGATAGATAGATACATAGATAGATAGATAGATAGATAGATAGATAGATAGATAGATAGATAGATAGATAGATAGATAGATAGATAGATAGATAGATAGATAGATAGATAGATACGCGCAAACTCGCCGAAGTTCGCTAAGAAATGCTTCGCATTTAATACAGTTCCTTGAGCAAGCGGTCGTACACACACACAGGCCTGCCTGCTACATGCGCAATCTCTTCGTTCATCGCAAACAGGCTGCGTGCATGCGCGCGCATAATATTACCGCGGAAGTGATTAGGTCCTCCGCTCCGTCACTTGTTCCCTGAAATAATTAAGCACCCTGGGGTGAGATCGGGTATCTTGTGGACAATCTCTTCAGGGACTCGCGTTTGAAGAAAGCCAGATACCAAAAAAAAAAGAACGATACCATGCACTATCACTGCTTCGCGGCGAGTTAGAATACGTCGTGAGGTGAAGCAAACATACTCAGATCATTCGCAGTCTTTTGATTGATTGATTTCCGGGGTTTTATGTCCCAAAACAAGCTATGATTATGAGAGACGCCGTAGTGGAGGGCTCGGGTGAATTTGGACCACCTGTGGTTCTTTAACGTGCACTGACGTCGCACAGTACTCGGGCCTCAACATTTCGTCTCCATCGAAATGCAGCCGCCGCGGCCGCGATTCGATCCCATCGGATCAGCAGCCTAGTACCATCGCAACTAGACCACCATGGCGGTGCTCCGAGAGTATGAAGCACGCTTTAGCGTCTCTCTTTACTTTATTTCTATGAAGGCTACAAGAACTTTCCCGCAGTTGGGTGCGTTGTTGCCCTAGTTGTGTCAAATTTGTTCGAAACCACCCATTTACCGTTTCGTAACAGCTCTACTGAGCTGTTATGAGTACATGGTGCATGGTGGTATTATGAGTACATGGTGAGTACTGAGCTGTTACGAGTACATTCAGAGTACATGGTGCCCATAAAGGGCACCATGTACTCTAAATAGTTCATTATAATTCTATACAAAACAATTCGTCGGAGCGTGTAGTAATAAATGTCAAGATTACATGTTTTAGTGAGCTGTCATAAATAAATAAATAAATAAATAAATAAATAAATAAATAAATAAATAAATAAACATTTCACTTCTGTAACAATGCGGAAACGGTGGCAAGAGGAAAAGTCACCGAGGCCTGACAGAGGCTCCTGCGTCCATAGATTATGGATTAGGCAGCTGTGGGTACACTACGTGCCGGACAAAAAGAGAAGAAACACTGTCATCTTACAACGTTATACAATCTAAACAGCACTGTCAACATGCAGCGTCGACAGATAAATGCAAGAGTCGGAAACAATGTGTGAGCTTCACTTACTAACCTAAATACAAGAATGGGAGATGTTTAGGCATCTGCCACTAATCTTCCTGCGTGCTGTGTATCTTCGTAAACCACGTACTCCGGATCGCCAGGCTATGGATTCGAAAGCCGCAAAGCCGCGGGCGAAGCTAGCTTCACGGCACGCTCCTTACGCGCCCTACAGATGGCGGCACCCGACGCACAGCTCCACTGCGGCTCGGCTACATGCACCGCGACGACAACGTCTGTGTTGGCGCTCCAGTCTCTCCCTCATAATTTTTTTAACAGGGGGCGCTACATTCTCCCTTTCGGACTCTGCCTCTCCAGATATCCCCTATACCTCTTTCAAGAATGGCTTCTCTCGAAGTCACTCTCGCAGGCCCTCCTTCCCTCCCATCGCTCCCCATTTCCCCTTCTATCCCTTACTCTTCCCGAGGAAGGCGCGCTTACAATACTACACGCTGCAACGGCGCAGCGCTCAGTCGGCGTGCGGCGGCATTCGCGGGACGAAGGTGTTATGCCCAAGAGTGCGTGAACGGCGGGAACTTCGGAAACGCCGTTCGCACGTCTGCTGTGAGATTTCAGCGCCGGCTGAACGTGTGCTCGACCTGTTGGTCTGGCTCTAAATTGCGCTCTATCGTCGGTATGCAGGTTCCCTTCTAGCCTGCCAGCCATTCTTTCTTCAGCGGACTGCAAGACACTTCTAATGATTTGTTGGATACCAGCGAAATTGCAGGAAAGTTTCAGGCTGCTTGACTCGCGCCCTGAGAGGGCAACGTGTTGTGTCAGTGTCCAGGAACGATTGCAAGAGGTGGAATATTGCCCAAGAAATTATAATCGGCAGTGTTGAACGTGACTGTGCTTGACAGTGACGTGACAGTTTCGGAGTGGTGAATCTACGCTGTCGCTTGTGGTCGCTGTCGTCGAAGCCTCGGTTTTACAGTGATTGAGAACGATAGGGCTGCCTGAAAGATACAACCAGCACGGATTATTTGAAACTACTGCAAACGGAATGGTGTCGTCGTACGAGGGACAAAGGTAATTGCATGTTATCGATATTGTTACACTGCGAATGATTAGACCTAGACTATTTTGTTGCGACAAACTTGGTAGGTGTGTTTCACACCCGTATTACGAAAAATTTGATACTGAATTGCTAAAGAGCAGAAGTTTTTACAGATACTGATTCTCGACATATTACTGAAAGCGAACGGGTAAGGACAAACTGAAACCTTTGTTTGCTGAATCAGGACCTTGATGTCGCTACAGCAAGGAGGATTGTTTGCATAGGAAAGAAAGCATTTACATTAAGATGACGTTCAAAACTGAAGGAGCTTTTCTTTTAAGACATTGCTTCGTCTTCGAAAACCTCGGCGTCCTAGAAGAAACACTTTACAAAATGTAAAACCTCGGTTCGCAAGGTGATAAGAGCATTTTCGGCGTCTCTAGAAATGTTTCCAGATTTATCCTAACCTTCGCAAACTTCATAAGAACTTGAATATATGATAACTGAGCAAATAAGTTTTCGTCGCAAGCTGTGCCTTTATCTCAAGGACCGGATTTTTAACGTACAAAACACATCTCGTATTCGCTTAGGTTGAAACATCTTGGAAGAAAACAGTTGAACCATGAATTAGGCGCAATCTATTCAGACGTTAAGTGAAACAGGAAGTAACGGAAGAAAACGTGCACGTGTACTCGTGGACGGGATTATGAGATAGAGAAGCCTGCTCTCCAGATCGTTTTCCCGCCCATTTCATTTCGCTGATGTTTCTTCGACAACGCTCGAGTTCCATGCGCTGGAACTCTATACTACACGGCACAGGCTATAAAAAGGGGCCTCGGGGCACCTTTCTAGCAAAACCTAAGCTCGATCGTGGCGCCTTAGTCACGTCTTTTCTTCGCGTTATATCTGCGGATGCAGGGCTGAGGCGAAGGTGAAAAGCACGGCTCAACGCTACGGGAACAGTTCTTCACATTGAGAAACGGGACACGGTGGTGAGCGCATGGCTGCGCTTCGTCGACGTGACGTGGGCCCACGCCAAGCGTCGGGACACTCAGTGGTCTGGTGTGAGCGGTGGAACTATCCGACTCTTTTCATCATTGGCTTGGCGACCTTGCTCCCCTGGGGACTCGGCGTGCGAGGTGCTCTCCCTGATGTCGTTCGAATTGGTGAGTTCAACTGTGGACCAACTGTCCGCACACCCTTTTTTGCACTTCATAATCTGCGTCATGAAGGGGTCCTTCAACGCTTTTGGAAGAGAATCAGATAACAGTGACAGGCTGTCCTACAAATTCCTTTGAACGTGCGAGCCAAATAGTCATGGAAGCCTCGACATTCACGAAAGGGATCCACGACCGACTGATCGGCACTCTTTTCTGACTATGTCCAAAAGGAGTTGCAGGGTCTGTTTCAGAAATGCACGTCTGAAAACGGTAGCACGGCGCAAAAAATCTGAGTTCGTGACTAGGGCCGCGAATGTATATGAGCAACGCTATCAGTTATCTCTGACCAATCGGGTTTTAGCGTTTTCTGTAAAAGACGCCGACGACGGCATATGCGATCGCGATGGATGATGCTTTAACGCCATCTTACATTCGGTGTACTCGGAGGCAACTCGAGCGCTCTGTGATCCCCACCGTGCCAATGCAATCTTCAAAATTGGGATTGTGAAAGCTCACCAATAAACGGTAGAGGAACGAGTCGTGTTAAATGAACTCGGCTCGCTTCTTGTGGAGTAGTGAGGTGATCGAGGTATCGTGTGTGCAGAGAGCACTTCAGTGTGTTATTATAGCAAGTTATTATGCTCGCCATTGTGTGTATACTACCGACTCTCATATGGAAAGGTTGGGCCCCTCTGAGGCCCCACCACTGCTGATACAAATCACCGGCTAAGTGAGGTGTAAAACAAAACAAAGAGGCGCAAGTATTCTGTTTTAAAAGCGTTGCCGCACGAAATATGTGTCTTTTTCGCTTCGTAAAATAACACTATCTATACAAAATAAGGCGCACAAAATCTGTATGTTTTCATACAGCAAGTCAATCGGACAATTTGAGATTAACGTTGAAAAGAAGTAACACGCTACAGCGAAAGCGCGGGCACAACGAAGCACCCTTGCCAGCGTGCAGTAAAGTGTACGGAAAGTGGGAAAAAAGTGCATTATGTAATTTCACCTAAGCGTTCTTTTATTCGCATCTGGAAAGATATACTCACTTTACCTATTTAGAATTCGCACCGGTTACATTCACAATCTCCACAGCTGGCGTTCTTATCGCGCAATGTAAAAAAAAAATACAGCACGCTAGTCTCGCCTTGAAGAGCGGAACGCTATTGCATCGCTGGGCGTCGCTTTGGACGCCTACGCCGACACTGACGCTAGACTTCCTGCGGCAACAGTTCCTTAACGCAATCTCGTTAATACACATATACATGCCGTGAAACTGCGGCGCCCTACAAAAAATTACAGCACTTGCACAGAGGCTTATATCCCCCTAGACACGTGAGCGCGCCAAGCTGTCACTATGCTTAGAAGTATTTATTTATTTATTTATTTATTTATTTTACTAAAGATAATCTCAATGCTAATGGCGTTACAGAGAGGAGTGGTAGCATATGTACGTAATACGATGTGACACAAAGTAGCTTGTAAAGATGAATGGTCTGGGTTGCTGACGACCGAGGCGGGCAGGTGGTTTCAATCAGACGCTGCTTTTGGCAGACATGAGTTGAAGACGTTTGTCTGGTAACTTTGCACTCGGGCTTTGTGGCTGTGGTCGAGTCGCGTTGACATGTACGCAGGCGGCGTGATGATGTCATTTTTTTATTTCTAGATTGACAATATAAATTTTATGGAACGGAGATAACCGGGCAAGTTTCCTTCTTGATGAAAGGTCAGGCAGGTAAAAACTACTTTTGATGGAGGATATACTTGCAGTGCGGGAATAATACGACACGATGAAACGCGCGTACCGATTCTGCATGGCTTCAAGCATATATGCGAGATGAGATGCAAATGGGCCCCAATTGATGAAGCATATTCAACTGTGGACCTTAGAAGGGTTTTATATAGGATAAGCCTCAGAGAAGAGGGGGCACGAGAAAAGTGGCGACGTAAAAATCCACGAGAGCGATTAACAGAAGTGGTCACATATTCAATATGATAATGCCATGAAAAGGTGTTTGTAATGTGAACACCTCAATATTTATAACACCTGAAAGAAGAAAGAACGTCGTTGTAAATCTTGTATGAAAATGTCGAAACAGAATAGCGGCGAGAAAGCGTCATTTTGCGATTGTTTACGTTTAGTTTCATCAGCCGTTGGGTAAACCATGACGAAATGTCGGTAAGATCAGATTGAAGCAAGAGGGAATCGGCTGGTTTTTGTAATCTCGCGATAAATGACGAAGTCGTCAGCATACAGCCGGATGTTAGTTGCTACATTGTCTGGCAGATCGTTAATGTAAATAAGAAGAAGCAAGGGCCCAAGTATTGAGCCTTACGGCACACCAGAGATCACAAAACAGGATAAAAGGAGCAACATAAACGCATTATTCGACCTTTTACAATGACAGGAAGGAGTTTCACCGACCTACACCAAGAAAGGAACGGGTTTACGGCCGGCTGCGTCGCTGCTCCTCCCATCACGCCCACAAGTAAAAGAACACATTTCAACACAATTTTGCTAAAAGAGAGACATTCAAACAGAGTTTTTTTCCCCCTCACTATTTCGGATTGCAACAATCTGCCCGAGTTTGTTTGCGAGGCAGACAATTTTGATGCAGCTCTTGAACAACACTTGTCTCGTTGATTACTCAATTGCTGAAACTGTTACGTAACTTATTGTGCGAGTATTGTTGTATGTGTGCTATTTTTCATTCCATTGTTAAAGATTACCTTAGCGAAACTCATGTATTGCATGTGGTGCCAGTATTGTTAGCAATTCTTTTTTACCATTCCCCTTGCCTTGTAATTCCACTCCTGCCTGGGCCAGGCTGGCCTGCAGTGTCGTGAAATAAATAAATAAATAAATAAATAAATAAATAAATAAATAAAACCCATGTCACAACAATGGCTTGTGGCAGCTACGGGCTGAGTACAATCCGAACGCGATTGCGCGCCGACCCGTATTTAAAGCGAATTTCGCGGATTTTAACAGTAAGATCTACTTCTCTCGATCACCTTAGAGCCTGCTGCGCTAAGACGGATCTTTGCAAATACAGAACTGTGTAACTGTCTTTGCGTCCACTGCCATTGTCCAGCTTAAGACACTTGAATTCGAAATCTGACAAAGAGTAGTTTTTTTTTTTTTCATCTGCGTCTTGTTTTGTTATGTTAAACGCACGCTACGTCTGGTCGGGGAAATTTCATGCCAACATACCTTTTGGCCCAACTTGGACGAAGTATATCGCATCTGCGCATTAGCAGAATGCTGTCGCCCTGGTGGACTACAAAAAGACTATGAAAGTACGGCATATACCAAATGATTGCCCCATCACTTCACTCGCAGTTCCCCAGGGCGTGCAAGGATTTTGAGACTTCAGATTCAGGTTTTGCTTTATGTATATCAGAAAAGTACACCGTTGGAAAGTTCTTGCCCTAACCAAGCTGGTTCGCGTTTAAAGTTTGGGTTCCCGAGCTCCGCGTGCTTCCATGGTGCCATTATTTTGTGCCTTTTATACCGGGCTTTATTTCTCAATTACTTGCGTAAGCGTTTCACTAGCAATTTTAAACCTCCCGCGCCCTAACGCGAAAGGGAGTTCCAGGCGTGCAGCAATCCGATATGTTCAACGACGCTCATTGATCACTGTCTCTCGTTCTCTTGTTGCCTGTCTCTCTGAAATGGGCACGAGAAAATTTAAAAAAAAAGGGTAAGGTAATCGCACAGACAAAGAGAATACCTCGACTGCTGTCTCGATTTGCTGCTGCATTTCGGGACTCAGTTAAAAAAAAATCTCAACGTTAAACCCAGCGTTAAAGATATCGGCAACGTTACATTAATGATCTGTTTCTATTATTTTATATATTTTGTTACCCATGTTCATCTCATGTTCACCTGCTCATGTCTTGCGTTTATTTCATCTTTTCTTGTGGCTATACCTTGTCCAAGATGTAGAGGTGGGCTGAGGGCAAGTGCGTGAGTGGTGGGTCCAAGTCAACAGCGGATCTGCATTTCTTTTCATTGTACCTCGAAACAGAGGGCAGAAAATGTGAATTTCTTTCTTTCTTTCTTTCTTTCTTTTTCTTTCTTTCTTCTTTCTTTCTTTCTTTCTTTCTTTCTTTCTTTCTTTCTTTCTTTCTTTCTTTCTTTCTTTCTTCTTTCTTTCTTTCTTTCTTTCTTTCTTTCTTTCTTTCTTTCCCTTCGGATAGTCCCTATAATGTGGGAGAAGTCTGAAGTCCAGAGTGTGAGTAGTGGATCGACGGCAGAAGCGCGTCGGCTTTCCCCTGCTGCGTGACGTGACATGGCCTGACACATCAGACACAAACAGTCCGGACACAGTGTCCTCCACTTGACAGAAGCAGCGCGGACAATTTGCAAACGGGATACCAGTGCAGTAGTGCAAATTCTCTGTTTTAAGATCAGTAGCAAGACACACAAGCAAGAAAAAACGAAAAAAAAAAGAAGCAGCGATCTAAAATTCTGTTTTAGGAGAAAGTTCCCGAGGAGCAAAAAGAGGAATGTTCGAGGCATAGGTGATATGCCAAAGAAATAAATAAGGTCTGCTGTAGCTCGTGAAAACTGTACGAAGAATGAGCCTTTTTCTTTTGTCGTTAATCGTGGCATAATTGCAATGGTATCAAGCAGGGTCCAAGCGGCTCCGGAGTTCGAACCCAGTACTTCGAGAAAAACCGCTTTTTAAACATTATCACACATTTGAACTTCGAATCACCACTATCGAGTAGCAGTGCACAGGGGGCAAGAGTTGGTCTGGCGCGGCAATTGGTCGATGGTAGGGGTAGACGACAAGGCAGATGGCAAGGACACGCAAGCAGCACTGTCCGAATCCAATCCACAAAGGACATTCGACGCGGACACCCGTACGTCGTAAAGGCCTGCCCTACACCGGTTCTGCTGCTAAAAGAGATAACAATGTAGTAATACGTCCTCCATGACATTGACAATATGCGAGATAGGGTGTCACTTTGATGCCGTGTATCATTCAGTTCAAACCATAGCGTATGTCTCAATAATAAAGGTGTGAAACATACGGTGCATATGCTGGCGCAACATGCATTATAGGCCAGGAGCTTAGAATTACGGACGCTGTCAAATATCATGTATGAATAAAACATGCATACACCATCACACACACTAGGGGTTCCCCTGGTAACCAAGTAAATATCTTGCGGTGTTCAAGTGCATTCTACGTATGTATACTGGCACTGACACAAGGTACAATGTGCTAAGGAAGAACACGGAAAATGCAGCCCGTGGCAATGTTTAACTCTCTTTTTTTTTGCTTTCTACCGTTCTGATTTCTCTTGTTGAACATTGCAGCACGTACAATATGCCTACCATGGCCACTAAAAGAGTTAGGAAAATAATATCCTGCTCCACATCACAAATTGACGTGCATGCGTGTATTAACGAGGGTGCCACACCTCCTGTCCCAGAAAGGGTCACCTGCAAGGGCGCTGGCCCTCAAAGGGTGTGACAGACATCGTACCTTGAGAACCACTGGGTTGGAGAAGAAGAGTTCTGTTGGGGTTAACGGAAGGGACCCTGTACAACGTTAGTATTTAAGAAATATATGGCCGTTGTTCGTGTCACAGCTTTTTTTAAGGGCAGGAATTTTAATCGTTTTGTGCGGCTTTTCTGTAAGCATGGCATTATTGTTACTGGACAGATAAGTAAATAAAACAATGTCATCAGGTGTGTGGCATGGCCTAATGTGTTGTGTGCTTGATATATTGTTAATGGGCCACGTGCGATCTCAATTGACAAAATGTGAAGTGCACATCGTACACTACATCATACTCGAAGGATAGGCCGAACTCTAATTTCAAGAGGTAAGGAAATTAACTTCCCACCACTCGACGACCAGCACCCGAATACTGTTAAATATTTGTTCTCTTTTGCTTTTGTTCTTCAACGTTCTCACTTCTAATCGAAGTAGCTATCTACTTCAAGAGCCCTTAGAGTTTCCCGCAACTTCACGGAACTTTAGCTTTTACGCTCTGCTCATTCCCTTTCCACCCTCTTCCTCTCCACAAACACACGAGCATTGTCTCTTCTTCAGAGGGAACCTGTTTCCCCACCGCTAATGAACATCGCGTGAAAAAAGAGAAAAAAAAGAGCTTTCACGACAGTCTTTAATTAAAACCGGTGTCCTATATACCGCGGAATTCTAAACAGCACCGACGGAAGGAGTCCGCTGGCATGTTACTCTAGCGAAGTCATTTGGTGCACTTACTGGAGCAGAATGCGCTGCGACAAGCACCCAGGAAGGGCTCTCGTGAAAACGCTGCGGTCGCGCCGAGCAACGAAGACGCATCCCGCCCGGTCCCGACGCAGCCACGCGGATACAGTAGAATGTCCCTCTCGACTGAATGGAGGCCACGCACAGTGTTCTCTTAGAGAGCTCATTTGAGCGCCAAACGCGATTCGGTGCAGGCAAACTGTATTTCTCGTGTCCACACACGGCACGTCTCTACATTCCTGCGGCCTCCTTGTCTGCTTACAATGGAAGGACACTATCGGGGTAATTATCTTCCGGTACGTTAACCGCATTAGCTCAACCCTTCGGTCTGCATCTCTGCTCTCTGTCAGGACATGCCCGACGAGCCAAAGAAAGCCGCAGCCTCGCTTCCTTGTCGACTCTGGCTAGCAGTCGCCTTGACGAAGACATGCGACGCGTCAATTGGAGCGATCGACATTGCATCGTGTAAGGTCCGACACATCGAAGACACCATCGACCACTTGCTGTATATCAGTGTCCACCGCTGCACCCGGAAAAGAAAGCGTATACTCACGAATTGCCACAAGTGGACGACCCCCAGTTCTCCATGCAGGTGTCACCTAAAGAGGGATCAACCACACTTTTGTAATGCAGTCCACTCATTTGTGTTAACAATGATCATAATTACAATGACAAATCTTATAAACACATCTGGCCTAAGAAATCTTGATTAACATTCCCTTTGTAAGCGTCTCTTAATGGTTCGTTTAGGCGTGTAGTTTGAAATTTCTGGTAGTCGCGCCTTCGACACATCGCTGCCTGAATGCTGCTAAAAAAAAGAAAAGAAAGGAGAAAACAAAATGAATATTTTTAGTGTAGTGGGTATATGGATTCTCAGGTAGCAAAGGTTGGTCGTAAAGAAACTGCGAGAAGTTACACTGCGCAGAAGATTAATTTATCAGTATGTTAAAAGCACTTAAATATAGATTCGCAAAAACGACAACTCTTAAATACCTGAGATATTTTAGCGGGGAGATGCGTACATTCCCACACTCAGGAAAACAAAAATAATGTCATATCTTGGTATTACATTATTTTTGACCATCCAAGCATTCATACCGACCAAGCATTCGTAAGTTCGTGCACAGATTTAAGGTATATACGAGTACAAAGTGTCAGAAGTTATGCGGGATAAGCGTAAAAATAGCTAAGTTCCTATGTGAAACGGTACAAACCTTTTATAACCTTTCTTTCTCAGTCTAAAAATAGAAAATTTGCTTGTCAATGAACAAGATTCGCGGAGTCACGCCCTCCGGACCAGGAAAAAAGAATGCAAGATGTAGCTAGTACAAGTATGCCGCCGTAAGTGAGAAAGCGTTAAATCACGCATTACAACTCCGCGCATATTCATGCACAAATGATCAAGAAATATATGCAGCTTAGTCCATTCCCTGGACTACCTCAATATACTGGTGAGTGTGCTGCTGTAAGGCAGCTTGAAACGTTTCTTCAAATTTATGTTCCTTGCAATTGATTCGATGGACGCCGGATGTTCTATTTTCATCGTCGTGCCACTTGGTGATCTGGACACTTTTTTTAAATGCTGTCCTAAAATTCAATGCTTTGTGAATGTGTACGCCATACGAGTTGTTATTCGCGATGTATCGCCTTCGTACGATGAACCTCAGATGGGGGATAATAGTATGTTCAAATAAATACATTAACACTCTGAACATAGTCATCATGAAAATATCATGATATATCGCTGCGCTTTTTCAACCATAAGTCCACGAGAAGGGCGCATAGATCGCTAAATTTCACTCTTCGAGGTTGGCAATGTCTTTACGATGTCCACAAATGGGGAGAAATTCTGAGCAACATCTGTGTAGTTCACTGCCGTCATGACGTAGAAGCATGATATGATCGCGCTGGTAACATTAGTCAACAAAGAGAACAGGAAAAGTTTGAGGACGCTTAACCTTCGCCCTTAAGAGTGGAACGCAACAGCGCCATCGAGCCCCGCTCGCGTCGCTTTCTCATAGAACACTCAGTAAAATTAATGTTTCCTCGTAACCGCGCTATACTTTGCCGGACAATGAAGTTACAGCCCGAACTATCATGTGTGCAAGTCTTAGCTAAGTCGTAATTCACGATTCTGCTGACGAACTTTTCTTGCGGAAATTCTGGTTTATTCACTACCGCACCTTTGACATGGCGTAGGCCTTTTGTGGTTGAGTGCTTAGGGAATCGCGGTGGTAGGCTGAGGTGATCATTTACGCCGTGGAAGTCTACGCCCACGCCGACAGCGGATCTCCTACGAGATGATCTCGTCAAACGTACACCAAAGTGAATTAAAATTCTTGCTCGTATAAGTAAATTAACTTTTACGATTGCCAAAATCACCACCCCCGCGAGAACACAACGCTTGGTTTGATATAAAGTGCTAAAAAAAAGAAAATAGATGTGTCGACGCCTGCGCGGAGGTTGCCGCACTGATGTGCACGATGTCTTACATTTTTTTATGGCATCTACTGAGCCCTACATAAATATCAACCCCGCCACGGTGGTGTAATGGCTATGGTACTCGGCTGCTGACCCGAGGGTCGCGGGATCGAATCCCGGCCGCGGCGGCTGCATTTCGATGGAGGCGAAATGTTGAGGCCCGTGTGCTGTGTGATGTCAGTGCACGTTCAAGAACCCCAGGTGGTCGAAATTTTCGGAGACCTCCACTACGGCGTCTCTCATAATCAAGTCGTGGTTTTGGGCGTAAAACCCCAGAAATCAATCAATCATTACTTAAATCTCTATGCCTAAAATAGGTTTACATTGCGTTCTAAAGAAGCCAGAGATTCAGCATGGCATGTTTGGGACAATTTGACTGACCCAATGTGATGATTGATTTGTGGGGTGTAACGTCCCAAAACCAGCCCTGATTATGAGAGACGCCGTAGTGGAGGTCTCCGGAATTTTCGACCATCTGGGGTTCTTTAACGTGCACTGACATCGCACAGCACACGGGCCTCAACATTTCGCCTCCATCGAAATGCAGCCGCCGCGGACGGGATTCGATCCCGCGAGCTTCGGATCAGTAGCCGAGTGCCATAACCCGTAGACCTCCGGGGCGGGCAATCCAATGTGGCGAAAGAACGCAATAGAGCAGTAGTGTTTGTGACGTCAGCTCCTCAAAGTCCCTGCACGGAATTCAAGGATGAAACAGAGGTGAAACATTTATCTCTGTTTCCTCTTCCAAGACTGCTAGAGGATGGAACCAGCTTCCTGTGTCTGTGACGAGCATCCATGAGCCCATACGTTTTAAAAATGCCTTGTTAAATAATTAATTACCTAGAGTTAGCCGTTGTGAAATTTTCTCTTTGTTGTACTACTTCGAGTTGCCTTCTACATTTACTGTGTGCATCAATGTACTTATGTGCTTATCAGGTTATGTACTACTGGCATGTTGTGTAACCCTTGTTATGTTCTATATTATTATATTGCCTATTAAAACTGTTTCATGCATGTATGATAGCCCCTCCTCTATGTAATGTACTGCGTACCCTGAGGGTAAAATCAAATACGAAAATAAATATAATAACGAACACAAAATGACGGAATAATGATATCGGAGGTACCCGGTGATCCATCACTCTAAACCACTTCACTATATTTCACTCCCGCGTCCCTTTAATGGCGTCGCGTTGAAAACAGAGCATGCCCCAACAGATCACGACAGAGCCGTTGCACAATGTACGAACTCGTTCCGTCGCACGTGGGCAGCCACACTTCGCCATTATTTTTTCGTGGCGCCATTTTGGGGCCTCCAACCCGCATGTTCCAAACACCGCCCGTCACAGCGTCGTCCTCTCGCCTTCGCTCTTTTCACGTTGCCGCCAGCGCCTCCCTCTTTCGGGCCACACGCGGAAACATCCTGTGCGCGGTCGACACGACGTGATATCCCGGCCCTGGTAGGAAGGAAATATTACGGTTGCAATTTTTACTTTAGTGAAATTTACCGCGCGCCGATGTTCGCGCGAGTGGGCGCCAAAATTTTCCTTACTTTTCTGCACACTCTCCACGGGCTGCGCGCGACGCTTTTTTTTTTCTCGGATCTTTTTCCGGCTCGTCATGTAAACTCGAGTATTTATTTCGGAAACGAGGAGACGCGCTTCGGCGCAATGTGAATCGGAAGGTGTCAAAATTTCTCATCGCTTCCCGTAGACGCCTGATCGTCTTTTGAATATATCACATACCTGCCTCGGGGCCGTTACACGAAGGCTTGTATTTAAACAAAATTTGATTAAATGGAGCTGTTGAAAATCGGGCGCCCAATTTTTCGAAACACGTTCATGCTGATGTAACCATGTACTATTAAGCCGTCAGAGTTTCCGCACGTCGTCCTATGATATATATATATATATATATATATATATATATATATATATATATATATATATATATATTAACGAACCAACAAATATTGAAGCCTAGAAAAGCATAGGGAAGTTATGCAAGTTCCTATGTGTGGTACTGTAATTTTGGAGGAAGTAGAAAGGAATCGAAGTGGACGAAAATACAAACCTGCCTTCGGTGGGAACCGAACCCACGACCTTCAGATTCACTTTAATTCAGAGTATTGTGCAGTATTGTTGCAGAGTATTGTGGAACTTAACTCATGATTCCTGATATCTCCGTGCTAATTCCGCTCGCGTCTTGCGTAAGCATAGAAATGTATGGCGGAAATGATGGTACATCTAAGAGAGAAAATTGCTCACTTCCTGGAAACACTGGGGCCAGACACTGCCTCACGGTATACTGAGTCTTCGCTCGGGAGTCTAGCGCGGCCTTGTTTGGCCGTGTCATTAGGGGAAGCTAATCGAGTACGCTCAATGCACTGCACACGGAAGGAAGGCGGGATCATTAATTGTCGAGAACTCTGGAAAGCAAAGACGCTGGTAGCCGTGGAATCGATGCCAAGTTAGGTGCTAGGCAATGCCTGCTGCAGGCACGTATTACCTCGCAGAGCATACGTGGGTTGTACCAAGGGAGAACCTTTATCTTGCTGCTCGTGTATCTTAGCCGCGCAACGGCGCGGCTAAGATACACGAGCAGGTAAAGATAAACTTATACACGAGCAGATATAAGATAAACTTATACGTGCGTATAAGTTTAGTGCGCAACACGAGTGCAGGAGTTACTCGGAATCATGGCTTCTCTTGTTTTCTGAAGTTGTCATCTCCTCCGCAGTAATTTGAGCAAGGCAGTAATTGATGGATTTCTGGAGGCGCACAGTCGGAGCTGCAACGCAGATTTATGGGATTTATCTGATAAACCTAGGTCTTACATCATCATCGCCAGTCTATTACTGTGTCCATTGCGGGAAGGAAAAAACTGGAGAAAATTCATCATTAGCGAATGCAAGCAGCGTTTTGCCCCGCATTTAGCTACAACTTACGCAGGCGAATTTTCTCACATCTCGCTTGCTTGTTCGCTCTCTGGATTGTTTCTGAATTGCGCATGTTGATGCGTATGTTGATGGAACTGCAGAAGGAAGCTTGGGGTGAGGCCTGATACCGGCGACTATTGCCGGTAGCGCATTCCCTCACCAGAGCAGGATTGGCCACACTGCTCATTAACCGTCGACCCTCAGTCCCCAGCGGCTGCGAATCAATTGACGGCTGCGGTCAGACCTGTGACGCAGAAGAAGGTGCTAAAGGTCACTGGATCCGGACAGTCCACCGTTGGAACCTGGGCCTGGCAACGTTTAACGCGAGAACATCTAACGAGGCGAAATTAGAGGGTTCGACGAATTATCTCCCGATAAATGGGATGTGATATCCTACATTCACGACATGCGAAGCCTTTAACAGTGGTCAAAAATGGACGCGTCCTATGTAACCAGGGTCTAGTGGATTGAAGAGAACTGGGAGTGGGATTTCTGGCCAACAGAAGTATAGCAAGCAACACACACGAATACTATGGCATTAACTAGAAATAGCCGGTCTTGTAATTAGGCTGAATAAGAGGTGAGAAATCAAGGGGGTACAGGGCTATGCGCCTAAATCCAGCAATGACGACCAGCTAGTTGAACTTCTGTGAAGAAGTTTAATCGCGAATAGCTAAAGTAAAGACGCAATATGCCGTAGCTATGGGAGACTTCAATGCTAAATTAGGGACGAAGCAAGTTGGAGACTAGGCACTTGGGAACTATGGTGCGAGCAGTACGAACAAGAGAGGGGACTTACTAGTAGAGTGCACAGAAGAGACGACTCTGCGCATCATTAATACTTTCTTCCGCAGGCGGGAGAGCCGGAACTGGACGTGGAGGAGTCCGAATGGGGAGCATAAAAATGAAATAGACTACACACTATCCGATGACCGCAGCGTCATGCAGGATGCGGAAGTGCTCGTAAGGGTGAAGTGTAGGGACATAGGATGGTAAGATCTCGAATTAGGCTACACTTCAGAAGGAACCATAAAAATCTAGTACGAAAGAAGCTGATAAGTGAGCTAACCATGAGACGGAAAGCTGAAGAATTTAGAACAGCGCAGAAAAACAGATATTCAGCTGTAAGCGAGGAAACAGAGTTTTACGAATCAGGAACGAGCGCATTATCACAGAGTGTGCTGTAGAAGCAGGATGTAAGATCGACAGACAGGATATTGGGAAGCTTTCCCAGGAGACGAATGATTTAATTAGAAATCGGTAAAGCATGATAGTCTCCACCCCAGCTGGCAGAACACAACTAGCGGAGCTTTCAAAGTTAATCAATAAGTGTAAGAGAGCTAGCCGATATACGAAAGCAAATGATGGATATCATTGAACGTGCTATAAAGATCCGAGGCAGCCTGAAAGCTGTAAAGAGGCGTCTACGCAGAAAGAAGAATCATATGTATGCGCTTAAAGGCAAGCAAGGCAATGCCATCGGAAATAGGGATAAAATAGTCATAGTAGCCGAGGAGTTCTGGAGAGACGTTTGCAGTAGCCGCGACATCCATGATAGCACTGAACAAAGAGGTTGTTTAGAACAGGCACACATCGCACTAGTAATGACAGAGAGAGAAAATCATTATTAAAGAAAAACTGAGACATCGTCTTGAATTATTTCCCTTCTTCCAACGCCGAGTAATGGTAGAAGTAAAGAACGCTTTGAAAGGAGTGCAAAGGGGCAAACCAACAGGTGAGGATCAGACAACAGCAGATCTCTTGAAGGAAGGTGTCAAGATTATATTAGAAAATCTGACAAACCTGTATGCGTAACGCCTGATGACCGCGAGTGCAGCGGTGTCTTTGAAGAATGCGAACATCATTCTGATCCATAAGAATGGTGACGTGAAAAAACTCGAAAAATTAAAAGCTGACCAGCTTGCTGTCAGCCGTCTGCAAGGAACACATACGGAGATAGTGGCTAAAGGAATTTGTGCCACCTTTGACTTTACTCAACCTAATGAACAAGGGGTGTTTCGTAAAGACTATTCTAATATATACCTTATTCACACCATGAATGAGGTGGTAGATGTGCGGAGTATACTCAACCCTAAGTATATCCTTCATAGATTACGACAAGGCATTTCAGTCGGTCGAAACCTCAACAGTCATGCAGGCATCACACAATCAGGGCGTAGGCGAGCATTACGTAAGCACACTAGATGATATCTATAGTGGGTCCACAACCATCATAGTACCCCCCCAAGGAGAGCAGTACTATAAGGAATAGGCGTCAAACAAGGAGATACGATCTATCCAATATTGTACTCAGCATGTTTGAAAAAGGTATTCAGCACATTGGATTGGCAACAGGCGGGTGTCAGGATTAATGGTGAATACCTCAGTAACTTCAGATTTGCTGATGACGTTAACTTGCGAAGCAACTCGGAGGAAGAAGTGCAAAGCATAGTTTGCAAACTAGGCAGGCGCAGTATAGAATGGTGCGTCTAAAAATTAATATGCAAGAACTAAATTTATGCTCATTTGTCTGGCTATAGCGCATAGCTTTGAAATAGCTGGCGCCGCAACGGAAGTGATAAGCGAATAGATCTTCTTAAGCCAAGTAGTGACCCTGATCGCAACCCTGAGGCTGAGATAACTAGAAAAATAAGAATGGGGTGGGGGAGTGCATGCCTCAGGCATCCTCAGATAATAAATGCCAGCTTGTCATTGTTCGTAAAGAGGAAAGTGTATAGCAGCTGCACCTTACGTGTACTCATCTACGCGACAGAAGCTTGTAGGCTCACAAAATGGGTTTAGCTTACATTGAGGACGGCTCGGCGAGCAATGGAACAGAAAATGATAGGTGTAACCTCAAGGGACAAGAAGAGAGCGGAGTGGGTTAGGCAATCCGTGTTAAGGACATATTAATACAAATTAACAGGAAATGGGCGTGGTCAGTGCATATAATAAAGTAAAAGGTAACCCTTGGTCATTGAGAATAACAGAGGGGATCTCTAGAGAAGGCAAGCGTGGCAAGCGGCGGCAGAAGGTTAAGTGGGCATATGAGTTCAAGGAGTTTGCGGGGATAAATTGGTCACAGCTAGCGCAGGCCTGAGATAATTGGAGATCGATGGGAGAGGCCTTTGCCCTGTAGTGGGCGTATACAGAATCATGATGATGATGACAACGAATTGATTGATTGATTTGTGGGGTTTAACGTCCCAAAACCAGCTCTGATTATGAGAGACGCCGTAGTGGAGGGCTCCGGAAATTTCGACCACCTGGGGTTCTTTAACGTGCACTGACATCGCACAGCACACGGGCCTCAACATTTCGCCTCCATCGCATGCAGCCGCCTCGGCCGGGATTCGATCCCGCGACCTTCGGATCTGCAGCCGAGTGCCATAACCACTAGACCACCGTGGCGGGGCGATGATGACAACGAAGACGACGACGACGATGATGTGTGACTACTCGGGGGACGTTTCTTGCGACACAAGGCCACCGCTGTTGCATCTGCGGCTACTAATGAGATGTGACAGGACACAGAAGTGTTTCGACTGTATGGATGTGTGCAATGCTGATTTGGTGTACTCCACTGACCCTTCGTTTCTGGAAATCAGACTTCAAAACTCCTTTGAAATTCTGGTGCGCCTCAAGACCGAAAACATTTCAACTTTTCTCTTTGGGGCTGAGCTGACACCTTACTCATGACAAGAGCACTCAAAATTTGGTAAATACTTCTAACAGTAATACGCGTGTTTGTCAGATGGCTCTGCTGCAGAGCCCAGGTCTTCACAGGAGTGCGCCCCCTTTTGTCTTTTGATCAAAAATTTGAAAACTGGCGACGGCAAAATATAATTATGCTTTTGATGTTCTGAGGTGGGCAGCTAAGTAAAAGACTGCGTACGGAAAAGCCATAGAGACGAAGAGTAAAAAAAGGGAAATCATCCCCATTCTCAAGAACACATTCATCCTCCAACCTCTACCTCCCTCATTCCCCCCCCCCCCCCCGCCTCCCTAACTCTTCTGTCTGGCCTACCTCTGGCTACCGCATTATCAAGTAAAGCCAGGTACCATGTTGCAACTCGGCACTCGGACAGCTCGTAAATTTTGCTAATCTGTCCGGTGCGCGGACGCGTCGGAGTAAGGCTGCATTCATTAGTCAGACTGAGATTTTAGCATGTGTGAGAGCCTCTGAAGCACGCGTGAAAGTCTTGTTTCCGCTGATGCTTTGCGGCTGTTCATGTTCTCATCAAATTTGCTCGTCCTCAGGCGTTTCGATATTTTTTGATGCGACAGAGAAATGGCAATGTAGAGATAATTTACAGAGGCCTACGCTTTTAATGCCAACTAGAGCGCACTGAGAAAACTACCCGTACCTCGCTCGACACAAAAAAATAGATTGTGCGCTCGCCGTACAAGACTTGATTTCTCGCGCGTTTCTGGAACGCTTATCCACACAGATCTTGGCTTTCCCAATCGCCCGCGTAGCCTCAGTTTGCAGTTTCTGCAGTCGCGTGTGGTGCTTCCAGGAGGCTGTTCGTGCTCGCCTTGAATTGAGCGGCGGACTATTGCAAAGAGAGAGAGAGAGAGAGAAAAAAGGAAAAGAATAACAACATGTAAAGGCATTTGTAAATTTTAAGTGTGGAGCATATTGGAGGCCCGGGCTGTTGGTGTCTACTCAGGTCGCGCTCATGCCCAGATAACGCCTTTGGAAAACAGGACCAGAACATGCATGCTTATCATTAATAACTGACCAAAACCGGTTAATAATGGACCCACACTAAGAATGGGCAGACCAAACCAGGTGAGTATCATAAAACAAATGATACACATTAAGATCAATTATATGCACAGTAAGATAAAATTAAGCGCAAATAATTCGAAAACGCCGACGATAAACTGGGGGAAAGCGCAGGTTATTCACTGCACCACGCTTCATGCATCATTCGCTGCAGTGGAAATGACTCAGCTTTTTTTAAAGGCGAAGTATTTCTCTGCTAACCTTAACAAATCTGACCGTATCTATCTATCTATCTATCTATCTATCTATCTATCTATCTATCTATCTATCTATCTATCTATCTATCTATCTATCTATCTAGTCTTTGCGCTCTCCTGGTCGTCTTGTTCACTCGGTATACTCGACATTTCCATCGTAGGGTACCAATGCATGGCCTAGAAGTCACTAACGTGCTACGCTATTTATTCACCAAGACGCGACTAACACCACTCACATGACATGTACGTCATCATTAAGGATAATAGGATCACTTGTGGCTCATATCCGTAGCGCTCGGCCCGAGGTAGGCGGGCGTACACGACAAGTGCCTGAATGTTACCTTTCCAGCTTGTGTTAATCAAGATCAACTAAAATAGGTATTGGAAATTCGATCAGTACAATCATTGTGTGGGGTAGGCAAGAGACACAGACACGCCGTTCATTGTAGCCTGCGACAAAAATTTACACATAATCGGAAGGCACAAACCAGCGTGCTGTAGCAACCGAATGGAACCACTAAATAGGTAAGTAGGAATCGAACCCCGAGTCCCCTACGTGGCAAGTAAGCACACTACCAATAGGGCCACTGCGGCTCCTCTCCCACGCGCTAGATGGAGTAGAAAAAACCATTGCATGAGCAGTTCTGGTGGCAGTGTTTTCCTAACGTCGTTCCTTTCCTAATGCTTTTACACTAGAGCAAGAGCCGCCTCATGGCGGGAAGCTATGTAGAAACGCGCATATTACAGGGCCGTTATTCAAGCGTCATCGACGCGACGTCGGCGAAGGGAATGACAGCAATTTCGGCCGTTCCAAACGCACGCCGACACATTGAAAGGATCGGAGTCGTGGTTCGGAAAACGAAACAATACAATTTAATCTATAGCGGTAGGGTTACATAAATGATACAAGGCAAACAATACTTCACTTAACTAAAAATTAAGCACTTAACCGCGACCAAGGGGCTTTAAAAATAACAGCGTCGACAAAATGACCAAAAACTGAGGAAAATAAACAACTAAAAATAAACAATCTACAGGAATCTAATTTGCGACAGCTAATGAAAGTTCAGGAAGAAAGTTCAGGGGTATAAACAGGCATACGTGATGATGACTGGCAGCGCTGAAGGGTTTTCGACGATCGGATGCGAGAAGTCCATAGTTCCGGCAAAGCTTCGATGTCGACGGAGTTGCAGCCCCGATGTTTCCGGGGAGCTAGTGCTTCAAGGCAATCTCGAGCAGGTTGTGCTAACTCGAGACAAAGTCCCGATGCCTACGTTGCAGACGGATAGCACCTGTCTCAACTAGACGAAAGCGCTAAGGTTAGGTGGCAAGCTGGTACAAAGCCACACTAACAACTTTTGAAGGGACACGCGATGATCGGCTTCTATGCCAAGTCAGGCAAGCGACTAGAATCCAGTGCCCCTCAATACTTGTCGCTTAAATATGCTTTTCCTTCCCCTGATTCGCTGTCTGCGGAATCGGGGCGTGTTTATAGACAGTTACTCCGGCATTGCATTTCTGGCTCCGCCTAAAAATATACCTATCGTAATTAGTGCTCGGGAGAGAGCGATGGCCAAACCCTTTCACGTGGTCGCTGAGTCGGCAATTTCGTTCATTTCGTCTAATTGACAGGCCATTGGTACCTGGGACGCGAGGGTTTTCGCTTTGCCGGCCATGACAAAGCTCTGCATTAGTCGTCTACCTCGGCGCCGAGGGGGCTGCCGACAGCACGAAAGCGTAAGGCCCGTGTGCTCCACTGTGTGAACCTGTGTTGCTGACCCAAATCGCCGCTTCCGCGGTGTTTCAAGAATCACGCCGGGGGCTCGCGTGGGAAGTTCAACAAATCAGTGTTTCCCAGCTCAGAAAGCGATTTCTAGCTGGTTTTCTTCGGAAGGGGTCGAAGAGCTTCTGACGTTGCTTGTGCGTGGATACCGTGAATCTACAATTAGTCCGCCCAGAGGCAATGTCATTCCATGACAGCGTAGTCTAACATAGTAAAGGGGTGGAACGGCGTGAAGCGGATGCCGGACGTGCCACGTCTGCCACCGGCTGTGGTTTGATGCGAACGTCTTTACGCTGAGCTCGGTGCGAAACATTGAGAAGCGTTCGCTGGGCCTCGCAGTGCTTCGCGAAGTTTTTCTCGAAGCCTCTGACCCCGACGAAATGCGGTTGGGCTGAAGACAAACCCGGACCAGCCAAGTGGCCATCAGTTTCGCTGTTTGTCTAGATTTGCGCCACTAGTGGAAGCTTCACTAACATTTTTTTTTTGTTTTTCTCAAAGAAGCGCTGCATACAATGCCCCATAGTGCTGAGAGGGCCGAAAAAGTACTTCCCGAGAGTTCTGGCTGAGTCATTAGCGTCAGCTAATAAACTAGACGCCGTGGCGCGTACGAGGAAATTGCGCTCGTTAATCGCAGACTTCTCAGAAAAAAAAAAAAAGCCCCACTTTACTGCACCGCTAGACAGATACCTTCACTTGTAGTCAGGGGCTCTGAATCCCCAGTAGCCATCTAGCGCGGAGGCTGCTATTGTGGTGAACTTCTATAGAGCAACGGCGGAAGACGCCTACCAATTTAACGCGCTAAGTGAACGCACGTGCCTCTATCACATCCAGTGCGGCGCCTCTCTTGCCTGACTGAGAATATCGGAAGAAGGAGCAAGGAAGTGCGGCTGTAGAGAACTATATTTAATCTTGTTTTTTTACCACACAGTAATGAAAAAGACAAAATTCTGGTCAACAACAACAGCAGCAAAGAAAACCCGGATAGCGCTAATGTGCGGATTTTAATTACTTTACCGCTTTTCCATGTCACTTTCTTTTATATATATGCTGGAGCGCAATATTGCTGTAGAATTAAAGTGGCCGCCGCTTTCGGTTGTTCCATTGTTTCAGATTTGTCCATGGCTGAGAAAAGTGAATCTGGAGATGCTGATGCTAATTTTTATCTGGTCTTTGTTAGCTGTAGTGTAGCATAATTACAGAACAAATTACAGAACAAAAGTGGTCCATATCTATTCCTAGCCAACTGGGCTCACTCTGCGGATGCGATTTGACAGCAAGCTCTGAGCTATCACCTTTTCTGCTTCTCTCTCTCTCTCTCTCCTCTCTCTCTCTCTTTTTTTTTTTTACTGAATGATTTAGAGCTTGTTTAAGCCCTGCACGACCGTTGGGCCGGTTCACTTCGCTATGCGAGAAAGGTTGGCGGACATCGCAGATCGCGTAGTCGCAGACCACGTGCAAATGAGTACCAAAGCTCAGTACGATATGTTGGCACATACTGCATAAGCCGCAATGGACGCTTGCACAAAGTTTAGCTTCGGTTCGCGTGCCCGAACAGGCAAGAAAATGGTATCGTGCAATCCGGTGCTAATGCAATCTTTCGCCAAAATCCCTATAAAAACAAATATTCTAAAGCGCGTACGCACTAGAACGTTACATTTAAGCGAGTCCGAAATAGCAAAAACTGCAGGAATAAAACGCGCGCCGAAAACGTCGCACGTTTTGAAATGTGTCTCTTGAAGCACTCAGCGTCAGCTCTCATGAATATTCCGCGTATATCTGTCGATCGTGGAGCTAGCTGAGCGTGAGCAGTGGTAAATATTGAACGCGTGCAGCTTTTAATGCGAACACGACTTTCATATCTCGTTAATCATGCGGGCAATTTATCTTCAGTAAGGGCGTCGGCTTCGCGAAAAGGAGCGAAGCTGAATGTTCCTGGCATTTTCTTTTTTGTAAAATGCAAATGCGCTCGCAGCTCGAACACACACCACCGCAGGGACGCTTTGCAAATCGAATCATGATACGGGTGCGACATACTAAGCCGATTAGTATTTACGGTGTAGATATGATAAGCATACATAAGCATAAGCAGCCCGGGATATAGTGGCAGATAATTTATATTCGCTGCAGCGTGTGACGTTGGTATCTTGATATATATATTTGATAACTTCTTAACTCTTGATTAGTCCCCGGAAGCGTCCTTGGTAAACTGGTAGGTATATCCACGGTAACTCATTACCTTTCGCCAATATGTTATATCAAATTCCCGCTACTGACACGTAGCAACTTTTAAAACTTTCTAATAAACTTCTGGATTGCCATTTAACATGAGATTATTAAGGCTGGCAGCGCTGTGAAGTGTGTTGTTCAGCTAACTTTATTAGTTAGTTTGACATCCTTCTCGATTGACAGTGGGCCTCGGTGTCATGATTGGAACAGTGCTTCTTTCCATATATTGAATACTGTGCTGCTCACTGAACGGGTAGAACTGACAGTTCCGTCAGTTCTACGGACGCCAGTAAACATTAGTCAATGTCCCTAACGGTGTACGTGCAATTGTAAACTCAGACGCCGTCGGGATAAAAGTGTTGGCTTTGAAAGTGATTGCAATAACGTAAAACCAGTGGGCTTCATATATTTGTCGTGACTGTTGTATCTGTTCTGCATGAACGGGTATGGAGGAACATGCGAAGCGGGTATGGCTTGAATTCAGGAAAATACACACTTCAGGCGGACTAGTAGAAGACCTTACTTTCCGAAAATGCACATTCCAGGCGAACTAGTGGAAGACCTTAATTCATGAAAACACACATTTCAGGCAAAACAGTACACGACCTTAATTTTTGAAAACACGCATTTCGGACGAAGTCCTACATGACCATAATTTTGAAGATGCAGTATTTCGGGCCTAGTAGACGACCTTAATCAACAAAAATACACGTTTCAGGTGAAGCCGTATACAGCCTTCATTTCTGAAAAAAAACACATTTAGGCGAACGAGTAGATGTTCAGTGGTCAGGCTGCTTAACCGCAGGTAACGCACTACATTGGGGGGACGCGTCATGTAGGGGTAGAGTTCACTCTAAGAAGCCAAGTTTATTTGCCTTGAGCTCCTCAGCACCTTATGGGTGTACTGACTCAAATCTGGAAGCATTCCACACGAAGCCATCTTCTAAACGAAAGAACGCTTTTCCTCGTTGCTCGATATTCGTCTTGAGGCCCGAAAACTGCGAAGAAATTTTTCCATGTACGGTCGATATCCTGGCGCGGACATAGTCGCTGAGGGGAAGCTTTCGTGTTCGGTTTCCGCGACAGCAGTCCTTGTAACGCTTTGAAGAAGCGTGTTTTCTCTGACACACTGACGCAGTATTATGACCGCCTGTGCTGGCATTTTCGTGACAACAATTATTCGGCAGACCAAAGATATTTAATCGTGTTCGTAGCAGTCTCTCGTGCATCATAACGGCGGGTGCAAACCCCCTGTGGTGGCATGAGGTGTGCCGCTAGCGGCAGACGCCTACATAGTCTGTAACGGAAATGGCAATATCATACCGCCCATATGCTGCCATTTCCACAATAGAGCTCAGAGCTCTGTTAAACCTTTCCACAATGTCATTTACTTCACTTCAGTAGCCTTCCCGTGCCAAGCACTTGTACCAGGAAACCGTTGACCGTCGCAGTAGAAACTTCTCTTCAAAACTTGACTTCTGGCCATTTGCTGTGATAATAAACCAGAGCCACTGCAAAACGGCAGTTGGCCAGAGCTTCTCCGCAAGGTCCAATAATATCAATATCAATCTACACCCAAGGTTCGCGAGAGTACTTGATGCATAGTTGCTGCAGTTGGCTTTGCAGACCTGCCAAACAACACAGATTTTCACAATTTGTTCTATCTGTTCATCCGTTCGAGGCCACCAACACAACTCTCGCAGACGAGTTCCCGTACGACTGATCCGCGGATGAGATTCGTGCGCAACTTCCATCAACCGATGAGTAAGGGTACTTGGAACCACTATCCTGTCACCAAGTCATGTACTACGGACAGTTCCGCACGTAGTTGAAAGTATGGCATTAGCTCCTCTTCTGGGGTTCTCTTGTGATGTGAAGATGAAGTACATTGTATAAATCTTGGAGTAATTTTCTCTGCTGCACTCGCTTCTTGTAGTTGTGAGATCGTTACCATCGGAGAAAGAAGGCAAACAAACTCATCAGTAGCAGCAACTGCAGTGTATTCTTCTTGCGAAGGTACTCAAAAGAGCGCATCATCCACGTTATCGCTTCCCTCACAGTGCTGCATCATGTAATTGTGGCAGAGCCGGCGCGCTGACCAACGTTAAATGCGCATAGACCGATATTCAGCATCCTTTGTTGACAGTATGGTAACAAGAGCGCTATGGTCAGTTCTCAAAGCGAAAGGACGACCCCGAAGATACACGTGCCAATGTTCACAGGCCCAGATACACCCCAAGGCTTCACGCTCACTTGCCATGTATTTCCGTTGTTTGCTCTGGGTGCGGCGGGCAAGGGCAACCGCCTATAGAATTCCCGAGCTATCTTGCTGCATGACTGTGCCTAGTCTATGTCGACACACGTTGGTCGTGACGATGACAGGCAGGTTTGGATCAACGAAACGTAGAGCTTTGTATGTTGTCAGTACTGATTTCGAACGGGCAAATCTACGTTAAGCAGCCGGCGTCAGAGCGAATGGTTCGTATCTTCGAAGCGTTGCTCGTAAAGGTACCGCAACATCCGAAAAATAGGGTGCGAACTTAGTGTGGAAGCCCGCCAGCCCAAGAAGGATACGAAGTTCAACTAGATTTGAAGGCGCACAGGCTTCTTTTATTCCGTTGAATCGACGAGGCTAGCGGAAAAAAACCTTTTACCGCTTACGACATGTCCTTGAATGGTGAGTTTAGTACGTCAAAGAAGCACTAATGGCTGAGTTTGAGGCCTTCTTTAGAAATTCGTTGCCAAACGGTGTGGAGAATTGACATATGGTCTTCTCGAATACGATCATACAGAATGATGTCGTCTATGGAGCAAAGTACGCCCTTGACCCTTTAAGTATGAGATCATGTTAGTGATATAAAGGTCAATAATTGGTGTTTTCGATACATTCATACCTTGCCTTCCAGATTTAGGTGCATGGTGCGTACCAGGTGAACGAGAAAAACCCGGAGAGCACAGACAGACAGACAGACAGACAGACAGACAGACAGACAGACAGACAGACAGACAGACAGATAGATAGATAGATAGATAGACAGATAGATAGATAGATAGATAGATAGATAGATAGATAGATAGATAGATAGATAGATTAAAACGGACAGGCGGGCTAGTTGGTTTGACATCGTAAAGCAACTATTGCAAGTCTGCGCTAGTCCTGTGTACTCTTTCTGTGTGGTCCGTGTTGCGTGCGCAATACTTGCTTTACGATAGATAGATAGATAGATAGATAGATAGATAGATAGATAGATAGATAGATAGATAGATAGATAGATAGATAGATAGATAGATAGATAGATAGATAGATAGATAGATACGGTCAAAGTGACATAAGTTCGCCAAGGAATGCCCCGCATTTAAAAATGGCGTTGGAGAAAGCATGTACAACACCACATGTGTAGTCGACAGAGTTTGACAAAAATAGAAATTTTTCTCTATTAGTGATGCCGCCAATAACGAGGGATGTGAACAGAAATGCCGGACCTGTTGGCTGAGCTGGTTGTACTGCAAATCTCAACCAGCAGTAACACTAGATACTGAAAATGTGTAAACCATTATTGTTGGTATACGGTATGTCATGAATGGACATGCGTCACGTCCGATATATCCCAATTTATTGGCTAATACGAACTACGACGGACCAGCTTATGGAGTACAGCGCTCAAGGGCACGATCGGAAAAGAAATGACGGCACAGCGTCGCGGGTTGTACACTCCCGCCTCTCGCGCTTTTCTTGTATTTTGCACGCTGTTGATCATAAATTTATTCAGTGTTGCTCCATTACTGTAATTTTATTTCGACACATTTTCCGCCATTAAACCTATGTTGCACTCATCATCATTGTGATAATGTAACATTGTCGCTTACGAAATGACTAAAGCACCTAAAACACCAGCAAGCAGAGTTACAAGAAAATCGAAGCTCCAGCGAGGGATCGAAAGCGTGCTTGAGCGCAATGGAGGAATGTTGTCACTCGCTAAAGCCGCTATTGTTTTGCAGGGAGTGCGCTTCGTCTAAACCGCTCGATAGAATGCGTCCTCGTTTCCGCGATGTCTGCAACAGCTGCTGCAACACTACGCCGCGCTTGCAAGTGGAGAGATAACCTCGTGCCTGAGCCTCAACGATCCCACTTCCTGTGTTTGTTCGGTACCACATTGCTGCTGTGCTATAGGAATAGATGCTGCGGAATGGGTGAACCAACGGGCAGACTCGCGGAACTCTAAATACCGGAAAGTTATAACCTCACTGCAAACTGTGAGTGGGCGGTCATTTGTCGTTGAACATAGGGAACGTACAATCATAATATTAATCTTCATCATCATCCTTTATATGTACAATACAGGACGAAAGCCTCCCGCAGATATCTCTATTTTACCCTATCCTGTCCTGCACAACGTGGTTTATTTCGTGCTTGCAAACTTCAATTTGTTGTTCCATCTAGGTTTTCGTGCGTCGGGTGGGCGCTTTCTGTCCATTAGTACCCATGCAGTTTCTTAAGCTACGCCCAGAACACGTGTCGTCTTTCTTGAGCACTCTGTGGCCTGCCCATGTTCATGTTTTTGCTGATGGTGTAGAGGATGACAGCTACACTCTTGTTCACGTGGTACGCAGGCATCAGCATCTTAACTTCCTTTCATGATCGGGTCTTCAGGGCCAAAAATTAAGCGAATTTTAAGGTGCTACGTTAAGGAAATATTTGTAAAATGAACACGCGAAAAATTTTTTATACATAGAACTTGGAAACGCAACTTCCCTTCCAACAAAGCACTCTCTTCAAGTTTTTAAGTGCATTGCAAAATTTGCCAATTTATGCGTATGTTCCTACATATGAAGGCACAGTTTGTTTAGTGCAGTTTTCCACCTAATTATACGATTTTAACTCATCATCATCAGCATATTTTAAGTCCACTGCAGGGCAAAGGCCTCTCAACGATTTCAAATCCATCCTATCCTGATCGATCTCGTTCCACTTTATGCCCGCGAACTTCTTAAGTTTATCGCTCCATCTAACCTTTTGGCTGCCTCTGTCGCATTTTCCCTCTCTTGGTATCCATTCCGTCGCCCTTACTGCCCATCTGTTGTCGTTACTCCTCATGACGTGCCGTGCCCAGGTTCACTCCTTTATTTTAATTTATATAACAATGTCATCTACTCCTGTCTGTTCTCTGTTCCATACCGCTCGTTTTTTATCTGTTAGCGTTGCACCTGTCACTTTTTCTTTCCATTGCATGCTGTGCGCTCCTAACTTCGTCTCTAATCTTTTCGTTATCCTCCACGTTTATTGTATATTACTAGGAATGGGCTAATTGGTCTGTAATTCTTTAACTCCTTTGGTAACCTTCCTTGTGTATTGACATTAAACTGCGTTTTTCCAGCTGAGCGGTACACTAGATGTCTTGGTACATTTCGTGAAGAGCGACGCAAGTTTTTCAAACGTAATATCTTCCCTGTCTTTGATCAAGTGAGCCGTTATGCCATCTTCATCTGCCGCTTAGCCGCTCGACATGCCTTTGACGGCTTTTCTGACATTGGCAATGATGGTACATGAAATTTCAGTGTCCTCCTCCGATTTTATTTCTACTAAGGTTGCATGGTCTCTCCGAGGGCTGTGCAGTTCAGAGTACAAATGTTCTGCTACCTTGACTGTTTCGTTGAAGTTGTTGATAACCTTAGCTTGTTACTGTATTAACGCATGCATTCTGTTTTGTACTAATTGCATTTTCTTTTTGACAAATTTAAGGCTGTTACCCTGTTCTTCTATTCTCTCTGTTTCTCTCACGTTAAAGTTTCTTACATCTCTTTGCCTGGCTCTACTGATTAGGTTTGACAGTTCTGCCAATTCTATTTTATCATTTGGGGAGGTCGCTTTCATTTATCGGCGTTTTTTTTTATTAAGTATGCCATAGTTTGGGACAAATCATTTATATCTTGCTTTGTTCTTTTATCCCGACTTCTATCGCTGTTTCGAAGATTGTTTTCGTTGTTTTTTTTACTTCCTTAAAAACGTCATCGTTTAGGTTTAAGGCCTAGAGCTTTGTTCTTTAGAGCGACTTTAAATTCTTCGTTATTTGCTTTGATTACTTCTAGATATGCGTTTTTTCTAGGAACTAACTCAGTTCCCATTTTCTTTAGGTTAAGTACAATCTTCACCATTACCAATCGGTGTTCGCTACATTTTATTTTTCCTAGTTCTTCTGTATCTTGAATTATGCCTGGGTATGCACACAATATAGAGTCAATATCTTATTTGCTTCCCCGTTAAAGCTTTTCCACGTCCAATTCCTGTTCTTGTCCTTGTTAAAAAAACACATTCATTATTCGGTGTCAGTTTCTTTCTGCAAATTATACTAGCATTTCTCCATGGTTATTCGTACATCGGACGCCGTAGTTGCCAATCGCTTGTTCTCCACTTTGTTTCTTTTTCTTACTTTTACGTCCCGGCACGTACTGCTTGTAGCGCCGGCTGGACCGTAGCCGGTGACTCCTAGAACTACCCCTCTAACATGGTCGATGCTTCAAATTTTGCATTGGATCAAAGCGTCTCTGAGAATGGCGTATGGTAAAGTGGAAGATCTGAGCTTGAGGGCAGCGTACTGCCAGTTTACTGACATGCCCTTTGTGGGAGCTGTCAGTCAGGACAAGGTGCACCTGAAGGTGAAGCGAGGATGCAAATCAATGTAAAACTTTGAGGTCCTATGAGAGGCTTTCGAACAGGTCGGCGTCGACCGAGAAGTGCCGGTGGAGCGAACGGCCAAAGGAATTCACCGACACAACTTAGAACTGGTTCAGTGGTCGAAGGACGTCTTCTACGCCCATTAACAGGATCTCATTGCCGTACAATCGGAGGCCTGTTACGCCATGCCGTGCATCTATCCCACACCGGAACAGCACGGATGCCACGCCACCCTGTACAACTGTTGCTATACCAAGGACAACCACGAAGACAATTACCACTCTGCTACTGGGAGCTTTGTTCACCCACCGTCCAGGTTCCCAGGTCATGCACCGAGTGTGGTGACAGTTCCTGGAGGCGACGCCAGAGCCGGGGACTTCGACACCGTCGAAGGGCTCGCGAGCCAGGTCGCCGAGATCAAAGATGCCCTGCACTTAAGGAGCTGGAAACTTGTACTGCAGCAAGCTGTATGAGGCTGAGATTAATACTAGAAAGACGAGCAGGATTACTGAAAAGAGAGCGTTGTCGAGCAGATTCTGGACCCTCCTTCACACGTGGCGTCTGTGGTCGTTAGACGGCGTTACAAAATCTCAGGCTAGCTTCCTCTTCTTATTCATCTCTTTTTCTTTTATTTTCCCTTCTTTCAATTTCCTCCCATCCTACTCCTGCCGCGCTATTCATAACCGATCTCCCGTAGTGGGTTCCGCCAAACTTCCAGGTAAACGCAAAGCAAAACAATGCTCTCTGGTGCTTTCCTGGGCCAGGACGAGAGTCATGGGACTGCTGGGCGCGGCCCCTTTGCACTGGCTGGCCGGGACTGACTGCGGGTCGAGACGCGCGCCTTCTGCCAGAGTATATATATATATATATATAAATGGTGCTGAAGAGGAACGCCTGGGGCTGCAGCCGCATCGCCAAGGCTGCGCGAGACCCGAGCTCGAGACTGGCGACCAGCTCTTGCCGGGGCGCTGCCTGCTGTTCTTGGGTGCCGTTAATATACCGCCTTATATTTTACATATACATAAACACCCAATAAAGTGGACAGGGAGACGACCACCTGCGTAGCTCTGCGATAGAGCATCGTAAGCGTTATCCGAAGGTCGTGGGTTCGGTTTCCACCGAAGGCATGTTTGTCCTTTCGTCCACTTTAATTCATTTCTACTTACCCCAATATTGTAATACCATGATTAGGAACTTGAACAACTTCCCCTATGTTTTTCCTAACGTTCATTGTTTGTTGGTTCATTACGTTGTTTCTAACAAATAAACGAGCCTTTGACCCATTCCCTCTCGCTATATATATTATATATATATATATATATATATATATATATATATATATACAGACAAGATAGCTATAGTTAAAACCGGCTGTTCATTAGATCCGCGTGTCGCTGGGGCCTTCGTTAAAGTTAGCCTTTCCTAGAGTAACTAACTGCTATTGGACAACACAAGAAAAAACCTTAAAGTCCAGCCTAATGGCCTAACGTAAAAGGAAATCGATTGCATTGTGTCTACGAGACAATCGAGAAGAAATAATTTTAATAGCTTTTGAGTAACAATGACGCACTACACGGCACAAGGCACTACATGAGGCTTAAGATGTTCGTACCTCAAGCGCTTATACAAAAGACACGGATGACTGAAACATAACGAGACCAATTTCCATACGCTAAGGAACAAATGTTTCGGAACTCGTATACTTTTACAACGCATCACGTGTTGGAAGGCAGTCGGCAATGAAATATCCCACTTGTGAGGGCAAATCCCTTTGGGCCGAGAACGGCACAAACACTCCGCCTAACAAAAAGTATGGTTGATCTGCCTATTGCAGCACTACGTATATCGCACTGTACAGACGTCATAAAACATCGTACGCAGTCAAAAGCTCGAGCAAACGGCCCTACGCTCCTTTTCTCAAAGCCGTCCTAGTGGACGAAATATAATGCTCCGCGATGGCTATAGCACTTCAACATTGCTCTGGGTTTTCACCGGCCTAAGTTTCACGCAGCTTGTTTTGCGCGAACGAGCTCTCTGCGGCATCTGTTGGCGCTGAAGTCAGAGTAGGAAAGCTATAACGTGGAACCCACTTTCGGAAGGAGATGATAGGCGTTATTTACACCTTGGTTGCAGGACAGGAATGGGAAAGAATGCACATTTCTTTCGGCTAAGCATACAGAGCGACTGCGCTCCTGGGAATTTTCGAGGCAGTAAACGTTCAAGCCTTCGGGATGTATTTCACAGTTACAACGCATTCGCAATAAATTGTTTCCCTTAGACTACGGACCCAGGAAACGAATTTGGAACCTTTTCTGGAAGCAACGCTGGGCCTGGTAGCAGCAGACAGTTTCGCTCTTCGATGGCTGACGAATGTGAACGACTGTGTGAAACGGTTTCTTTTTGTTTGGTTTTTTATTACTTAATGCGTGACTTCTTCAAGGAGGTTTAAAAAAAACACTTTTTTTTTACACTTCCGCGGCCTTTTCAGACAGAAATAAAAAAAGCTGTTTTTTACTTGAAAATTGCATAAAATGTATTCCCTAGAATAAGCAAGAGGCTTACAGAACGTCATCCGTAGAGCGAATAAAGTGCAGACTGAGTACGCATAGACTGTTAGTTGGTAGGCGCATTACTGGATAAAGGGAATAGACTATTACGTGGAAGAAATTATCGTCTATGAAAAACCGCACAGCATATGCCCTCCTGTCATCTTCTGGGTTGTGTCTCGCTGAGCGTCCATACCGAATAACAAGGGAAACTTGTATAATGTTTGAAAATCAGGATCATCCTCATGTTCGCTGAAACAGGTACACGTCTGGGTTGAAGCAATATTCGTAAATAAACATTTGTCTTGAAGCGTTAACTACTGCTGGTTTAATGTTCTTCGTGTTGTAGGATCGAGGCGGCGGTGAGGTACTATCTGCGGTAGCTCTAGCGTTTCCGCTTCAGTCCTGGCAGTTCAGGGCCGGAAAGTGGGCTTTTCTATAATTGGGGAGAGGTACGCGGGAGGGGCATAAAAGCAGTAGTAGATGGCGTTTTTCGTTTCGTCTACACATGCACTGTCACGTCGAAAGCGAGATCTCATAAATGAAAATTTTCAGGATTTGGAATGAAGGGGTCAAGCTTTCTTGTCGTACATACTATTTTCATTCAATCTTCTGGCTTGTCGCAAAATGATGAAGCAACTTCTATGTCGAAATTGCGAAGAAATTCTGTTACATTAGAATATATGTCATGTGCCTTGATCACTTACGTCGCAAGGGCTCGGTGTGCTTGGCAATGGAATCGACAGCACTTCGGGATCATACGTCGAGGCTTCCATAGTAAACCCCTCCATCTTCCAGCCCCTATCTCTCCATTACATATACACGCTGGTGTCGCCTGTCCTTTGCATGGCTTAAATGAATTATCGGAAAAAAGTATTAATAAACAAAACACAGGATTACGTACATTAATTGCCCAATACCTTACTTGCGTTCTTGGAACACTGAGCCACTGGTACAATGCAGGTTACGGTTGCATGGTGGGAGCGCGGAGCCACCTCATGGCATAATGACGTTTACAGAGACGAGGTATAGCCTGTATTTATTGCTATCCAGCACACTACAGTTACCAACAGTCACTCGTCTTTCAGCTACAACGCCTTTTTGGGGGCTGTCTAAAGTAATCGCCACGAACACGAAACACATCTCGTTGATAAATGACTTGGTTATAAACTTACACTAAACCGCCGGTGAAACTAAGACTTTCGTTCCTTAAGAGCAAAGCTGTTTAAGCTTCATTTCCAGCCGTACCCGACAACCGCTGAAAATTCCGCGGATAGAGCGTGAAATAAAGAAAGAGAAATCGTAACAAGGCGAAATAAATAAAGAACTAAGTAAAGGAATATAAATTTTCCTGGCAAAGCAGGATTCGAACCCTATCTCCCATGGTCCTAAGGCGAGCTTCATAACTACTACGAATAGCCCGCGCCTGCCAGGCATACATTTATGGGTACTATAAGATTGCGTTGTATGGACGACCGTAACAAAGGCATGGGCGAAAGAAAAGGAAAACTGGGAGAAAGACAAAAGAAATTACACCATATCCACGGAGTGAATGATGAGTGGGCGAAGCTCGGGATGTTCATCGTAGATCGTGCCGAGTTCCGGATTAATTTAGTTAACGCGCACGCTACGAATCCTTATGGTTCAACTATGCACAAGTGAAATCTCCCACCGGCACTTCATTGCAAGTCAAGATCCAGTGCTTATATATATATATATATATATATATATATATATATATATATATGGGTGACCGGTGAACGGTTCTCCAACGCGAGCAGTCGGTATTTCTCAATCAAGAAACTCGCTAGGAGACGCTGCCTGCGCCAACGTTGTCTCTCGCGGGTGAGGGCGCGTTCTCCTTTGCGAGCTGGTAGAGCGTTCATCTAAGAAAGAGCGTTTCCATAGTCAACGCGCGCCTTTCGCTCTCTCTCTCTCTCTCTGTCTCTCTCTCTCACACAAGACAGCAGATGGAAGAGTGAGAGAGAGAGGCACGCGCCGAGGGCGAGCGCGTGCCTCCCGGCACGCCGGTTACGCCTGACGCAGGACAGGGTTAGACTAAGAGGAGCTTCGCCCCTAAAAAGAAAAGTACAGGCGGAGAATTTTTGAGAGAGTGGAGCTAGGATGATTACGACACAACTTGCTATGGCCGACTGAAGTGGAGCTCACACAGAAAGGGATGACTGATGATGATGATTGTGGTTCGATTAGGAAAGGACGCTAATTTCTGCAGCCCATGTAGGGAGCACGGCTAAGCGTCCGTGGGGGTGGGGGAAAGGGAGTGAAAGAGACAGAGAGAAAGGCCGTAGTGGAGGGCTCCGGAACTTTAGACCACCTGGGGTTCTTTAACGTGCACTGACAGCGCACAGTACACGGGCCTCTGGCATTTTCGCCTCCATCGAAAATGCCACCGCCGCGGCCGGGATCGAACCCGCGTTTTTTGGGTGGCAGTCGAATAACGTAACCGCTACACCACCGCGGCGGACGAGAAAGGGAGGGAAAGAGCAATAGACTATAGGAACAAACCGCTGTGCCAAGCCCTAAAGCTGCGTGTGTCACTGGGATTCGCAATAACAGATCCACGGCATTTTTTTAGTCTAATAAGAGAAAAATAATAGGGCGAAACGCAAACGTGTAGTGGACGTAGTATTTCGTGCAGGAGTGGTGCAGGTCAGGGAAGGAAAGCGCGGTAAAAATATCATACTGGAAATCAAGAACAGATGGATGTGTACAAAGCATGCAAGAAGAAGGAAGGAGAACTGATGGTCAGTAAGGGTAAGACAATAGATCCCAAGGCAAAACAAGTGTATTCGCCGGAGTCACGGTGAGAGCGTGTTCACATTTAGCTCAAGATCAGGTGTATTTAAGAAGTTTGTTCTGCAAAGATCGCATGCATTGATGATGATGATGATGACGATGACGATGACGATACACTATTTCGCAGAGCCGTCCAGCAGCTGATCTGTTGGAAAATAACTTGTTGCATTCAACGGGGTTTACTTTCTTTAACCGTCGTGCTCGCGTTGTAAAGAAAGCCATGACTCAGTCAATGGCCGCTCGACCAAAAATGAGATTGTTTTTTTCTGTGAGCGACACCGCTCACTATACGAAATTTTGCAAGTGTTCAATATAGTTATATTTTTTTCTGTATGAAAACCGCCCATGCATTTGAGAACTATAACTTACGGTGTGCTCGCGCACAGGTTTAATCGAAAAAGAAAACGAGTACTGCGTCTTCTTTTTCTTCTGTATTGGGCATAATTACCCCATCGTTTTTTTTAAGGCAAGTGCTGTTATACGCTAAATAAATGGGACCACATCGGGTGAATACATCCACTAAAATAAATTGGTATTCATTACTTTAATGCTTTGTATTGGGAACCTTCGAATAGTACACCCTTGAGAAATGTCAGGATTCCTATGGTAATTTACATAGTAGGGTGTTTGTCGGAAAAAAACAACATTCGTTGTATGAATATGGAAAAGAAATTGCGTACTTCCGCTCCTTTTATTAAAGACGAGAGTCTTTGTTGGGCTACCTCAACGCGAAAATTCTTTGTTTGTATGTATGCATTATATATGTATGCATGTATGTCACTCGCTTAAACCGCCCGGCCAAAAGCGGGTTGTCAAAACCAACCATGCCACTAGCACTGGTGGACGGGGCCATCCACGTTAACATTATACAGCGCATAGAAACCTTCAGGCCTGTATGAGGTAAAATGTAGATACGCAACTGTGACTTGCAGTGTTCTTTTAATTAAGAATACATATTGGACTGCTCTTACGTTAAAATCAACCCATTTAGTAATGGTGTCGAACAGACGCTACCCGCTATAAACAACCCAACAGAATTCAAGGCTCTGCACGTGGCTTTAAGCCAATAGTTATAAAGGACCCAACAGATGGTGTGAGTTAAACCTCCTTGGGTGCGAGAGCAGGACGAACGCAGGGAATTTGAATCGAATTCAGCAAAACCTCCATTGCATACATGTAGAGGAGGAGGGAGAGTGGAGGGGATGAGCGTGAGTGCATAGAGAAAGAAAAAAAAAGTTACTTCCTGAGGCCAGATTTCGCGGAGTGTCCTCTCTTAACTTCTTTTTCTTTCTCTATGGTGAGTCATGTCTATGGTGAGTGGTGGAAGGGGGAGACGAGACGGCGTTACGTATCAGGGGCAACACAAGACTACAGTGCCTAGAATATACGTATATTCTAGGCACTGTAACAAGACTGTCGTCTTTCGACGTCATTTACAGCTAAGCAAGCAGACATGCAGACATGCGGGCGTTTTCTTCTGTGAGAATCAGCACAATCGTTACTCTGTATGCAGGTGTCGTGTACGACCATGCCGGTTCCTATGACGAAGAGAAGATCCTGTGGCAGACGCTGGATAGAGTCAACCTTAACGCCAGCGATGACGGAGAACCACCAACGGCTGGTGACGCAAGAACCCGCGGGGAGGCGGCCACTTCGAGCAGGGCACCTCACCTCAGTCTCGTCATCGAAAGACTCGATCCCGAAGACACTTTTCGATCGACGAAAAAAGGTGAATCGTTCTTTCCCAGTATTTATTGCGTGAACAGGGCAAATGTCATTCCACTGGGGCTGGTTACAACTATGTCACGTTTTTTGTCTATGGGCACAACTCTGGCCATCCTCCGGTCATTCGGTAATTTTCTATGAAGGGACATGACATCCTATTCCAATGGCTACCGTAACGTTGTGACATCGTTGGGAATGATATAGCTGATGGTGCCGCCCGATCCGCCCGTAGAAGTACCGCTACAGGTTAGATACCCTTGTCAAGAGCAGACGCAGCAAGGATCCTTTATTGACTTGCCGACACATTGTCGCAAACTTTGTGGAATAACCCGAGCGTCTGGAGTCTCCGAACACTTTATCCGTGGCGGAAGCTGCAAATGGGCATCGAATTCGTCCCCCTATGAAGCAACGTTATTGTTCCGCCTGTGGTTAGGCGTGGCTTTTACAAAAGCCTACTCATACCGCATATGAATGTTAGACACTTCCACACGCGGTTATTGCAACTCTGAAGAGACGCTAGTACACATATTGTGCGATTGTGCTCGCTTTCCAAACGAGCGCGATATTCTTCGCGATGCTTTGGGTCGACTTGATCAGAGATCTTTCTCAAGTAAAAAAAAAAAATACTACATCTCCCGCTAAAGGGAACCATGTGTGGACGCGAAGCAGCGGGGAGATGGTGCAATTTTTCGCGGCAGCGGCCTGTGCGCTCATCGCGGGGCTGCACAGGAGAGAATGAAGCGCACGCCCTCCGTCATTTTCATACCGCGGAGCTACCGTGGCGCCCCCAGCAGAGTACGCAGCTGTCGCACCACCTGTTGTGCGCGCTGCTCTGTAGAGTAGAGGAATCCTAGAGGAGAGAAATGGGGGGAGTGTAAGAGAGACAGGGGGAGGGGACGCGCATGCGCTGTGAGGGTGTGGGACGCGGGACGCGGGCGCCGCTCCGCAAAATAGAGGATTCCTAGAGGAGAGAAAGGGGGAGCGTAGGAGAGGATAGAGAGGGGTGGGGACGCGCATGCGCTGTGAGGGTGTGGGACGTGGGACGCGGGAAGGAGGGACGGACAAAGTTCCCGCCATAAGCTGCTTCGCATCTAAAAATTCTTTGACCGTGGCGCTGCTCATCGGAGGCTAGGAAATCGACGCGGACATTGCTTTAGTTGTTACACTCGACCGGGCTGAGTGGCCACCTGCAGGGCCACAATAGATAGACACATGTGATGTGTCTCGGATGTCGTTCCACATTTTCTTTGTCTTTCTTTCAATTTCTTAATCCCTGTCCCCCCCAGAGTAGGCTAGCAAACTGGGCGCGCGTCTGGTTGACCTCCTTGAAATAATGAAGTGCAGAAATATAATCAGAAATATTGCAGTGGACTCAGCATATCGCTTCAGAAATACTTCAGGCGGGTTGTCAATGCGCTATAGACGATTTGGTTTTCAGATTTTGAAAGCATGGAAACTACACCAGGGTATGAAATAAACCTTACATCAGAGAAACGAGATATGTCAGAAGATGGGCAAATTATAGGATCAGGAAAGATGATGTGAAAAAATTCATTTAAATAATCTGCAATGTCGCCCCAATCTGTATTTATAGAACCATTAACACAAATTTGTGACGCGGTTCCATTTTTTTTTTCTTACATACTTTAGAAACCTCCTTGGATGTTGAACATTGAATACTGGGAATGGGTTTTATACTTGAGTTTCCTCGCAACTGACTTAAGTTTTCTCGTGCCTTCAGATTATACAATCCCAGCTGTCATGTGTGTGGGTTGTAGCTAACTGGTTGTTTGCAATTTTGCTGATGGATTTTGCTTTTACAAGTTCCACTATGTTTACGAACACATCAGCGCGAGGGCAGTGGGCCTGCTTGGTCGGCGTGGTTCGTAGCAAGTTTTTGCGCCATGGACGCTGGAGCCGACGGCAAAGAACCTCGACCCTTGGAACCCCTGGACCGCTGCGGCTGATAATTCACCTGTGCTAGAGAGCGATGCCATAAGCTGGTTTCCTCTCGAGTCGCAATTGCTTTCTCTTTATAAAAGTTCACATTACGCAGATTGCGAATTAAAAGTTCGCCGTTTCTGCCGAAAGTATTCCGCTCGTCTGAGCGGAGCGAGAGACGCAAAAATGCGAGAATGAATATTTCCACCTGGAGACATCGACAAGAAGCTGCAGTAGTACTTCCATATATCTACAATCTAAAGCAAGCAAGAGGTGATCGCCGAGACGAAAATAAGCAAACCCTATGCGGTGCTGTCTCCATTGCCGCCAGAATTGTGTCGTTCAACATTAAACTTTGATCTGGGACGGCTGCCACGGATCTCCCACAGTATGGTTTGTTATTGCCCCAAATCGTTTCCATTTGTTCTAAACAAGGATGGTTCTTTTCAGCCGTCAACAGGAACATGTCTACATAGCTCTCCCATCGTCGAAACGAGGTATAAAATTCTTTTTAAACCTTCTTGATTACGACTTACTGTGAATCATTTGCCATTTGTTCTAAACACATCTGTGAAAATCTTCCCTTGGTGCGAACGCGAGGGTTGCGGACGGCGCTTATATTTATTCTGAGGTACCGGTAGCAAGCTAAAAAGTTAGAAGTTAACGCACTTGTTCACCTGCGCAGCCATTTGTTTCAAGTGTGGTGCATGTGCTAGAATGGGTCAGTTCGAGCCATGGGGTTTTCTGCCACTGCAGAGGGAAAACTTAGCGCCGTGACGCTGTTGAATGAATGGGAATGCTGGGATGTGGTGGATTCGGACTGGCGTCGTCTACTAACGGCTCCGACGCCGCCAACGTGTCTTGGACGCGTTCCGCACGTCATAATGATTAATATAGCGCTTAAGCAGCCTGAAATAAGCTATTTCCTTTTTTGGCATAACTCAAAAGGGAGTTTTACATACAAGTGACAACTTGTCCTTTTATACGCTGCTTTAGAGAAAGTGAAAAACAACGACTGACCGCTAAAGTTGGACGACAATCTGAACGCTCACTCCGCGTCCGTCTGTAGTCTGTTTCTTCTTTTCACCGTTTGATTATGCCCTGCAGGTGGGTTATATTTTATTAAGATGTAGTATGTGTGAATGAGACCCATTTACGTAGGTTTTAGCTTAAAGAAGCTATATTTATGGAGCCGCATCCGCGTACGAGACAAAGCGCCTCTTGTCGCTAACCAAGACAATCCTCGCAGACACATATACCATAATTCCCATCGCGGCATAACGCCCCTTAAGAAACTCACATAGACTGTGGCGCCACATTTTCCTCTATGTAATTGTGAGAAACTCCATGGTTCCATCACATCCGCCTATAGTGTTTCCTTGTAGTCTTACTCTCTTCTGTTCCCAGGACGCCCGCATGGACTGTATATAAATAAACGCAAAAGCGTTCATACGCAAAGCCGCTAGGGTATCCACTAGTAATACTCTCCTATAACAATCGCTACGCGAGAAACACTTTTATGCTTTTAGAGGACCTCTGAAATGTGATGCCACCGCTTTCTTGACACACGCGCTCCTTTCGAGAGTGCTTCAGCGCCAAGAATATTCTCCGAGTTTTTTTTTTTTTTCCTACAGGAATTTAAGTAGCCTCTCAGCTCGAAAGAAACAAAACCATCTCAGCCTTACAGCGTAACCTGAAACAACGTGGCCGGCGGCGAGCCTGTTATTCTGCTTCTGCCGTTTAAAGAAAACGTTATGAGGTCTTAAAAAAAGCGTCTTGCTGCTGCTGGATCGTTGTTGTCAGCGGTGTCCCATTGCAGTGGTTTGAAGCGCTTTCGAAAATGTCCGCCCCGAATAGGCGGAACGACGTAAACGATCAAGGGCGCTGGTTATGTAATGATGCTCAGATTTGCTCATCAGATTTGCTGATGACATCGCCCTGCTAAGTAACTCGGGATATGAATTACAAAGCATGATTACTGACCTAAACAGGCAAAGTATAACAGTGGGCCTGAAAATTAATATGCAGAAAACTAAAGTAATGTTCAATAGCCTTGGGCGAGCACAGCGATTTCAGATAGCTGGCGAGGCATTGGAAGTAGTAAGTGAATATGTCTACTGAGGCCAGGTAGTATCACGACTGGGGTTCGCACTTCCAAAACAGTTGCGCGAACCCCTCTTCGAGAGCCCACCATGCTTCGGCTGCGCGGCGGAGGGCCCCCCTGCTGCTAGATTTATGACCCGGCGACCGGCGACCTTCGGACAAGACGCCACCGGCTACTGGACCGGGAGCGACACTACACAGGCGCGAGCGCGACTCTCTGGCGCCTCGGTGTTGCCTGTGGTTCTAGCAGTGAACTGTCGTTGTGAGCAACCGCGTAAACAAGTACATTAAGCGCTTCCGTGCGAACTCTTTCAAGTGACCGGTGTTCGAGAAGAGCGGTCCATGTGTGTGCGCAGTGCATCACGACTTGACAGCTTCCAGATGGCCACCTTCCCTACGCCATAACGGACACCGGGAGAGTGCGGAGTTAACGCCCACTTGAGGGCGGTGACTAAGAAGGACGCTTTCTTCAACGTGTGTTGCGATTGGAAAATGATAATTAAGGTTAATTCCCCAGCTAGGGATCTGGGGATGTCGAGCGATGGAGAAAAACGAGCTGCCGAGCTCTGTCTCGGCGCAATTCTCATTCTCAGCCATGCAATAAACGTTCGTTGAGTTTTTCGTCTTCCCCGGCCTCCTGATCTGCCTTGGCTCGTATCTCCGGGAGTCTGGGAGCCAGCGGTATTGTTCCGTCTCCGCAAGATCCACGCTACTAACTGGGTCGGCTCCGTGGAGCGACAGGCCGGTCCCAACAGTAGCGACCCCTGATTCAATTCATGAGACCGAAGTAATCAGGAGGATTAGAATGGAGTGGAGTGCATTCGGCAAGCGTTGTTACATAATGAACGGTAGCTTACCATTGTCTCTAAAGAGGAAAGTGTATAACAGCTGCATCTTACAGGTACTCACCTACGGGGCAGAAACTTGGAGGCTAACTAACAGGGTTCAGCTTAAATTGAGGACGAAGCAGCGAGCTATGGAACGGAAAATGTAACCTTAAGGGACAAGAAGAGAGCGGTGTGGGTTAGGGAACAAACGCGTGTTAGGGACATATCAATAGAAATCAATTAGAAGAAATAGGCGTGGGCGGGCTATTTAATGCGAAGACAAGACAACCGTTGGTCATTAAGGGTAACAGAGTAGATTCCTATAGAGGAGGCAAACGTGGCAGGGCAGGCAGAAAGTTAGGTGGGCAGATGGGATCAGGAAGTTTGCGGGGATAAATTGGGCCTAATTAGCACAGGAAAAAGATAATTGGAGATCCATGGGAGAGGCCTTTGCCATGCAGTGGGCGTAGAAAGGCTGATGATGATGTAACGATGACATGAAGGTATTTTGCACTTGCTCTGTGGCCAGAGCGCAAGGAGTCGTTCAGTGCCCTGTAGCACTTGATACTGCTCTCTGTCCAAGAAATCGTAAAGCTACGAAGAGCGTAGGTCTGTGGTTGAAGGTAGATCACATCGAATATAACAACGCAAAAAAAAAAGCAAGCACGAGCGAAGAAGACACACGCAGCGCTGGGTGTCTTCTTCGCTATTCATTGCTTTTTGCGCTGTTATTATATTCGATAAAATCGTAAAAGGCACTTCGTCGGTGCGGTCATATACCCGGTGGTACGCCTGCCATTTACCTTTTGTTATTGGCCCACATGGTGCTAAATTGACCTATATGGCTCACTTTTATCTTTTAAAATGACACTAAAGCTGTTCAGACTGATGCAATATTATTGAGAACTCCACTCTCGTTAATTCTATTAGTGTATCTTCAATATTAGAAGAAATAATTAAGATGAAAGTTTTATCTTTGTTCGACTTTGAATTCCGCGCCAAATTTGGAGATGACGTTACGAACCCCATCCCTTTGTTGCTTGCATTGTCTCAAGGCGGCGCTGCCAGATGGCCTCCATATCTCACGCAGCGTAGTACGGCCGGCAGAAGACTATCCTCTTTCGACATTTGCAGCGAAGCACGCAGATGCGCGGGCAACTTTTTAGGGGCGAAGCCCTTAGGGTGTGGGTCGTTCCCTCCTCTGTAGTAGTAGTAGTCGTCGTCGTATGTATGTAGCCACCTCGCGCCCGAGAGCACGCGCGCCTGGAGGCTCGCGCTCGGCGCGTGCCTCCCGGCGCGCTACCTCTCTCACAGTTCCATCTGCTGTCTTGTGAGAGAGAGAGAGAGAGAGAGAGACAGAGAGAGAGAGCGAAAAGCGCGCGTTTACTGTGGAAACGCTCTTTCTTCGATGAACGCTCCACCATCTCGCAAAGAAGGAGAACGCGCCCTCACCCCCCGAGAGACAAGCTTGACGCAGGCAGCGTCTTCTACCGAGTTTCTTGATCGAAAAATACCGACTGCTCGCGCTGGAGAACCGTTCACCGGCCACCCATATATATATATATATATATATATATATATATATATATATATATATATATATATATATATATATATATATATATATATATAGGCACTGGATCTTGACTTGCAATGAAGTGCCGGTGGGAGATTTCACTTGAGCGTAGTTGAACCATAAGGATTCGTAGCGTGCGTGTTAACTCAATTAATCCGGAACTCGGCACGATCTACGATAGACCTCCGGAGCTTTGCTCACTCATCATCATTCACTCCGTGGATATGCTGTGAATTTTTTTTTTAGGGCGTGCCATGCTTCTTCCTTAACTGTTTCCTTGTGCGATGAAAATCCGCCTTCCGGGTCCAGTGACGTCAAACTTTCAAAAAAACGCGATGAGTCTGTCACTGTGCAAATGCGCTAAGTAGGCTCTGAAAACTTCCTGAATTTCATCGGGATCTTTCACAACGGTCCCATCTTCGTGTCTCATTGTAATGTGGCATGGATCTGCGCTCGCCTATTCTCTGAGCAAACGACAGGTTCTCAGTGGCGTCTGTCGGTATGTGGAGTTCCTCTGCCAGCCTTGGAGCTTGCGACCTCCATCTTAAAGAAATTCGTACTTGCCTTTCTGTGCTACGACATACTCACGTATAGCTATTGTGTCGGACACGCCCCTTTCTCGTTCATCCTGTCCGCAACACGGAAGTGTCGTGCTCTGCCTGTCTCGTGAGCTATGACGCAACAGCGAAATTTTAGTCGGTCTTATGTGCTTGGGCTTATGCAGCCTTCTGCTGCCAGTGAGGCAACCAACTCCGTTTGCGTCCTTGATTGATTGGTTTCGAGGGTTTTACTTCCCAAAACCACTATGGTTATGGGAAACTCCGTAGTCAGGGCTTCGGAAATTACGACCTCCTGGGGTTCTTTAACGGCCACTTTCATCGCACAGCACACGAGCCTCAGCCTTTCGCCTCCATCGAAATGCAGCCGTCGCGGCCGGGATTCGATCCCGCGAAACTCGGATCAGCAGCCGAGTGCCATAGCTACTGGACCACCACGGCGGGGCTCTGTTTGCATCCTGCAAACCGTTTCTTCATCATGAAGAATGGCAGAGGGTCCATCCTCAACGGTTTGTGGACATGCGGATGGAGCGTGATCTCCAAGTTTGTGGAGCGAGCACCACAACACCACAGCTTTGCAAGTTTCTCAGGAACTTGCAAAGCCCTATCAATTCGCCTTTGGCTCGTGCTACGGGCTCGGGTTTGCGACAAAGCTGTCTCCGTGCTGAGCTATATATGTCCATTATAATTAAATATCAGTGCAGTTCCCTGGTGTAGTAATTGCTAGCTCCTTGGATAGGACTCCTTACCTTTACTGACACGATCCGTGTGGCCGTGTATACACGCATGTCTCGTGTAGTGTTTAACGCGCAGTGAAAATCCCTCACTACCACATACTGGAGGAGGAAATTTTGTGCACCCCTCAAAACTCATTTCCTTGCGACACCGTCACAGTTGTACATACGCTAACGAATGTCACACGTTTGCTGTCCAGTAGCAAGCCTACTACCATTATGCAGCCTTCCGTGTGGAAACTACATTGCACCGACTCTCCCGAGACTGCTTCGTTGAGGCCAACTAACAAGTTTTTCTCCTCCAAAGGTCAAAAAAAAAACGCGTTGAGTCTGTCACTGTGCAAATGTCCAAAGTAGGCTCTGAAAACTTCCTGAACTTCATCGGGATCTTTTACAACGGTCCCATCAGTTAAATTTGAGAGTGGTGTTGTTCTCTCTCTCCTGATGGTTCCGATGTCCGCGGCGACACGTTGAAGGACGGAATCTGGAGCAAGACGTCCTCACAGCAAGACACTCAGGTTTATTTACATTATTTACAAAACTTGGCCGGGGCGGCCAGTACTGTCACCAGACATCTCAAGAACACAACTGAGCTCAAACCACACCAAGTGGTTCATCCCGAGCCCTTAACGTTTGCACTTAAACGTGAACAAGCGCTAAGCTTTAAAACTTCATCATAACTCGTCAGAGGCAGCGCCAAGCTCGACCTCTGACCACCTTGCCGCGTCTGCGACCCAAGTAAGCGCTAAGCTCTCTCCCTCCGATTCTCATTTCTCCGTTAAATACACTTGATCGCATCTGCGACCGCCTCCTGGGACCAACCCATATGCAGCACTTTACCAATCACGTACATGTTCACCCTCTCCATGAGAGCCTACGGTTACGCCCTCGCGGTCCCACATTTCGACCCGCTTGCTGCACCGAGCTTCACCGAAAGATATCATCCACTAATCACGTGATCAGTTAGCACGACTCTGCAGCAGGCCCACGTTACCACTCTGTTTACACGGCGGCATGCAACCCAGCCGCACTTCAAGAGAACCGTTTGACAGGTCTATTGTACCCCAAAATCAGTTCCGCGCATTTCCACGACGAGGTCATCTCCTCCGAAGGAGCGACCCGTTGACGACAGTTCAAGCGAGCACAAAGGTCAAAGGATTACTTTGACAGCGAGCCCCCGCTGTTCCTGCAAGCGACTCCCCTCCTGTTGTTCTTCCTCGGATGCTCTTCCGAAAATGCTCTACTGTACCGCAGTGAAGAGACCTGTCAACCGTCATGTCAAGCCTACGCTGTGCAGCTATGTCCGTCACAGCAATTACTGACCACGTGCGTCGCGGGAGCAAAGCCGCCACTTCTGCTGCGTACAGAGTGCATACCACGACGTTTCTACAGGAAAAGCCATGCGCTAGGGCGCCGTCGCCTGCTCTTCTCCGTCGATCTGCCCGCCGAACATAACACCTTCCAACCCAAGAATGTTGTATGTACACTCGTTGTACATACAACATAAAAAAAAAACTTCCCTGCGGGCGGGTTGACGGGAGGCGCGCGGGGTCACATTGCGGTACACATCTGCGGTTAGCATTTCCCAATCTGATCGCTCACACTTGAACAAAAGTACACACACAACAACAACAACAACAAAAATTACAGAACATCCTATACATCATGATACAATACTAACGAACACTGCTGTACCGTTGTCAACTGTTTGTGGATTGTCCAACGCACTAAGTTGCACACGCCCACACACACAAAAAGGAAAAAAATAATACACACAGTCACAGAGGCCCACACTGAGTTCCCTCACATGTTGGACCCTGTTCTGTACATTCCTTGGTGCACCCTAGCACTTGGCCACCATTCACGCACCATAAACTCACTGACCTTTAATCGTACAAAAGTACCCTTGAATGCGGGTGCCTATCGTAGTCTTTATCAAAACTATACTTTCCACCTCCAAACATCAGCTTCCTCTGCTGATACAAACTGTCTAATCGCGACAAGGCATCAGCGCACTTCTCGACTGAAGCATTTAGATCGCGTGAGCGAAGTGAATGGCACTCTATCAAGCACTCTCCTGCTCGAGAATGTGCGACAGGTGTGGCAAAACTGACATACTCTTCTAACACGGGACAAAGAAATGAGCGGATAATGAATGAAATAAACAGCCAAAATAAAATAAACGCTCTTCCCGTGCTCCTACAGCACGACTGCCAGTGCCTTCCAGTGTCCGATGTCACCTGCCCAGACAGTGCATTGCGAAGACGCTCATTCCTCTCGTTTCCTGAAAAATGCCCCTCACGCGGTGCACCATATGCGGTCGCCGAGACTTCCCCGTGGCCCGTTTCACGCACGACCGCTTCGCGACACTGCCTTTTGTTCACTAGCTCATGGTGGTACAATAAGCTTCCGGGCATGAACATTCCATGCGTCTCCTCACGCGCCTGATCCCATGCAGCCCATAGTGAGCTGTCTTCTCTTTGTTCGTTTATGAACAGTTCGTTGTCCGCTTCATTCGCTGAAGCATGTGACTGTGCCCAAGACCCTTCTTTTGAATCGGGCCTACGCCCGGGCACCTCCTCTGCGCTTATTTCGCATTCACCATCGGTCTCTTGAACAACTTGCTCCGCTCTTACCATACGAACCGCAAATTCTAACGATTCTCTTTGAATCTGCGTGAGCTTGTCCAAAGTGCACGGCGCGAGTAGAGCGTCTACCCCTTTTCCGAGCTTGTCTGTCACTGCGCACAATTCAACTAGCTCAGAGCAAGCACCTCCCTCTGGGGAATGAAGGCCCAAGGGTACATGAACTAAGTCAGCTATGACTGCATGCCCGAATGGCCCTCTCAGACGTACTTTGCCTACCCTCTTGAGCTTCGCTTCAGTCGGGATTATTCCTTCTCTGAGAACCGTTATCTCGGATCCTGAATCCAAGCATGCCTTGCACTTTCGTCCCGCGCTCACCAACTCAATCCACGTTAGGCGTGACCTACTGGCCCTGTCTGTTGCGGGAATTTTGCCTTCCGCTATGGATTCGCATGCAGCCCTCGCGATGAGTTTCTCAGGAGGGGATCGAATTTTCTCCCCTTCGGCTGCCGTTGCTTTCGGCTTCATTTGTGGGCACTGCCAACGACAATGGCCGTTCTCACCGCATCCGTAACACTGAGTTACCTTCCCCTTCGGTTGGGGTGGCCTGTCCGCCGGGCGGCGATTAAACCTTTCGCCACTCTTCAAACTAGGAGCGGCTGCTCCAATTGATCTTGTAGCCCCTTTACTCTCGTCGTATTTTTGCGCAAGCTTCGCTACCGCATGGGGTCTAAGCCACTCCGTCGTCTCCTGCTGCAGTATGTACGTGCGCATGTCTTCCGCCATGAGCTGTTTGACGCGATCCGATATCAACAACGCACGCAGCTCCTCCACTGTCCTTATCTCCCTGCTGCGAAGATAATAATCAAGCAGGATCTCGAGTCTAGTGGCGAATTGTCCCCACGTCTCTTCCCCTTTCCGACAAGCGTAGAGGCGGCGCTTATATTCCTCGGGCGTGAGTTTTAACTCCTGCAATATCAGGTCGCGAACCTCGTCGTAGGAAAGCACTCGCGCGTCCGCCTGGTTGGCTACCAATGTGCGGCATTTCTCATTTAGAAACGGCAGAATGATAGCGCCCTGCACGTCTTCGGGAATCGCACAACTCCTGAGCATGTTCTCGGCGCTCCGGAACCATGCTGGCACCAGCTCATCGGACACTGGCATAGGCGACAACACTGCCCGCAACTGATTTGCATACCTGGCCAAGTCACATCTGTCGCTATGCCTTATATCATCGCTAGGCACAGCCTGAAGCTTAAGCTTTTGTAGCTCAATTTGGAGCTTTAGAGCCTCAATCTCCAACTCCTTAATTCGCACCTGTGCAGCCGAGTCCAAAATTTGCATAGAATGCGCCCCTGAATCTTCAAGCTCCGCTGATGCCTCCTCGCGATTTAAATCCTGCTCATCAGAGCTACTCCCTGCCATCTGACTCCTGGTAACTCTAGTGCTTGCCATGGTGCACCCGGAGAAAACAGAACAGGGACCCACCTGTAGTTCGCTGTACGCCGCTGCGTCGTGTCACGCTGCTCCCACGTCGTTTCTTGGCGGAGACTTCAGTCGGTAGGCCAGGACAGCTGTTCTCCGATGTCCCAAGGTTGCAGCCACGCTGGTTCACTCTTTGTCAACTACAGGCTGGAAGAACTGTGCACAGTTCAGTGTCTCTCTCGCCTCACCCACTGCTCGGGTGATCGTCAGGAACCATGGATGTGACGCGGATTTCCAGCCGTGAAGCAGAGATTTCCTTCAGATGTGTTCACCTTTCCAGGACTTGCATATAGCTGCAGGTTGCCTCACCGTCCTCCAGAAAGCCACCGCGGAATCCTTGTCGACTGCGCCAGTTAAATTTGAGAGTGGTGTTGTTCTCTCTCTCCTGATGGTTCCGATGTCCGCGGCGACACGTTGAAGGACGGAATCTGGAGCAAGACGTCCTCACAGCAAGACACTCAGGTTTATTTACATTATTTACAAAACTTGGCCGGGGCGGCCAGTACTGTCACCAGACATCTCAAGAACACAACTGAGCTCAAACCACACCAAGTGGTTCATCCCGAGCCCTTAACGTTTGCACTTAAACGTGAACAAGCGCTAAGCTTTAAAACTTCATCATAACTCGTCAGAGGCAGCGCCAAGCTCGACCTCTGACCACCTTGCCGCGTCTGCGACCCAAGTAAGCGCTAAGCTCTCTCCCTCCGATTCTCATTTCTCCGTTAAATACACTTGATCGCATCTGCGACCGCCTCCTGGGACCAACCCATATGCAGCACTTTACCAATCACGTACATGTTCACCCTCTCCATGAGAGCCTACGGTTACGCCCTCGCGGTCCCACATTTCGACCCGCTTGCTGCACCGAGCTTCACCGAAAGATATCATCCACTAATCACGTGATCAGTTAGCACGACTCTGCAGCAGGCCCACGTTGCCACTCTGTTTACACGGCGGCATGCAACCCGGCCGCACTTCAAGAGAACCGTTTGACAGGTCTATTGTACCCAAAAGTCAGTTCCGCACATTTCCACGACGAGGTCATCTCCTCCGAAGGAGCGACCCGTTGACGACAGTTCAAGCGAGCACAAAGGTCAAAGGATTACTTTGACAGCGAGCCCCCGCTGTTCCTGCAAGCGACTCCCCTCCTGTTGTTCTTCCTCGGATGCTCTTCCGAAAATGCTCTACTGTCCCGTAGTGAAGAGACCTGTCAACCGTCATGTCAAGCCTATGCTGTGCAGCTATGTCCGTCACAGCAATTACTGACCACGTGCGTCGCGGGAGCAAAGCCGCCACTTCTGCTGCGTACAGAGTGCATACCACGACGTTTCTACAGGAAAAGCCATGCGCTAGGGCGCCGTCGCCTGCTCTTCTCCGTCGATCTGCCCGCCGAACATAACACCATCTTCGTGTCTCATTAATGTAATGTGGCGCGTATCTGCGCACGCCTATTCTCTGAGCAAACGACAGGTTCCCAGTGGCGTCTGTCGGCATGGGGAGTTCCTCTGCCAGCCTTGGAGCTTGCGACCTCCATCTCAAAGAAATTCGTACTTGGCTTTCTGTGCATCGACATACTCATGTGTAGCTATTGTGTCAGACACGCCCCTTTCTACTATATGAACGCGCCGGAGAACCTCGTTCATCCTGTCCGCAACACGGAAGTGTCGTGTTCTGCCTGCCTCGTGAGCTATGACGCAACAGCGAAATTTTAGTCGGTCTTATGTGCTTGGGCTTATGCAGCCTTCTGCTGCCAGTGAGGCAACCAACTCCGTTTGCGTCCTTGATTGATTGGTTTCGAGGGTTTTACTTCCCAAAACCACTATGGTTATGGGAAACTCCGTAGTCAGGGCTTCGGAAATTACGACGTCCTGGGGTTCTTTAACGGCCACTTTCATCGCACAGCACACGAGCCTCAGCCTTTCGCCTCCATCGAAATGCAGCCGTCGCGGCCGGGATTCGATCCCGCGAAACTCGGATCAGCAACCGAGTGCCATAGCTACTGGACCACCACGGCGGGGCTCTGTTTGCATCCTGCAAACCGTTTCTTCATCGTGAAGAATGGCAGCGTCCATCCGCCATGGTTTGTGGACACGCGGATGGAGCGTGATCACGAAGCTTGTGGAGCGAGCACCACAACACCACAGCTTTGCAAGTTCCTCAGGAACATGCAAAGGCCTATCAATTCGGCTTTGGCTGGTGCTACGGGCTCGGGTTTTCGACAAAGCCACAAAGCTGTCTCCGTGCTGAGCTATATATGTCCATTATAATTAAATATCAGTGCAGTTCCCTGGTGTAGTAACTGCTAGCTCCTTGGATAGGACTCCTTATCCTTACTGACACGTTCCGTGTGGCCGTGTATACATGCATGTCTCGCGTAGTGTTTAACGCGCAGTGAAAATCCCTCACTGCCACATACTGGAGGAGGAAATTTTGTGCACCCCTCCAAACTCATTTCCTTGCGACACCGTCACAGTTGTACATATGCTAACGAATGTCACACGTTTGCTGTCAAGTAGCAAGCCTACTACCATTATGCAGCCTTCCGTGTGGAAACTACATTGCACCGACTCTCCCGAGACTGCTCCGTTGAGGCCCACTAATAGGTTTTCTCCCACAAAGGTCAGTCTACACACCCATCATAAGTGCAACAGTCACATTTCTGCGTTTCTTTAATATTTCGTACTCAATCTAAATTCGATTTGATGTTATCAGCTGAATTTAGTAGAGTTTTACCTGCTGCGCGCATCTTTTAGTTGAGACTAGATGTCAGACGCAAATGAAATAACTCTAGAACTGTCTTATACACTTCGGCAAGATCTGCGCTGAAAACGCTTCAAATTACGATAATTTCGCGCGACACGTTTACGAAACTTATATCGCTTATATCGCTGTTTAATTAAATATTGCGAAAAAAAAACCATCGTACGCATCCTATACGAGGTCACAGATTCCGAATTTCTAATAAATTCGAGAACTTAAAACCACTTCAGTGCCCCTTTAAGCGCAAAGAGATTTAAACGCAAAGATTATGAAAATGCCCCGCCACGGTGGTCTAGTGGCTATGCTACTGGGCTGCTGATCGGAGGGTGGCGGGATCGAATCCCGGCTGCGGCAGCCGCATTTCGATGGAGGCGAAATGATGAGGCCCGTGTGCTGTGCGATGTCAGTGCACGTTAAAGAACCCCAGGTGGTCGAAATTTCCGGAGCCCTCCACTACGGCGTCTCTCATAATCAATGGTGGTTTCGGGACGTTAAACCCCACAAAACAACAATATTATGGAAATAATCGGTGGTGCATTAAAAATAAAATAAGGGGGACGAGGGGCGTAGGCTTTACCTTTAAGAGTGGGTCGTGATAGGACTGTCGTGCCTCATTCGCGTCGCATTCTCATTCGTTTGCTATGCTCTAGTCGCGTGGGTGGTGTCACGAACCCCACACACACACACTTTTTTAAAATTTATACTGTTCGATATATGTCTTCTTTTTCATCTTGGTCGATGGTAGATGCTTCGTGGATAATTCAAGGCTAAAGTTCGATAAGAGTACTAGATTATTTTAGAATTATTTACAAAACTGTACAACAACTTTTCCTAAACAGCATCTGAAACACTTCTCGCAGGAGCGACCGTCGTTTCGTCTACACTCGTCCTTCTGCCAATCTGACCCATTTCCGGTCACCGTTCCCACGCCTCCGCACAACTGCACTATTCTTTCACCGCAGCAAGGTCGCCCCTTCCAGTTAGTGGCTCAAGCAGCTGCGCAGCGGGTTGTCAAAAGAGCAACAAATATAAAAGGAAGCAGGCATGCATTCCTCAACACATGCTCTGCGTTCGTCTTGCGTGGCCTACCTTGCGGTCGGGTACAAGTTGATGTCTATGCTTCATCAGTACTCGCCGATTAGGAAGGTTCAGAGCGCCCGGCACCAAGACACTGTAACGAATCCATCACACGAGTGTGAACAGCGACCGCGCATTGCGGCGCATTTTCCTTTAGCGCTGATGCCACTGCGCCGTCTGCCGGTATCTTCCTCGCAAAGCGTTGCAGTTTCCACGTAATAGAATTACAGTCCGAGCTAGCACGTTTACAGGTGTTAGTTAAATCACCTTTACGACTTTTCGGACCAATTTTTCTTCGAGAAAGTTGATTTGGTTCGCTCCAGTACTTGCGCCACGGTGTATGACCTGCGCGGTGTGTTCTGGATTGCCAACGGCGGTAGCAGTAACTAGATATGGCCATATCAGGTGAACGCCGACACCGGATATTCTGCTGTAGTTACAGTTATTCCGAAACAGCTCCAGTAACGCTCTCGCGGTAATAAATAATACTTCAGCGTGTCAAGATCCGGCACTGCGTATTTGTGCTAGTTTATTTCTTGAGGTTCTATAGAGTTCCAAATTTACGTTTAATTTTCGTGTTACGGCTCATTGCTTCAAAAGAGGTATCAGTCATCACTTTTTTCTTCACTCGACTCCGTATCGCTTTTACGGCTGCCCTTAGTTGCAAAACAAAGCGCTCTTAACCGAAAAGTAGCCAAACCGACATTTTCTGAACTCGCTAGTCTTAGGGTCACATTGTAGTCCTCCTAGGAGAATTTGTCACTTTGACCGTATCTATCTATCTATCTATCTATCTATCTATCTATCTATCTATCTATCTATCTATCTATCTATCTATCTATCTATCTATCTATCTATCTATCTATCTACGAGATTAGTCGTTCTGAGAGCGAAGCTGCTTAACCTCGGCAAAGTTCCGGCTCTCCAGAGGATGACATTATGGTGGTGAAACCAGAGCGCGTGCACTTCTATGCATTGCGCGGTCACGTTTTCTCTTGTGCTCATGCTCTCATCCCCTATAAATAACAGCGCATACAGTGTAGGAAGGGGGTGAGCAGGGGGTCAGGACAGGATAAGGAAAGCAGGAGGGGTCTGTGTAGAGCATATTTTAGTCTTGCACATTAAAATGTAGGAAGGAGTGGGAAAGAGGTCAGTGGGCGGAGGTATGATGCGAGAGTGAGGGTGCAGGAAAAGTTGAGGGGATAGCGGAGAGCGTAGCATAGCATATGTTGCAGCAAGGAGCGGGAAAATGAATTGCGGGTGAGGAGGACCGGTGGCAAAGCGAGAGAGATAGAGATTCTAGTTAAGGAAGTGAAGAAAATAGGGTGAAGAGTGCACGGTAACTGTCTCTCAGTGAGGACACATATCGTGCACACTTCACCCTATTTTCTTCACTTCCTTAGCTAGAATGGTGAGCGTGTGGAGGAACGATAGAGGGTGAGGAGGCGGGAAAGAAGGAGGGGAGATTGTAGCATTGTCCAGTACAGTATAGGGCAGCAAGGAGTGGTAAATGGAATTGAAGTTGAGGAGGAGAAGAAATAAAAGATAGGATATAGCATCGCACACTCTTGTACAGTATAGTGTAATAAGCAGCGGAAGTGAACTGAGGGTGAGCAGGAGGGTATGGAGGGGAAAGGGTAAAGCATAGCAAAGGCTTCTACATAAAGTGAAGTAGGAATAGGGAAGTGAGGTGTGGGACAGGAAAAGTTGGACGTGAAAGCAACTAGATGCGCTGTACCCTCAACTTCGTCAAAGCTCAAATCTACCAGCCTCGCTGCTTTGCGCAAGTTAGCCCAATGCTCACATTTTTTAAAAATATGTGGCTGCCTTCTCTACTGCGCCAACCTCAACGTATTTATGGGCCCATTTGCTTGTCTGCGTGAAGTCGTGGATGCAGTCACTTTGTTGCGTTGCTTGTTGGGACTCTGGGCCAGTCTAGCTGCGTTTAATGACATTTTCCCGCATTCCACAGCGCCCCCTGCATCTTTGTCTCATGCATAAGGGTAAAACATTATGTGAAACCAATACAACTGTGTGTTTAGAGCAAGTATGAACGATTTAGGGCAATTTTACCCTACTGCGCGAGAACTCTTGCAGCTGTCCTAATAACGCCGTGTTTAGAACATACGTTGAACGATTCAGAGTATATCGTACTCTACTGGTGTGGAAGAGCTCGGCAGAGCGGTCCCGACACGTGAATACGAATTCATTCGGAAGCAAGCCATGCAAGACAGAGCTTTGTGCGGGAAAAAACCGTCAACTGAAAAAAGTTCGAAAAGAAGCAAGGCCAGTTCCGCAGCAGTGAAAGCGGCACTACCTGCGGAGAAGGGATTTATTTGCCTGGGTTTTCGTTGTTTGTTTTCTATTTATACCTTTACATTTTGAAACTATTCTCCCCTAGTTTGAGCTCAGTACGCCACTCACTACCGTTATTGTGTGTCTTTTAAATTAATATACTAATCTAGCTTGACCTAAAGTTTCCTAATCTGAATTAATTTAGTTTATTTTTAACAATTACTAATCGTTTTTACAACAATTTATCGGTATATCTAAATTTCTGCACCAGCCGTGGAATAATTGGTCTGTGCTTCCCTCTTCTTTGTCATCAATGATGATGATGATGATTATGGTTCGGTTAGGAAAGGACCCTAATTTCTGCAGCCCACGTAGGGAGCACGGCTAAGCGTCCGGGGGGGTGGGGGAAAGGGAGTGAAAGAGATAGAGAGGAGAGAAAGGCCGTAGTGGAGGGCTCCGGAAATTTAGACCACCTGGGGTTCTTTAACGTGCACTGACAACGCACAGTACACGGACCTCTGGCATTTTCGCCTCCATCGAAAATGTGACCGCCGCGGCCGGGATTTTGTCATCACTTTTTAGGAATTATTTTTAGATGCGAAGCAGCTTATGGTCCGGGCTACGTCACTCCCTCCCTCCATCCATTCGCCGTGCGGCGTCCCCACCCGCACTGCGCATGCGCATCCTCCTCCCCGTCCTCTCCTTGTCTCATCTCCGCTCCTCTCGGCATTCCTCCTCTCCTCTCCGAACGGCGCGCGTTGACTATGGAAACACTCTTACTTCGATGAACGCTTTACAGCTCGCAAGGAAGGAGAACGCGCCCTCGCCTGCGAGAGGCAAAGTTGACGCAGGCAGCGTCTACTAGCGTCAAACCGATGCAAACGCGGTGTGTACCCTCCCCCCACCGAGCTTCTTCGCATCGCCTCATGGTCCCCTTTAGCGGGGGATGGTGTAATTTCTTTTGCTTAATTCGGCCTCTCAAGCTATTAATTACCCTTCATTTGTATCTTTTGATGTTTTATACTGATCCGCGTAATTCTAACCATCCTTATTCTGGGTTCATTTTTACTGGTATTGATCAGTCGTTAGCATGCTTTGGCCTTGTTTTCAGCTGCTGTTTTCTGAGCGTGACTGCGACATGAGATGGCCTTAACCGCCGACAGCATGGGGCCCTGAAGTACTCCGCACTTGAAATGTTTATGCTAAGGGAGGTGGGAATAGGTCGCATGTGTAAACATGGTGAATCGAAGGCTCTGCGTGGAACTGCTCAAATGTCATCCTCTGCCTTTCACATGACTTGGCAATTAACTTGATTCGACAAGTCATTTCAGCTGTATTGTTGCTATTATTGTTGCTTCGTCTTAACTTCGCAATTGCCTGTAAGAGAAGAAATTTGAGAGAAACTCGCCAAAGTCATGCCGTCTACTAAGCACGAGGGTTCTGAAGATCCGTATAACGAAGGTAGTTGCCATTGCCGTTGAACGATGTGAGTGGCAGAGTACGACATCGCAATTTCTGGTGAAAACTTTTAACGTTATGAACGCAGAGGAGACCTGCACACAGCGATATCTGGTATTTATGTCTTTCTTTCTCTCTGCCTCAAACACCGAAATATAAAGTCACCCCAGCTTTCGTATGAAAAGTTCGTGATTGCAAGCCGTACAATAAGTTCTCCATTAATGTGAGCTTGCATAATACTTTCTTTTAGAGAAAGTTAGACAAAGTAATGGCAATATAACTGTTTAATGTCGAAAAGCTTCTGAGGCAGCCTTGTGTCACGTTTCTATTAACAGCAGACCTGTTCTAACGCTGGGCTTGTCGTCCATAAGGTGTGGCATAGTGTCATGCTCCATGCGGAGCGTTGTCTCGTTCTCGACCCGCTACCCAGTGTCACGGTGGACCCACAGCTTCCCTAACCCCACAGATTACGCGAAAGCAAAAGAAAAGAAAAACAAAGAAACAAAGAAATGCAATTATGATAGTCTCGGGTGTCGCGTAAGATCCGAAAAAAAATCATAAAAGACCGCAAAACAAACACAGGAGAACGAAAGCTCCGCTGTTTCAGCAATTTCGTTATGAGTGGAGCTGGATTTAGCTTTTCATTTTTCTGTCGTTTCCTTTTATGGCTGACAACGTTACTACCAAGGCGCCGCTCGTTGGTACGCTGCAGTCGGTGCCAAAACGAAGGCAGTACAAGCAGCTGCGACTTCAGCGACTAGTCAACGCCAAAAAACTGCGTTTTCATCGCGAATGATGGCGGCCATGTTTTCTGAGGCAACATATAATCTAGGTCCAGTAGACGAGGCCTTGTGCCAAGAGCTCCCATCCGCAGGCTAACGTTATATATATAGGGAAACCGCGTACCCCTTGCGAAAGCCTTTGATCGTATACTTGCGTTGTTCTTTTTTGAGCCACTGCCTGCCTTTCGCGGTTGCCGTCTACGCATTTACAGTAGCGTTTACTACGGCGCCGTAAACAACCTTTATCATCGTTCTCGCCTTTCGAGGCCGTGATGAGATGTTCCGGTGCGAGGGCTCTCCTTTCGTAAGTAAACGTTATGCATTTTGTTCGCTGTTTTCCCACGCCGTCAGACTGTGTCTCGCACGTCGGGAGTAATAACTTTTTAAGAGCTCCGTCTCGAGCTTCGTGGACGAACAGAGGGAGGTTTTTCCCCAAAACAAAAATACACCGGCCACCATATATGGATACGTATATTGGATAGACGCAACGCTGGTTATTATTCCTGGTACGTCGCGCGCAAGCTCTAAAGCAAACAAATCCTGCAATTTGCAGAGCCACACCAATAGGGGTGCAGTAGAAGCCAGTGTCGTGGACAGCGAAAGCAAAAATAAAGACTTAATTGGACTTGCAATTGAAATTTAAGATTCGCTTAGAAACATCGTTTAGTAGAGAGTTCCAGAAAATCCGCCAAATCCCCGTATTTTTACATCTCATCTTCCCCGAAGTGCTTGTTATCGTCTATCCGAAGAGGCGCTTAACTTAATGGAGACTGAACGCTTTTTGGCTTCTTTACTGATCGTGGGACGCCACATTGTATCCAAATTTTACAATACATGAAGGTGCTGGCCCAGCGGCATTCTTCGCAGCTGTGCACACACATGCCTGTAAAGTATTTAGCGATTGAATCCTTAAATGTAGTGCGTCTTTATTTTCGGAGACCCCAATTTCAGCACCACTACACGCCCTTGCTTTCAGGGAAAACTGTTTCTGTTTTCGGAAAGTTATAACTGATTAGGAATATTGGCGTGCAGCGCTTGTCTTCATCTACTTTTGTAATGCGCGATTACTCGCATAATGGGTTGAAGGGTCACAAATGCGATCCGAACTGTTCGAAAAGTCATTCTGCCAAGTAATTATGTCATCACGGGATATAGTGACAGCTGCGACATCTTTTCGAAACAATTATTTGACTGTGCAGCAACCTACTTAACAAATTCGACGTCAGTGGGATATATTTACGAAAAGAGGACGTCAAGAACACCAGGTGATGACGCCATCTTGACGTAATCACTTCGTCGTGTAATGACGTCCCGATGACATCACCATAGAAGGTTACACGATGTCGTTACGATCTCTGTCTAGGTGGGCTCAGAGCCCGAGCCCTCGAGGTGCCAAGCAAGCACGCTACCTCCAGCCCGCGTCTGTCGCGGTGGTACAGTACTTGTGATGATCGCCTGCTGGCCCGAAAAACGCTGGTTCGATCGCAGCCGCGGCGGTTGCATTTTTGGTGTAGGGAAAAATCGTATAAATCCACGCACTGTGAGTCTTTAGGGCACTTTAAAAGTTCCCAGGTGGTTGAAATTTCCGAAGCCCTGCACCACGGGATGTGCCTCATCATCATATCTTGGCTTGGGCACGTAAACTCCTCGCAATCAATTTTTAATTACGTGAAGTCTAAGGCGACAGTTTAGATATGGCTCGATAAACGTACGCCGCCTGCGTGCTTCACGGCACACGACGAATCGCAGCTTTGTGTCTGCCTGCAGCAGGTTTCACATTTTAACGAGCAAACAGCCTTATACACGCGCTTCTGCGAACTTCGCTTCGTTCCTGCGCCGCTGAAAAAGAGGAGCTAAGCGCGAAACAGATGCCGTACTGTAACCTCGTACTTTATTTCTCCGGCGTGGCTTTTGCGAGCTGTCGAAAACATGCGCTAATGGTCGCCCTTACACGCTGCAGCGATAAAGCGTGTAACCTGGGAATTTCTGAAAACTTAGCGTTCAGGCAATGCGAAATAAAAAAGCGTGCCATGCCACATTTACACAGTGTATTTCAAATTTTCACTGGTCCTCCACCGAAAAAAGTTGGTATTGAGCACCATTAGAGATAAATACTGTGCGTATCATTATATCTGTATATAAAGCACCATGTAGAGCAGATTCACTTGTTCAACAACGGTGGTCAGTGGCCTTTGTTACTCCAATTTTAACACTGGCACAGTGCAAATGCATACCTTACATACCTTACAAATGCATTTGCACTGTGCCAGTGTAAATGCGTATCTGATGCAAATGCACATCAGATATCATTCGTTTCATTGCTTTGACGCAGTGTGCAGACTCCTGGAGAGGGGCGTTGTAGCAGTGCTGGGACCTCGGACATATGAAGCGGCATGTCTGGTCGGTAGCGCCTGCACTGGGCACCGTGTCCCGCACGTCTACTTGTCCCAGGAACTTCAGGATAGCGGAGGCGTCCACGCGACTTCGGCGTTCCTAAGCGTCGCACCTTCTCCACTAGAACTGTACCAGGCGCTCCGATGTGTGGAAAGAAGAGATCCACAGTTGGTTTTGCTAGAAAAAATTTTGTCGAAGCGCCGGGAGTCAATAATGACGAAGAGGTGGAGTGCCGCGCTTACCTGCTCTTCTGTTTTGGCCAACTTTGGTTAATAATTACACAAGCTATACTAAGGTTAGGTGGCTGAAACTTTTTAAAGTAAATACACGCATGTTTTTACTTGTGATAAATTATTTTTGCTTTTTATAGGGATTGTACTTATTTTTATAAAAATCCTCAAAATCAGCCTATGAAGCATTTTTCTGTCCACTTTGCGGGCTTATATCTCAAAAAAGGCTTGTGGCAGAGCAGCGAAAATTCATCATTACGTTCTAAGCATACTCTTTTGTCAAACTGCAAAAGCTTATATTTATATAACTTTTCAATAATTAGATACGGGCGGGCGAACTTCAAAAAAATACCGAACAGTGGAAATTTCTGAAGAAAATTAAAAAAAACCCCATTTTTGATATATTTTAAACTTTGTACACTTATTCTCCTTCACGTTGGCTTTCACAATCACCAAAAACATGTTGCATAATTTTGTTCCACTAGGAGTTACAGGCCGTCAAATTAGACCCTTACGCAATGATAGGCAATTGTTGTTGATCCGGCTTCTTGCCCGCTGAGTGTATAGAATGAAAACAGAATTAAATTTCTGGCCCTTAAGAGGCCAGCAGCACCGAAAAAAGGTGTCAGTGGCACCGATGACGTCAATTTAGACATGATTTGGTCACCCGTGCGGCCATGAGTGCGGGGCTACCGAGCAGGTGCGCGCGCCCCCAGATGCTCTCTGTAAGAGAGGCACAGTCAGCTCCTTTTCGCCTCCTGAAACCAAAAGTGTTCGAAACATTTCTTGGATAACTTCAACGCGTGTGAATTAAAGATTCGCTATCCATTCTGTCTTTTTTCGCACCACAGTTAGGCCCTAATAACAAGGCGGAGATGGAAGCAAGATCAAAACACTATCAGGTAGCTATGAGCGCTCGCTTCACGCACGCGGTCGACAGCTGCCGCCGCCGCCAGAGAAACAGTGCACCGCCACTTGTGGTCAGTATAACGCAAGAACGTGGCACTCCAGGGCCAAAGCAAGATATAGAACGCCAAAGGAAACAAAAGCAAAACAATTGGTAACCGGACGCGCGCACCTATCTCAGATGGAAGACAACCTGCCGGTTTACTCCAAGGTGACATATGTGAGTGATGAAACCGCCAGTCATTTAAAAAAAAAAAAAAGATAGTTCGGAAAGAGCTGTTGTCCCAGTACCCAATGGTTATTCTCAGCAACTGGACACGGGAAAAACGCGTGCGATGGAGTCGGAGGTCCCTTCAAGCATCAGGCAATGCTCAACAACTTGAGGACAAACCCTGAAAGTGCAATTCGTACAGCCAGAGACTTTGCAACCATTTTCTCAGAGAAACTGAAAGGGCTGCATCTAATACACCTTGAAGAAAAAGAACTTGTTGCCTTCCACGAGTTAAAGAAGGAAGAGTGGATGAGAGTACCCGCGTTCCATGGTGTTGGCATGCCTGACAGCTATCCACGTCAACGAAAGCATCTCCTGGTTTGTACGTGGCACGAATAGCCGGGCCTGCTTGGAAGGAGTTACGTGTACATGAAAGAAGAAATCTGAACTGTCTAATCAATCGAATAAACTCGATTTCAGCCCAGAAACATGAATTAATGAAGCGGTTCTTCTTGACCTCCACAAATTTTCCATTTTGCTAAAGGTTCTTTGGAAAGCGCTCCTTGCTTATTGCATTTTTATCCTACCTTTCATTTTTTTTTTTGCCGGGCAGGGGGGGGGGGGAATCTAAGCTACGCATTGAGTTCTTACTGCCTTTTTGCTGAGGTAAAGGCGGAAAATATCTGTCTGCGCTACGACACCGCGGCGTATCAAAGAACCCCACGCCTACAAAACTGACCCCTAATCATTCAGTATTGTGCTCCTCACAGCTAATATGCAGCGTTCAGACGTAAATGACCGGGCACATTATCATGCCAAAATTTGAAGGCCGTACGCGATCACAAATGTCAGAATAATCAGACGTTCATGGTTCGCTGAGTCTTCCATAAGGGTATAATTTGACGGCCTGTAACTCCTAGTGGAACAAAATTATGCAACATGTTTTTGGCGATTGTGAAAGCCAACGTGGAGGAGAATAAGTGCACAAAGTTTAAAAAATATCAAAAATGGGGGTTTTTTTTAATTGCCTTCAGAAATTTCCACTGTTGGCTGTTTTTTTTGAAGTTCGCCCGCCCTTATCTCTTTATTGAAAAGTCATATAAATATAAGCTTTTGCAGTTTGACAAAAGAGTATGCTTAGAACATAATGCTGAATTTTCGCTGCTCTGCCACAAGCCTTTTTTGAGATATAAGCTCGCAAAGTGGACAGAAAAATGCTTCATGGGCTGATTTTGAGGATTTTTATAAAAATAAGTACACTCCCCATAAAAAGCAAAAATAATTTATCACAAGTAAAAACATGCGTGTATTTACTTTAAAAAGTTTCAGCCACCTAACCTTAGTATAGCTTGTGTAATTATTAACCAAAGTTGGCCAAGACAGAAGAGCAGGTAAGCGCGGCACTCCACCTCTTCGTCATTATTGACTCCCGGCGCTTCAACAAAATTTTTTCTAGCAAAACCAATTGTGGATCTCTTCTTTCCACACATCGGGCAGCAATATATAAAATTTTGAAATAAATTTAAGAGGGTGACCAGCCATGCTTTGTTCGATCTTACGTGGAATCGCCCAGGTACGACTTAAATCTCATTGGTTATCCCAGTGTCTCTACACATGTCGCCAGTTCTCAAGCATTTCTGGTGCATCACGAAGAAATGCTTTAGGGCCTATAATCCGTCCAGACGGGATACGTGAGCCCTGAGGCCTGTGTAGACTAACTTCAACATGCCGGCAGCTCAGCAGCACTATTACGACATCGCCGTGAAACAATTCATTTCACCTAAATAAGTCCTTCGCTTAAGTACGCTTGATAAAGGGCAATGTATTAATAAATTAATCCCTGAATGCTACTTTTCTAGCGGCTTGCGCATTACTGCTTCTGCCTGGCTGATCGTTAGCAGGCAAACTTCCATGTAATAGCACACTGTCTGCATTACGAATTCGCCACGAAATCGGTGTTCAAAAAGGAAAAAAAACTGCATAACTCAACGTCAGCATATGCAGCCACGCTTTGCTTATAATAGCTGAAAGCTAACGCTGGAAGCGCTTTGCAGTCTCGTGAGAATGTATCACGCGGTGCTTCTCGCCACAATGGTATTTCCCGAATTGCGGCCGCAATCATACATGCGAAGAGCGTGCACGGACAGCGTAGCGAAACATTCCATTAACACTAGCCTGTGAAACGATTGTTCGGGAATTCTGGTGCCATCAATATCGTGATTTTATGTTCAGTAATTAAAAAAGAAAGTGAAGGACAAAATGGATTTCTAAATATCCTGCACAAGCTAAGAGCACGTGGAATTTCTAAAATCTAAGTTTTCTGCACGTACTCTAGCCATGCTGGCTCAGCACCATTTTCGTGAACTCTATCTGTGAAGCACGCATACTCCTTTACCGATATGTACCACTTCTTTACCGATATGTACGTTTACCAGCCGTTAGCAGGTGCCGTCATATCTGTGACGTCGCTCCTGTTAGTGCCAGAACCTGAGGGCGACTTGGCCACCTGCATTTTCATATTGCGCATTTGATGGCTCTCCAAGCGTCTTGTGTAGCACAAGTCGAGCTTTTGGCATTGTAGGATGGTAGGTCACTAATATCAGAAATGCCGTGTTTTAGTCGACTGTCCACTCAAAAATGAAGACATTCGGAGGAAACTAAAGACGCAAGCAGACAAAGCTGTTTTGTTTTCCACCAATGCAGCCCCCCACTATTAATGATAAATGCAGGCCGAACGAAGTCATTTTCCTCCTATATGAAGATTCATCCTATATGAAGATTTCTATTTTCAAAGTAACCTCGAGGCCTAGACCTCGAGGTTACTTTGAAAATAGAAAGAAGCGCAGAATTCTTCTAAGCGTGACGTTTATGCCATCGTACCTATAGTCTTCGTACGGGTGGCTTTAATGATCTGCACCCAATGCATTGTAACATGACACTGGGCCTGAGAGCAACTGTTCTTGTTTGTTTTCCTTTGCGAAAACAAACAAGGGGTATAGTGTTGCTGGCCCCAAACTCAATGCTTTCACAATATATATCATTTTTCTTTCTGGGATTTATTGAAATAGCATTGCATCACTGCGAACTACATTGTTTTAATCATTGCAATTTTTGGAATCCTTTGGCAACTACTTCCACTGCTGCGCGGAGGCCATGCGAAATGTGCGTGGTGCGGACACGTGGGCGGAACAGTATTCTTCGCTTGTAACCGACTACAGTATTCTATCTGAACTGGGCTTCGCTGCTAAGAAGAGTAAAAATGAGAGTAGAACAGCTTAGGCAGTGCTCGGCTTCTGAACACATTAAGCCGCAGGCATATGCGTTGCCTTGGCGTCCATTACGAGGAACTTTCTGCCCTTTGGAGATATTACGAAGAGGACAGGATATGTAGCCAGGGATTAGCGTGAAGATCTTCCGATGACCGTGTAAGTCTCGGACTTCAACAATAGTGTGTTTCAGCGGAACGATTTCAAGCTGGAAAGAAGGGAGCGTTTAAGGCACACTGAAACGCAAAACATTCTTTTTCTATCAGTAAATACCCCTCAACGACGCCAAAAGCACCAATTTTACAGCAGGAAGGACACCTGGCAAGTGAGAGAGCACGTAAAAGAAAATTACATTCAAGAAGCTGCTTGGATGTTTGCACGCCAACACATCAAACTTTTTCAAGGCGCCTGTTAGGGGCAACGTAATAATCCTTGCACAAAAAAAAAAAGAAGAACTGCGTTATGTTCTTCGGTGGCGAAGGACATAACGTACCAACCTTCAGGCAAGACAACTGCGCCAATGTGGGCAAAATACTATAGAAGGCTCTGAGATCCACGGCTTCGTGCCTGCGTTGACATGTAGAAATTTCTACGCGAACTTCAAAAAATTAAAATTTCTGCCTCGCTTTCTCCATTAATATTGAACCCATGGAGCGAAATCCGCGACAATTGAGCTGTCGAGGAGCATCCGATCAGTAGAAATTGACTGGGTGCTTCACTGTAGTGTCCCTTTAATGTAGGACACGCTGTCGGTAAGGTTTCCATAATACTTCTATGTGTAGAGCACGCATGTCACGCATAGAACATGAAAGATTGCTTGCCTGCGACCGTAATCTTGAAAAACTGATTGGAGTTTTCTAGCGCTCAGTGGCTGAGTGTATAGGTTGCCGCACCACACTGGTATTCGCTTCGCGGGTACGTTTGACCAAGATATATGTGCACCATCGTGTTCTGTTGTACGGGATAATTTGTTGCCACCATAATGTTGTCCACTTATGGCTGGCCGTAAATTAGCTTTCATATAATATTTCTTGGCCACCTTCAGAACAAACGTTATTCAGTTGTGATTTACCTAAAAGAGGAAGGCGAAAGCACTCGCAATTTGTCATTGAAAAAGTTAAGGCACACCGCCCCATCTCACGCCCCCTAACTCAAACTTTCACCGAACTCCATTTTCTGTATAACTGTTGTACATATACATCCAACATTCCCTTAAAATAAATTTATTAATAATCGTAGCGTTCCAATGCTTCGACAATGTGCGCTTTAAAGTCGCTGGTGGCCCGACTTTGCCATCGCAGACAACACGCATATATTCTCAGCCACTCAAGCCTAGTCGCGATGTTCATCCACAGCCTCGTATGTGGCGCGTGCAATGGGACTAAAGTTCCTCCCGCATTTATCTCCAAGTGCCCCGGTTACATTTCAACCAATCCCGTAATATTTTTCGCCAGGTTGTCTAATCTTACTATAACGCATTTCTAAGTTTACGGCTGCAAATTTATTGTTTCCCAATGCCTCCGCGGCATTACACGGGACAACAGAAAACTTACTTACGCGTTACATAACCTGGTGTACTACATTTCTTGCTAAGCGTCAATAAAACCTTCGGCTCCTGAGCTTCCCTATCCATTTACCCTATATCCTCCTAAATTCCGAGGTTATGTCTATCGCTGTTTCATTCCGCAGCCCGTAGCACTATAGAGGTCTTTGATAAAAATAACTGCGAGCCTCCATATATCTTTTGTTTAATGGTACCTATACGTTGCAGTAATTGACTACAAGGGAATGATACCGAAGGCGCGCTGCTGAGAGTGTGCTGTGGAGTGCGGCAAGCGCATTAATCTGCAGTGCGTGCTTTTACAGTTCTTCGATTCTCCTTTTATCGAGAGTGTGCTGATTCAGTGAAGCGGTGTCTATGCTTCTCTCTTTATCGAATTCTCAGCGCTGGTGCGCCTGCGCGGACTCTTGCACTTGACTCAGTCCGGCGGGCTTCCTATTCCGGTGTCGCTGCGTCTACTTCCGGACAAGACGGACCCACGGATAGTGCTGCGAGAGATTGCGAAGATGGGAGAGAATAACCTCGTGCTCGACCTGGCCACCGACAAGCTCGCCGACTTTTTCAGACATGTGCGAGCACTCTTACGTTTTGTGTGCGTGTGTGTGTGTGTGTACATGTAAACTGACGTTATTTCTGCACTTATCCTTACTACAGTGACGCGTGGGACCTATTTTTGATGTTTTTGTCACACCGTCAACCAGTCCACTAGTTCTGAGTCACTCCGTTTCGGATACACGTTACTTCCTAAGATAACCAACCACCTGTAGTGACTGCACATTTTTCTTCCGTAATAATTCTCCTTCGAAGGCAACAGGGTACTGTGCAATGAGGAGTAGAGTACACTGAAGCGCCTGAATTAAGCAGTTTTATTTTTACATGTTGAAATTAGATACAGTTCTGCTTTGTTATGCACTTGTTTCACGTGTGCACGTAGGCGTGTTTTACGTGTGCGTTACCTAGCTTTCCTTTTAGATACGTACTTTGGAAGCAGTGTTAAAATATATATGGTGCTAGTAGAAATTCTAACTCATAATTCGCTCTCGTCATCATTTTAAGGATTCGGGGTCCGAGTGTTCATTGTTCGCTAATCTCTTTTCAGGCACAAAGAATTGGAATCGTCAATGAGTACTACAACTTCATCGTCACGTCATTGGTAAGCATATGCTGGCCTTATTTTTGAGACGAGCAGATGAACACACAGCGCGACAGGAACGTGGACAACGGAAACTAACGTACGTGACGGGACAGGCGCTGAATTTTGACCACACTATCATTCGCTTCTTCATGTGCTTCCCGTTTCAAGAACGTTTAATTTATGCAGCTTCACACTTATATATTGGACACCCATCTAGTTTTTAAGCTGCATAAGAAAAAAAAAGAAATCTCGAACCTCAAAGACATAGGTTTCCAGAAACGCTGCTCTCACACACTGCCTCGTTTCAATTTACAGTGGAGCGTGGTTTTTACTCAAGCTTCGTGCGTCGCAATGCTACAGTCTGGCCACCGAGTGTCGCTGTGGACTTCTTTTAGCTGCCATGATGTCGTGCGGTCATAGCCATCAGGCTGTCATTCTTTTCTTTCTTTTCTTTTTTGATTGTGACGAACAGCCTGAACTAGCTCATGTGATGCAGAGTGCTGCTGTCGGCCTGGTCGTGGTACCAAAAATAAAAAAAATCGCGTTATTCGCAACACCTTCATTTGTTATACACCGAATTCGGCACGGAAAAGTTGACACACATGTACAACGGGACTGATAGGTCATTACGTGATTAGCTTAACGGGCGTGCCATTTAAGTTAGAAACATTCATAAGAAGTTTTTGTGCGACACATACGCACTTTACATATCAGACATCAATTCAGCGAGACGATAGCTGTATAGTAAGTGCCTCATTGTACAATAACACCGAGCGCTATCAAACCAATCTGATATTGTGTTGTGATATTGTGATATTGTGTTAACCAGCACCTCCACCACTTGTGAGGATGCGGTTGTCACGGTGTATTTATTAGGCCTCGATGATGCAGCGAACCGGCCGCGCCCAAAGCACCGAACAGACTACAGATGCTTACCCACACCCGATGAAGAAGAAGCCCTTGTGATGATGATTATGTACAGATGACGAAGAGGGGCCTTTTAGGTGCCCACACTATTGTGGATGTGAAAACCAGCGTTGCCCCTATTTCTTTTAAAAGGTTGCAACAAATGTATACTTTTCTTGAGGAACCTACCTCGTGCGTTATTAGAGACATATTGTTGCATTAGCGTACTAAACAGCGACGGAAGACGTTTGCATTGGATAACTCGACTTGCCGTGACGGCAATAGCCGTGTTTTTAAAAGCGTTAATAAAACGGCCAGAAAGCGATGCTTGCACCGGTTTGTCATGGGTATCATTATGACGCGTCTTGCCTGGACTTGGCGTCTCTTAAATATCGAACATAAATTGGTGGTAACAAGAAGAAAAGGAAAAACAACGGAAATATTGCATTTGCACAGGTGGAAGACTGGAGGCATGTAGAACATACTACCACTATGTCGGGCAGGACAGTCTGCCTTTCGCTGATTTTTTGTTTTCTCATCTAAGTAGCGGCTTGGCGCAGGACCTACACACTGTGGACCTCACGGACCTACAGAACTCGGGGACCAATTTGACCGGTTTTCTACTTCTGAAGAGAGAGCTCTGGGAACAGGACATTGAAGCTGTACGCGAGAAGTACACGAAAAGCGGCGTGTACCCACTATTTTTGGCAAATCGGGTCTTCTCGAAGCACATAAGGGTGAGTCGTTTAAGCACCGTGTGTCGGTAATTCGCCAGTGTATAGCTCAAGGACTTTGTCTCCCTTTGCTAAATGATGGGAGCCGTTGCAGCCATGTCACAGCGGGAAATGTTGCAAATATACAATTTTCCTCAGTTGTGATTGTTCCTCATTATCTCTAACTGTCTTGTGTGCGTAATCGAGGCAAGTGGCTGACGGAATCGAACCTCATTAGGAAATTGGACAATTGATCAGGGTTGAATACATGGAAAGTGCAGAGGAAAACACTAATGGTAATACCGCAGTTGAAGTCGAATACGTTTAACGTCACTTCATTCAGTATTTCTCATGTTGAACTATTTAGCACGCCCTTGTAAATCGCACGAATATTGTGAAGGCACAGCGCCACGTTTGCGAGCAGGTACGCAGCACCAGACGGGCGTAGGCCGAGCCTCCATTTTTGTTTCTACTATCACGGAAATCACTTCTCTATTCGGTAATTATTTCCTTTTTGAGGAAACACTGCCAGTTTGCAGCAAGTGCTGCCAGATGACGCATTGAATCTGATCACAACTGCAAGAAGCCACAGAGAACAGATAGCGGCCAAGATCAGTGTGAACAAAAATATAGATGTTCACGCTTCACAATGAAGGACCACCTACAAACGCCATAGTGGAGCTAGCGAAACTCTATAGGGCAGCCACCAGGTCACCATATCCACCTAAACGCCATAGTTCCACCTGAACACATAGTGCTGCCACCTAACGAAGTTAAACGTGTAGTTAGCGAAAAGCGAGATTCTAGTCTATAAATGAAGTGCAGCGAAGCGAGCAGTCTTCGTCATCGCTCCCGGAAGACAAGCCACAGACATATCGACCGCTTTTCTAATTAAGAGACAGTAACGCGAAAATTTGAAAGTTTGCCGAACATTTCATAACGAGAAGCTGGAGCCGTGATGTACATGCATGCTATCGTGTGACACTGAGTTAACTGCGTAAAATAGTTGTTCTAACTCAGCGCAACGTGAACAGGGACACAAAGACTGTCATAACCTGTTCCGTGATGTGGTCCGGGCCCTGCGGCGCTGCCTATTAACGTAAATTAAAATATTTGCTTCTGTCGTTAGTGTTGAAAAAAGTAGTAGTGACCCCGTTATATTGAGCAGAAAATTTTGATCATGTTTTTGTTTTATAGAAGAGGCTAAAATGAGTAATATAATAGGGTGCATCTTCGCCATGAAGGTAAGCGCGCGCCTACCGCGCAAAAAAAAAAAAACGGTGGGTGGAATTTCTAAAGTGTCACCGTCTTGACGCCACACAGGAATTTTGTGCATCACAGCCACACTCGCAACTTAACTAGCGTACCGAGTTTTTCTGGCAACGCCAGCTGCTAGTCGGGCGAACGACAAACTTGAGTTTCTTCATTGTCATAAGCAACAACGTGGTACTTCGTGTAATCATCAAAGTGCTGCGACGTCTTTTATCACTGATGTTCAGTACAGCGTTAGCTGCACCTTGTAATGCGCTAATAATGAAAAGCATTGCTGACATCAAATTTGGGAAAAAGAACCATCGCAAAGTTGCATAGAACTTTAAAAGCACCCATCAATTAGCATTTCGACTCTAACGATGCAGCTGTTGCTAGGTGGCACACTGCTACGTGGCATGCACAGGCAGTTCGACACGTACTTGGCTAGATCCGTAAGGTTTTGTCGTGGACTGCACTTCAATGTAAGCGCACTACTGCAAAACGTCCCGCTGTTTCCGTCCAGACAGATGCGGCTCTTACTCAAGATGCGCTGAACATTATCGTGCGAGCCATCCAAGGCCTAGCCAAGGCCGGCGCACTGAATGTGTCATCCAGGGTGAGCTGCCATAGAAACTACGCCGCGAGGAACTGGACGCAGCCCAACATAGTCGAAGATGCCATAAAGAAGGTAAGCTACAAGTCTAAAGCGCATTTGTAATAGTAGGCGTGCGTAGTTTGTAGCACCTTAAAGCTTCACTAAAGTTAAAGTATATGGTCTGTACCAGAGTGATCCTTTGTGCCTTTGCTGCCCTGGCGCCATAAAACTATCAACTCACTCTGTTGCCACGGGGATAAGAACAACCCGAGTAGTGTAGATATTATGTTCGCACAACATATGCAAGGAAAGACAGCAGCAGAGAAGATCGCAGAGCATCAGCACGAGCGCTGCTCTGACCGTCGTGTTCACCATCTTCTTGGTGCATTCGTCCAGGCTCGGCAGAATGCGTCGCTAACTGTGCGGTAATAGCGCGCAACAGTATCAATGTGATATGGAGCAGTCAATTTTTGTAAATTTTCATGAACATATCCAAAATTGGCAACCATAATTCTTTGAACTACGAAGGCAGGTGCAAAGTTATGTCTTGCCCTCATTCACAATAAACAATAGAGAGTTTTAGTTTGTCCGTAAACTTCTTTGCGTTTGCGGATACCGGTTTACCGTGCGTGTTTACGGTTGAACTAGAACTGCTAGCGCCATCTATTCGCGGTTTGCTTAACTACAATGCATTCGATTTTCTTTTTAGTAGCGTGAGCGTTTTCTTCGAAAGAGGTAATGAAAGTACTCAGAGTAAATTATTCTCTCATGTCCAATGTTTTACCCTAGGAGTGAAGCAAAACGGGCAAGCAACAATAATATTAGCTGTTTGTGTGCCTGGTTAGGTTCCGCATCATCAGGTGTCGCCACCAGCGCTGCTGGTAACGTACACTTTCCCGGTAAACCGCTATCCGTAAACTTGAAGAAGTTTACGGACAAACTAAAACTCTCTAATAACTAAATTTTCAGTGTCCCTCTCCTGATACTTTTTATTTTGTTTTTCTACATGCGAGCAATCGACCAATCTCCGAAATGTGTTCAGTTGGCAAACGACATGGAGTTCATATACGTACCTCATCATCTCAACGCCTAAATTTTCTTGATGTATTGTCTAAACGCAGAAACACGTTGGGCATTTCGCGACAAGCCGAACCTCATATTTCTGAATTTGTTGGCGGAAGCATTTCTTAATCGACAGCGCCACTCGCGCGTGCCTCACATAGTTCAAGGAAAGCGACAAATCCACGAATATGTGGCTACGATAGAAGCAAGGATCGCGAAGAACACATCTAATGTACTAAATTAGCATATGTCCACAGAAAGCTTCCACTAAGGAACCGCCATATACAGCGAACGTAAATACGCCAGCCTAACTTCTACGATAAAGGCACTAAAAACACACGTCACATTAATGAGAATACCAATCGAGAGCCCGAAGCGTACATGTCCGAAGGGCTCTTCTTGACAATGGTTGGTCAATATTTATTTTCCATACGATAGCTTATCGGAGTAATCGCCTTGAAAACACATAACCTAAAACAGAGCAGGGAAATACTGTTTTGCGAACGCGCATTAGTAAGCGGCTAACATCTATGCATGGCGAGTACAGCCAATTTACGGCTCTATGTATGAGGAGCCAAGGCACAATGTTGTCTCAAGCTGGAGGATAAGCACGTGGATAATATATCGATGCATAAAGATGACGCTGCAGCACTGCATTATAACACCCTTGCCTCGTTTCGTTCTTTGAGTTATTGAAGGGGGGGGGGGGCGCTAATGGACGAATACGTTATGCACGTGCTCAAGCGATTAAGAAAAATATTCTGCGCACGTTTCTGTTCTTCAACAAAATCATAAAGACGACGGGGAGGTGGCTCAGCTTTCACAACAACGAAGACATTCAATTACGTCAGTTCCTCGGAGATGCGAAGGGAAAAATGGGGAAAGAAACGCGGCTTTTATATGCACACTTCCGCAATTGAAAGTCTGCAATGGCAATGTTTTTTTTAATGTCCAGCGTTACGTGAAGAATAAAGATGGAGAGAAAGAGGAATACAGTGTTTTGTTTTTGTGTCCTTCCATTGTGCGGTCGTGCGCTGCAGATACGTGGTGAATAAAATCAGCTGCACTTCACCATTCAGGAAGTGTTGTCGAACTGTAATGTCGCTTATCAACGGCTTTCGTGGGCGACGAACAGTGATGTTCCGCCTGATCAATGGTTTTTCCGTGAAACGTACAAACTTGCTTAGCATCGACAAACTTCCGCTATGAGAACGTTCCCGAAAGACGCTGGAGTTTGCGCTCTGAGGCTCGCGTTTTTTTTCTTTCTTTCTTTTTGCAGACACGTTTCTCGGGCCTTACTGGACCTGTATGGCTCGACGCTACAGGCCACCGGAGAAACCTGTCCCTGCACGTGGCTCAGCTGAAGCGCGCGGGACTGACGTCCGTAAGTGGTGTCCTCGGTTTGTAGAGCGGACGACACTGGTAGCTAATCCCTTAGTGTGATCAATTATCTTGAATACCTGTCTTTACTGCACTATACATTATGATTAAATGCGCATTGGCTTCGGCAACATGAAGAGAAATGCATCATTGTTTTTTGTAATGAAATTACGTGCTATTGTACTTCCTCTATGGACATTGCCTTCTTGGTCGCTATATGCCTACAATTTTAAAAAGTCATCTCGCGACTTGGCTGGTCACATCGGTTATCCTAGGTTAGGGATAGCATCATGGCCACGTATATTTAATTAACCGTGGTAGTGAACTTCACTCTTGCGACGCGCCAGTCACAAGCGCCACATATCCGAGCGGCTTTACTGAGTTGCAGGAAGGTGTGTGCGAAGTGAGCAAGTGAGTTTGTGAAGTTCGGTAATCAACTCAGCTTTTGGTTCGAAATTAATAAAAAAAGGCGCTAAACTTTCTCGCCGCGCTTGTGAATCACTCGCTCACGGAATGATAACTGACCACTTGTCCATGTTATGACAACTTGATGAACAAATGCCTTTGGTACTGAATTGTTTCCTTTTCTCGTTAGGAAGTCTTTGTTTGAGCGGCATTCATTCGTGGTGAGCATCTTTACCCATTGGTCGTACACCCGTTTGAGCCGCCTTTCTTTAGCTATAATAAAATATTTCGGTTTCCGCTACTGCAATTTTCGGTCTCGCCACCTTGGTGCATGTGGGTGTTTGGAACGTTATCTTAGGCGAAAGTATAAAATAAAAAAGAATGTGCTTTAAATTTTTCGCTTCGGCACAACGCAGATAAGGTTTAAAGGCGATAATTTCGATGTCCTTTTATCTTCGACACATGGCAGGGGACCTGTCAAGAGCGAGGACCTAATTATTAGGGATTCTTTTATTTTTCCACAATGAAGTTCAGTTCACAGGGCTAATTTGTGAGCCTTTGTGTTTATCGTAGCGCCCGTGTTCGTACACTGTGCCGCTTTAAAAGCTATTGTGGAACGTCCATTCTTTCATCATGAGCATTCAGACAGCGTGCTTCCATTGCTACAATCTTTAATGTTCTACACTTTTTTTATGTTTATGACAATTATGTACTTCAGCTATTACCGTCACTTCATGGGACTGGCGGATTACGAGGAAAATGACGTTGTCTTTATTTATAAAAGATATGCACCGGTACAGGCTTACGTCGCGGCTGCTCGCCTAGTGAAATTATTGTCGCATGCTCATTTGGATAATAAAACTTGTCAATACAGCTGCCAGAGTACAAAGTAGGATTAGCTGTCACGCGAGAAGAGTACTTTTATGCTAACGTGCGTCGTACCTTATTTTTCGCTTCACGCTTTTTTTTTCAGGTTGGAACATGGAGTGCATCGTCCGGACTAAACATTACTCGCGCTGAAAAGGCGTTCCAGAACGAAATACTTAGCGCATTAAAAAACAAGACCTTGAGAATCACGACGATATTGGTGAGCCAGGTTTTGACACTGAGCGAGGGTTTAGTGATTTAATACCGGATTTATGCTTCTGCATTTCTTTAGGTCGTCGAAGTTGGACAGCCAAAAAAGTAATGTTTAATGACGTCTTCTGTTAATTGATTTCTTCTGCAGTATGGGATGCGAAAAATCGGGTTTCCGGTGACCCAAGCGAAGTGGCTGGCAGATTGGTGAAAACTCCAGCATATATATAATACGAGTAAAATGGAGGATTCTTACGAGGCTAAGAGGTAACATTATCAATCAAGCCTGCTAAATCGATCTGAAATATCAACATGAAACGACGGCTTAGAAAAAACCATCTTAAGTCTCCATAGAAGCACAAACTTCATTTGTATTTTTTTTATTTAGGTTGTTTCAGCGCAGCGTAGATTATGAAACTCACCCTAATGATTCGTTTAGGGCTAATTATTACCATTTGCTTACTCTGAAGCAAGTTTCGACAGCACCGAGAAAAGGTTTTGAAAAGTTTGAGAAACACATTCTTGTTTCTCTTAGTCTATGAGCAAGATGCCCAAGTACATAAACTAATGTGAATGTTCGTATTCTCTATTGCATGTCCGCGAAGCTTTCTTTGCTTTTGCAACCACATTATCAAGCTGCCACACGAAACCACCTCCGAAAACCATAGCGCCAATCTCTTCCGACACCTGCTCGGTCATTCGTGCAGAATGAGCCATACATCATGCTCAAGAAGTCGGCGCACAAGCTCGAAGGAAACGACCGCTTCGAGGGTTTTTGCGTGGACTTGCTCCGTGAAATGTCCACATCACTTGGTTTCCGATACCGGCTCAAGCTCGTCAGAGACGGCGCGTACGGAGCCCGCGACTCCCATGGCCGGTGGAACGGCATGATACGTGAACTTGTCGACCGGGTAAGTTTCGGTGACGTGGCAAGGACTATTTTTTATGGCTGCCCCGCCTCGGTGGCTGTAGTGTCTTTGGCAATGTGCTGCTTATCCGGAGGGATCGAATCCCTGCAGCGACGGCTGCATTTCGACGGAGGCGAAATGAAGCCACCGCTGCAGTGATAACGCATAATACACGGGTCTCTATGGTTTTCGCCTCCGTTAAAAATGCTAATGCGCGACAGAGTGGTATTGAACCCGCACATTTCTGGTCGGCAGCCAAGCACTATAGCCACTCATGCTACCGTGGAGGATTGCGTGAACGGAATGCCGAGGCCTCACAACATCCTACGCGAGTGTAACTGTTAGAGACATCTGCGTTTCTTCTGTGCCCAGGAAATATTGAATGACAGTATAGAGTAGTGGCAATCGTTTTGCTCACAAATAATGTGTGGGTATTTCTTCTATTGGCTCACGTTTATATATTTACCCTGGAGCGATTTCAGTTAGCTAAATATTGAGTTTTATGCGTTTTCTATACATTACCCCGCTGGAAAATATTACCCCGCTGAACAGCTCTTCTCTAGGTTACATGTGCGCCACCTAGGAAATATCTCAAGATGACGCACTTCGTAGTGAAACGTATACAAGACGCCAGGAGCACAACGCTCTAAATTTTCCGCATGAGGAAAAGTAAATAATTTCATAGGCAAAGCCGCAACATCTTTTTTTTTAAGTAATCCATGCTGTGGTTGTCTCGGTTCCACCGCTTTTTCCAGCATTTAGCATTGTTTTATCACGACCACACCGCCCTCGACAAAGCCTCGAAGTTCAATCACTTTCATATTTTGAGTCTCTTATCCCATTCCTACGCGCTATAGCACAAGTCAACTACAATGTTATCGGGGTCGCCCTGGTATCTGACAAACGCCAAGTGCTGAAGTAAGTCGTTATCTTCAATTCTTGCGGGGATTTCGCATCTGGTGAGTGCATTCCATGCGTTCCTGCAAGTTGGAGTAACCATTATGCGAGGGAAAATCAGCACCCACCCGCCTGTAGCACAAAGATACAAGGAAATTCATGGTGATTTCTTTGAAATGAAAGCTCCCTATAGTAGAAAATCATACTGGTCCGAGGTACGAACTCGGGACCAACGCCTGTCCGTAGAGATCCCTCTAGAAATTGAACTTGCTGGAGGCGGGACCCTTCGTCCTACACACTTTAGGCTACATCCACCGTTTGCGCCACAAACGGGTGATGCTCATTTTCTCTATCTTGTATTAAACCTGCATTAGCTGCGCGCGGATGCAAAAAGGTGTGTTAATTTACTTACACATTATGGTACACCGTTTCGAATGTTGGTCTCTAGTCTTCTACGTCACAACACTCCAAGCATTCAAGATGTTTAATAACGCATGAGAAGGCACGTCTTATTATATCCTGCACAGTACTTAGAGCATAAGCATAGCTTGAACACCAGTGATATGTTAATAATACTTGTAGGAGCGTAACTGCTATCATGACCACAATGATCTGGCAAAATTCTGCGCAAGTGGAACACACAGAAGAAAAATGGGTAGTAAAAAGGTGGTTTCCTCTTTCTTGCATTGTGCTTTTACACAAGATGACCACTTCAATATAAACCGGCTAGTCTGCCGGGAAGTTTTGCTCCGACAAATTAGGCGTTTGGATGAAAATATCCATAACTCCGTCTCTTCGTTCAACATTCTTTACCTATTATTAGGCAGCAAAACGCTTTTGTACCTACGACATACTGCAATCACCACCATTTAGAAGCACACCAAATTATAACTTAATCTTGACATCATGGGCTGGACAACATCCACTCATTTGCCTAAATATTCAAACAATATGGAGATGTTTACGTTAACCTGTTATATTGATCTCCCTATGGAAGCGACATACCACGTTTGAAGTAGGCCACTTGAATTAATAAAGTGCCTTTACATAAATGGCGGCGTCAGTTTCACCGATACGAGATACTTTCACATCTTGCACAATTCATGACCCCATGGAAGCATTTCAATTGAAATAATTTTAATACGCTCAAGGAAGTGTTTCCAAATGGTGGTACTAACACGAATGGCTCTTGTGGTGTTTCTTGATTTCATCCTTATTTCGGTCAGCTGTCATTTTCCGTTCACTGTTATTGAGCACTACTACAGTTTTTGATATCTCCTGCAACAATTCAACAGCAAACCTTGTACTGCCCCTATTGTCTAAGTACTCTAATCAATAGACGGGCCACTTTACTAATGACATACTGACCATGATAATTTGCTAGTGCGTCTCTCTCACAAAAATGCTAGTGCAATATCTTTCTCCAAATACGGTCCTTCGTGATAGAGCATCTACCTTGATTCGAATGCGTCCTCTCTTTCTTCAGTTTACACAATAGCTCTGTTTCCTGTACGTCTACACTTGCAGGAGGCCGACTTGGCGATCGGCGACCTAACCATCACGGCCGAACGTGAACAAGCCGTAGACTTCACCATGCCATTCATGACTCTGGGCGTCAGCATACTGTACAAAAAGACCGAGCAGAAACGTTCTCTCCTGTTCTTCCTGTCTCCGCTTTCGGGGGATGTGTGGCTGTGCGTTGCCGCCGCATGCGTCGTCGTGAGCGTCATTCTGTGCGGCGTCGCTCGCGCACAGAGCGCAGAGTGGAGTAGACGTTGTGCTGCCTCGCGGTGGTGCGGTTGCTGCTGTAGGAACAGTCTAGTGCACAATGGCGCAGATTGGTACGCTGGGACGCAGTGTGGTCGGCATGGGCCCGACATTATCAAGGTCCAGGAAGAAGTCGGTTCTTCTGAACTCCAACAGGAGGCAATATGTTGTGAAAGCCGAAGGAATAGTGGTCCACGAGGGACGAAAAGCGAATTCGCTCTTAAAAACAGCTTGTGGTTCACAGTGAGTGCTATCATGAGGCAGCGGTGCGATGAATCTCCAAGGTAAGTTCAAAATCTTTTCTTTAAAGCGTGCCTCTGCGCAATTTCTGCACAACGGTGAAAGCCGGTACTTCTTCCCTTAACCAACGCTCTGAATTCTGATGGCTCGGAGAGAAAATAGTTAAAGACGCAGAGGGTGGGTTTGTGCCACGGGCCAAAATAGAAAAAAAAATAGTAAGGTTGGCTGCAAGCTAAAAATGAAAGCGTACATTCAAGGCGCCGCTCCGTTGTGAGGCACAGAAAGAAACCACGCCGACTCCCTGGGGTAACAGGAAGTGTACTAGCGTACGGATCGATTTGCTTAGGTTGTGATTTGCGTGAACATGTCATTCGAGTAGTTCTCCTATCCAGAATCATCATCAAGATGGAAAACCTAATGTAGGCCAAAGGTTAAGGATATAGCCCTTTAAAGCAAGGAAATAACCAGATGATACGCTTGAGTGACTTCTCGTATAACAAACCGCGGCACTCACATATACTCATCTCCTCATGAATAAATACCTTTTTCTCAACTGTACACGCAACTAAAAAAGAGAAACGAGACACTGACGTTGCATTACTTATTCAGAGGCCGCGTGGTAGCTAGAGTTTTGAAGGAGCTTCAGAAGTTATCGATATTAGCAATAATTATGAGGGTAGTTTTATTTTGCTACACTCACAGTAATCTTTCTTTTTTTCTTATAGCACCTCTGCGTTCTGACATAGTGCGCTAGGACAAAGGCACTGGTAAAAAATGATTGGGCTCCAGCCGCAAAAGAGCGAATCCACCTCCGACCTGTCTGGCAATCGTTTTGCGCCATGACTCATTAGCCGTGTGATTAGGGACGGCTCTGGCTGAGCAGGAGATGGAACGGGTGAATAGGGATAGGCTGGCCTCATTTATTGACACTACGCAATTTTACAAGAAAGCCGAGGTGCATATATCCATCTCCTAGCCCTCAATTGCACAAGTATGAGGCAGTAGACTGGAAGCGCCTTCACACAGGACCTTGACTGAACGCGCCTTCACGCATGACCTTACGCGAACCCGGTAAATCTTAACGGCATGTTTTCTTAATTGCACCCTGAGGCGAAATGTAAACTGTGCGACAATAAAAAAGCGACCTTAGAGCATGTACTTTGACATTGTGACAGTACAGAGAGAATTGCAGTCCCCCCGGGTGAGCTAACGACGCGGTGGGGAGCCGCACTTACTAACAGCTTAAATCCCCAGGTCCAACCATGCGGGCTATCAAGGAAGCCCGGGACGCTATCGAGAGACAGTGTCTCCTCCGCCTCAGCCCGGCCTATATCCAGGCTATCAATTTGCCGTATACCTAATAAAGTTCCATCACTCACGCAAAATATTTGCGATTCACTGCTACCGCCCAGAAAAAGATTTAAGATAATCATGTCGTACTAATTGATGATTCATTTCTTACACATTTATGCTATAAATGGGCATTAGGAAGCTGTTTTCCGCTTCATTCTTGAAAGGGTGACATAATGCTTAGAGTGGTGTCGCCCTTCGACAAATGTGTCCTGGCGGTATCATAGGCCAATAGGTTTCCAAATCCTGTACACTTCCAAATACGCGTTTGAAAGTGCATCGGATCACTGCCATCTATCCCAGTCGCAAATCTTGCTGCAGTTTTTATTTGTGTCGTGGTTATCACATTCTTAGCCGCATTTATTTTCCAGAAATCTGTAGTGTTTTTTATAGTTTCACTCTTAATACTCCATGTTAGGCTTCATTGTTATGTTTTGTTTGTTTATTTAATTTTTTTCGGCGATCATCACTACATCAGCTGATCATCACTATATGGTGTAGAGAATTCACGTAGAAGCACGCTTTCTAGGATGAGACTACCTTTGCAAATTTTCAGACCCTGCAATGTTCAGTTACGTTTCTCAAGTCAGGATGACTTTCGGTAACACAGCGCGTTCCGCAGGTCAGCCTCGACGCGCATAATCGCGGTAACTTGGTGGATCTTCTCGTTCGTGCTGGTTTCTTCCTACACGGCAAACCTGGCGTCTTTCCTGACCAGAGAAAGGCTCAAGTCGCCGATCGAGAGCGCTGAAGACTTGGCCAAGCAGTCCGCTGTACGCTACGGTTGCGTGCGCTCGGGATCGACACATGCATTATTCAAGGTATGGCACCAATGTTGCTAAATATTGAAATGTTCTCTCGTGCTCATATGAGAGAATGGTGAAATGACCTAGGGCGGTCCTCTTTGGGGTAGCTCTATATCAGGAAATTGAAAGGGCTGCCCATCAATTCAAAAACTTGCCAATCAGTAGGAGTTGTCTTTTCCGGCGTGGTACGCGATATTACTTACTGGTACGCGATATTTCGAATTACTTATTTACTGGGCACGTAAGAATAAGTCTAACTGGTTATCCAGTATACCGTATCTACAAAAGGTCAATGCCACTTCCACGAAATACTCACTCCCGTTTTGTTCTACTAGCTTCCGAAAGATATGAAGTTCCCTTCCTTAGATTCAAGTGTCAGAAACGGTGAAATCTGCCCTGTTTGATGGACGGGCCCGACCTACTTATTTTCTCCTTCGCCTATCATGCGCCTAGGCGCACATTCGATGGAGTAATTGCACCCTGCGCTCTAGGTGCAGTACTCAAGTCTGATGTTAAGCAAACTGGCACTCGGTAGCTGTCCTGGACAAAAGCGTGCACTTGTTAGAAACCACTTGTTGAACCCACAACACATAAATCCCATGTGCTTTCCTAGGCCTCATTGTTTGTGGGTTCACTAAGTTACATATATGTTTATTTCTAACGCAAACCGATTACGCCTGAGGGAAAGCGTTCGATCTAAGTAAAAAAAAGAAAGAAAGAAACCATGCACAAATCAGCTGATAATCAACATAATGCCTCAGCCGATTTAAAGCGCAATTGTTCCTCCTTCATTCTAAATCTAGCCCACGCCAACCAGCCCAACTTGCTATTTTGGTACAATATATTTCTTCTTTCTTCGCTTATAATTTTCCCACGTCGTCCACCCCCTTTTATGATTATGATGATGATAATAATTCTAAAAAATTGTCATTTACCCACTCATGGGGATACGCAAGACCTAGGCAGATTTAACACCAATTTACGAAATGACGCAAGGTCAAAAGTCTCGTTTTAGAACGCGATTTTGCTTGTAATGAGTGCATTGTATTTAGCCTACTTCCTTCAAATTAGTGACGCTGCGATTTTTACGTTGCGAAGAAAGCTAAATAATGAATACGAAAGAAGGAAAATGATTACAGAAATCGAAAGCATCCCTCGTTTGGCACTTCGAGATATTTTTTATTTGGAAGCGTCCAGAAGAAGTTGCAACCCAAGCATACATCGCTTGCTGTAGCTTTATAATGCAAACGTTTTGCATAGCTCATGAGACCAATTAGAGCCCGGTGTTCACCGGGATGGCATGAGCCTGTATGGCTCCAAAGCCATGTGACCAACTAGAGACTTTATCACGTGGTGTTGCAATGACGTCACAGCCAACAACTTAAGATTACGCAATCTTCCAACAGAGTAGCTTCCAACTAATGAGAAATTTCGCAGCGAACTTTCCGCAATCAAGGTCGATTCACACTTTGAAGAAGGAAATATCGCTATTTGCGTGAGCCACCCCAGTGTTCAAGCAATCACATTTCCTCGAGTCTACGGCAGGGCTTCGGTTGCTGAATAAACGTATGGCCTGTGGGTACACGATGGAACTCCACAGGTCGCAGCTATCTGGTTGATATCAGGTGTTTCCCATAATATTACTTGGATTTGAAATGCTAAAACATTGATGTTGAGGTGAGGCACGCCAGAATCATGGGCTCCGAATAATTTTGTCCACCTAAGATTCTTTAACGTGGCCCCGGACCTCAGTGTGCAGGTGTACCTGCCTATCGCCTCCATGGAAATGCTCCTGCCGCGACTGATAAATGGAACACAGCTTTCGGGCTTAGCTTTATGAATCGAAAGCATGCTTGGTTGGACCAGTGTGTTCGGTTTTAATGCTGGTACATTGCAAAAAGCATGCGAAACACACGTAGAGTAAAGAAGACAAAAGAAGGCCCTGGCTTGCTTAACGGCTAGAGTCAGCGGCGCAGCGCCCTTGCCTTTAGAGGCTAGGGCCACCACGCAGTGTGGTGGCCCTAGCACCACGCACCACGCAGTGTGGCCTGCACGTCCAAACACCTAAGGAGTGTAGCGCGTCCGCGCTAACCTACTGCATTCAGCTGAAACCTCTTGCCGCAGGAATCGAGGCACGAGACCTACGAGATGATGTGGCACGCCATGAAAGATGACCTGGTGCCTTCGATAGCCGAGGGCATCAGGCGCGTCGAAAGCGGCGACTACGCCTTCCTCATGGAGTCTACGAGCATCGAGTTTGTGGTACGAAGACGTTGTCAACTCAAGCAGATCGGGGGTCTCCTAGACTCCAAAGGCTACGGCATTGCTACGCCGCTTGGTGAGTGTACGCTCGTGCGTTCTACGCCGTCACGTTCTATTTAAAGCAAAGCTAAAGAGCAAGATTTTTCGTGTGTCATTGTGGTTAGGTTAAGGAAATGACGCTAATTTCTGCAGCCCATGTCGGGAGCATGGCTAAGTGTCCATAGGAAAAAGGGAAAGAGACTGAAAGAGATAGAATAGGAACGCCGCAGTAGAAGGTTACGGAAATTTAGACCACCTGGGGCTCTTTAACGTGCACTGACAACGCACAGTACACGGGCCTCTGGCATTTTCGCCTCCATCGAAAATGCGACCGCCGCGGCCGGGATGGAACCTGTGTTTCTTGGGTGGCAGCCGAGCACCGTAACCATCGCACCACCGCAGCGGACAATGTGGTGGTAGTGACATTTGATGAGGAAAGAGACGCTCATTTCTGCAGCCCATATTGTGAGCACGGCGCAGCGTCTTGGGGAGGGGATAATGGGAAATAAAGGAGGTCAGGAAGAATATAAGACATGAGTCTCGTTCAACGCGGCCTAAGTAATCCGGCGGCAAGGAGGGGGCCTGGAGGGTGACCCGGGCTCAGCGATAGGCTGCAATTCCCCTCTCGTCTAGGAATTCAACCAGACTCTGCAGCGCTGGATAATGTTACTAAATCATTCTTTCACGAATACCAGCAGCAGCACTCTTGCCAAGAAGGAACGCTTAATAAGCGTGAAAACGTACAAAAAGAAAATGCAGTTGGCGACGCCACCTTCGCGTTTCCGCACCAGGTCGCCGTGACGTCACATATCCTGAAGGCACCCTTCATAGCACAGAAATTTATTTTCCGCTGAATACGATTCATGGTGTGTTGTAGGTGGGCCAGACACGTGACGTAGCAAGTTCAATCGGATTTCACTGAGCCAGTGGGGCCAAAATACGAAGAAAATACCTTCAAATCCGTGACGTCACAATTACGTTTAGGGTGCCAAGGTTTCGACGCGAAATAAAAAGAAAATAGGAACCTTTACCTTCGTTCTCACTTCTAATACCACACCTGGGATGGCGAAATTAACGACAATAGTTATCAAGTAATTGTATATCGGTCTCAACTGATTTCTTTTCCTTTAGCGTCCATTTAACCCCATACCGAGACAGCCTGGCATATTGTAGCATAAAGAACCAATATGAAAGTTATTCTAGGTAGAATGGTAATCACTGCCTGTAGTCCTGCGGGCGATTCTCAACACTCAAAGATGCATTTATAAATGTCTTCTGCTGTAAATCATTTGCCCTTAATAAAGCTGACACTTAGCGATCGTCTCCACTTCGAACAAAAAGAAATTAATTTGCATCTCACTTGTACTTTAGTGTGTGCCTGGACGGTGCTTTCTGGGTAATTACGCAACTGTGCATGCAAATAGTGCCATCCGCTTAACGACGTAACGTTAGATCGCGTTTAGTACGCGCTGTCGGGTTCCCTATTTGGAAATGAGCGGGCCGTAATGAGGAGCAGCACGTATGGCCGGTACGCTCAATGCTTTTCTATTTCGCTTATTCATCTTCGCGTATAGATACAAGACCATTTGCCTTTATTTTGGTGGCAGCGCGTTCTCACGGGCCTCGCTCACACCGCTTTCTGCAGCTGTATGCTAGTGGGTGATTGCAGCAACTCTCTTTTCTTGAAATACACAACGTCCCTGAAGGAACGCTTGGGCTATTATTACACAAAGCGCCTTCTGCACTCATGCCAGAAAATGCTAGTCATGCGCGAAGTCATGCGGGAAGAACCCATGCGAGACCCCACAAGCGCGTACAGGAGAGAAGGATATATGCCAATGAAACATTTACAGGTCCTCCACCCTTGTTAAGTGCTTACAACTGGAATAAGTGATATAGGGCCAGTCCAAGCAAAGGATCATCGACCCATAGTCAATAAGAAGTTCAAGTGCACCTTCATCCCAGCCCGCCATGTCCGCCAGAGGAATCAACGATGTGATGATATCAGTCAGCACGCTGTCATTACGTTTGAGTAGCTGGTAGAGGGGAGTCCGCATAGACAGTGAATGGGTGTGTGCTGCTGCCGTCGCCTTTATAACGCAGCGATGGCGACTAAGCCACGAAACTCCGTTCCAGCTAGGGCTTTATTCCACTGATTCCGTGAATGAGATATATTTTCTTTTAAGTGCCTAAATATTCATAGCATTAACCGCTTGCCTTTCAAAGCAGAGTAACTTTCCTTTTCACGCTGTCCATTGATCTTCCAGCCATCTTTCATAGATATGTATCGCAGGGAAGTAGAGCGTTTGAGGCGTTTAAAGTTGTCCCGCGCTTTTTCCAGCGTTCCCTTAAGAACCAAATGCATCACCTTTGCTATACACCGATCACTTATTACTCATTATTAGACAACCCGACGAGCCTTCATTCAAAGCTGTTTGTAATTATAATCTTCCTTATTTTAAATTTTACCCAGGAGCCCCTCCCCTGAGCCTAAATGTTACGTCACTAGTTTAAGTCGTTTTATTTTGGCCATATTGGCACAATGAAATTTCATAAGGTTTCTGCATTAAGGTTCCGGCATCAGGAACACGCAATGTAACTTGGACTTAACCATGAATAATTTCCTGTTACTAACATGTGACAATTTCTTTTCTATTTAGTGCCCTTTGAACTGCGTTTCAGTGCTATAAAAATCTCTTCCTGAGATCGTACTGTAACGGAAACTCACAATGCCTCTGTTCTACCTTTAGTATCTCGGATGATATCTGACATACGATGCAGCCGCCTGGGCGGCACCATGATAGCACAAGCATCAAGCTGTCTTCATTAAACAAAATATATGTGCATTGCACCTTGTTCTATTCGCACAGGATCTCCGTACCGCAACATCCTGTCGTCTACCATTCTGCGTCTGCAAGAGCGCGGCACCCTGCACAAACTAAAGGACCGTTGGTGGAGCGTACGAGATCCGCTCAAGCGCTGTCCCAAGGAGACCAGCCAATCCAGGGATAGCGCAGACAGTCAGCTTGGTCTGCCAAAGGTCGGCGGAGTGTTCGTCGTTCTTCTAGCTGGACTAGGGACTGGCCTGCCTGATCGCTTTCGCGGAGTTATTCTTCAAAGCGCGAGTGGGACGCACCTGAACGAATGCGTCAGCGTTTGCTGTTCTGTGTAAAAACTGGGTTACTTCGCATACATTCATCTTCAAGCCTCATGAAGCGCTAAAGAAAAATAGAGCAAAACCGGACCAGAAGGCAAGTAATTTTATTCCATGGACTGAGACTTTTGATATTGTTCTGTATTTTTTGACACTGTTATTCGGTGTCGCATTTGGTGTGGAAGAGTGGGGGAGAAAATTTGTGGGAGTGCTCAGTGCTCCAATTGCGCTTTTACACTTGCTGTTGTATATGGTTGCTGCCGTTTATACAAATAAACTGCATTTTCTGATATGATTACGTACAATGTCTTTTTCAACATACCTACCTATCATATACGCATGGTCTGCATAGCTTCTCTTTTGGATATGGGTAATGCTATAGCGTTTCTGACTTATTTTGGCTATTAATAAAAACGTATATAATAGCGAACCGTATACTCGAGGGATGAAGGTACGCTAACTCGGAGAAAGAGAATGGGTAGAGGGAATTCGACAGGTGTTCTCCGATTATAAATCGCAGCCAACCCTTACCTATTAACTAGAAAATACACAACGAGTGCATCTTACTGACGCCGATGGGGCAGAAACCCGTATGCTAGCCAATAGGGTTTAACCTACCCCGAGCAACATGGAAGCAAAACGATAGATGCAAGGATGAGAGGGGACAAGGATAGAGCTTACTGTTCCAGAACAAACGCGCGTCATTGGCACATTATAGGAAATCAAGAAGAACTAACAGTTGTTGGGCCCTTTCACTCCGTGATGATGACAGATGAGCAATGCAGAGAAGCCCGGCGCCGGTGTTTATTGCGGGGTTTGTTGATAGGGTTTACACACGCACTCTTGGCTTTGCTTTATTTCAAGTTCCACACACTGGGCTTCGCAAAATCACCGTCATGCAGTAGTGGGCTGTGGGCAAGAGTGGATCGAGCGCAAGAGAACGAGGGAGTGCGTAGGAATATACCTGCGCAGCAGAAAAAGGAAGAGCGCGCATATCTTTCATAACGGCGATATTTTCCGCGCACTCACGGACCGCCACATTTCCTTACCTCCTCGCCATATACAGCTTTGCTTTAAAATTCACATAAACTGGACATGTAAAGAAAAGGATAGATAATCAATGGGCATTAAGGAGAGCATACTGGATTTCAATGGAAGGCGTACGTTGCAAGGGACAGCAGAATGTCATTAAGTTTCCGGGGATAACGAGGCCGCACCGACAACACGACAGGCTTAAGTGGGTTTCCCCGGCTTTGAGAGTCTGAGGGCACATAAGATGGTGATGATATTAATAATGAAGATGAGGACAATTCAACGGCTGCCTCGCTTTTAGTCATATGTTCAACGTATTTAGAGGAGAAATAGCTACTTAGTAAGGCCAAGTTTCATAGTATGCGCAGAAAACCGGAACAAAGGAGCTTGCAGATATGGTGTGCAAGACGCGATGAAAAAGCAGTACCTGTGCTAGTGACCCAGGCAGAGTCTCTCGCTGTAGATCAATGGGCTAAATGTGCTGATGCTTTGACCTAATGTCTTATGTTTAACGCACATTGAAATAATTTTCCGAAAGTAATAACCCCAATACTGCATCCCTTTTCTTGCATATTTTACAAAAAATATATATGTATTGGGGAATGCAAGAGTCCAACGCGGTACTTTTGGGTCACTATGCTTGAGTACATTCAGGGTCCACATAGAACTCGAGTAGCCGACTGACTGTCGAGCGGTACATTGGCTTGTGTCTACAACACTTGACCAGAATGGCTCAGGGGAGCGGTGGGAGCCAAACTGCCGGCGCTTGCAGCGGTTTGTACGTAAGCTGTACTGTTCGAGCACTGCTATTTTTATTCTTCGCATTCATCGGGGCTTGGCGGACACAGTCAACGTTCCCGACAACTAATTTTCTGCTAGGCAAGCATCGAAGGGCGTTTTAAGGTGCACAATTATTACATGAATGAAAAAAAAAAACGTAAAATCCAGTGTTTGTCCGAGGACGCCACTTCAGGGAGACGCGCAATCGACGGTGTTCTCCGAAGCGAAAATTTACCGTCACAACGTCTTCATCTCCACGCAGCCCTGATCAGAACAATCCGCGCACTCTCAACAGGGGCGGTACCAGTCTGCCCTCAGTGTATGCGCGCTGCCTGCGTGGTATTTTAGATATTCAATGATATGCCTGCGTAGTGCGTTAGATATTCAATGATATGCAGTACCAACTGGGCCACTGCTCTCCTTTGTCGCACAAAAATTGTGGGAGCGTGCTGGGTGTTCGTTTCTTAGTTAGTGGGCACGGTGCAGAATTATGCGAACGCTGACCACCTGCGATGAACATTGCGTGCATGTACAACACCTCTTGGCAGAATGCGCTGTTCACGAAGGCGCTTTGACCTACGCATATTTGTATATATTGTGATCTGTGGATGCACGCATGTATTTGATTCATGTTGTAGGCAGTACACGCCAGTTTCAGAAAGAACAAACACGACATTAACCATGTGCAGACACTTCATCGCCGATTCACTCGCATGACCAGCCCAGAACCATTGCGACAATGTGTATTGCTAAAGCCTTGATCGGAGTGTGGGAAGTATTGATATGTAAGCTATGGCAAGCCACGCACTGTATGGAAGTATGTAAAGTAAACGTGCTGTTGCCTATACCTGATGCGGTAAATACCCGTTGTGAACCTCGTAGCAAAGTAACTCACGATATACTTAGGAACCAGCGGCAATCTCCACTACACCCACGCTGCACATCAAGGGATGCGTACTTTCGGGCCCTGCTGCGCAGCCAAACTTCCAGCCAAGTTCTACGACGACAGCTTTGACAAAGATTTCATGAAGGGAGCCGACACGATGAAACGACGCCTGAAAAATAGTTTTCAAGGGAGAATAGAAAAATGTAGGAAAGAAGCGCAATATGGTCGTACTCCCCCCCTCGGAAATACGATAACAATGCACGCACAAAAACACGCAGGCTTCGAACAATACCGACGTCATGCTTAATGCTAGATATCGTGAGGACCATCGGCGTAATGGTAACGACAAGAACGCCTCAGGAAATCATCTTCAACCCATCTTGTTGCAAAATATATTGCCTGACGTGTATTGACTTGGATTATATGAAAATTTCACGAGGCCCAACCTCATATCGTGGTCCTCCATACAAAATAACCTTGTCCGTAAACAGTGTTCTTTTTATGCTGTGTGAACAGTTGCCTGCCATGCCAGTTCCCCAGTATTTTTTTGGTATGTGGATGAGCTTGCAGCGATTGTGAATTATCTGTGTTGTATGAAGCGTTCATTTTATCGCTACTTCTTTTTTCTTTTTTATCGTGGCTCACAGGAGGTCTTTAGGCCTCCTGTTTGCAATATTCCGAAATTGAACGTCATGCCGAATAATGTTGTACAAGAATCCGATCAATGCACAAAAGCAAAGGAAAAATGCGCTTGAAACACTAGGCTTTTTGAACCATGCCCGCGAATTGAATACTAGGTATTCATCATTACTGCGCTCAGGTTTTCTGATTGATTTGTGTGGTTTAACGTCCCAAAACCAGCTCTGATTATGAGAGACGCCGTAGTGGAGGTCTCCCGAAATTTTGACCACTTGGGGATCTTTAACGTGCACTGACATCGCACAGCACACAGGCCTCAACATTTCGCCTCCATCGAAATGCAGTCGCCGCGGCCGGGATCCGTTCCCGCGACCTTCGGATCTGTAGCCGAGTGCCATATCCACTAGACCACCGTGGCGAGGCGCGCTCAGGTTTTCTAGTACTGTGGAAGTGAGAAGAAAATCTTCAGCTTGACGGCGGTCTCTTCAATACTAATTATTTTTTATAAATCCATCTTTTTGTTCTATGCCTGTTATGAAAATGCTTTTGGTCTGGCTTGCCTGCTTGTTCGGTGTCTCCAAAGCGGTAATGTGCAACTTGGTTTGCGTCTCTTCCTAGAATCAGGCTTTTCAATTTGGAGCGCCTACAATATACGGACGCAGTACCACTCCAAAAACTGGTCGATATCTCAGACGATGTATCCGTAGTGGTATTGATCATCTATTGTTTTTTTTTTCAAGGCGAGAGGGATTGCGCATCTTGCCGTGCCTTGCAGGGTATGCTTCTACACGTGACTTGCAGGATGCGCTTGTACGCGAAGTGGCGTGAAATCACGAGTGCGGTATATTCCATTCACCACACATTACGACAAATTTGCTTCATAGGTTCTAGTTCAATGTGAGCATTGGTTATTCGACACTGAGCAGCGTTTTGCTAAGGACGCGCAGGATGCCATCTCAGTACAACCCGTCACTTTATCAATTTTAGATCTATTTTCCATACACACGTCCTAGCTCAGCGGGCAAATGGCCTTGAATCAAACGTCAGCAAACATTTCGGTAATTCCGCTGTTTCGATTACTTTTCGCGCGGGCTTGCTTTTACTAGAAGCTGGGAGCGCCAATATTTCGCCTCCATCGCCTCAACATTTCGCCTGCATCGAATTTAAGGATTCGATCCCGCGACCTTCGGATCTGCAGCCGAGTACCATAGCCACTAGACCACCGTGGCGGGGCGCGGCTTAACGAGCGTCAGGTAGGCGGGCGTGTACCAAGTCTGTTCCAGCCTGTTATATCTGGAGATTTTCTTGGTACTAAGCAAGTGCTCCCCATCCTGCTCTGGATGAGGCCACTTTGACGGTCTGTCAGTGAGACGTCGACCCAGCGTGTGAGCCGCCTCATTTCCGGGGAGGCAGGTATGCACAAGCGTCAAACGGCTTGTATGTGCCTCTTGCCTTTCGAATTGGTTAAAATTTCAAGCACCTCAGGTGAGACTCACCCGCTTAAAGAATTTCGTAACACTTTCTTTGAGGCACTCATTAAGGCGCGTAGGCGCCTCTTCGATGGACGAAGCTATCGCAAACGCAATGGCTCATTTCTCGGACGTTTCAGTCCTGCGAGTTCGCGGCGAGCCGCTGACGATTATGTTGCCCTGTTTATAAGGGATTACGATACTCGTTTTCTTTTTTCAATATTTTGCATTATCACCGTCAACCATGCCTTTGGTTTTCTCGTATTTAAATCTGAAAGCAAACCTTTCTTTTTTTTCTTTTTTTTTACCAGTGGCGTAAATTAAAGGATGAACAGACAAATGCAGTAAGAGTGACAGTGACAGGAAGAGAAGTTCTAAATTATCAGGCAAAAATATTCTAGATAAAGCAATAAAAAAAACGAATAATCGAGTACATCAACTGAGGACTCGCAGTCTACATCAGCCACGTGCATAAAGACTCGTTGTCAACGGTATTAGCTTAAATGGCTCACATGGGGAAATTCCGCACGCCAGGTTGGTTGTCATTTCTAATGTAGTAATGACGCTGTTTCCACAGCGACAAATCGTCGAGTCGCACCGTCGCAAAACCGCAGCAGATGTTAGGGCAGTAGGATCAAAAGAGCGTCGCCCCCAGCCAGTTTTGTTAACATGAAAGCCGCGGCATACAGTGCCGTACTACAGATGCGCAAACAGCGTTGCTTCAGACCATCATCGAATAACACTGACCCGAAAGCACCGCTAAAGCATTCCTAGTCCTTTGCGGATTGACAACATTTATATTCATTGCAGCGCAAAACCACGGGCAAAGTGTACACAAAAAAGCGAATGTTCCGTAGAAATCCTAAACATCGAGAAAAGGGGCTACCCGTAAGCGAATTACTTTAATACAATTACCTCAGTGGAGATCAGCAAGAACTATTCAAAAGGAGACGCTTCTGGCGGAAGCAATAATAATGCGGATATCGCTCCTGTCTGGCATAACGCAACAGTGACGTTACGTTGCTAGTCCGTGGCGCGAAATTTGAGTCATGCTATAGTTTCCTAACTTTGTGCATTACAGGGTATTTTTACGTATATCGAATCTCTACCCGGGTCTACACGTTCTGCGCATGAAAATTTCGAGCACTACCGCCTAGGGGCTTCATGCCACGCTGAATTTCCTCGTTTAAACCTTCATCAAACGCAGTGGTCTACTTTCCTTAACGTGCAGTTGTATTCCTCACTCCTTATTAACACATTTTCTTTTGGCTAGTGCAGCTGTCTTCCTAATGTGGGATTCGCACCCCTATGCCTCCCTATGCACCCTTATGCTTCCTGGCCCCTTAATGAATAATGTTGTCACTCACTCAGTTTCATAATTTTCTGTCAGCCGTTTAACGGAGCCCTAAATGTAGCCTGGTGCTTCACAATGACTTGGGGTTGGCACGAACGTGCGAGATAAGTAGCATTAAAGAAGTCGTTTGTGGACCAGCAATTATTCTACGTTGACACCACAGCGCAAAATAAATATGCCACAGACACTGCGCAACTGGCACAAATTGTGACATAAAGACCGTAATAAACGTGACTGCTATAAGCACAACGCGAGCCCAAATACACCACGCTAAAGTAACAACAACACGCAATGAACACTGATGTGTCCGAACTCAATAATAGCAGGGCAAGAAAGCATACGGTGAGTCAACATGTGAATAAGCAAAAAAAAAAAAAAGGGGGACGACGTGGAAATGCGTATTCAGAAATGCTTAAAACCTTTACATACGAGCATTAATATCATAGCGGTATGCGTGCGCGTGCGTAACCATTTCCGCGAGCTTAATCGGTTTTGCGCCGCACACTGGTTCGTAATTGCCACTCAGCTGGTTTCGCCTAGTGCAAAGCTTGCCTACAATCGATTAATGAAGATGTACTCACGAAAATGTTTGCAGTCTTGCACAGGAAATTGTTTCTTCTGGAATACAAAAAAAGTGTTTGTCGTGCAGAAGGCTGTTCGTCTCTTCGGTCGCTACTGAGACCGCTTTTCATCGCACGAATCGCCCGAGAAGTCACATATTGCTCTAGATAGGGCGCTCAGAAGACGTGAACTCGTACTAGAATAGTTCCCATAACGCTCTAAATACCAAAATGGAAGAACATTGCAAGGGGCGTATCACAGCGCTATAGCTTTTCAAACGCGCTTCTTGCAGCGCCGTCGACGCCCCTAGAATTTTTTTTTTCAAATTAAGAGGCATATTTTTAGTATTACGAAAGGACATGTCACGCCCGTTTTCGTCTTTTTTTCGCATGTAACACTTTTTTTAAAACCGCTCAAAATATTATATTGTTTCCGTAAAATAAATCTTCTCTTGTAAACCCCCTTACACCAATGCCCCTAGAGGGCGCTGTAAGTACATGTATAAGTAAATAAATAAATAATGGTGGAGCCTATTGGCTGGCATAATGTGAAAGAAGTGTTTCAGGAACACTTTAAGAAGAAAGAACCTTTTCAACAAAGAACAAGAGAAGATTTATTTTACGGAAACAAAATAATATTTTGAGCGGTTTTAAAAAAAGTGTTACATGCGAAAAAAAGACGAAAACGGGCGTGACATGTCCTTTCGTAATACTAAAATATGCCTCTTAATTTTTAGCATCGTCATTATATCATTTACATCAGCGATTCTCTTGAGCTGTTTACACACATTTTCATCGATGACGTTTATATATCAGTTGTGGTTAGCGTATCTTCACTGTGCTTGATATGGACATGTATATATTAACGGCAATGTTGCTATACACTTCATTCTGATGAAGCTCGGACCCCGAGCGAAACGTCAATAAAACTGCTTTACACGCGCGTCTGTTTTGAGGTTTCCGTATATATATATATATATATATATATATATATATATATATATATATATATATATATATATATATATATATATATATATATATATATATATATATATATATGGGTGGCCGCTGAACGGTTCTCCAGCGCGAGCAGTCGGTATTTCTCAATCAAGAAACTCGCTAGAAGACGCTGCCTGCGCCAACGTTGTCTCTCGCGGGTGAGGGCGCGTTCTCCTTTTTTGCGAGCTGGTAGAGCGTTCATCTAAGAAAGAGCGTTTCCATAGTCAAAGGGCGCCTTTCTCTCTCTCTCTCCTCTCTCTGTCTCTCTCTCTCACAAGACAGCAGATGGAAGAGTGAGAGAGCTCGCGCGCCGGGAGGCACGCGCTGAGGGCGAGCCTCCCGCGCTGCCGGCGAGCTCTCAGCACGCGCGAGGCGCTCGAGCCGGCCGGCGCGAGGTGGCTACATACATAAATACATACTACTACTACTACTACTACTACTACTACTACTACTACTACTACTACAGAGGAGGGAACGACCCACACCCTAAGGAGCTTGGCCCCTAAAAGAGCAAGAAAGTCACACCCTCTCCCGCTGAAGGGAACCATGTGTGGATGCGAAGCAGCGGGGAGATGGTTGGCTTAAGCGGGAGATGGTGTAATTTTATTGAGAGGACGAATGAGAATGTATAAGAGAAGAGAGAGAACGTGGTGGTTGTTGATGATGATGATGATGATGATTGTGGTTCGGTTAGGAAAGGACGCGACTTTCTGCAGCCCATGTTGGGAGCACGGCTAAGCGTCCGTGGGTGTGGAGGAAAGGGAGTGAAAGAGATAGAGAGGAAAGAAAGACCGTAGTGGAGGGCTCCGGAAGTTTAGACCACCTGGGGTTCTTTAACGTGCACTGACAACGCACAGTACACGGGCCTCTGGCGACGGAAGCAGCGACGGAAACACGCAGAGACGGAAACACGCAGGACTCACGTTTGAACTGCCATGGCCATCGCAGCATTTGCTATAGCGTGGGCCTAGCCAATCGACCGAGTTGACGACGAGAAGCACTTTTCAGGACTGCAGCATTAGCTTGCCCGTAGCCGTCTTAGTGTGACATGGCATGCGTAGTTTATTGTCCTCATATGCTTTCTTTTTTCGTCTATTACCAACGTTTTTTCATTTAGCAAAAGCTGAAATCTCCAGCCCATGCATTTCGTGCATATATTCTATGCTGGGATTTACCTACCTTTGATTTCTTCTTGTTTCTTTTGTACCGCGCAATTTATTTTCTTTGACGTGTATGTACTTTTGATTCGTAAACACCCTTACACCAATGCCCCTAGAGGGCGCTGTAAGTACATGTATAAGTAAATAAATAAATAATGGTGGAGCCTATTGGCTGGCATAATGTGAAAGAAGTGTTTCAGGAACACTTTAAGAAGAAAGAACCTTTTCAACAAAGAACAAGAGAAGATTTATTTTACGGAAACAAAATAATATTTTGAGCGGTTTTAAAAAAGTGTTACATTTAGCATCGTCATTATATCATTTACATCAGCGATTCTCTTGAGCTGTTTACACACATTTTCATCGATGACGTTTACATATCAGTTGTGGTTAGCGTATCTTCACTGTGCTTGATATGGACATGTATGTATTAACGGCAATGTTGCTATACACTTCATACTGATGAAGCTCGGACCCCGAGCGAAACGTCAATAAAACTGCTTTACACGCGCGTCTGTTTTGACTTTTCCGTGAATATTGCACCGGACCCACAAGCCCTTTGTTCCTTTTATATATATATATATATATATATATATATATATATATATATATATATATATATATATATATATATATATATATATATATATATAATGGATCTTCACTTGCAATGCAGTGCCGGTGGGAGATTTCACTTGTGCGTAGTTGAACCATCAGGATTCGTAGCGTGCGCGTTAACTAAATTAATCCGGAACTCGGCACGATCTACGATGAACCTCCGGAGCTTCGCCCACTCATCATCATTCACTCCGTGGATATGCTGTGAATTTTTGTTCTTTACCACCATTCGCGTCATTACTCTAATGAAGCAGGTGGCTGAGGCCAAGATTGTGGGTGTCGAGGGAAAGAGCGAGGCCCTTTTGCGTGACAACCAACGGACATGAGGGGCGCTTTGACACCTACGCGGAGTCAATGGGAATGATCATCAGGACGCTCCCGATCAGCACAGGAAAATAAAAAGCACCTTCATATTGATAGAGAATGCCTGGTTCTCAGAACACAGGGAAAATCTCTATCATAAACACAAAATTATGAAGATTCCGAGTGCATACAAATATGAACTATTGAGGGGATACAAAGAAATGCCACATTAGGTAGAGCGGAACTCTCAAAAGCTTGTAAATCTTTGGGAAACTACAACTGCTTGTCCTTTCAGATGTCACGCACCATACTTTGTTCCCTTCTCACGCGCACATTATGGCAGCGAAAGGCCTGAAGATACTCTGGCGACAGTACTAAATGAGCTAGACAGAAAAATATTGACCTCCTCATCACTACTAACAAAAGCGTACTTGAACTGTCTGTGTAAATGTCACAGAAGCTCTGCTACGTTTTTAAATAGATACATCGTAAAAAGTCATTGTATGCATGCTTATTTGCTAAAATATGTGAACTTCAGATTCATCTCCCATGTCTGTACATAGGAGCTACGAAACAAATAACTGTTCCACTGTTGCTGAAAGGGTGGCCAAAGCTTAGTCAAGATGCGTGAAGGGAACTTTTTTCTCTGGCCACGGACTTTTAGCTGTAGCATTCTCTATTTTTTATGGCGAAAATCAAAGTTGATTGATTGTTTTACAGTATTGGTAATCTAGGCAGGAGGTGGTAGTGCTGTCGGCAGGGAAAATTTGTAGGCATGGCACATTAAAAAGAAAGGTATCGCATGCGTGACACATCCGTTTCTTTACTCAAACATTGCCTGGAATTGCCCGCGTAGCCAGTTTGAACATAGACACATGGCCCAAATCACCTAATATGCCGTGACAGCTAGTCTCGTGGCATGTTCCCGCCAAAGCCACGTAACAGCTAGCCACGTTACAAATCTCCTGACTTGACCTTGCGGGAACCTGAAGAAGCTAGGTCGGCTACAAGCACCGCTCTCAGTCCACCGTTGCACCACTATTGCAAGCTTTTCACGTTTCTTTTTTCCTACATTCTCGTGCGTTCTTTCCCGATTATCTGCAACTTTCATTCGTTGACGCGCAGAATGTAAGCAAACACACCAGTAGAATATAATGCAAGTACTGCAGTCTTGAGATTCGAAGTGGTTTCCTGTTTTATGTTAACCTATTTCCATGCAACAGAAACATGGCCATAAATATTCGCAATTAAGTTAAGTTAGCGTAGGCCTGCCGGGCTTTCGCCCGTCCGCAATGCAGGTGTCTTTGCTTGTCGCTAGTACCATATAAAGATGAAAGCTAAGTGAGTAAAATAAAAAACTCATCACGCTAAAATTTGCCGCTACACGCATTCGTGCTCGATTACTATTTATAATTAGTTAAAGCCTCTTGTGCGGTCGTGTACGGCTTTCTGTATTCAGCATACCTGATGATCCGCACAGACAGGGAAGTATATATTCAGGTGAAACTGATACAAAGACCTAGAACTTGCGCAGGCAGTTAGCACTGACGTAAAATGACATACAGAAATATCGTGGAAATATTTTGAAAGCACAAGGTGAAATCCGGTTTCGTCTAATGGGGAACTTTGCCGCCGTACGCACATACTATCGTTCGCATGAAGCACGTTGCAAAACGTAACGCCGCTTTGATCTTCGCCGCGACGTTCATTTTCTCTGGACGTGGGATGTTAGGAGGCCCACAACTACTAGAAAATAAAACCGGTCATTCGCAAGAGCATGCTGAATGTCAGAACTGGCTGGCTCGTTTGGCGGCAACGAAGCATACGGAACTCTGAGACCTCCAACTGATAGAGTATTTAAATGAAGCTCCTGATGAAGGGCCGTCTTTTTGTTGTTGTTGATTACATACCCAACATCGCAAAGCAGTGGTGGTTGAAAAGCGAAGCCGTCGTCGTTTTGAAGTCAGTGTAATGAGTTTCAGTAAGCCGCCCAATTCATCATAGAGAGTGCAAACTGTTGCTGCAACGTAGCGTGAGTCTCCTGTCCTAACTAAGGCTTGATTCCAATTCTTCGCTGCCTTTTAGAAATTTGAAAGCGCGAGTCTACTCAACACTGAAAGGGCCGTGGAAGGGCGACATCTGTGGAGCATGCCGCTATGAGAAGCAATCGCACAGACTGCGATTCACTCGTTGGCGATGCCTGCATTCAAAGAATTTACTTCGGGGAGACAGCGCATAGCCTTGTAACAGCCTCGTCTTTGAACAGCACGTGTGACTTTTCATCTGACTTACTGCATCCGTGGCTTGAGCAATCAAGCAACATCGAACGTTCTGTAGGACAAGCTAGTGATCTTAAATGCAAAGCATTTCTTGGCGAATGCAAGGCTCTTTGACAGCATCTATCTATCTATCTATCTATCTATCTATCTATCTATCTATCTATCTATCTATCTATCTATCTATCTATCTATCTATCTATCTATCTATCTATCTATCTATCTATCTATCTATCGCCTCCTAAGTCTCGGTGCTCTCCTGGTGATTTGTGGGGTTTTACGTCCCGGAACTACGATATCATTACGACAGGCGCTGTAGTGGAGGGATCCAGAAATTTCGACCACCCGGGTTCTTTAACGTGCACTGACAACGCACAGTGCACCGGCCTGAACATTTCTCCTGAATCGAACTGCAGCGGCCGCGGCTGGGATTCAATCTTGCGACCTTCGGACTTGGTCACATATCGTTCACCTGGTATGCCCCGGGCGGTAGGGTAAAAGTGTATCAGGAACATGAAAGACTCATCTTTCTATCACTAGCATTACGTACTCATCGTGCACGTCACGTTTAACGATACCGCAATCACGTGTGGCTCACGCCTGTGTTGCTTTGTCCATGGTATGCGCATACCCACAACAGGCTTTTGAATTTTATAGTGCCTATATGTAAATCAAGGACTAACTGAAACAGATAGTTAGCGTATTACTATAGCACACATAAAAGCAAGAAAGACACATCGTTTGCCGTAGCTCGCGATTAAAATGTAGACATAACAGATACAGGGACACACGCAGAACCTACCAAGCAGAGCGTCATTCAACGTCAGTAAATGTCGGCAGCGTGTTTATCATACAGCCTCGCTGAGCAGGAAAAGTTGTTTGCGGTCGAGGAGCTCTGCCACGCTGCACTGCCCCACATTTGAAACATTCCTAAGTAAACGTTCCTAAGTAAATGAAATATTGCGTGAAGCCAACTTAGTTTCAGGGATTAGTGTCATATTGAATTGAATTGAATTGAACTGAATTTATTTCTCCTGTTTACAACAGGAAGGAAGCAGGAGCTAAGGGCCATGTGGCCTGACTAAGGCTTCCCCTCCTGCAACAGCTCGGCACACAGGCCGTATACGTAGCACACAAATCAGCACAAAATGTGCTGCACATATTCAACTGAAATAGTCGCAAGAAGAAAACGGCATGTGCGCTGACAAAAAAGTGGAAAGATAAGACAGTCGCTAAAACAAACGTCATGTCTACAAAAACTTAGAAAAATTCGACATAATTCAATTAAAACACGTTTTTCCTTAGACAACTAAAACCTAGAATTCAGACGGAGGAATTGACAATATATAGTGCACTTTCGTCAAACAAACTCAACATTGTGCGAAATGAGAAATGTTTTGAATGAATCATTCCAACCTTCCAGAACCTCGTCGTGAAATTCACGTAGTCTATTAAGTAGTGAGTTCTTCGAATCGAAATTTTAGTGTCTAAATAAAAGTCGCGTAAATTTTTCAGGAAAAGTCGCACGAACACATCCTGTCATCATTATATTTGGCGATTCAAAAGTGGTCTACTTTTCAACTTTTGATTTTGGTCTTCGTTCGACATGCCATCTCTCGCTCATTGGGGGTCGGTTTACTGAAGCAGCACCTGTTTCCAGTTATTGCGTTTTTTTTATACTGCGCTCCTTTTTATCGGTGTATTTATAAAATACAGGCAGCCTAAAGTGGTGTGCAGTTGTGTTCATTTTTTTCTATTTAGGTTTGTATCTTCAACATCCAGGACAATCTCTTCCACTGATATATATAACAAACTGCCTTATTAATGTAAATTAAGGCCATTTCTGTTCAATACAGTTCTGATTCGTGCCATAAAATATACAGAAATGTTTGAGTGTCGTCAGTTTCGGAACTCAGTGGACAGGCTAATTTTTGCAATATCTTTCTCAATGGCATTTAGAAAACGTAACATATTCTCTAACGTATTCTCTAATACTCATTTCCAGAGGTTTCCTCCTTTCTCCCATTTTTCGTGAAAGCTGTGCGCTTGTGCGTGTACACCTCTATAACTTAAAGTGCCACTTATGATTTCAAGAACCACGGAGATTTTAGAAGTTCCTTGTTTTTTAAATAGCGGGAGAACTACTTTTAAAAGCTTTCGTCGCTAGGGTGCCTAATAATAGCACAACACGGAAGATGTATACGCAGCAGGATCACTCTTTCATAATTATCTACAATTAATCTATGAGATTTTAGTTATGAGCACTATGCAATCCATACCACGCAGAAATACTGCAGAGTGGCACAGTGATAGAGCATTTGGCATTTAGATTTGGTGTGGTGATCTTATGCGAAGCCATTTATATGGTAGGACATATTTACGTGTATGAAACCGCCTACTTTATCTAAATGTTTTGCACGTGCACCACAAGTGTATTCTTTGGATAAGTGCGTATCTTTCGAAATAACCATTAGCTGCACGTATTGGTTTTGCTGGAAAGATTATGCTGTGTGCTGACTCTATGTGCTTGATGCTTGTTTGCATTGTTGTAGTTTTTTGAGCAGCCATTATACCTGCCAGTTGCTATGGTGTTTTCAACCTCGACATGGCGCAAGTACAAGGGTGCGGAACGCCTTTTTGCTTGTGATGATCTCATTCTGCGTGCTTTTAGGTGAATGACAGCTTTGCGTAAGTAGTAAAGTGCATGATTTCTTATAGGCAATAAGTAAACGTGCGTTAATTTAAGAAATAAAATATTTAGCATCTTTGCATTCTGTACTAGCTAGGGGTTGTCTGTGTTATAAGATTAGACCCTCGAATACGCAGTGGAACATTTTACAAGTTTTCTTGTTGTTAATACGTTCTGAGTTAATGGCTGCCTCCAAGCAGCAGTTTTCTTAAGATCATGGACGTAATAATGTTCTGTTAATGTTCTTTTAGATAGTGCAAATGGTCGGCATATGCGACTTTCAGAAATGTACACTTTCAATTAACTGATCGATACTTTCTTTTGAGCAACAATGGTACAACATATTGCAAGGCTTACCAACGCCAATACAAACAATAAAGTGACAAGCTTTCATAGAGCATGGCCGAACTACTAGAATCAATTCTGCGTGTTCACCTCTCAGTGCTTGTGTGTTTTTTTTTTTTTTTTGCTTGTTAACCTGGCGATATGAAGCGTCAACTTGTTCAAAAAGGCGTACTTTCAACCAAAGAAATATGGGCATTTCTGTAACCTACATATGTGTATACCGTCTCCAGTGAGGCAAAAGAGCCTTAATGCATCCATGTTCTTCAGTTAAGTAGAGCTCGTTGGTGGCCATGAAGCCAAAACTCAAGCAGTCCACCGCTACATGCCGTCTGTATCAATTTTTCAGGCACCTAATAAACCTAAGTGGAGGAATGATTAGCTAAGCTACTAGCCGCATAGTCTAAGTCTAAGCCTAAAATATGGCTTAAACAAGCTGGCTACGAGACATAGCTTTCGCTTGACGAAGCCGAAAATAGACGTCTACTAGATGACTTTACGTTACCTGGGATATATCTAATAATATAAAGTAACAACATAAATACTTACTTTGTTCTACTGACACCGGAGTACCTTCATGCACCTACTGAAAAAGATTGCCGAGAACAATTTCGCCCATTATGGCGTGTGAGGACCACAGTGACAAAACCGCGGAATCACCAACTCTTACGCCAAAAATCATCGAGTTCTACCTGGACCTATCGCCGAAACAGAGAAACAAAAAAAGTACTTTGTTGCATTAGCCATAGAGGGCGGCAAAATCAAAATGTCGCGTTTTGCCCCAGCTTACCCAAGGAAGCACATTACAAATGCGCAGACTTCAGTACGAATAGTGAAGCTGAGGGCTACGCTCACCTCGCTACACCTGATGAATGTAGACCTTAATGAGTACAAAAGAAGGTTCATTATTCTGATGCAATAAAATGAACACCCAGATACTCTAGCCCATGATGCCACATGAGGCGACGACGAGGGGCAACATTCGCGTGAGCCCCGTTCTTATTGCGTCAGCGGCTGTTTTTGGAGTGGCAGACGCAATTAGGCCTGTATACAAATGGCTCTAGTTTCTTCATTAGCGGCGCGAGGTTTAGGTAAAGGACCGACTGCACCTTCTGTGAATGGCATCGCGCAGTAGGGCGAACGTTATTAGGGAAGAACGTCGCCGGTCGACTACAGAGCTGGAATTCGCCGAGGTACCGGAAGAATGGCCTGAAGTCTTCCTTTTTTGTTCAGGACGGTGTCATGCAGCATTTTTACGAGCAGGGAAAATTAGGCTTGTGCACCGAAGAAATGATCGCTATGGAAACGGCGTCCATATTTCTTTTCAATACACGTTGCTATCTCCTTTCTCCCTTTCCATCTGTTTCTTTTATTCTCTTTTTTTTCTTTCGTGCTTTTGTATGCGCTTCCTACTTACTTTCATTTTTGTTTCTATGTTTCTCTTTTTTCTTCTTACTCAGGTAGGAAATCCAAGGCATTCATATGGCTGAGATGTGGCTGAGACCAAATCCCAGCCATATTGCCATATGCTATGGCACTTGGCTGCTGGTCCGAAGGCCGCGGGATCGAATCCCGGCCGTGGCGGCTGCATTTCGATGGAGGCGAAATGTTGAGGCCCGCGCACTGTGCGATGTCAGTGCACATTAACCCCAAGCGATATAAATTTCCGGAGCCCTCCACAATGGCGCCTCTCATAATCATATCGTGGTTTTGAGACGAAAAACCACAGGAATCAATTACGTCTTGGTTTGCAGAGCGAGCTTTCAAGAGCTTTCACATGCCGCGGGTTGGCGTCTTGTCCTTCAAAACTCGAAGCACAAGAAAAGATACAAGTGCTCGTGACTGCTTTTTCAATGATTGTTTTCGCGTACGGACATTCTATGCCTACTAAGCCAACGACGCAGACACCTGTGAAGCAGTACCAGCTCGGCTAGAGAAGCAACTCAAATTCCAGAAGCTTGAAGTGCATAGAGTAAGGCAGTTCTTTAGATCTTGATAAAAGGGTACTTGAGTTAACACAAAGCTTCGAAGCTTCTCGACAGGCGCGAAGAAAAAGTAGGAAGTTGCAAGACACATTTTATGCCAACAAAACGGTCGGTGAAATCACACGAGAGAAAGGTATCTGCTGAGCCTAGAGAGGCGCTATACCGTTTTGTGTGAAAGAGACGGCAGCCTACGAATGGTGAGGAAAGCCTAATTCAATGTTCAGGAGCGTAGACTGACTTGCAATGACTCCCCTGTCGGCGTTACCGTTAACCTACGATTGATACGAATAGGCGCCACATGATGTCAAAAAAGAGCATCGACAATGCTGACAGAGAACAAATATCTACTGGAACTTAAGAAAACTCAAGAAGAGCAGGCGACTAAGCCGTCGTTTTATGAGGCGACGGCCTCATAAAGGTCCTGCGGACGATTTGATCATAAATATTTTTATTTTTAGCGTTGATCCTATTGCTGCCCTGAATGGACGGGACAAAAATTTCATGTCGTTTTAAGGAAAGACCTTATTGAGAATTGCGACGTTGATAAACGCAAACGCTAGGCCACCATACACCACGTTGTCAGTGTACGCTCGATTGAGGGCTGGGCGTCTCAGCCTCACAAGGGAAGGAAGTAGCACTCTCCAAACATATCTGCCTTTTTCGAAGTACGGCAATTCCTTATTGTTCATCAATTGCGCCAAACAGCCCACAAACACTACAACGTTGAATAAATTTAATCACCGTTCACGTGATTCACTTGCTTTTCAGTTGGCCTCTTGCACTGTATAATCGGTGGAACAAGAAATGAGTTGGCATGCCTGTTCGTCTTGGCAGAGTGTTCCAGGATGTTGTAAGATATGATCAGTGCGCTTGGAAAAATAGGTGTGGTTTACATAGGTAAACGTTTCTAATAATTCAAGTTTTTTATAGTAAACTGAATGTAACAAATATATTTGCCGTTTATTGCGGCGGGAGAGAAAGACAGCTTCCCATACGAATTCATCCTTCACTGCCCTACGGCTCTCCCTCCTTCCGCAGGACCTCAAGAGGGATCTGGCAACAAGGTTTGGTATTTATTCTAGAGCGGCATTGAAGATCACCTCTGCGGGTCCCCATACAACACAGCTATATTATTATCAACACTGGTTGAACACAATTACTACGAGCCACACGATTCCCATTCGCATGCGGATGTCACAGGTTTCTTCGAATGAAATTCCAAGCTTTACCAGGTTTCGCTAAGGTAGTGCCGACCTTACATTTCCACGAGATTCAGACGAGAGCAGCGCAATTAGGTGTGCCACCTTTGACATCTTTGAATTTTGAGATGACACCGTGACTGAAGGGGTTTCTTCGTTTACAGTGCAGCTGTTTAAGAGCTCCCAACGTCTGTTGCCGACGCCTGCTACACAAGAGGGAAAAGCCGATCCACCTTTGCCCTGCACTCACTACCCACACTCTTTTCCTCACCCCACTGCTACGTAGTAGTGATTATGCGAAGGGCAGTATTGTAAGAAAGGAAGAGAAAGAAAGAAATAAAGACGAAAAGCTCACTGCAACAAAAGAGTGATTATGCAGACACTAGAGGAACAAGAACTTAGAAAAGAAAGAATGAAAAGAATGAAAAAGAGAAAAAAAAAGGAACGAAGACAGAAAGCAACTATAGTCTTGGGCGGGCCCTCGAACAACCCCTTACAAATATACCATATATAGCCATATCAGGAATTGGGCATATGTACGAGGCAATAAACGAGCTGCGCTATACGAGCTATATACGAGGCAATAAAAGACCTGCGCGAGGAATGTCACGGATGATTCTCACACGTATTTAGCAAATACGGCCACGCACACACGAGTGCCATACATAGCCAGGTATGCATATATGGCAAAAAATTGGGGGACCCTTAAGCTTCGGCTTTAATAGTTGAACGCGATAGCGAAATCCGGCCCCTAGTGTGCACTTCAACAACTCAGTGCATACTTATTAACGTGTGTTGTTACACACACACACACACACGCACACCACACACACACACACACACACACTCACACACACACACACACGCGCGCGCGCGCGCGACGTATCTATAGTAATGGTAGAGGTTTTCGACCTATTTAACAACACTTTTATATCAACTTCATGAAAATTTTGTACAGTGATGTAGTCACATGGTCCTGTATTATGAACTGCGCGTAGGCGTGGCACTTTTTTCGTAAATGGTCACATTCTGTCGTTCTTCTTGCGTTAACTATCTGCCAGCTGTTCGATTTGTTCTTCTGGGGACCTCTTCCGGCCAACCGCAACAAGCATCGCCTTATGGCCGGTGAAATGGCAACTGCAACACTTCACTTCTTTAATGGTGTCGTGAGAATGAAATGCTAAAAAAAAGTGGATGCCGGGCATCCGACGGGACTGCATATAGGCTCTGCTGTAGTCGCATGGCCTCCGAGATGGCAGGCGCGCTCGCCGTCTAGGAGGCCATGGTAGTCGAGACATTGCTTGATATGTCTTCCGCCAGATGGGCATAGTTCTCCATTTTTGGAGCTGTTATTTTTCGCTCACGGCCGATTTTTCGCTCACAAGAGGCCCGTGGAGACGCCGACACCGACGGCGGCATATTTCTGCGGAACGATCTCTCTAACGCTATCGCGTTAATATGCACATATCTGATTATATATGGCGTGTGACCTTGTGGGGCCGTATTTGCCCGATGCGTGTCAGAGTCTTACATGGCATTCCTCGTGCTGCTCTTTCGTTGCCATATATGCTTCGATCACGATTTGGGCAAGTACGGCCACTTACGGACACGTGCCATATATAGCAACATATGCCCAATTCCTGAAATCGCCATATATGGCATTTTCCTGCTCTATCTCTATACGTGCTCCAGCTCTATACGAATTCGGCGCGGCGGGAGTGAACGAGAAGCGGAATTTTTTAGGAAAACAAGAGTGCAAATTTGGTCGTTACGCATAGGAACAACCACACACCACAAGATGATAATTAGATTTTCATAGACAGGGTGTGCGCCGCGTAGAAGACGGAACACAATGTTAAAATTTTTAAGCAGAAGGAACGGGTTTTGATTTTACCATCGAGATGTTATGCGATAACACGTTACAGTTCCTTGACGTTGCTATCAGTTTAAATCTGGACCACATTCGCTGACAGTAAAGCACTCGTCCACAAAGACCCATGTTCGATTTTGCATCAGGGCGCTCTAAAATCGTGAAACCCGATATTGTGATGACATGCCAGCGCCCAGCATTGGAAAGAAGTGGCATGCACAAATTGAGCAACAGCTGCCAGCTGCCGTTGGATAAAATGTCACATGGCCTAAGAATGTTGTTAAACGATATGGGCTGAAAGTTGTTTTCTCAACACCGCACAAGCTGAGTCGCATTTGTTCAATTTTTCACAGGAGCCCATTGGGAAATGTAAATAAATAAAGTCCAGTGTCTCGAAACAAGGAGATAAGCAGATTTTTATTTCACCTAGACATATACATCTTCCGCTGCAAAAAGACAACCGTTTTGTTCCGTCATCGTAGCCGAACTACGCGATAAATTTTGAATGCATGCTGTTCTATATTTTCCGAGAAGCTTCTTGCTTAAATGCAAAGGTCAAATTGTTGCTATGCACTTATACGAGACATGTTATCCGAAGCACGATATTTTTTTTTTTACTTTTTGCCAGATAATCATTTCCACCAATGTGTGTTTGATTTTCGTAGCCAAATCCTCTTCTTCCTCACTGGATCGCTGTAGGCTAAATAATTGATACCGTGCCGCTGATAAAAAAAAAACTGAAGAAGGAAGAAAATTTGGCGTTCTCTTACACGTCAAGCCCACGCTACTTTCTGTCTCATGTTAAGCTGAGATCAGAGAAGGAACAGGAAGTTCTAAGAATAGTACTAAATACAATGGTTAAAAAAACGTTCAGCGTCGCTTTTTCTATCATCTTAAAGCGTTCAAACTCGAAAACCCTTTTGTTTATCAAGGTAGTGTCTTTGAAGGCGGAATCCGTCTCTTCGAACATCGTTTCCCTGTTGGGAAGAGCCCTCATTTTCCACGGGTCCGTTTTGCTCTCGACTCAGTCCCTGGGACAAGAGGATAACGATGCACTTTGAAAAAAAAAATGGGGATATGGGCTGCTGTCCTTTGCATTTTTCAAACACTCGTTGAGCTCGTATGGAGTGCGGCACGGAGTGAGACAAATGAGCGCAGACTTGCACACATGAGAATAAAGAAAGCCAGCGTAGACGACGCGAAATTCTCGTGGCAACTTGAAACATTTTTGTTAAGAGGATCTTAAAGTGGAACGGGTGTGCAATGAGCGGATATTTTTCCCTTTGGAGAGGATTTGCTTGGCAATTTGGGGAGGCATAAGAAATACTTTCCAGAATGTGATTTTCTTTTTATTACCATTTTAGCACGCTTCGTCTTAAAATAGCAGGTTAGCTGGGTATTTAGGTGTGTTGAGTAGGTTTTGTGTCCTTAGGGTGGTTCGTGACATACGTTTTGTCACGGTCGAGTATTTACGTACGCCAGCAATCAAACCTAGATGCTGCGTTGCCATGACAGGCATTGCACAGGCACCCAGCATAATATGTAAGCGATTAAGATAATGGCTGGAAATTCAACATATTGGCAACTAGTGGCGCTATATATACGAGGGTTATTCGAATAGTAAGGGCTGTTTGCTCGTCAATGGAAATATTTTATTAGTAAATACGTTTGGCGCTTATTCAGTTTAATACTTGATTTGTGTATAATCGTGTTAAGTGCCGAGTACACAGCACAGAACTGTGCCAACTTCTATGAATCATTTATACAGAAGGTCGCCCCCAGCGTATAACCAGTTCACAACACCGCTAATTCACAGCGAAGACCTTGATTTCGGAGGACTTTGTCGTAGAAGATGTCAATCGGTTGACTGTTGCATTGCTATTGCGTTTGCATGGGATATCCATATCTCGACGCCTGCAACGATGAGTGGAAACAAACGCTGTCGTTTTTGAAGATAGCAGTTCGAAAGGACTTGTTGAATTGGTTTTCAGTCTTCGCCGGTGAACTTTTTCGGCACCCACTTTCTCACATTTTGTGGTATCGCAGGCTCTCCTTTTCACTCTGCAAGTGGAGAAGTATCGCAAAATTATAAATTTATTCGTCCGGATACTAATCTCCAATCGTCGACGGACTCGCACTTCTTGATTCACTTCAACAGTCTCGCCGCACCAAATAATGGGCCTATAGCACCCCGCTCTTCATCAGATGTCCTTTCGCCTCCATTTTTGAAGTCCTCACGTCCTCGTTCTGTATTCTCCCCTTTACACAAAAGCGCGAGACCACAAACCAGATGCAACTCTTCGTTAATTTCGGCAGCTGATGGTCTTTGAGCACAAAAAAAAAACAGGAAATAATCCCCCCCACACAATTCGCGAGTAGCAGGTGTGACAGTTTTCGTGGTGGTTGTTTCCTGAACTACTCGATTGAAACAACGACCTCATCTACGTTACACACACACACACACACACACACACACACACATATATATATATATATATATATATATATATATATATATATATATATATATATATATATATATATATATTTCAAAAGAAGAGATTCAGACGACTTACAAAAAGAATATAAATTTACTGATGTTGCGGCCGGTGGACCGGCCATCATCAGAGTCTGATGAAGGCTGGTCCACCGGACGCAACGTCAGTAAATTTATATTCTTTTTGTTCATCGTGTGAATCTCTTCTTTTGAAAATATTTATTCGGGCTCAGGGAAATCTTTCCAACTATATATATATATATATATATATATATATATATATATATATATATATATATATATATATATATATATATATATATGTTTGTGCGTGTGTGTGTGTGCGTGTGCCACACGGATGTCAAAATGTTGGCTTCGGCAACATTTTAGGCTGCAGAATGCTTCTGCCCAACAAGTCGTTTTGGTGAGATTCTAGTCTTCAGAAATATTCCAGTATATATATATATATATATATATATATATATATATATATATATATATATATATATATATATATATATATATATATATATATATATATATATCACAGAATTGATGCGCCTCTTAGAGATCGATGGTTTAATAAACCGTCGTTCTCTAAGAGGCGCATCGTCAATTCTGTTATAAACTAGCGAAAATCGCACGTTTATTGTTCAACGTTTCGGCCGTGGCACGGCCTTCGTCAGAAATCACGTTTGGTCACGTTTGGTCTGACGAAGGCCGTGCCACGGCCGAAACGTTGAACAACAAACGTGCGATTTTCGCAAGTGCGCAATTCGTTTCTACTCTCTCTCTCTCTCTCTCTCTCTCTCTCTCTATATATATATATATATATATATATATATATATATATATATATATATATATATATATATTGTGGGCATTCATTAGCCTCTTCTACTTCATCTGTACATAATCATCATCACCTTGGTTTCGTCATCATTCTCTGCTGTGGGTTGTCATCTAGAGCTCAATCTGTGCTTGGGGTGCGAACCGTCATCTGTAGCCTCAAAGCTTAATAAAACGGCGTCATCGTCACAGCTTCACAATATATATAACGAAAGGGAAAGGGTCAAGGGCTTGTTCTATATTTGTTAGAATCAACTTAATGAGCAAACAGACAATGAAGCCTAGGAAAGCATAGGGGAAGTTACTTGTGGTATGGTAATTGTGGAGAAAGTAGAAATTAATTAAAGTTGCCGAAAAGACAAACCTGCCTTCGGTGGGAACCGAACCCACGACCTTCGGATATATATATATATATATTTATTTATTTATTTATTTAAGTATCATGCTGACCAACTGGTATTGTAATATTTCAAACGTGGGCGATTCCTTAAGGCCAGCAAAAATAAAACAGCTGCACGTCTTCCCGTGACAAATTATTTTTCGTGGGTACCAACCTACACGTTCTAGAACTTTCCCGTTGAATACGTGGCGTTGGCTGCGACACTTTAACAGATAGCTAAATATTTATTCTTATTTTTTTAGCTGATATAACAAATGAATATTAGTCGTAGATTGACAATACGGCAGTGGCCATAAATTTATTATTGGCTTAATTTGTAGCATGCTCGTTAATTCGGTGTGCAGTATCGAAGGCTTGGTCAGATTCAGTGGAAAGAAATGGAAGACCCTGTACAGTGTGCTGTCAGGGTAACGCAAACTATTGATTCTCACCTTAACCAAGTGTGGCAAGAAAAGTTAGTCTCGGAGATTGTGTCCTAACGAAGATTGAGTGAACTGGTTCGCTTACTGTATTGATCCGTGGGATGGTGCATTTTAACTAAAAAGAAAAAACGGCATACGTTAAACCGTAATTTTTTAAATTAAAGCTTATCGGTAGACCAAGAGTAATCTTTTTCTTAAGTTTACTCTGTGCGGAGAAAAAAAAATATGATTTCGCGACCAGGAAAGGTTCGTGCGACATGTATTTCTGATATGAGTCTTTTTGACTGGTGGATTGAGGTACGAAGACACGTTTTTACAACGGCACACAACCTAGAGCCAGCGCGTTACTTTCAAGCCCGGATAACAGTCATAAAGTATATTTAAGAAAGAAGTCTCGACTCGCACAGTTCACATAGTAAAGTACAGTAGTTTGAAAGGTTGTTCCATGAAATATTGTGCCTTCGATTCTTCTTGAGCACGCGTGCTGGGAATAAACGCGACGCGCTCCTTCAATAAATAATAAAGCTGATCGATTGGCGGGTACATATCGTGCGGTGAATAAGAAACGGCAATGTTTCCACCGCTCCTGCTTCCCCTCTCTCTCTCTCTCTAGGGAGATTAACAGATTGTCAAACTCCCTTAAACAGGGAAGAGTTTGTCGTGCTTTCGCTCAATAAGGCGAGGCCTCGCTGTAGCCTTGAAAAACCAAAAGAAGCCGGGACCAGACTATGACACTATTGCCTATATACTTTAGGCGGCAAAGTTTTCATCACGGAAGGTTTGGCTAACCTGGTCACGTATATTGAAATAACCAAAGCGAAGCGAGGTTTCTTATTTAAAGAAGAAAACTGCTGTTGAACACACCAGGCGCGACAAAGTTCTGCAGAGAGCTTCTTAGTAAGCCAGCCGCGTATCTGCTGCACAACTCCGCAAGAGATTGATCACGTTTGGTCAACAAAATAAAATTCCTGCCTACGATACCGTGCTTTTATTAAAAAATATAGCTGCCTCTTGCAGTAATTTTGTGAGCCGGCAGGATTTTGTCATTCTCTGTCATGTTTCGCGGATCCACCTAAACTAGCAGCCTGACGTCCTGACTATGTTATATGAAAGTACTTTACTGGAGCGGGTTACGCCCGATACAGTATTTACGTGGGCTCAAGGCTTCTTGGGGATATCCTGTTGGACCTCGAGTCAAGAATGGTTAAGTTGGTGTAGAAACGTTTATCTTGTTTGTGGCACAGCAGAAACATCTTCTACTTGACTATATTTGTACTAACGGATGGTCAAAGGTACTTTCGCGCTGTTTATACTAGCAGCACTGTAGGCTGAGATTTTACAATTCGTGGGCGAACTGCTGAATGGAACCCCAGATGTATCGTACTGAAACAAACCGTTCCATATGCCAATAATTCCATGTGTGTCCATACGAATTACGTACATATTCTATATATTCATCGTATATTTTTCTGTATTCTTCTGTATGAGTCATACGGAAAGACATCGAGGTATTGGAACGGCCATGTGGAACGTTGCAGTCCCGTATTATGGATTATTTTATTTTGAGTCACATAGGCGGCAGGAGTGAGGGGAAAGTTACGCTTTAATGTGGTTTTAAAGCTAGACGCTTTGCAATCAGAGCAGTTTAAAAACAAAGCAACTTGGTGTAACTCGAAGATTCCTTCATCCGTTTGAATACAGACCGTACTCCAACAGTCGCTAAAATGTATAATCTTTGCTTCGATGATGTTATCACGACTCAGTACTCCGATGTAAGTGAATTATATTTGTCCATCTACGCTCAGGCTTTCCTGAAATGAGATTTTGGTGTTTGTTCATCTGTGAAGCGGAAAACTAGAACTATAGCATTGTGCACTATAAAATTTATCTCCAGACGAATTCCAAGTCTCTTGAAGAACTGACAGCGCATGCTCTAATAATTACGTGTCCTCCTTCGTAACTACTTCTGAGCACGCAATCGAAGGGTGCATTGCATCTACGCTGACTTCGTTCAAGCGAAATAATTACGTTTTCTGTGATGTCACCCCAGTTATCAGGATGGCTCAAAAAATGATTCCCTTGTTATAACTTGCAATCACAGAAAGTTTTTTTTTTCCTTCGTGTCACTGCACGCGTCACGCATGGTACTTACCTACGTACTGAAATTTTGAGTTTCCGTCGAGAGATGCGTACCATCTCCGTTCTCGGTTTTCTGCGCACTCTCGTGCTTATTCCTCCGGCATGATAGCTTCTGTTTCGTTGGAGAGACGCCTCATGCGACCGGTGCTAACGCGCTTCTAGGGGGCAGGTGATGCCACTGTCAGAATGTCGCATTTATTGCTCAGAGATCGTGAGAAACTTGAAGTTTTTAAAGATGAGCAACATAGATAAATTAGTTGAGTCATGCGCGTATCACCACGGTTCTGGCGTCAGAGTATCGTAAGATCACACGTCGAAAATGTTAATTATTTTGTGCTGAGTTTTGATTATTCTCGCAAGGAGTTAGCGAAAGGAGTGGTACGTAGGAATACAATCACCAAGTGCTTGTGCTCCTATAAGCGAACATCGCCGCCATTACTGATCGTCATTTTGGTTTATAAGGCAGTTTTCTAAAGGAACGAAAGAAATATAGAAATAACGCGGGGCTTAATACCCGCATAGGATGTATGGACACAAGTAATTCACCTAAAGTTAGCCTAAGGTCTCGCAGTCAACCAAAAGTCCAAGTCAGTCAAACATAAGTGCATAATGTTCTAGGTGCTACCGCCGTTGGAAGACATTTAAAGGTCAACTCCGGCGATTTTTCATTGTTAACTGGTCTCAATTAAGTTTCCAGTACATGCTCTCCTCGGTACTACAATAATTTATGCCAATCTAGGCGGTTGCAGGTCATTTGGTTTTCCTTGAAAACGAACTTTAAAAATCTCTATGTACGCACTACAGTAAAGCGCTCAAGGTGGTCAAAATTTCCCGAACCCTCCACTATGGCTGTTCTCTGCTTCCTATCTCTTTCAGTCTCTTTCCCCAAAACCCCCGAACGTTTAGGCGTGCTCCCGACATGGGCTGCAGAAATTAGCGTCTTCTCCTCAACCAAACAACAACAACAACAACAACAACAACAATAATAATAATAATAATAATAATAATAATAATAATAATAATAATAATAATAATAATAATGGGATTGCGCAGCACTAGGATGCCTGCCGCCGAGTCAATTGTAATATTGTAATTTTGCAATCGAATAACGTGAAACCTAATTGAATTACGAGGATCACTACTGCTCATGGGATGTGCTTCAAGCGTTGCAAAAGTGCAGGAATTCAGTCCGCGTAGTCTAATGCTTGTGATGCATCGCGCAATAGTATGCTTTCGGGAACATACGTGTTTCTCTTATTTTCGTTATATTCTTGCTCGCATTCTTCGATATAGTATATTGCACGTCGTCGCCATTGAGTGGTATGCCTGAATCTCAAGCCCCAGCAATATGCGCTTCATCGGCGTCCTATAATGCTCCGTAATACTGAAATCGCCAAGTGCCTTTGTGCGAGAAGACCGTAATCATTACCACAGGCGGCGAAGATTTATTGTCATCGTTTGCAAACGTTATCGCGGGTCTTACTTTTGTGTTCATACGTATTTTATTTCGTTTTTTCTTTGGTGAACGGGAATAGGGGGAGGGGGGGGGGAGGGAGTAATGGATGCAGTTGCTATTGAAAATTATCTCCCTTTGTAAAACTATCTTTTGGTGGCTCTAGGATTTAGCTACACTATCTTTCTTAAGCAGCGCAGCGCGACTGCAGCAGACCGGAAGCGAAGTGTCTTATGTAATCCTCGGCGTTGTAAAAATTGAAAAGTCATAAAAAAGGAGGGAACCGTTCGAGTTTGTGCCTATGGCACACAATTAATTTCATAGTTCCGTGAAGCGTTCCCCTGGTTTCACGCAGTGCGCTGAGGTATCATTTTATTGTCTAGCTATCGTATTTTAGTTTTCTTTATGCGGTATATTGTTGTAAAAAGAGGGGCCGCGTGCTGTCCGCGTAATATATTGGGCCACTAAGTTGCGCAGCCAGTCGTCCATGTATTATTTACTTAAAAAAATAAAAACAGCAGAGGCGGACACTAAGAGGGCATGGTACATTCGGGGCTCCTGCCTGCGCTTGCATAATCTGTCACACAAGAACATCAAGTTAAGAGTTGTGTGAAGGATACACCACATGGGAGATAGGGTTGTACAGCAAACGAGTGACGCAGTTGCCAAGATAATTAATAAACATTTTTTAAATGCAGGTAGGTGCGAACCAGATTGTATAGGCGGTATGGGCCGCAAGCAAGCAAGCAAGCAAGCATGAAAGAAAGAAAGAAAGAAAGAAAGAAAGAAAGAAAGAAAGAAAGAAAGAAAGAAAGAAAGAAAGAAAGAAAGAAAGAAAGAAAGAAAGAAACTTGGACCATCTCCCAGAGGGGAACCCTGATGGGATGCGAAGCAGCAGCGTTGCGCACGGGTGGCGTCACGGGTTGAACGGCGCTAACGCGGGTGCTGGAAGAACAGTTTGAAGCGAAACTGGTGTAAACGTTTGTTTACTGGTGTAAACGTTTGTTTGAAACGCACACACGGGAGGCGAGCGGGCGTTGGAGCCGGCAGCTACGGGCGCTCCGGCGGGTGAGGGAGAGAGTGACGTACGCGCGCACCTGCGAGGGAAGCGTGCGAGGGGAGCGTGACGTCAACGCCCAGCTGCGGCGTGCACCTACTTGGCACCGCTCCAACACCTGCGCCGAGGGAAGCGCGTTGCCTCGCGCTTGTGCGGACGGAGGGACCGTTGGGAGGGACAGCCTTACACAGGCTAGTCAAAGAGCTGCTTCGCATCTAAACGAAAGAAAGAGAACGGACTGTACCCCAATCAACGAAAAGTCCGCCGTAATCATCCAAAGGTGCACGAAATGCTACGGGCTGGCACCTTTCAACACACCTAAACATAGTGGTGGCCTTCGAAAAGAGTTTTGTATGCCGAAAGTGCCACATAGATGAATATGTCCATCCTCAGAAAGACATGGCTTCTGAGGGTAGAGGTCATCGTTCGAACTCCAGCACCAGCAACTATATCTGTTTCCGTCTTACTGCCTTTCTTTCTTTCCTCGCTAGAAATTTTAAGGCATTGATATGTAATGCGACGTGACTTGACCGCTGGATTTGAAACATGCACGCTAACGCCTGATTGGTCAGAGGCATAATACGTGACCTGCTGTCTCAGCCAATGGAAACCTTGAGGACTGCTACAACGCTGAGGAGGACGCAGGGTCCGCAAAGAATGCCTAGCGCTGGTAGCTACGTCAACTGCTACTAAACAGGAGCAGTTCGCCGAACGGTGGTCCAGCGAAAAAGATTCATGAAAGCGCCAAAAGAAAATTTATGAGCGATGCTACATTTACGATTCCAGCAACCACAAATTCCCACTACAGCGACACTGCTTTCCAGCAGTAAAACGGGTGTGGCTGAAAAAGACTACAGCCATGAATACTGTATTTATTCTACTTAGCAACACGACTGTATTTCAATGACCGTTGTGACCGCAGAGTAACTCTGTTATTCGCTCAGATGATGGACGAAATAGATTGTTTGCTACAGCAGGCAGTCTTGTAACATTTGGCGTCTTGACAGATCTTAAATAAAATGCGCTCAGCGCCTCATGCTACCGCTACTGCAGCACAATGTTTCTGCGCAAAATTCAGAAGTCCTGTTTTGAAAGTGGAGGACGAGCGATAACAATGATTGCAATTTTATTGAAACCAAAAAGAGGTGTGCAGACCGTAAGGGACGCCGCAGTGTGTGCAGTCCCTATTCCAGGACACAATTGGCATGTACCGCCAGCTTGGCACTTCAGAACAAAATCTTTTGGGGGTCTGAAGGTTCGAGCAACCAAGCAGCGTCGCCTTCCAACCCTCTCGGTTTCGGTTGTGCTTTCGGGGAAGAGCTGAGATGAGTTGGGAAGAACAAATGGCTTGTTAGTTGTCATACATCTCCGCACAGTATGCCAGTCAAGGAAGAATGAAAATATTTTGCCGGGCGCAAAATATGTTGGTGAAAATCCAGAAAAAAATTCGTTCATTAGCCTTGCTTCGGCCCCTTTCCAGGAGTTGGGTATCGGCGATGCCTATCCCTGTCATAGGTCGTGATGCCTTTGAATATAAGAAGACAGCCGCCTTAAGCTTTCAGACACTTAGTATTTAAGTGGGACGAGAGGTGGATGAATGCTAAGCTGCAGTATTAACTGACTCGACCGACCAGAGTGACGTAGCTTTGAACGACTGCGCAACGCACTGCATGAAATCATTAGCATCAACAAAAGGAAATGCACTACGTATTTCGTTCACCAAAGACACATTTTAATCACTTTGTTAATATTTACTTCACATAATTTGCATGTGGTCAAAAAGGAATTCATCCTTATTTCACCTAGTGGGCAATTTATTCACCTTAGTTCCGGCGTTTTGACGCTACATTCATATTTTACTTGGGTATCAACCACTGCTCCACGCCTTGTACAGCCCTCACGATGGGCCCACATGCCAATCATATGTGCACTAGGTGCATATGTGCGCCTATACGTGTACATGCTCTCCCTGTGCATATGTACACATGGACAATCATATGTGCATAGTTATGTGCATAGCGCATTCATAATAATATATCTGCCACGGCAGCTCTAGAAGAAGACGCTGCCTGCGCTACCGTAATCATTATGGCAATCTACCTGACGAATAATACAAGCGAATCATAAACATATACAGCGTGTGGCTTCCTCCAGGATTGAAACACATTCACTGTCTACGCAGGCGCTTTTGATCAGAACCAAGCTTTCGTGTAAAGAAATTCATTACGAAGGTAATCGAGAATGATAGGGAAAATTAGCATCCACCCGTATTTTGTAGCACAAAGCTACACGGAAATCCGGGGGCATGCTAATCTTGCCTTTCATAAATATTACTCCACCTTGCGGGTATCCGCAGAACTCATTTGCCGTAATTGAGTATCTTTGTATCGAGACCGAATCATTCCGCGAAGAACTGCTTCGGTTAAATAGATGGTGCGCAGGGAACAGCGCAGCTGTCAATGAAAATGTTCCGGCGCTCTGGCACCTGGGCATATTCATTAACACTGTCCCGGCGATCGAATCTGTGCCGTTGTTCCAAACTTCCAGCGCCCCAATTCCTTTAACACCGACACCCTCACCTATTCCAACAAAGCTATCTTCCGAAATACAAAATCGTACAATTTTAGGGCAACCGTTTAACCAAAGTAATTTGTGAATCTGAAATGCGCTATGAAATGTAGTAACATATTTACCCAAAGTATTTCATTGCATGTGCAACGTTAGTGTGTGGGAGCCATAAAAAAAGCGAAAACAGCAGAACGAAGGTAAATGGACGGTGCGGGTTTACTTCAGTTCCCACCAAAAGAAAAAGAAAGAAAGAAAGAAAGAAAGAAAGAAAGAAAGAAAGAAAGGAAAGAAAGAAAGAAAGAAAGAAAGAAAGAAAGAAAGAAAGAAAGAAAGAAAGAAAGAAAGAAAGAAAGAAAGAAAAAACAAACAACCTTGGCAAGCTGAAGTCATTTTCACGCACTTTAAGTTTTCCTCTTTTTTTTACATTGTAGCTAATGGCAATTCCGTACGCCGGCAGCGGCGGCCGACACCACCAACACCGCTGTAACGATCTCATAACAGGGTACGCTGCACAAACATAGCGTGCTCGGTGCATAGCATAATCTTGAGATTGTAAGCTCGCCCGCCCGTAATTGGTTAGGCGGTATTTGCGCGGTGTAACGCGTGGCTTATTCTTCTAGCAGATGAGCGATGCGTATATCTTAAGGCGGCCAATTACGCACACGTGTTGCCAGCGGCGCTACTAATCTCGGCTCAGACAAATAGGGGTGCTCTGCAGACAGTGCAAGGAATACGGCCAGGGGCATGCATCAGGCTTACGGTGACTACCTCGGCCCGCCTTTCGGGCACGCTCTGTAGAGCTGCGCCTCCATTATAACAGTCCTATAGCGCCAGCATCGCATCCTGAAGGCACTGCTAACCACTGAAGTCATTTAGAATTTCGCGAGCCGTTGTCAAACGTACGCTACTGAAATAGCAGGAGCCCAAAATTTTGGTGCACTTAAATGTCTCTACGGGCATTTCTCCAGCGTCAGGCGCGCGCGCACGGACGCGCGCACACACACACACACACACCACACACACACACACACACACACACACACACACACACACACACACACACGTGCGTGCGTCAGACAGACATTTCGGAGTGCTTTCTTTCGACATGTGCATGCCTTTTTTTTCCTTTTTGTTTCTTTCTGTTGTTGCATTATTTCTTTCTTTCTTCTTTTCTTTCTTTCCTTCGTTCGTCGTTTGCAGAGTGTGCCGTGTTACAGGAGTCTATACTTCTCTATGCTTACTTGACCCCGGTTTAAATTCCGCGTACGATATGAACCGACAATGACTGAATCTGTTAGCGCGGCAAAGTCACAGCTGAGGGGTTAGAACGACAAGCAATTCTTATTTTCAGACCGTCTTTCTACCTCATCCACCGACATACTGCATGATGAGAGAAGGCGCCCCCCTTTCCCTTAAGGAAAAAGAAAAAAAAACCTGAATAATTGTGTTTTCAATTGATTTATTTGCTTAACTGCAGCATTGCACATACTAAAGTTTGAATACGTATCTTTCGCAGTGAGGCACGTTCATTTGAAACGGCACACTCACACACACTCACTAAACATTGTTTGCATACAGGCTCCCCAATACGTAGTTTCCGCCCTCTCGCATCAAGGTACTGAAACGATCTTCATCCAGTCGTTGCTAACTGCCTAGCGTTGTTTCTAGGCCACTATTATTCAGTTAAGGACTCTAGGTTGGAGTACATTTCAAGCGATGTTGAAGGCTTGCATTTGTCTAATATATAATAAGCTATCATAATATTCCGCCTCATACATGTGCTTTTTATGAACCCTACACAAAAAAGATATTTAACCATTTGTGTATATGCCCAGCCGCTATGTTTCCCAAAAAATATTGAGAGTGTTCCTGTTTCACACAGAATCACAAATTACGCATACCTTTAGATCAGCCATCATGTTTGAATAAAAAAATCTAAACATGTTTCACACGTCCCCCAGAAGACCAAGGCTGCGAGAATAAAAGGAGGTGGCATAGGTTCAAGAGGTCGCGCTCCTGCTCGGCTCTCAGCACAAAATCTGCCAGTGTTTACCAGACCTACCGTTTTCGGCAACGTTTCAGTGGCGCTACTTTGTAAGTGCTTCCTCTTTTGATCTTACTACTGTGTGCGAAATGCAAGCGTGGAAGACACGGCACTTTGCCGCCTGCATTTCGCTATGTTGCGTTTGCCTGACCTCAAGAGAGCGCATAGAGAACGGAAAGAAATCTAAGACATGCTCTTGTCTTATAGCGCGCCCTAAACAGCTGCGCCCATGGCGTGTGGGCCTTGTTCCTGCAGACTGCCTATTTCCGTTTCACGAGATCATCGCGTCCTTGCTATAGCATCGAAATGCGGCCATACTCTCAAGGGAACGCTGCGGCGATAAAGAAAAAAATAACGATAAAAATCGCAGCAAGAGTATTTGGCTCGCAGCGAAGGAACATCGGGGTACAACGCGTGGGCAGCACGGCATCGATCCGAAGCTAAGCTAAATTTTTGTTCGCACAGACGCTCGACACCTCGCAGCACAAGTTCGCCTTTGATCGCTTGCTTTGCTTTTACACTGCGCCGGGCGGGCGCAGATGGTGCTGCAACAGCCAAAGCTGTATCTGCGCCGAATGACCTGCGAAGGAAACAGAAAAGGAAGGGAAAGGACATGGAGAGCGAAATGTTTCTTCCTTGGGCATCCTTAAAGTGGTATTGCGTTAAGCGCTGTCGAGGAAAGGAATTGCAAATACTAGTACGAGGCTCTCCACGTGGCATAAGAACGAAGCGAAAAGAAGGTTGAGTAAGAATGACATACGAAAAAGGCTTACGTGTTCTTCGTGTTTCCGCGCGAAGAAAGATGTTGGCAGAAAAAAAAAAAGTATTTTGCGGACGCACAGGTTGGCAATGTGCGTTTTTCTTTCTTTTGTTTTCTTTTTAACTCGGTGACATTTGATGTTTTTCAACGTACATCATTTTGTCTCGTTACAAGTACGCAGATTCAGGAGATTACCGAAGATTGTTTGGCCTCGCAGCAGTTTTATCTCAGGCGAAAGTTATCTGAGTTCTCGAGACCGAGAACTCCAAGGTGGTACAGTAGTTATGGTGATATAGACCGCTGACCCGAAGGACACGGGTTAAATCCCGGCGGCAGCGGTGGCATTCCCGATGTGGGCTAGAACGCTGGAGCTCTGCATGCTGTGCATTTTCAGTGGGCGTGAAAGAGGCCAGGTTTTTACTATTTTCGGAGCCCATCACTAAGGTGTGCCTCACAATGATACCATAGTTTTGGCATGTAAAAACGCATCAATTATTGTCATTGCCTGAGTTCCGTTGACACGAAGCGATCATAGTTGGGTTTGTTTGGAGATGTACTCAGGGACACAAAGGAGAACGGGGAAGGAACTCAGACGGACACGTCATTGGTTCAGGCCTTGGTGAAAAGCAAATAAATTGAAGACATGAACAAAGACGAAATGAAACGGTGTAGCAAATAAGGACCAAACATGTGGGAGACAGCCGGAGGCCCTCTAACAGTAAAATGTCTGTATAAAATGGGCGTCCAAATAGGTCTTGCGAATGAAAGGTGGCAGGGCTCGATGGTCCGACTATCATCGTACAGATCACCAATCTGGAACAACCAATGGTCAAGGCTCGCGCTCTGTTTGTCTCATCGGCGTACGAATTCTAGTTATGAATGCCCGCTGCATAACGGACGCGGGATACTTTTGAGGTAAGAGGATGAGAAATATAAAATTTGTGCTGCAGGCAGGGGAGGTTAAGTGGAAGATAACTTCCATTTTTCGCGTGTTTTTCCCATATGCCATCTTTGTCGTCCTTGTTGGTTAGATTCATGAGGTTGTGTTTAAAACAAAAATTACCCCTCGAACCTTTCCCCTTTTGCTTTTTCTTTTCAATTTTTAGATTCTTATTTATTTTACCTAGTTACAAAGTACATTGATCAAGCATGTAAGTTTTGGGGGTAGGGTCGGCAAAAGGGCACTTTAATGCCTGACAGAGTGCTGTAGCCCGTCCCAGCCATTATAAGCGGGACGAGAAGGAATAATTTGCACAACATTCAGCCAAAATTTTAATAAAGCAGCCATAGTTGTACAGGTTCTTATCAATATAAATAAAACATCTCCAGAAGGACACCCTACTTTGAGACCGACTTGCAAGTCCCATTTTATAAAAATAGTGCGAGTAGTACACAATAACACTTATTTCAAAACATAAAGCAAAATGCACGTGCAGAAAACCCAGACCCTGATTAAAAGAAATGCTTTCTTTTTGAAAATTTATGTGCAAGGAAACGAAACAATTTGCTCTTGAAGGAAAAGTAGATAGGATTTTTTTTTTTTTTTAACGCAACTACTCAGCGGCTCTTTTCTTCATCACTGAAGATGGTGGGATGTGCATTCAGTAGGTGAGGGATCACATGTGTTAGCTGTTGTATACCCCGTAATTTGCCCGTATTCTCTCACTGCAGTATATCATGCGCCTAACGGTGTGTGTCGCCTTCGAGAATAAGCATAATCGAATGACCTCGCGTTGGATTTCGATTTAAAATACGTAATTATCGTTACCTTTTTTACAAGATGCTTTCAAAGGTGAATATGTTGCGCTTTTGAAAGAGTGGGGTACAATGAGCTCTGGGTCGAAGGCGTTCGATTATACGCAACATTCTCTTTCCGTAGTTTATGAATGCTTTCTTTGAATAGTCATGCCCCATACCAATAAATAGTAATGAATGTGCGAGTACATTAAAGCATCACACAGTTGCTTTGCTACCCATACTGGCAGTAAACATCGTATTTTGTTGAGTATACCAATATAGCACGAAAGGTCGGTGCGAATTTTGTTTATGAGATATGTCCGGTGGAGTTTTTTATGGAAGATAACCCCAGGAAACGTTTGGCATGTGATCTGTTCAATAAAATCCTCTCGAAATTTTACTTCAATGCATTGTGATTTATGTTTATTTTATGGCCGGAAAACAACATATTTGGTTATTTGGGGTTTAGTTCAAGTTCATTTGCTACTAACTAATAAACGCTCAAGCCATCTGTTTGCTTGTTTCTCTAAGCTATCAATGTATATGCCAAAGAAAGAAAAAAAACTTTCTATAGTTGGCGTATAAACCATATCTGGACCTAATATAGATCCTTGAGGGATGCCGTATTTAATTTTATCAATTTTTTATATTGCGTGCTGCGCGTCAGGATGGTGATATTGATCTGTGAGATAGCTACTTATTAACTTGAGAGAAACGCCTCGTGATGTGTATTGATTTATTTTACCGTGCAGAATTTCCTGCCTGACCTGATCAAAAGCCCTCTTAAAATCAAAGAACACTCCAAGCGTGTAAAATCTCTGCTCAAAATTATCTATTGTTTTGTCCTTAATAGACAGCAAAGCCTGGTCTATACCTTTTGTCTTCTGAAAACGGCATTGCTGCTTTGTAGTTATATTTTCTTGGCTACTGAAATTAGATTTTCGTACGTATAGGAGTCGTTCTACAAGTTTCGAAAATATAGGCAAAACAGATATGAGCCTAGAACGGCTTAAGTCATTTTCGTTACCACTTCGGTGTATCATTGATACCCTTGTTATCTTCAGCTTATCAGGAAGTATTCCTTTGCTTAAAATCAAATTGCAATTGTGTGAGAGTGGCAGGCTGTTATACTGTGAAACTGATTTTAATTGTTCTATAGCGTAGACAGCGGCTGAGAAGTGTTTGGTAGATTCATAATGAATGAATGTATGTCTAATTCATCAGTTGGGGCAAGAAAAGTCGATTTTCCAGTATGTATGGTAATGTACAATTTACAGCCTGCGTCGGTGCTAGCGGATAGTTTTACGAGCCTCTATCGTACGCAATGGCTGTTCAACGTATCAGCAAGCAATGTACGAGACCAAGATTTAGCTACTATATTAACCTCGATGACAGTCTTTTTTATTTGATATAGATAAAAGATTATTCATGGCATTCGAAACTGCTTTGTCAACGTTCATAGCAGTTGCAAAATTATATAAATAGTATTTTATGCGTGCCTTCTTTATACCAGAGGCTAATTTATTTGTAATCAGGTTGAACTGCTGCAAGTCCTCGATTTCCTTTCTTTTAATGAGTGTGCTAAATAGATGAGCCCTATCTTTAATGCACTTTTGGAGTTATGCATCTATTCACATCACGATTAACGAACATACAGTCACCCACGGCTCATATCCGCCCGGCAACTACGGGGCACGCGCCACAGGTGATTGTTCACATTACAGCATTTGTGAGCCTAGGACCAACACAAACAAATACCGAAAATTTCACGAGAGCATACTTCACGTGCATTAAACGAGATAAATGGAGACATCTTATAGTAGAGCTGGTGATTTAAATGTAGAGGTAACAAGTATACGCACACAGAGAAATGTCGTGTTATGACCAATGGCAACCTACCCCGCGGTAGGTGTTGGAAATCAAAGCCGGGCCTGCACGGTGCCTAGCAAGCACGCTACCACGCGTCGACGGTGTGCTGTTCCAATGCGGTTGTGGTTTGTGTTAACCGGTCTTACAGCAGTGTGATAAACAGCATGTAAGCTCTGCTAACCCTCAGAAGACTGCCAGCCAACCTTGCTCGACCCAAGAATACCCCCAAAAACGACGCTTATGATTTGCATATTAGTGCACCGTAGAGTGCATTTCCCCGCCACAAAACGTACATCGGCGAGCTAACTTGCGCAGTCATCGCAGTTCACCAGTGTGCACCACATTTTTGCCGACGATCCAGGTAATCTCACGTTACGCAGGCAACTACTGAATTTGCACAAAGATGGTGATGCCACTCGAGACTTGGGTGAAAGTCAAACGTATGGGCATAGGCCACTTTCTCACTGGTCGCTTGGCATGACATCGATTTCCACAATGCGAGGGACCTATCGGATCTTTATCCCTTGCTATTTTCTTTCCTCTTTCTTACTATCCTTTTCTCCTCTGTTTATTCCCTTCTCCCAATTAAGAGGGCGTTGCACCCCTCTCAGTGGCAGTTGTCAGCCCCAACTTTTTATTTCTTCATTGTGTTTGTGCCTTTATGTGTATATACAAAATAATAATAATAATAATAATAATAATAATAATAATAGTTCATTTCACGTGCCCAGAAACCGGCGCAAGTCTTCGTACTGGTGATATCAATAAAATAACAATGAACACTACCATAAGCAGAGTCCCGGAAACAACGCAAATAAAAATCGCAGTAAAACGTAATAAAATAATCAGGACAGCAGGGCATAAGTAATGGTCGTAACACGAGAAACATGGAAACGAAAATGACAAATACAGTCGCACATACAAAACTGTGCTCAAGGCAGGCTGAAAGAAGAAAGGAAGAAATTGTACATGAACAACGCAAAGAACACTACTACGACTACTACTACTACTACCAGTGCTATTTATGATTATTATTGTTATTATTGTTATTATTGTTGTTGTTGTCGTTGTTGTTGTTATTGTTGTTGTCGCGGTCGTCGTCGTCGTCGTCGTCGTCGTTGTTGTTGTTGTTGTTGTTACAGAAACAACGGTTGTAACCGAACAGTGTAATTTTAGATTATACAGGAAAGGTTGCGTCTGTGTCCTCAAGCACGCACTAATGATTTGAGGATGCTCGTTAGGTGAACAGCACAAAAACTGCATTTTCAACTGTATTTTCTGTGCTATATTTGCTGGCTCAGTCGCCTTTTCAAGAGCAGCCAAATGAAGGGAAGATGCTAGATTCCTGGTTACAAAATATTTCCTCATTGAAAGCGCTATAACTTGTCGACGTACCTAAGAAGATTACACTCCCCCGACGCCTACTGCTGCAACTGTAAGCCAAGTAAGTTCCAAAATTTTGCGGATTTAAACAAAAACATTGCTCCCATTGGAAAAGCCGAATTACTCACGTTGCACGGAATTGCGCCTCGGCTGTGAAAGTTAGGAGACGGCGTTATGCGGAACTCATTAGGGGTCGTTAGGGAAATCTTGCGGTAGCACACAGGAAGTGATGATTGATGAAAAAAGGAAAGGCGGAATGTTGACAACGCAGACTAACCAAGCTGTGAACTGTTGCGCATTACGCAAAACGACGACCCCCGCACTGCTGCTGATGGCTAGATGATTGCGCCTGCTTTTAGGAAGCTCAGTTCGCTTTGCTCGGCTTTGCACCAGCAGCGGTATTGCTTCATAAGCAGTCAAGTACTCGCGCCATCAGCACTGTTTTGACTTTACAACAAGCGAATGCTAATATATTAGCAAACGAAAGCAAAGACAAGAAAGAAGGTTAGTGCCATCTTATACCTGGTTTGCTACCCTGTACGCAGGTGGTTCGACGTTAACTTGTTTGGCGAGGAATCAACATATAGAAATAAAGGGAACACTCTCCAAAAGTGAAATCTATTAAAATGAAAAGAAAAACACATAACCTTCGTGTTCAGTAGCCCGTGCACATCACTAGACCACACTAACAGCAAGCGCATTGGGTGTAGTTTATGGGAGGGAGAGATGGCGCAGTGCGCGTGCGGGAACTCTGCATTATGTGAATCTTCGCGAGAAGCACTGCGCTTCCATCATCAAAGAATACGAAACTTCGTAAACCCGAAGTCAAGCCTGGCACCCATCGAAACTCACCCTACGCACAGTGCACTATGTTATCTCTCCCATATTCAAACACGAGCTATTGTGATCAAGGGGCCCTTGCTGGTTACTAAAGGTCAAGTTTTTGTTTTTTAGTACATTTCTTTTATGGCGAGCGTTCTTTTAGAGCGAAAGCTTTGCTGGGCTAGTCGAGTTTCGCCAGTGTATCTCCGCCTGTACCTTGAAGCGACGAACAGTTACTGCATGACTCATCACGCTCCGCCGCCGTGCATATGCGCGCGCGTTCAGTTTATACAATACCATTTGTGTAATCCGGCAGAGAACTGCATGGCACAGGAACTTGAACAGGGTCGTCTTGCTTGCAAGTTCAATGCTTTATCTCTACACCATTTTGAACATACTATGGATCGCATTTTGATCTATGATGCATCCACACCTGAGGCGGTCTCTTAAGAACATTGCGACAGGTAAAAGGACTCCTACCTGCAGGCACTACGCAGAAATAAACTATGCATTTGCACAAAGCTATAAGGAACCAAACCACCAGAAGTAAGCTAAGAAACTTAACCTCATGTTATTGGAGTACGAATAACATTTTAGAAGCAACTTCATTGTTTATATTGATACCTTCTAGAAATTCCGGCGAGTATGGCTTGGTAATACATTATGACCGAGCTCAAGCAACATAAAAACTTAGCACGCCACTTACACAGTACGACGTAAAGTGAAATAATTGCACTTCCGGATATTTGGTTCTTTCCTTTTCCGTTTCGTGGCATCTTTTTTTAGCCAGGCTGCAAGCCGTACACAGGGAACATTGCCGCGATTTGTACCGGGTCTCTAGGCAACAGCAGCGGTCACCATCATTGAAAACCACGTGATAAATTCTTACGACTACAATCAGCAGATGCCTAGGCTCACTGTCATTTCAGCAAAGCCGCTTACGCATGTCCCTAGAGGAAACAGATTCGCCATCGCTTTGCATGCATTTTTCTGCTTTCTGCGTGCACATCTCGATAATTCCTTCGCGAGATTACAGCAAACGTTTTATCACCAAAGAGTAGAATTGACCATCCATGTTATTTGGAAAGCAAAACTACGACTTTGCTGTTATCTGCGGCAATTTCACACAAGTTATCTGCAAGTGGGAGTGGGGGGGGGGGGGGGGGGTAGTGAACTGGAACACTCGCTCTGTGATTGAAATCTCAAATTAAGCATGCGCATCTTTTGTAAGGAAGGTTTCGCCAAAGCACAAAAAGTTACGAGTACCGCTTAGGCGTGATTCCTTGTAATGACGAGTGCGCTGTGTGCCGAGGGAAAGCCAATCTCCTGAGCGTGAACATGGAACGGATAGAAAAAGCTTCGTCCTACGTAAGGACGAGTAATGCCAGCCGCAAAGACGAGCAGGCAAATTGCCCATTGTTTTCTAGTGGCAAGACATAAACAGAACGCACTCGTTCCTTAGGCGGTTCGAGATGGTATCGCTAGAAAATTCGTTCCTTTCTTAAAGCAGACGCTAATGGAAACAACGAATGGATCAATGAATGAATGAAACAACCTTTGACTGGCGAATCTGTTTTCTGAGCGTTTAAAATCAAGGTCACGCTAGAGAGAAACAGCCAAAGCAGGAGATACGGGCTACCAGAGGCTGAGCAAAGATAACATAGGAAGAGGTTGCGTCGCACGTTTTCGCTGCGGTTTCAAGAAGGAACGACAATCACTGAGCAAAAGTGCAGTGCTGTTGTTGATGAACATTTGTGTTTGGGTTTCAAAGCGGTCCAACGCATGCAAAAGGATCGTACTAGCAACAGAAATCGAACAATGGTTTTCATTTGCTTGGGAAATTTGTACTTTCAAAATGTACGCACAATCGTGGATCACATAGGCGCCCTTACATTCATCACTTACTTGAAGAAAGAAGCAAAAGACTGAGCCATCACGCAATATAACAACATTAGCACTTGTGATGAACATTACTACAACAGTGTCAAAAAAGAAAAAAAAAGGACGATAACACCAGAGAAAACCTTCCAAAGGAGCGACCTCGATTTGCATTGAAGAATGGATCTCGTGCTATTTGGCTAGCGTTTACTTGTGCCATTGCCTTTGGCTCGCAGCGCATCTTCCATAACACCATTCTTGAGCAACAATCTGTTTACATCTGTTGCTGCCACCGCAGCAGCGTGAAGCACACGCTATAGGCGGTGGACCCGAAGCTGCGACTTCGATTGCTACCTGGTCTCCCTCGTCACGAAGAAAGGTGACTGTGTCACCTATGGCTTGGCGTAGCACATACTTTCATCAAAGCAATGGTAAACAGCCTGCATGTAGTTATGGAGAAAGTGCAAAGGCAATCGTCCACGTGTCATGCCCCATGCACCCTACGCCACTCAACGTAGCAAGTTAGAAGCTAAGCTTCGCCGCCTTGATGCATGACTTTTCAGTAGACATGATCCTGTCTCCTTGGCCTACACGCTTCTACATTCCCATGGCTGTAAAGGCGCCACTGTGCTTCCTAAAGTTGGCGGAACTTCGCGAAAGATTGAGGCCAATTCATCTGTGCTAGTGCTTCAGCGCTTTGTGCGTTAGTCTCACTAACTGTCCTCTTGTTTTTTACGTGCTCTTCTTTCCTGCATCTCGTCTATTGTTCCACTTGCTTCTCCCCCAGGCGTAGGATAGACAAACGAGCACACGCTTAATTAACTTCCCCGCCTATCCTTTTCATCTCTCTCCCGTTCTCTTCAGGTGGTGGTGAATTTGTCTACGTTGCCAACGGGAAATGCTGTCAATGTAAGCGGGCCTGGTTGAAATGAGGCGCATAGGAGACTTGGCAACTATGACACATCATTAGGACGGTATGTTGAAGAATCGAGTCATTTTCGGCAGGGATTTACGCTAGACGATGGAGCCGCTCTGGCCTTTTCAACAGCTACTGCAGACCACCGCAATGCTATGGATACGAGCGTATATAGAATTTCCGGTGGCACTCAATCCGGGCCGTGATCGATCATTTCGAGATAACCACGACGGAAGAGCATTGCTAACTTGTTTATGATGCGGAAGCACGGGGCACGTCGATAACGCCTGCCGGTTGGCTAAGACGCGCTCTTTTAGTTGTAGGCAGTGTGGGCACTTGGTTTGGTTGTGCTACGGCACGCAAGCAGAGCGGTAGTTGCAAAGCGGACAGCGAGGATACAAACAATGGTAATCGAGCAAACCATGTTGAAGAATGATGTCATGTTCGCCTGACGGGCGCACATACACACCATCTGATATGGACATGTACAGGAGTCCATCTGGAGCGCTGTCGCCTCCTAGAACAAGCCTGGTCTATCCGCTATACAGTGCTTCCAGAAGTTATTACAATTGGATACAGAACAACAGATATCACAGAACGCTGATTCATTTCATACACAAAACAAAATTTATAGCACGCATCTAACACACACACACACACACACACACACGCGCGCACGCACATACACGCACACACAAACACCATGAACTACGCCATCAGGGCAAGTCCATTTAGCAATAAGAAAAAAGAATAATGTTCGCGACGAAACCGTTGGTGCACGCCTGGACGTTGATTTCGAAAAGGAAAAGTTCATGCAGAGCCTATATTTTCGGAACACGTTGCATAGTGCTAATCAAAATCTACGCGCGATACGCAGTAGGCGTCACATGGCACGTTTGCGAGTGACACATCAAACGGTGGTCACAGTTCAAGGCGCCACGACTGAAGTTGCCTTGTTATGCAGGAAGACTGTCCGTGTTGGGTGCTGCCTGATTATTTTTGTGGTACGCAGGTGTTTCTTCGGCCGTATGCAGTTTTATTGTGCCTAACTGCTGCGGTTGGGAGTCTTAGCGGACGCGATCGGGCAACTGCGCTCGCAAGAAGGGCTTGCCCGTTGGACAGCTGAGAGTGTCGGAACTCCCAGCCGGAGCTAGGCTCACCGGCGGCGCGGTCAAAAGGGTGCTCGCCGATTCTCCTCGCCAGACCCTCTTATTATCAGAGGTCCCCACACAAAGTTCATGCAGACGGCGACACCAGAATTATGTAAGGATATATATCTTTCCTTATGAGCTCCTACATAAGGTCTGGCGCGAAATTGATCGGTTGGCATCACTTGAAGAAACGGCTAGAGCCATTTTTTTTAAATACGGTTTGGAAGTTTGCACATTTTCTGGAGTTCTCGCATGAGTTGGTACATGGTCATCTCATTAGCACCGTGTGGCACCTTTTCCGCGAGCCATTGATGTCGAAGGGGTATAAGCGGTAGCAATTTCGGTCTGTGCCCGTTTGTTGTCCCATATAGTGAAATCATGAGAGAAAGTAGTACGTAAACATTGGATAGTTAACGAGAGTTAACGAGTTAACTGCTCTGTAAAATGGATGACCTCGGATATATCGCCCTTCGTGAGTTAGCGAAGCGGTTTGAAAGTGTACAAAGAGGTTTTCTTCGATGCTTCCATTTAAATGTACAATCAATGGGAAACAAAGTAAATGAACTCGAGTGTCTGTTTAATCAAATGAAAGGTTGTTTTGATGTAGTTATGCTAACGGAAACCTGGCAATCGGATATTTCAGAAGAATTTGAACTACCTCATATGAAAACGTTCTCTGTTTTTCGGCCAAGTCGTCGGGGGGGGTGGTGTCACTATGCTACTTGAAAATTCTTTACCAGCCGTACTGCTCGAAAAGTTTACTTCAGTTACTGCTCATTACGAGATGTTATGTGTTCAGTTTCAAGATGTCATAGTTGCTGTGTGTTACCGGCCACCTGGTGGTAACTTGTCTGATTTTTTTGTGCATTTTTGGATGTTTTCTTAACATATGTAAATCAACATCAGTACACTGTTATATTAGGTGGTGATTTCAATGTTGACATGGGGCATGAAAGCACAAAAAAAAGTGTGACTTTGAAACTATTATTGCATGCAACGGTTGCGAAAACATTATAAATAGATCCACTGCCCCGCCACGGTGGTCTAGTGGCTACGGTACTCGGCTGCTGATCCGAGGGTCGCGGGATCGAATCCCGGCCGCGGCGGCTGCATTTCGATGGAGGCGAAATGTTGAGGCCCGTGTGCTGTGCGATGTCAGTGCACGTTAAAGAACCCCAGGTGGTCCAAATTTCCGGAGACCTCCACTACGGCGTCTCTCATAATCAGAACTGGTTTTGGGACGTTAAACCCCACAAAACAAAAAAAAAAAAATAAATAGATCCACTAGAATTACTCTGTTTTCGGAGACCACCATAGACTTATTTATCACAAACTGTGATCTGTCGTGTGTGACCTGTGCTGTCCTTACGTATCCTATTAGTGATCACATGGCGATATGTTGTTCTGTAAAAACAGGTGCACATCCGTTAATTCAGAATGACATTCCTTATAGTTATCAGCATGTCTCGCCAGCTGCTTTAGATGCCTTCCGTTCAGAGATTGGCACTTTGCATTGGGACACTGTTTTTAACTCAAATGATGCGAATGTAGCCTATGACGCGTTTTTAGAATCCTTTACCTGTATATACAAAAAACACTTCCCTTATAAACAGCGTAAAAAACCTAAAGGTTGTCGGAAACCTTGGATGACACGCGAACTCTTACGTAAATTAGGCAAAAAAGACAGATTATTTCGGAAATTCATGCGTACGCGCGACGAGGCGGACCTAATTGCTTTCAGGCAGTTCCGAAATGCCTTAAGTAAAGAAATGAAGAAATCAAAGCAGCTGTATCACATACAAGCATTTACTGTGTGCTCAAAACGAGCAGATGTTTTATGGAATAGAATAAACTCTTTGATGGGCCGCAATCCGAAAACAGAAGAAATTAAGGAGGTACTCCATGATGGAAACTTTGTCAGTGGAGAGGCTATGGCCAATGTTTTTAATGATTACTTCGTTTACAGAGACTTTAACGACAGATCACCCGCTGTTTGCCGAACTATGGGTCCAGAAACTACAAACACGTTTTTCTTAGCAGGTACTATTGAACCAGAAGTCCGCACAGTATTTCTCGGCTTAAAAAACAGTCGCAGCTGCGACGCCGATGGCATGCAAATAAAACCAGTGAAATATGTTATCGATCTGATCAGTCCAGCACTAACACACATATTCAATCTCTGTATTTCGACAGGGGTTTTTCCTTCGAAAATGCAAACGGCACGCGTAATAGTTCTCTACAAAAAGGGGAACAAACAAAACGTTGCAAATTATCGACCGATATCTATTCTCCCCGTATTTTCTAAAGGTTTAGAAAAAATTATTTTTAGTCGCTTATCCTGTTTTTGCACCAAATACGTCCTGACAAAATCGCAATATGGCTTCCAAAAACACAAGTCTACAGAACTCGCCCTACTGGACCAAAAAGAATATATTCTACAACAGTTCGAACAAAAAAATAAAGTGGTCGGAATTTTTGTAGATTTCACACAAGCATTTGACTACATTCACCACGGTATTTTATTTGAAAAATTAAATCATTATGGCATTCGCGGGCTCCCACTCATGTTACTTAAAAGCTATCTGGCGCACAGATGTTAATTCGTTTCGATAAATGATTTAGTATCAGACAAGAAAAATATAATTTCAGGGGTACCACAGGGGAGCATTCTTGGCCCTTTATTGTTCACTTTATATATTAATGACATTGTCCATATCTCCCCAGAAGTTAAGTTTATTATATATGCAGATGACACGAGTATATTTGTCCCATCAGCATCAGATGCTATCCTTTCTAATAAAGCTAATGACGTCTTACAGAAGTTAGACAACTGGACAAGTAACAATAAGTTAAAAATAAATGCAACTAAAACAAAAGCCGTAGTTTTTCATTCGAAAGGTCAACAAGTGACTTTGGAGAATAACATTGTATTTAGAGGCTCAGATATAGAAATAGTGACGTCAGTGAAAGTACTTGGGGTACATTTCTCCAGTTCTTTGCAATGGGATGACCGCGTCAATTATATTCAATTAAAATTAAGCCGGATAACTGGAATATTCAGCCGTATCCGGTACCTCATCCCCAACTCGGTGAAGTTATTGATATACAAATCACTGTTTAGTTCTTATCTTAGTTATTGCTATTTGGTTTGGGGAACAATTACAGAAACAAACTTAACAAAATTACTGAGAATACAGAAGAAAATACTGAGGCTGATAGACAACGCTATAGTTACAGCACCTAGCGACCCACTGTTTAAAAAATATAAGATAATCAAAGTGAATGACCTATATCAATACAGACTACTACGAGAGTACTGTCTTAGCTGCAAACGCTCAAACTCTTTGTTTACAGATATGGCGAATCTTTGCTTAAAGGAAAAGACTTATGAAACTAGAAATACAGAAAGGTGGAACGTTCCTTACTTTCGTACTAATTATGGTTTTCAGATGCTTCGATGTACTCTTCCGCGAATTTTAAATAATTACATTAGCAAAGGTATAGATGTGTCTCATTTAAGTGTCGCTGAATTAACGGCTCTTTTTGTTGTATAAACAATGTAGTAATTATTTGGGTTCAGAAGATTGCAGCAGGTTTCTTTGTTGTATAAGCTATGTATAAAAAGTGTATGATATTGTGATGTCCTTTCAGCTGCTGCCATTGTTCACAAAGGGGGCGGAGGATCCCTCAAGCCGTCATTACGGCTTTTCCCTCCGCCTCCTGTTACACTGTACTGTGACGAAATAAAGCAATCAATCAATCAATCAATCAAATTTCGGTCTGTGCCCGTTTGTTGTCCCACATAGTGAAATCATGAGAGAAAGTAGTACGTAAACATTGGATAGTTAACGAGAGGTAGTGCAATGTGGCTACGTAGGTGATAAAGCACGAGAAACTAAGGACACACAGTATAAGGAACAGGGCAAAAACATTTATACGTGTAGACGGTCGTGGAGGCTTACAGGAACTCGCAAGCAGCCCCTATAAAGCATGGTTAGGCAAAAAAAGAATGCCCTTTTCACGATTGTCTTCTTTTTTCTTTCCCCAGCGGGACGCTTCCTTTAGCTGATGGATTGTAACTTGTTCAGCACAGAGCACAGCAGTCAATCGGCACGGGGGAACGTGAACAAAACGCTATGGACTTTGGAGCGCTATGGACTTTCAATCCGAAATCATGCTAATAAGCAACTTGGCATTGCAGCATTGATGAAGTTATCAGTTGAGGTGATAGTTTGGCCGCCCTTCTGAGTCCACATCGTCTGAGTTGCGCGTATTTGTTTCTTGCAAGAACACACAGAAACACTTGCGGGTTACTCTATTCCTTTACCGGATGTCTTAATGGCAATCCCACAACGCGATCTTCGCGTTAATTTACCTAGACTACCTACATATCCGATGCGGGCCTCAGCTGTACGCTGTGATTTTTTCTTCCTTCCCTTCTTTCTCTTTTTTTTCCCTTTCAGTGTTACAAGTGGTTCACCCCGCACGTGCAGTTATAGTATATGCATCGCGTATCTTCTTTCACTGAGTTTATATTTTCCTTCTTGACGTCTTAACATCGCAACGCGCACAGGAGTTGGTGTACATCAAAGCATGAGTACCACTTGCTACTCGTTCCACAAAAAGGCAGTCTTGCCCGCGGGATTAAACCTCGCCGTAGCGTCATTTGATTATAACTGCATGCAGCATATTTTAAATAGCTATACTAATCTCAACGACAGCAACAAGCGAAAGCTTGTTTGCAATGTATACCCCAATACGGGACGTTGTAACTACCTACAAGCTCAAATGAAGAACGTGTGCCTTTCTTAGCTTCCTGTCAAATCCAAATCGTGCTGCAAATACAAAAGCTCACGGAATGGTATCAATGCCTCTGAGGTGCGGCACTTAAGCGTGTTTTCTTTGTTTAAGCGCAGAGTCCTTGAGGGTTGCAGGCTGTCCGTGCCTGCTAATGTAGTCCTCACGCTCAATAGAATGGCACTTGAAAACATGGCAAAAACATGGTAATACCTAAACCGGTTAAAATGTACCCAGATTTACCATTATACAAATAAATTGAGTTAGCATAAATTAAAGATTCACGCTTAGAATAACTTACCGCATAATTAGGTAAAATTAAGGGAAACTATTTCAATGGCGCCGACAATAAACACAAAAGAAACACAGGCGAACTGCATAGAAACAAGCTTGCATACACATCCCAAAACCGATGAACGATAGTTAAAATTTAAGCTTATTTGACCCAGATAAGAATGGTTAAGATGAACCAGATTAGCACAGTAAAATAAAAGTACGCATCAAGGGCAAATGATTGCACGATGAGATCAAGTAAGCGAAAATAATTCGAAAACGCCGGCGATCAGCAAGACTAAAACACAGACGGATCGCTGTTCCACACGTCGTACGCCATTCTGACAGATAGTTCTTGCTGTTCAAGCACTGCCTTTTTGAAGATCTGCACAAAGCGGATCCGCTTATAGGGGCGCTATCCGGCCCGGTCATGGTTTTCAGTTTGCTGTAGTACACTAAGCATTCCCGTAGTAAGGAGCAATTGCCCCTATCTTTCGCAATATCAAAATAGCGAACTTTACAAAGCAAGTAAAGAGCTGCACATAATGGGTGTGCTTATTTTTGCGACCATTCAAGGGAATGCTTGTCGCTCACCGGAACGAAAGTTCACGGGTGTATATATAGGGAAAGAAAAACCAGTCCTTGCCGTGAACCAGAAAGTTCGGGACTACATTTAATTAAACTCCAAACTTCTAGAGCTTTATTACGCCTGCTTGCTCAATGCCGCGTGCGGCGGGTACCAGAATAGTGAGCTCCGAAAGCGTGCTAGTCTTTTGGATGCGAAGCGAGCCGATCGGTAGAGAACGGCGCATTTCGTTTGCGTACTTTTCTTTGCACCGTAGCCTGATACCTAACTTTTCATCGTCGGGAATGCCTTCCGGCTCGCAGCTGTTCTTCACGAGCGTTTCTAGGTAAATATGAATGCCGCTAAGCAGAACAATGCAGGACGTAGTATATCTTTACCACCACAGCCAAACGCCGATGATTTCTTTTTTTTTTTTTGTGCGAGCAAATTACTTTCTATAGACTCTGCGTTTAAGGTTTTAAGGTGAGCACGCTTTCCACGGAAGAATCCACTGAATTTGTGAGAGACTGGCTTTGAAGTGCAGACTTCCAACTCATATGAAAGCGAGCGCATCTTCTCTTTGTGTTTCATTCTGTTGTTGGCGCTGTTATTCGGTCCATTCAGGCAAGTACCAGCCCAACGAAACAAACAGCCTGTTGCTGAAAACCTGATCTTCAATTTCGCAGTTTTCAGAAATTCAGCATAACTTACTAGTATACACAAAGCGATTGTACATTTTCCAGTGTATTGCATTTTCTTTGACACGTGCCTTCCATGAGAACATGATAATGGAAACATCGTGCCGACTCACTTGGTATTTTGATAGTGGGCTTCGCCGTTTCAAAAAAATGGGGCAACAGTCGCTTTGTCTTTCAACACTTCTTTTTGTATGAAAACAGCGCGGATGTAAAAGGAGATGACTTATACAAACCAGCGCATTACCACTACAAACGTCCCGGTTACCGATAATTTTTCCGTCAGAATAACATCGTGACCATAAATTGACCATGCAGTCCAAACCGTAACAGATGTACGCCTTCGAATGCTTTGTTCATTTGAGTAAATCAGTACTTTCTAAAGGCATAAATTCTCGCTAGTGTGCCCACAGCACCAAAAGTATTTTGTACGCAGTCACATAAGCCTCACCTTCAATGTAACGGGAACTTGAGACCCTAACCTGCGTTCTACACTGTATTATTGATGTTGATTTGCCGATAATACAGGAATGGGCCGTCGTAATCATGCAGAATAATTGGCTTTAAATAGCGCACTTCTGGCACATCTTCTTCTAAGAAAAGCGTCACGCAGGAGCTTCAGGCCAAGCAAGTCGCGACGGTAAACATTGAGCGAATCTTTCGAAGGCTTCATGGAAATCAACGAGCAATTTTAGATTAAGCCTATAGCTGACAGGCAGAACGTTGATGCTAGTACGTGAATATGTACGTTGCGGGTCAGTGCGCGCTATTCCGAATACTCGCCGGCATACTACTGTGCGCAAGCGCACCGGCACGTTCTGCATCACCGAACACTGCGTCTTGATATCGGAGCCCCGCTGGACTGAGCATTGACGAGAACACTGTAGCGGAGGCAGAATGATAGTGACAGCAAAGAGGCAGTTAGGACAGGAGGGATCAGATGGGTATTTATATAGAAAGAGGATTCATTTGAATATACTTTCAAATGCGAGTGATGGATGAAGTAGAGGGCGGACACGCTTAATAGACAACGGTCGTCACCGAATTCCTGCGGCGTTGAAATAAATATGCTCGGTCATAGCAGTGAATATTTAATGGATGTTGTTACAAAACCAAAGAGCGAATAATGCAATTAAAATGACGGTGTACAAGCACATCACAGCGCAACTGCGGATCGAATACTTGCGCTTAGAACAATGCGCTGCAACTTCTTCAACACCCCAAGTGCCTCGTTGCTGTGGTTCGTTGCACAGTTTTTTTGTGTCTGTATGCTTCTAACACGGCGGCGAAATCCCCATTGTGTCTCCTGAATGACGCTAAGCGTATAGGCTGTTTGCTGAGTTCTGATTGCCTGAATCGCAAAGGCGTGAACGCCTCAAGAGCTTTTATATCTTCCGCGTTTTCTGCGTTTTATTTTAATGCTTCCAATCTACGCGATTTGAGGCAGAAAAATCTGCCATGCTTTCTGCGTTTAGAGTGAGGGCTTTTGGATGCCTTAAGTTCCAACGTAATACTTCGCAAGCACAGAAGCAAATATTGACCGTATTTATACGGCACATTCAAGACTAAACCCGGATGTGCAGTAAAACAAAACAAAGAAAAAGATACACGTACGGTTCTGGAAATCTCGAAAGCGTAAGCTTTCCCGCTGGTTGCCGTTTTTAATTGGGCGTTCAGTGTGTGCTCAACAACGCTGAAAATACGGCGCTGAAGTTCAGACGATTTTTTTTCCCTTGATAACTTTCCACCCTTGAGTTGTACGCTTACAGTTAGTACTTCTTAGAAACACCCTTACCTTAAGGATTTGCGCATCGTGAAGGGAAGCTCACCTTTTTATGTGTTACTTGTACGTATTCAGCATGCGATCTTGTGTCACCAGAACGCAGTTGCCATTTTTTGTCAGTGTGCATAGGTACTGCCTTCGTAGAAAAATCCATGCATTTTTTTCCCTGCAAGCAAGACGGCACTTAAGAGTAAGTCAGTGTTCTCTCTAGAAAAGCGAACTCGCATAAACGCTTCTGTGCCGTACAGCGCTTAGCGGATAAAATGTCATGAACATTGTAAACGTAAAAAAAAAAAAACTACACATCCGCAGTCTCAACAGAACTACTGCGAGATAATGTGCGTCACATCTTACATTTTCAGCTCATCGAAATACAGCACTGAACTTGACAGAAGTAGCGGAGGAACCAAATATAACCTTGGAAATTCTCCCCAGAAAGCTTTTTCACTCAGATGCTAAAGAACAGACTCCCTACGCGTTAATTCTTTGCTCCGGGCAGTACTGTGTTTTGCACACTTTAAGCTTTATATACAGCATCCATATTGCGAATAACAATTTTCCGTACCTTGTGTGGTTAAATTCAATCAAATATCAAGCGCCTTCATCTTATGTTGAAGCAAGAAAACAAAAGAGTCAGGGAATAAATTTTCTCGAATGTCAATGAACCAAAAAAGACAGGTGACTGTGCAGTTATTTCGTCAACGAATACAGCTATAAGCAACAGCGTCTTCCTCTTCGCCTCCTGGATCGAGCTTTTTGATAGCCGCCTGAGAAACTAGCTGTTTCTGAGCTGTAATACAATGAAATTCATTAGCAACACCTGTTCTCAATACTGGTGAATCCTTGAAGAAGAAAGTGTCACCGGCACAAGCACCATTAACTTCAACTAGCTTAAGTTACACATTGTCCGCGTTCTTTTTCCTGGTGATCGGTAGCTTTTCCCGTTACTCACTGTAAATGCGCGTAGAGTTCTCTGATCGAAGGCGTAATTGAAATATGCCCATGAAGGTAGGCCGTGATAGCTTCTATTGCCACGGCAAATCTTTTTTCTTACTATGCAGTATTTCTTACTGCAGCAACAACAACAACGACGTCACTTTGCAAGTTTCATCTTGGACATCGGTCTCATCAGGCATCTTTCATCCCCAGACGAAAGTTGCGCTTTTATGTTGAATAACATTTCGCGTTTAGGGAGAGAAACGCTTGGGACATGACGGTATGCTTTGCATTTGCATTATCCTTACTTCGGCAGCGGAAATTCACGTTGGCTTTTTCAGACAAACCTAAGCCGAACTTCTGTGGCATTTAGCTCTGCGGAAAATAACTCGCGCAAAACGCACCCGTATGTCCGTATACGAATGCGGTGCCACGACCCGTAGCGCACCTTATCACTTACTATCAGGACGCATTATGGCTAATGACTTAGCAGTAGGACCACTAGCGACGTTCACAAGGACGACATTTGCAGCGGTGGATTTGCCCCTGAGACGAAGAATCAGCGCAGCGTGACCGGAGATCGCTTCCACGTGATAGGAACTTTGGCAACTTATTGATCCGTACAGCTTCACGCAGTATGCGGTGAAATGCGTCCACACAGTGGCCTCAGAACAACACGATGCATTCATTCGGAACATTTCTGTGCAGCACGTTAGTCTTAGTTTTAACAAGCATTTATAATGCCTACTTAAACTTGCATGCAACTGTGCATGCGTAGGATATTTTATATCCGAAGGCAGAAATATCGCATACACACTTTGGGCGTTTGTTTAAGTACTGCAGGTGATCGCCCTGCTGCATGGAAGAAAGCTCCAACCTGAACGGCGTACATATAAACAGGCGCGATTGTGAAGCAGTTTCCATAACATGAAGTTATATATCGTTGTGAAATAGTTTAGTAAAGCAAGTACTACGTGTGAGAAGCTACAAAGCAAATCAAGGAAGACGCACAGATAATACTGCTCTCACGATAGCGATACAGGAGCACAGTTGACCACGTATACGAAGGCATCGCCGTATTTTCACGCAAACGTGCTGCTTTGATGAGGTCGTTGTCGCGGATTGATTCAAAGAGTAATTACTTAAACGAGAGCCGCATTACACACCGAACGCCCCGTGTGGCAACTTGTATTGCTGATACAGCATTGTTCTCTAGCATCTGAACGAGCGATAGCTACGATAGCCTGCAGCAGCCGGAGCGTCTTTACTGCTCTAGCCATTATCGCCACCTGCTGTGCTGTGACGCTCCTATTTCAAAGCAGTCCTCATGGCACTTGAGACCCGTGCGCAAGGCGGCAATTAGGGTCGCGAACGACGGTTCTTCCTGTGATTCTGCAACACCTGCGGGTTAGTGTTCCTCGCCCCGTATTGCTGAGGATGAGGAGTACTCACGCACTTGCTTTGTGAGTTGTGTGAACGAATACGCGGAATAAGCGTTATACATCAACAACAAGCCTGCATCATTACCGTGCAAACGCCGTCTACGTAAACCTTTCCCGTACGCATCGCCGCCTCCATTACCGGTAATTGTACAAATCTACCAGCGTAAGCGTTATGATGGCATTTCTAAAGCGAACTACGTTATTTCAAATGCTTTCATGTGTTCGCATTTTAATTGTAATACGGGTAAGAAGCGTTCGACGTTTAGAAAAAAAGCCTTCATTGTTAACGTCTGAACGGCATCGCAGTAACGCTTATTCGCATGCACGCACACATCGAATGGCGATGTTAAGAAAAATGGGTGAAAAGGACCATTAGAAGCAAAATTTGTTATTCTCTATTGCTGTACGCATTTCCAATTTCACAAACAAACACTATGAGTATGCGCAGTTTAAGTGTTCAATTTTGGTCGCGTTGTCATGCGAGAAGTAGATGCAGAACCCATAGATTAAAGGAATATGGACACAAAATCTGAAAATTTTATGAAAATGCCGAAAATGAATCCTCAGGGTACGGATGGGACCCCAGTATTCACGTGACGTCAGCGTGCGTCATTTTGTAGTACGCTTCGCAGCTTCCAGTTTGCTTATGGTGATAACCGGCTCGAGAAAAAGCGCAGCCTTTTACTGTGCTGGCGGTGCTTCAAAATGGCAGCCTCAGTGACGTCAGTGCATACCCCCTATACACTGAAAGAAGTAGTCACTTCGCTCATTTTTCAGCGTATGGCTTTATTTTTGGCTTTTTTGTGAGCGCGCGCCACGCCGCCCGACCCGCCCGGGTTGAAAGGCGTGACGTCACGGCACCCTCGTCGGATAGCCAGCCCGCCGGCCGCGGTCATTCGGAGCGCGCAGGCGCCGCCATTGCGAGCATGGAGTCGAGTTCTGGTGCCTCTAGCAGCAATGAGTACACGTCTGAAGACGAGGACCACTCCCACGTGGCAAGAAGTATAACCGCTTACGGTTACGAGGCTTCCGCGTCAAGCAGGTGGCCGTGGACGTGCCGGTCAGGCAGCCCGGGCCAGCAACATGGTAAGCTTTTTCTCTAACAAACTTAACGTGCAGCGGCTGCAGCTCGTATCGGGCCTCGTATCGCGCTGCTTACTTCAAGGACGAGTGTTCGATTGACGCTGACATCTGAAGCATTTTGACGTGGCTGAAGTACCACGCCTGTGGTCTAATACAAGTGCGTGCTTTAAAAAAAAAAGCATTTGGTCAGAATCTCGTTTGTCTTCTACTACGGTTTTCGTCGCAATCATGTCACGGACTTAGCTTACGTAAAAAAATGAAAACTTATTAGGACTTGTTGTTGGCCTGTTGGTTCATGCCTCAAACGAAAAAAAAAAAAACGGACCGCTAAAAAACGACAAAGGCGGCTACACACAGGAGTGGCGCTCGGCTTTCAACTAACATTTATTGAGGCAGCACCAAATTTATACACGCCGCCGCCATAGATAATCACGGTCATGATAGAGGTGATGTGGCAGTTTGTTATCAGACTGTATCTGGACCGAGATTATCTATGGCGGCTTTATGTATAAATTTGGTATTGCATCAATAAACGTTAGTTGAAAGTTTAGCGCCAGTCCTCTGTGTAGCCTCTTTCTTTGTCTGTTGTTTTTTGGCGCTACATATTTTTTGTTTAACAACGAAAGGTGTAAACACCCAGAAAAAAAAAGACTCGCTGCGTCCTTCGTTTGTTATTAAGCTGGCGTTATGGACGAGTGTTCCTTTTAATGACAGAACCATTCAGTGTTCGGAAATCTCCAGCGCGCGTTATGTTGCTGCTGGCATAATAGCGATCCGATTTGTGGAGCTGTTTATGATCATGTGTCATTTTTCTTCTCGTGGTTTACGTTGTTTAACGAGATGAATGGAACCTAATAATGCAGTTACCACGCCTACGCAGGGTATTGCGCGTTACGTGGATGGAACCATCTAGGCAGCTGGTTACTATCGTATTGAAAATTATAGACTATTCTTAATTAGGTAATGTATGTAGTTAGTGTTATTAACCAAGCAACGGCTTAAAAGTTCTTTGATTAGTCAACATTAAGTAATTTCTGAGCTCCTTTACGAAGCAACCTCTGACGGTCAAGACGAGAACAAACAGTACTACAATGATTGAATTCTCGTAAAGAGCTAGAAGATTTTTTTTTTTTCAAAGCTTGGCGCACGTTAATCGAAACACCCTGGGTATCTGTATTGGTTTTAGGCAGTAGACGTGCGTCCTAAATACACCCACATCTCAAACGCATCGGGGACAGTTCAGTAACGTCGTTTCGAACATCGATGGACACCGGGAGCAAAGTCTGGTACGATCCGAAATTGCCGACGCTGGCAGAAATAGACGAATAAAGAAAGGGGAATAAAGAAAGCTGTTAAAGTGCAAGAGCCATAGAACAACGGACACGTGCGACGGCTGTGGTTATTTGCCATGTAGCTGTGCACAAATGTCAAAACAAGGGAATAAAACGACAAGATTTGGTCAAAAGAGATGGAATAAACACCAACAGTGAATCAAATCATACAAGAGAGGCTCTGTACGAGGACGGACTGCTAAAGGAGGCTCCCTCGGCAAGGAGAAACGTCTGGCCTTTAGAGATCTCTTAATATTGATCACCAAAACACTTATTATCCCAGTAGTCTCCCCTGCAGTGCCGTCGTGGCCTTTCACACTTTCTTTAGGGCGTGACTCATTACCGAAGGCCGAAATACGCCGCCAAAAAAGACAAGCTCACGACATGCGCTGGCCTCGAAGAGCGAGGTCCTCTAGGTCCCATCCCTAATGGTCACTGAACCAGGAGTCGTACCACCACGAATGGCTATAAGAAGACGCAGCACCGGTAGCTTCGGCCACGCCCACCGCTAGTATATCACGGTACCCCATCGCGTTCTTTTCGAGTCATCGGAAGGGTGCCTGTATAGGCGTGCGGCAGGGAATCGCAGTAGTCATATTGATTTATTTTGCAACGTCCCTCATGCCTATTCGTGGGACGTTCGCTCTGCTCTTTGATACAGTGAGGGCTCTGGCAATAATCATTCGACTTGAGTGCAAATACATAGGATTACTGCAATTTATTTTTGGCGGGAAATGAGCGACATATATTGGTTCGTGTGGATAGTGTACTACACTCATTTCTATAGAAAAGTATTACTGTTGCGTTAATAGCCACGCATATCCATTTTCGCATTAGAGGTGAAAAATTAGCAAACTGGTATTGGTTCATAACATTAGTTGATGCAGCGCTCAAGAGAAGAGGACGAATGACTAAGAAGCCTGATTACTCAATTCTGATTGGTATTTATTTATTTATTTATTTATTTATTTATTTATTTTCAATACTGCTAACCCCAATGATAGGGGTTCTAGCAGGGTGGTACAAAACATATAACAAGGTTTCTTAACACACACAATTGATTCATACAATGAAAAATAATTCAACTGACAAGAGCAACGTGAAATGTCAAAACTTTACATTGTGAAACAAAATGCAGACAAGCCTTTGTTGATACAAAATACATCAGGGTTACAATTCAAGGACAGCCTCAAATGTATCACTATCAACTACCGTTACTACGTGTTTATCGAGTTCATTCCACTCAGTTACGGTTCTAGGTTGGTTGGTTGGAAAACTTTATTGAGTTACGGTTCTAGGAAAAAAAGAATATTTAAAAACATTGTTCTTGGATTTAAATGGCACTAATGAGTACGGATGTCGTTGCCTTGTAGAATAACCTTTGGAAAATGAAATACAGTCGCGTGTTTGGCTTTGTAACTTACCCTTGACAATTTTGAACATGAACTTAAGGCGAGCAATCTTATTTCGTACTGTTATACGATTTAAGTCAGCTTGGTGAAGTAACTGAGTAATAGATAATGGACCGTAACTATTAAAAATGAATCGTACAGCCTTACTCTGAACTCTTTCCAGCTTAAGTATGTTCGTCTGTGTAAACGGGTCCCAAATAATATTTGCATATTCTAAAATCGGCAGTATTTGAAAGCGGCGAGTTTACAAATGGTAGATGCACTCTTGAGAGACTTCGTTAAAAAATCAAGTTTAGACAAAGCCTTATTAGAAATAGCAGTGATATGACTGTCCCAGTGAATGTTGTCAGTTATAACGAGACCTAGATATTTGTATTCATTGACGCGATTTAATGTTTTACAATCGACTGTATATGTATATAAAAGAGGATTTTTCTTATTACTTATGGTCATTACAGCGCATTTGTCGTAATTCACAGCCATTTGCCACGTCCTGCACCAACGCATCACTTTATTTAATTCGAAATTCAGTGTATTTTGATCAGAAGTTGCATTTATCTCACTATACAAGACACAATCGTCGGCATATAGTCTTATTTTAACGCTACAGTCATCCACAATGTCGTTTATAAAGATAAGGAATAACAACGGCCCCAGAACTGATCCTTGGGGGACACCCATATCATAGCCCTTCTGACTTGACTCTTTCAACTTCTCACATCTTGGCCAATCCCCCAGGGCGGGCACGTGCCAAAGTTGAGGACGACCACAACAACAACAACAACAACAACAACAACAACAACAACAACAACAACAACAACAAGCACAGCACAGGCGCTGTTTATTCACCGTCGCGGGATGCGCAATACCTATGGCAAACGGCTGCTGATTCGAAGGTCGTGGGACCGATTCCCAACAACGGCGAACGCACTCCTGTGGAAGCGAAATGCTTGAGACCCGAGTACTGTTCGATGTCAGGCCACATTACAGAACCCCAACTGTCCGAAATTTCCGGAGCTCTTTGCATACGGCGTCTCTCATAAACATGTCGGTAAAATTGTTTACATAGATTTTATGTGGCTTGGCGAAATTGGTGGCAAGCTTGCACACATACATCTCCTAACATGAGAAACCTCAATGACTTCTATTCCCATCAATCCTTTATGGCGTGAAAAAAAAATTGTTACTGATACAAGGCTAAACAGCCGCTTTCCCTACAAGTGGTGGCACGGGAAAACGGTTTTACCTTTAATGGTAAACGTTCATGTTCTCAGTATGTAACGTTGACGTATCTTCCATTATGTCCTGTGTAAATTCTGCCGCATGACAACGGTATCTGGCATAAATTGGCCTCCTTGCAATTTCCCTAGCGCCTTTGTGGTGCTTCTTTATCGTCGTCCTCGCCCAATATAAGGGAGTTCGAACCAAAAGTTGGTTTTCGTGTTGTTCCAAGCAGGTCTTCTTTGTTGCCCGTTGCATTATACTTTCACCTGTGGACACGCGTAGCTTCGCAATTTCTGAGAACCGATATAAACGAATAAGCGTATAATAATGAGAAAACTGCTTGCATATAATGCACAGGCAGTTACATGGCTCCTTATAGATTTAGATATATTGAAACAATACAACTAAAAAGGCACTTCGAGCAAAACACAAGTGCAATGGATTGCGGCGAGAGTGTTGGGAAACGTGCGAGATATGACGAGACTGCGACGGAGTACTCTGTGGGTGAGCAATGCCTTCGTGGGAATCGGTTCCTGCTTGAAATTTTGTAACCTCTTCAAGGCTTCATGACGCCGTGGCGCCCTTTGTTCTTGCAATGGTGGTAGTGCTTTCCTCGCGTTTATAACATGATGTGCTCTCTCACAACGCCCTGCTGTGACTGCGAGACACCTCCGCGTCCACGAAAGGCGCAAAGCGCACACACGCGCACGCACATGCACACGCATACACACACATACACATGAAATAATTTAGAACATACTTCTTAACTAGACGCATCGGCTAATATTACTCCATCTTTTTCTGCCCTTGTTACTGGAAATTGTATGCGATGTAAGCGATACAACGATAACTAATTATTTAATTCTTCAGTATTACGTCCCCAAAGCACGATATGATAATGGAGACACCGTAGTGGAGGAATGCTGAAGTGTCGGCCCCGTGGATTCCTTTAACGCGCACTGACCCTGCGCAGATGATGGACCTCAAAATTTCGCCTCCATCTAAACGCAGCCACCGTGAGCCTTGGGACATTTCTTCTGCGGATATTTAACAGTCTGGTTTAACCATCGAATGAATGCGCCTTGTTATGTGTTTCTGAAACGAAAGGAACGTTTTTTGCATAATGGCCAAGGTGTTGTCCTTTTAGCGGCGCAGCACATACAACCACTCCTTCAGTCACTCATACTTTGTGTTTTTTCTACCACTTCTCTGCTGAGCCCGAAAATGTTACAGCAGCGTGGGAAGGCAGGGGGTGTTACAAGCCTGGAAAAATACATTTTTATTTTCCCGTGATAGAAAAATGGCAGAGCTTTGTAAGAAAAACTGCGTTATTGCGAAACTCAACAGTCACCACAAAGTGAAAACTTATTTCTCTGCGATTTCCCTCGAACGTCAGGCCGGCTGTCAAAAGTAGGGCACAGAGCTTTGGAAAATCAAAAGTATCAATCAACTAACTGTGACGATGCACATGGTACATATTCAACTATACGCTCATACAAGTGACTCATTCTGTATTTAAGCAAACGAAGGTGCTAAGAAACGAAACTCAGCACCTACGGCTCAAGGAAGAGACAGAAGATTAGTGAAACCAAGGTCCTCATCGCATTCCCGCAGGGTAACCTAATAACCTAATCCTAAAGGCAACAAGTCAACCCATTTGTAATGTTCGACGCAGTCAAGCATCACTATTCGTAGTTTGTTTTTCGACAACATGCAACTTGATCTTTGCAGAGGAGAAAGATAATACCTAATAAGGAGTAGCGCAAGTGTGTGTGAATGAGTGCAAAATAATACGAATGTATCCTTACGGAACCACGGAAACAGGCATTCGAGAACTTGTTGTTGCGTAAATTAGTGCATGTTAACAAACGGAAAGGAGCTGCGCGGGGAAAACGACCCCATGAACCAGACCTGGTGTCTGTGTCTTGTTTATGTAGTCGTTTTTCCTACGCAGTTCTTTCCCGTTTCTTAAACAGGCATTACTCTATAGGCGGTACAGTATAGCACACGACTTTTCTTTTTCTTTTTTCTATTTTTTTACTCGAGTGCCTGGGCCTGGTGAGGCTGCGCGGAAGCAAGATGGGCAAAAATAGCGAAGACGAAAGATTGATTCGACAGGATCCGGCATTCGGGCCTCTGACTCCTGTGGAAGAAAAATCGATTTTGCAGCGCTTGATCTCCAAACTTTCAAACTGCTCGACAGGCACGTATAGAGTGGTTGATGTATCACATCGAGACGCCTTGGAATCTCTTCCATTGAAAATAGCCAAGCAGTGACGGTCGTCTTAATGTAACTGACAGAGCACAATGCAATGGCGTAGAATCAGGTGGAAGGCATCGTTGAAATATCGTTCTCAGTGCTTTGATAGTGCGAACGTTCTGACTAGACTGTAGTAGGCGAACAAGCTGAAATTGACTGCGCCTTGCAGAGTGCAATTTGAGAGTTCATTATTGCAGATGTTTTGGTAGGAAAGCAGTTTCCAACATGCGGTGACGCTATGAAAAGGTTTTTATTCCTCTTCTAATAAAAAAGTTCAAAGAAACTCAGTTTTCGATAAAGGCTTAATTGATCACACTTTGAAGGCACTTAGCCCTTTCAGGTTCAGTGGTTCGAAGTCGAAAGCACAGTTCTTTAGGCCAGTGGAAACGTCTCGTTCGATTAAAAAGGTTCTTCTTCAGCTAACACTCAACATTATACTATAGCGTCTGCTCTACGCATGCTGGCAACTTTGTAGGTCAATGAAGAAGGGACCTTGCGCAGCTCTAGCTAATCCCACGAAGCCGCTTCTTGCACCGTGGAAAAGGTGTATTTATCTTAGCTTCGTACCACTTTCACTTTGCAAATTTGCACTTTCACAGTTGGGTATTATGCTATTCCTTCAGCATAAGTTAGGAAACAATATTACTTTACGCAAAAATAATAGAATATTGAAATAATTTGGCGACAGAAAAACCTTTGATTAAAAATTAGGAGCACATTTTAAAAGCTAGTTAATTACGTGAACATGGGTATCTGAAATTGTGAAGACCAATTCCTTACGGAAAAGAAAAGACAAATTTGTGCCTCGAAGGAATAGTGTATAGTGCATAGGGTAAAGTTAAGATCTCATAGAAATGTACTACTTGCAGTTATTCAGTGCATCATAAAAATTTCACTAATAGCGTAAGGAAAAGAGCGTGCCGATCTCTACAGAAGTCGCCGTTTATCATCAGCCGTGCAACACGTTGGTGATAAATAGGGTGGTCCTTCCCTTTCTAAATCTATTTACCGCTATTTCGTGACCGAAACTGTCGCCGGAATGCAAACTAAAATATTTCTGTTGGCCTACGGGCCTTCAGGCAATGCCAATTACTAGTCTTTACTAGCGACGAAGCCTTTGCACTGTCGTACGAAATGCGTCAGCTGGCAGCAACACGTTTATTACAGCATGTGGTTGGGTCGCTCATGGCACTTCTTATTTCCATATTGCAACGTTAGCTGAGCACTTCCGCCTACCAATGTATTGGTATTGGCTGTGTCACCCCCATATATGATGCGTTGTATGTGGGACTAATATCATTTTCTAAGGAGCCCAGAACAAAGATGCGCTCGCACCGCAGTGTTCCAACCGTTCGAACCTACGGATTTTCGCTTACATTACCGCTTCCAGCATTCAATCTTTCTTTGGAATCGCCATAGAATTCATGCACTTGTTACGTGCTGGACGTTCAGGTTTAGCGTCTCTTCAAGACACTGCCATTACGCCAACAGTCCACAAAAAAAGTCCGAGATATCTTCACTCATAACAAATAGCTCATTGTCTACGACTATCTGCTTGGTTGTCCCCCTTTTTATGTAATACGTCCTTCGTCTGTTCGGAGCATGTTAGTTACGCGCTATAGCTTCTTTATTTTTTATTGCGAAATGGGCTTGCCCTTAAGGCATAGTTTATGATGTGTTATGTGTTGAATGTGTGTTCTAAGTCCTGTGTTGTGTATGAACTCAGCTTCTGCGCATCGATACGTATGAGAACCGCATGGGCATACTTTTCCATGTTTTAATGCGAAAGTGTTTCTTGGTTAGGTTGGCGATAGCGCGCACCCAGCTGCCGCCCGCAAAAGCAGTGCCCGGAAAGCACGTGACCTCTGCTACCAAAAGTGATTCCGGCGCCAACAGTCACCGCAGCGGCAGTCGGCGCGCGCTCCGCTCCATTGCAGCTACCTTGCAGCGGCGTGCGGCCGCGTCGCCGCGTTTCTTCGCTGGGTTGGCGAAAGCGCGCGCCCAGTTGCGTGGCGTCGCCGTAGCAACACTCGGCGCGCGCTCGGCTAAGCCGCTCCGCCGCAGCAACCGCCTGCAGCTGCGGTGTAGGAAAGGGAAATCGCCGACTGGAAGGGGAAAGCGCTCTTAACTCGGCAACACCAGTTTGCAGCGCCCTTCCGTAACAGCAATCTAGCCAAAAGAAACGCTTTCGCGTTCTTATCTCATAAGAATATGCTTAGGGATTGTCGAATCTCTTCTGCAGTGGTTTTGATCCCTGAAGCTCTTACCGTATTGTAAATTGAGGCTAGCGGACACAACAAACACTTATTATATTCTTAGCGAAGTAACAGCCAACTGATCGCTCTCGTCAATTGAATGCACAGTGAAGATGTGTTCACAGTGATGACCTTTCCGTGTAGCCCTCGGTCTTTATTTCTTGCAGGGAAATCCACGTGGAGAGATATATGTGAACATTAGAATCACAGCATGTCTGTAATGAGAATTACAGTCGCGTATCACCAAGGGAACAAAAAAGGAAACAGCGCGCTAACTAAACAGTTCATAAGATCGACATATAAAACGTGTTCCTTTCTTGTCATTGGGCCACAGAAACACCCCTCTGCGGAAGTGCACTGTAATCAGCAGCAATTTATTGTGTCAGGCACACTTCATTGCCTTTGAGCTTGTATAGCTGATACCGCGTTCAGGTTAGTTTTGTCCGTGATGTTATTACGGCGAATTCGCCCTTTATTCCTGCTCACGTAAAAAGACCACGTACTTGCTCCTTATCTGTCCGCTAGAACAAACGATCGCCAGAGTGACCAGCACTGCGGCAGGGACACCGTGCCGTACCTAGGAACGATCACTTCTAACATATTGCCCTACGCATGGGAGCGTTTCGATGGCGGCACATAAATCGCCGCTCTTATAAGGTACACTTTATTACCTGCTTGAAGGCTATGCAAGAAATATTTTGGACTGAGTTTTTCTTTAACCTTTCGCTACAGCGAATTCAATTACGACAGCCAATTTTAGTAGTTCGAATTTGGATGTTTTTTGAGTCCTTGTGCAGTATTTCTAATGAAATATACAGCGTTCCCTCCCGCACAAGCACCGGAGAGATATGTGCGGGGCGGCTCTAAACATGGCAGTGTGCCAGAGAGTCGAAAGTACGGGACTGTCAGCTTTCCTAATTCGTCACGTGTTCTAAAACCGTAGCAGCTTCGGCGACCTGGTAAATCATGCTTGTTGTCCTGTTGTCCTGTACCCTTGATTACCCAATTACAGCAGATTGAGCAAGTTGGTGTATCATACTGCGAGAACGCTGTAGAGCAGCTGAGATTTAGCAAGAAGGAAAGAGATGATGCAAAGAAGGAAACGACAGGCAACAAAGTTAGCGCTAACTTTGCTACCTGCCATTTTCTTCTTTGCATCATCTCTTTCCTTCTTGCTCAATCTGAGCTGAGGAAATTCAACGTTTGACGGCAACCCGTCTGGACGGGGAAGTGACGAGACACTTCGGACAATGTACTTTCGCTGCTTACGTCATATACTCATGCGTAATTAGTTGCTTTTTGCTTACCCTCTCAGTTCACTTCATGTACTCACATCATGTTATATACGCTGTACCATTCCTATGACATTTTATTATGAACAAGGCTCCCGTATGGGGTGTGGAAACGTCAAGTAAATGTCAGTTTTTTATTTTGTTAGGTTTATCTCTTCACGTCTATTCAGCATCAATCTGAGTTGCGCTACAGCGTTCTCACCTTGATTACCCGTTCCTTTTTTTTATTTTTGGCTCGTACTGAGCAGCGAGGCATGCTCACAAGCCACGTGTTTGAGTTGATGCAGACTACGTGGCATGATAATATAACCTGGTCGTCTCCATATGCTGTCACGTACGTGTCAATATGCTGTCCTGAAGCGATAGCGTTAAGGAACTCGTGTCACAGAAAAACCAGGCATCGCCAGACTGCGCAGGCGCCGTGGACCACGGCGGAAAACAACCTTTCCAACCAAGCCGACCATGGAGCCCCTCCACCGTGACCCATAGGCGTTGGTGAACAAAATTATGTTTCTTAAAATAAAACCTGTGAGAAAACTTGTACACCGGAACTTAACTACAACCTGCTGGTATGATATATCGTACTGTAATTCGAACGTGCGAGAAAGCATACTACAGTCACGACGGCTCGGGTAATAGTTACTGCTCAAATATCGTCCAGATGGCGCCAGCCGAGCTCTCTCGTTCCACTCTAGAAGGCGAAGCTTCAGCGTCCTCAAATTTTTATGGCTGCACGGTAAAACTGTGCGGTCTTTCTTGGGCTACCTAAACATTAAAAACTGCCTGCGGGCCTACCTGCCTGCAGTGCCTGCGAAGGCTATTACACGTATTCAGTTAGCGTTTTTGCTACAAAGCGATGTGTAGCTAATCTCAAGTACAAAAGTGGCCGAAGTCGTTAATGACTTGATATTCCTGCTTGGGCGGTCAGATTTCCCCACGGTTGCGCTCAGCGCATTTAAACATGTCAGGATAAGAAAGAAAGGAGAACGCTTTAAAGGTTCAAATGAATAACTGTAGAGAGAGAGAGAGAGATGATGGGCGGAAGGCAGGGAGGTTAACCGGAAAAGAAAATATCCAGTTTGCTACCCTGCACTGGGGAAGGGGTGAAGGGAGACAGAAAGGGATGGAAAAAGAATAAAGAAAGAAAGAGAGAGGTCAAATCGCGCACACACACAAGCACGGCATGTGTCACAGACGGTTCACGAGGCCCGTTGCGCGCAAAAACTTGAGCACAGCCTTCGTGGCTTTCTGCTGCGAGACACTGTCTGTCTGGCATTCCAATATGGTTTGCTCGGACAGCGGTCGACCATCAAGGCGTGACAATTCTGTGGCGAGAGTCTGTCGCTGGGAGCAGTACCCAGGGCAATCGCAGAGGACGTGCACAATTGTTTCCTCGCTGCCGCAGTGAACACAGGCTGCAGTGTCTTCCAGTCCAGTGCGACAGCCGAAACTTCTTGTGAATGACGTGCCTAGCCACAGTCGGCAAAGTACGGTAGTTTCACAGCGGGTAAGCCCATGCGGAACTCGAAGTTGTAGTGATGGGTCGAGGCGGTGCAGACGGGTATGTAGAAGACCAGGAGTGTTCCACTGCGCTATAGTAATATCACGCGCAAGCGAGCGAAGTTTTCTTACTGCATCCGTTCTTGACAGTGGGATGGCTTGCGGCACTCCAATTTCGTGCGCACGTTTTGCAGCATTATCTGCGTGCTCGTTGCCGATTATTCCAGAGTGGCAGCCACTGAAACGTGATGTCATGGCCTTTGTCGGTTAATTGGTGATAGAGCTGTCGTGCTTGAAGCACTAATTGGTCTTGCGGCCCGCTACGTAAGGCCGATAAAAGGCACTGAAGGGCTGACTTGGAATCTGTAAACATGGCCCATTTCTGTGGTGGCTCTCCATCGGTCACGCAAAGTGCGGTGAGTAGTGCCTCAAGCTCCACGGCTGTCGATGTTGTGCCATGAGACGTCTTGAACAGTGCATCTACTGCTTTGGCAGGGAAGGTCACAGCTCTTGCAGATCTTCCTGCTGCTGTTGAGCCATCAGTCTGTATTAAATAACTGTATTTAACCAAACCGCTACATGAGCTCCGTCTGCTTCCACGATCCGTGCCAGTCCCTGCCTCCGAGCTCACTGTCTCGTCGGTCGTCTTCTCCTAGGTTCTTCGGTGGAGACGAACTTTGACCCCGAGGGGATAGCACCACCAAAGCAGCGCGCACAGAAACGTATCACATTTCGGCGGCGAGGCGCCCCGGTAACATAAACACAGGTCAGATCACCGCGCGGGCCAGATGAACGGTGTTTGCGCAAAATGAACACACACACACACACACACACACACACACACACACACACACACACACACACACACACACACACACCACACACACACACACACACACACACACACACACACACACACACCACACACACACACACACACACACACACACACACACACACACACACACACACACACACACACACACACACACACACAGAAAACGGAACAGCCATGCTCCGGCACTGACAAACAACAGCCACCGTCTTTGCGGAGATTTCGATTTCACAAGATGTGGCAAATACCATGCCTACCTGTCTTCGTTTTACCTCCAACGACCATGTGAAAAATGCTCGAACATCTAACCGGAAATATACAGGCTGTCGTACCATCGCACTACGAGCATCGTTTCAACATGAATCGTGCTTATTCACTGTCTACCGATACGTTCCATTAGCACACGTTCTATTACACTCTTAAGTCGTGCGTTCGACTGAGATGAGGTCGGAAGGGGAACGCTGGGCAACGTTTCCTAGTAATGCGTGAGAAACCCTGGAAGCGAAATTAACGAAAAATAAAAGGCACGGGTCAAAACCGAATGCGTCCCAATATTTCGGGAGCGGGAACATATGGGGGATCCATGACAGCGGCTTGCCAGCCAGCGACCTCAAGAGCTTTGACGCCATCAATAACGGGGCACGACAGGGCCCTTCATCCAACTTCTTCGGGCCAGAAAAGAGCGGACGGCGTGTATACTTGCAGGCTGAACGCATGAAAGCCGAAAGAAATAAACCACGTGTGGCACGGTCTTGTTTTGGTTGTTGGTTCGGCGATGTTTCTTTGAGCACTCAGCGCGGGCTCGGAGAAATGACATGCCTTGGCACTTCACGGTATAGAGTGTGTTGTGTCTTAAAACATGCTACCGTGTGTTCGCACAAAATTTGGTGCCGTGTCAGAGCTGATAGAAAAGCATGGCGCGCCGCTGGAACACTCGGAATCGTGAAAGGTATAGGTGACAGGTGGTGGGATTTGGCATGGTCGTTTATTTATTTTTGTTTCATTTATTTATTTTACAACAGTGACTGACAGGATGAAGACTTGTAATGCGGGCATTTTCTTTACTTCGCCTTCCGCACTTTCCAGGTTTATGTTGCGCTGAACGCTTACGTGGCGCTTTCGAGGTTTATGTTGCTCGGAAGTCTGTGTTTTCTAGGTTTACCTGTCTTGCTTCCCTTCATTCCTGTTGCTTTTGTTGCTGGCGCGTTCATACTGCGGAGCATCCTGCCAGCTTCTTTGTTCCTGTGAGGGGCACTAAATTTCTCCGGGAAAAATAGGAAATAATTAATGGCGAAGCATTTTAGCTCGCATAAAGTGTGCCGCGTACCATAAACTGCGCTTAACCGCATCAATGCAGTCATTCGCAGGCACACTAAACGGTTAAGGCGACAACAATGGGCTGCTTTTCGCGCGAGCTTATCTGTGTTTACCCCCCCTAGCGATAGTTTGGGGAATTATCGGTACGCTGGCTGGAAGGACTTCGCCCGAAAGACCTTTTGAAGTTCTGGCCTTGAAGCTCGGGAAAACACTTGCAACATTAGCGGAAGACTTTGCGGATGCCTATTCCTCCAACACTTCGTCACAACCATGGATCCCATGCCACCTCTTTCCCATTCCTTGATGGATGCACCTTTTACGTTACGTGAATTGGAGACAGCGCTCAGCGGTTTGAGAACACATTGCGCAGTCAGCCCCGACCTTATCAGCACTCAGGTGGTTGCGAACCTGCCAAAGCCACGGAAACAAGAACTCCTTGCCATCTTCAACTGCCGCGTGGAGCCCAGGAGATATTCCGGAAAGCTGGAAAGTTGCATGGGTGGTGCAACCATTCTAAAACCCAAGAAAGATGCTACTGTCTTAGGCTCGTATCGTCCGGTGTCACTGACATCCTGCGCAGCAAAAGTCATGGAAAAACTAATCCAGAGCAGGCTGAATTGGTTTGCGGAACAGAATAGGAAACTTCCATCATGCACGACTGGATTTCGGCAGCGACTGTGCGCTCAAGACAGTGTTTTAGATCTGGTAAGCCACCACCGAGAAGACGGCCTCTCAACACTTGCAGTGTTCATGGATATCTCTAAAGCCTATGACTAGGTTTTGAGAGGATATATATATATATATATATATATATATATATTCTTTTATTTTGGGGCGGGGGGTACGAAGCCTATAAGCACAGCGATGCCTAATATGAGCCACCATGTGAAGATAATATTTACAATTAATTGCTTTAATATAAATTCCTAGCATTTTGAATTGCCTCTCGTCAGGAGTTACGACGGGTAACATCCTGTCAAAGGTAGCGGATGTTCTAACGCAAACTGAACGTTGCATACAGGATACAACAAGAGCCAAACGGCTTCTTTGTTCTAGAAGCCTGAGATATGCTAGCGGATGCTGCTCTCATGTATTCATCTACGTATGTAATAATAGTAATAATAATAATAATAATGGCTCTGGAGCGGTAATGTACCAAAGCGTTATATAGTTATTAGAGACACCTATAGCCTGCTTCACTAGTTCCGTGCAGCAGAGCCAACGCTACTGAAGCCATCGAGCGCAGTATTCTTCCGTACGGCGAGACGAAACGCCATTGTTCGGGCACGCACACCCCGCTTCATCTTCCCCCTTTCAGGGCAGCAGCTGCCACTGTAGCGCCCGCCATTGGCAGATGACAAGCCGCGGAAGGGCTCGTTTAACACGTGTTTGCCCTCCGGATTGGCCGAAGAGTCCTCTAGCTTCCACAGTGCTGCACGTAACTTCCGAAACAGACTATAGAGACAGGCTCCAGAAATTTCCGCCACTTGGGGAAAAAAGAGCACATGCGCTGCTAAACATCTGCCTAAATCAAAACACGACCGCCCTAGTCGGGAGCGAACTGGGGTATGACGGGTCAGCGTACGTGTATGTTTGCGTGTACACATAATAATAATTATTTCTGGGGTTTTACGTTCCAAAATCATCATATGATTGTGAAAAATGCCGTAGCGGAGGGCTTCGGGAATTTCGGCCACTTGCAGCTCTTCATGTACTGACATCGCTCAGTGAAAGGGCTGCAACATGTCGACTACATAGGTCCTTAGGCAGCCACGGCGGACGGGATTCCACCCCGTAGACTTTCGGATCACTACCATAGCCTCCGTGCCGCTCACCACCCCGGTGGGCGAATGTATGTATGTATGTATGTATGTATGTATGTATGTATGTATGTATGTATGTATGTATGTATGTATGTATGTATGTATGTATGTATGTATGTATGTATGTATGTATGTATGTGATAAACCCTGTAAGTACTCGTGGAACCACTGCTGAACACAAGAAAGGTGTCTCACTTCCCCCTCTCCGCCTCCTTTTTCGCATCCCTTCTTTTTAAAAGAGCGGTGCTAAAGAGGAACTACGCAAACGACCCTCGCGAGTTCCGAACCGTGCTTATATGGCCTTCACAATCAATGATTCTTGAAATACGCACTTGCGGATCTGCTTCTTGTTTTGGATGCTCTCTTGTGTGCAATACAGCAATAAGACAAAAACTCATGCTTCAAAATTCTTTGTATACGACGACAGTCGTTTGGCGCGCATCTTGTGAGCTCATGAACCAGAACAAAGCTTTAAGATAGCGGAGTTGGCGCTCAGCTTGACTCCTCTGTCTGCGGTTCTGTTCATTCTGAACGCTGATTCATTGAGGTAGAAGCAGCGTTCGTTTGCCTTCTTAGCTCTATTTGCACAAGACCATCGGATGGTTCTTGCACAATGGCGGGAATCAGGAGCGCAAGTTATCGGAATGAACATTGAGTCAACAGAACAATGGTTGTGTTGACATAATGGCTGAGATAGCAATGGAAGCTTTCGCAACATGGAAATATCATCAAGAATGAAATAAGGCATATTACACGAGGAATCTTAATATGGAAGTACGCGTTCCTGCTGCTGCCAAGCAAGGCAGTGTTCAACGAACAACGTGCGGGGCGCAAGGAGCGCGCTTTCCTTCCTCATTGCGGGAAATAGGACTCACAAATTGGAGCGGCACGATGGAAAAAAAGGAAAAAACTCCAAGTAATGCGAATACTTCATTCTGTATGCATGGCATGAAATTAGCTTTTCTAATTACTATTCCTCAAATAGAATAAACAAATTGCAAAGGGTAAGATAGGGGCACTGTTACATACATACATACATACATACATACATACATACATACATACATACTTTATTCTGCTAGCTTGCATTGTTATTGTGTTTTAACGTGCAGAGAATGGAATCCGCATGTAGACGGCAGCTTGCTCACCTCAAAAACGAACTGCGTAGCTAAGGAACTTCCTAAATAACGTTTCATATTTGCCTGATGCATCTCGACCACAGCACAATCCCGCGCAAAAGAAAAAAAAATAGATCCGAATTTGCAAACCGAAACCCGCTGCGGAGCCATTGTACGATTGCAGTGTTATGGGCATGAAAAGAAAAAGAAAGCGTCATAAACAAAATACGGGCGCCAAGTACGAGAGAACGAACGCCTTCGAAAGCGGCCGATCCCCGAGGTCACTCTCGGAAGCTTCATCTCTGTCACTGTCCGGAAGGCGATCAAAACCGGGGGGCGCTTCCGGTGCTGTCCACCAAGACGTCTCGCTGTCGGAAGTTGGCGCGCTTTTCGCTGACCGATGTGGCAGCGGGCCTGCGTTCGCGGAAACGCGTAATGAGTTGGGATCAACAAATGCTCGTCCGCCTTCGTTCCGGGGCCTGATAGATGAAATTCTCACAAAGTCAAGACAGCGGCGAGGGCGGTGCAAACGGAGCAGCTGGCGCGATACAGCGCACATTCGTGTTTATTCTCAACATTTTTGTTTCTTTGTCATTGATAATATCTATACTTACGCTAAACCGGAGCAAATAACAAAATAACAATGCGTTAAGGGTGAGCTGTTATAGGCCGGTATTAGCAATGCGCACTCGAAAGTAAGACAAGGTTCGTCTGCACAGTTTATTACGTGGACATGTTGACGTTCTAATATTTGGCGAATTTCAGGCTATCCAATGAGCTTCAATCTGCGAGCTCTGTGCGCCTGTTCACGGTGCACCACTGCGTACAAGCTGTGTCATATATTAATTCCGCTTTTATAGTAACAGGTGAGATGGTTAATAATGCATTAGCCCCAGATATATACCTTATTGGAGCCGGTGCGGCTCAGTTTACAAACAGAGGTCCATCATGCCATAAGCACACAAGAAAGCCTTCGCGCGGAAGCTAGCAGGGCCCCTGCGTAGGGGCTCGACCTTGTGCGTATTTTATCTTTTATTAAATTTGTTTTTCTTTACCTTGTCTGTAAATATTGCGAGCCCCTTTTGGGAGTATTTTTTCAGTGGCACGTGCATCCGAACGACACCCTTGTTACTTGTGCAGCACCTCGTATTAGCCACGGACTAAAAAAGGAGCTCACGAAAAAAGTAAGATAAAACACAAATGTATACACCGCACAAAGAGTAACATGCTAAAAGTTGTATATGATAGCTGGGATATCAAAACACAGGTCTTTTATATAGTAATCAGGCGTGTATGTGTCCCCGAGAAGTAATCAAAATTCTTATTGACAATTAAATCTACGTGTGGCACACTACAGTACTAGACACGCGGGTGCAAGCCACACGTAATAAAGAAAGAAAGAAACTACGTGCACCTCCTGCCCTCTTGAGATATCTTCCCCCTGTACACGAGGTGACTCAAAATTCAGAACACTATAGCGATGCGGCAGTCCAACTCACAAACACATAAGTGAGGAATTCGGCCTACCTATAAGGATTTTAACTTATCCTCGCAAAAAGACAGCGTCTACAAACCAGAAAACTACGAAAGCAGTATTCTAAAGTCACAAACAGCCGTCAGTGATTACAATAGCTCTCATTAGCTGTAACTTTAACAGCCACGATGGTTACTCTGATTCAACTATGTGTGAGTGCATATCTAACGAATAGCGTGCTCTAAAACAAATCCTACGCAGGGAGCCTGCGTCCACTGGATCGTGTAGGAGAGGAGAGGCTAGACACAAACTGTATCGCACTATGCAACGTTTTAAAGACATTCTTTTCCGTTCTTCTACGGCGTTTGTGGTGGCGTAGCGTTCCATGTAAGAGCCTTTATAATATCGGACATTTTCGTAGATCTCGAGTAAAAGGAGCAGAAGCATGACTAAGGCTTATTTCGAAGACAGAACGGTGCGGCACCGTGCAGTCAAGAATACGTACAAACTTCTCAGCCCTCGCGGAAGACATACAGATTTCGTACGCAGACACGTACAGACACGTACAGATTTCGGCCATTTTCTTTGCTAAATCGCTCACGTCACGTTCGATCTCCATAACGCTCCCGGAAGCATTTCGCGATTGATGCTAGGCACGTGAGGAAAAAAAAGAAAGAGCGGCATTATTTGAAATGGCACACAAGGCGAAATACCATCATAGCTTCTTCGAACAGACACAAATAAATAAATAAATAAATAAATAAATAAATAAATAAATAAATAAATAAATAAATAAATACATGCACACAAATACACAAAGGCGCGCGGGAGCGCGCACAGGCTGCCCGAAAAACGTGTCGCTTGCGAACGTCCCAATCTTTTCGACTTTGATCGCTAAGAAACGTTTCCCGCACTGCCTTCGTCGGTGCTTCCAAAATTATCTGGGCCTGCCATGCTGCAGTGTCGATTTTTTTACAAAGTGGGGGAAGCATCTCTGGAAGGTATGACATTTTGTTCTCAATGCGCAAGACCCTGTGATTTTCTCTGAAGGCGGGTCCCGGCATTTACTGGAGCAGGCGCCGTACCATGACATATCCGTTGGGAATACTCATACTATGGTTCATCTTCCTTGGAAGTGCTGCATAAAGCAGCTCACCATTACACAATCTTTCCCCTGTTTCTTCGAACTTGAATACTTGCATGCTGCTATTACGGACGTATCTAGAGGCATCCATATTGCTGCCAAGAGAACGTGCGTGGGACAAGGAGACAACTCGCCACTTTGATAAGCACCTTGGAAGAATGCCTGTGGCCTAAGTGGCCGTGTCTTTTTCGAGTATTATGAATGGTTCACGAGTTACAGTTTGCATGCTTCGGCAAAATTTAGAAAAAAACAGAACACATCTAGTTATTGTTGCACGTGCTTACATTTTTTAAGTTGCTGTTCCGCAAAGCGTTAGTCGCTAGCATATAGTGAAAAATGGCAGCATTCTGCGGGTACAAGTCTTTAAGGAAAAGGTACACCGCAGAAAAAAAGCAGAAATAACAACATACTAGGGAAGATTGAAAGCCAGTGCTGAACTATAATGCCAGCTGTCTCAGTCAGATCAGCCATATTTTGAAACTCGTATTTTAAGTGTAACCAACCATATCCTCCGGAGAATTTCTCTCACAGGAGTTAGCTCCTGTCCGGGGAACCTGTCTAAAAATACACAAGATTTTACAGGTTATCAGGTATTTTTGGTAATCGCGAAATGTGATTCTTTTATGGGGCAATCCTAGTCTCATCTCTTTCCCGCCTGGGCACCTTTAGTCGTACTCTAGCGCTTTCCGAGTGTAGACCTCTAGGCTCGTTGGGCAAATTCTCGCTATCACTAGGGAGGAGCGCGATGTCATCCGCAAAGCGCATGTCGGTGAAATACTGTCCGTCAATCCTCCATCAACTTTCGCCCTATTCAAGACATTTAGGATTTTCTTCTAAACGCCCAGTCAACACATACGTGATGTATTTTTCTCGGTGGCCCCTTCTCCAATCCAGATTTTCCTGCTTTTTTCAAAGAGGTATACGGGAGTTCAAAACACTACCCAGCTGAAACCCTTTTGTAGACTTTAAAACGCATACAGGGATGTGTGTTATATTTAGCGAGGAGATTCCTCAATTTTTTTTTACTAATCGCATGAATATGATGCACTGTAAAGCACCCTTTCATGCAGCGAACTTTTCGTATTTGATTATTAAAAAGTCTATCTGCTGTCTGGCGGGGCATTCGTGAATATTTTCTGCGATAGTGAAGGTGGATTCATCGGTCTGAAGTTCTTCATTTTTTATGTCTACCTTGTAATCTCTTAATAGAACATTGACTTGTTTGTTATCGCTCGCGCATTTAATGTACACTTGATGCATAGTGTATCATAAGTGGTTCGTCACCGAAAGCTCGCGTGAGTAAGAGCAAATTTATCTTGTGCGAAACCCCACAGTAACACGCGCCACAGTGACATGTACATGTCAGGCTGTGTATGAAAGTAACAGAGGCATTTTAAAGCTCCACTCATGACTGCACAACGCATAAGAATTTCAATAGTTGTTCAATGTAATGAGTTCAATGTAATGAGTAAATTCTAACTCAATGTAATGAGTAAATTCTAACTCAATGTAATGAGTAAATGTAATGAGTAAGTTCAGTGTAATGAGTAAATTCTAACTCACTGCAGTAAACGGCCATGTTCCTATTGAAATTTCGAGGCAGTCAAACTTCTGCAGAGGTCGACTTGCAGAATCCTTCTAGTATACTTGTGTTGACTTGTGCTTCGAGATATCGACCCGCGAAGTTTAAATCCGCGTTCCCATGATTACACATGCAAGACAGCGAGTGCCGGAGTCAGGTGCCTCCCTTATGGGACGGGCCTGTTGCGTACAGCGTTTAGCCCGACAGCCGGGTGGAACCATAGGAAAAAGTGTTAAGTGCTCCCTGTTATATTATCGGCCGGCGTGATCGCAAAATGCAGAAACGGCCACAGCTCTGCAAACGCGGAACACTGCGCGGCCTATAACGATGGCGGCAGCATCTGTGATGCCGAGATAAGCGAGCTAGCGGTGAGGCCGGATTGCTGTGGGCGCGTCTGGCGTGTGTCTAGACGAGCAGGCGTTCTTGAGGACTGGGTTATGCAAAAAAATTTCACAGCTAATCTTTACACGTTGTCATTTCGTATTGAAAGCTGCAGCAGTTCTAGCCGTGCTAGCGAATTTTGCACTCTGCTGTATACGAGTCGGTGTACTCATGGAAAGATTCCCCGCCTTCTCGGAAACAATAGTAATTTCTGTGGTTTTACGTCCCAAAACCACGGCATCATCATGAGAGACGCCGTAGTGGAGGGCTCAGGAAATCTCGACCACCTGGAATTCTATAACTTCCACTGACAACGCCTAGTACACGGGCCTCAACATTTCGCCTCCATCCAAATGCAGCTGCCGCAGCCGTGATTTGATCCCGCCACCTTCGGATTAGCAGCCGAGTACCATAGCCATTAGGCTACCGAATGGAGCATGTTCTTGGAAGCACGGCACTCATTAAGATGACAGTGCTTTAAATATGTTCAATATGCTTTCCTTCTACTGAAATGCAAAACGCAAACCGCTTTCGAATTGGCCGGATAACTATCCATAGTAGCTATGGTTCTAGCTCGAGAATACAGAAATTATGCTATTCTTCATGTAGTCCACGTCAATAAGCTGTGCTGCGTTAACTCTGTCTTTCACGTAGCTCCATCCCCAATCCACCGTCGTAGAAACTGCTTTTCGGACGAGCTAATTGCAAAGGCGGGGTCAATTTGGTGGTGGTCCTTCGTGATTGGACCATTTTTCGTTCCATAGCTCGATGCGTCGTCCTCAGTTTAAGCTGAACCCCCTTAGTTAGCCTCCAAGTGAGTACCGGTAAGATGTAGCTGTTATACACTTTCCTCTACAGAGACAATGGTAAGCTACCATTCATTATCTGACAATGCTTGCCAAATGCACTACAGCCCATTCTTATCCTCCTGATTATCTCAGCCTCACGATTCGGAGCAGGGGTCACTGCCTGGCCTAAGTAAGCATATTCACTTACTCTTTCCAGTGCCTCGCCAGCTATCTCAAATCGCTGTGCTCGCCGAAGGCTGTCGAACATTACTTTAGTTTTCTGCATATTGACACGTACGGTCCGCGTGACAATATTAATTTCAACGCCCACTGTTCCACTCGCCTGTTTAGGTCAGCAATAGTGCTTTGCAATTCATCTCCCTAGCTACTTAGCAAGGCAATGTCATCAGCAAATCTGAGGTTACTGAGGTATTCCCCATTAACCCTTACACCCACCTGCTCTCCATTCCCGTGTTCTAAATACTTCTTGTAAACGTGCTGCAAATAACATCGGAGAGATTGTGCCCTCTTTTCTTACGTCCTTCCTTATAGGTATTTTGCTGCTCTCCTTATGGAGGACAATTGTGTGTGTGGAGCCGTTGTAGATGTCTTCCAGTAGTCTTACGTAGTGCTTTTCTGCGCACTGATTCAGCAATTCCTGCATGAGTGCTGAGTCATATCGGCAGAGTCAAATACCCAAAGGTATAAATGTGCATAAGGTCGTGGTAACAAGCGCCAGCACCCTGGATATTGGCTTGGCACGGCTCGCCGTTCGATTATTACGCCAGCCGTGAAACATTGTACACTTGCCATCTCATTTTCATCGGTTCCCAGCAATTGCAGCAGCACATGCGGCGCTGCTACATTAGCAAAAGCATCGCAGCGCCATCTTGTCGGTGCAAGGTGCAGATGCGCTTCTGAAAAGAAAAGAAACACGTTGACTCACAAGCACGCCTTGTGTTTATGTGATTAAAGCGTACATATCGCATGTCGCCAAGAATTCTAGGCTTCCGTATGTGCAGCGTCATTCCTCAGGGACGCGTCCCTCGAGGAAAAAGTATATTTCTCGTGCTGCTATGCAGAATTCTCATCGAGCGCAAGCTACGCGGGGCGCGAGTTGCCGTGAACGATAAATATAACTCCGCAAAGTGACTCTGACGTGCGCGTTCCGAGAAATAATGCGAGGCCGCTTCCTGGCAACGGTGTGGCGTGTGAAGACGGCTCTTATGCCGTGTAAGCAGATGGCATTAGCTAAAATGCGTCTCTCCGTGGCTGCCTGCGTCCCCCACGAGCTGTCGCTGCTGTTTCCAAGCGACCAAATTTCCTTCCTAATTAGTTCTGGCATTACGGCTGCTGGCTGTCGCAGATATTGCAGAGAGCGTGTGAAATTCAACACTTTAACGCACAGCCGGTCACCCGTACAGCATAAAATTTGAGCGTATGTAGGTTTATGTACATTTGAATGCTCGCTTATTTGTGGATCGACGAAGGCTGTTGTCCGGTTTTGTTTTCGTCGGGGCCATTATTTTTGGCTGCAAGCGGGCATGTGGCACGAAAAGTTGGTGTTTGCTAAGCAGCTCTTAAAATTGCATAGCCACGTCTAGTTAGTATAGCAAAGTGGTGGGAAAGAGGAGCGATGTTGATGACATTGCTAACATTACAGTGCTAAACATTATGCAGTGCGGACAGTGCGTAACACTATACTCCATGTTACAAAACATGTAAGTGAATCTTTATCTTTCAGCAAGAAGAACAAGAACAAAGTACCCGCCTCAACTGACCTTAGTTAGCCTACGAAGATGTCTGTTTTGTTTGCACACTTGCGCTATCATAGAAGTCTAACCCTTTATACTTGCTTTTTTTTCGTTTTGTTATGCGAATGTCTACATACATTTTATTCGTTTTAGTTATTATTATGCAAATGACGCGCAAGAGGACCTCAGAATTCTAACATAAAATTTATGGCCAATCCTGCAAAGTGGGTAATAGCCATCAACTGTTGGTTCATCCTATCACATCAAGTGGCTCAACGACTATGCCTCATTGTTGGTATGTGCAACGGCTACTCTAGAAAAGATCAGAGAAGGCAGTGACAGGAAGCCCAAAAGGACGAGGAAGCTGGTGAGTATTTGGCTTGATTTGACATCTTTGACCTGCTCCATATTAATTGTTTGGCTAGGTTTTCAAGAATAATACCGTCTTCATCTTTCACCACAGCACGAACGCCAGCTCGCCGCTTCTGGCCGACGAAGACTGTTTCCTCCGGAATATAAAGGCCACATCCGAGGGCACCATTAAACGCCGCTTTTTCGCGAAGACGTTAAACTGATGTACGCCTTCTCAGAGACGTGTACTGCGACAACTTCCCGAAATCGACCATCCTCAAGCATATGTGGTTAGGTGCGTGGTACCTAGTGCTGATACTCTACGTGTCAAGGAGCTCAGGTCTACGTAAACAGCTAAGCATACTGTGATTTCCCTGAAGAAGGTTTACTTTGGACCATGAAAATAGACGTGCATAGAAAGACAGCAGCACGCAGCAGCGAAGCATTCCTACTGTGAAAGACATTCAACCCTAAACAAGGGTAATTTGTAGCCGCTTCATTCAGTCCTCTGTAAAACACTTGTGGAAAGGCATTTCTAATGCCAACCAGATGAGCATGAGTGAAGAGGTGGCATCACATGACCAGACAAAAGGGAGTAGTGAGCCTGCGCCTAATGCCCAGAATGCTACTACAAAGTTAGAAGCTTCCCATGGTGTTTCTATCACGTATAGAAGTTCAGAACGCCACTCTAACACTAGAAGCTTCGAAGTAGTTGACAAAAGTGATGAACAGTCGGAGGTTGACGTTAGTTTAAGTGCTAGCGGCAGTGAAGAGAAGTCAAGTGTTTTCATAGAGCACAAGTTTCTTGGAATTCACAGTGAACACAATAGCAAGAAGCCAGCGGCGAATACTCGCGGGTGTCTGGCCGAGTCAGTGCTCAATTCAGCATCCCGGAGACCATCACTACAAAAGAAGGAGCGACTTCCTTCAGAATCGCCAACATCTCCTGATTCGGGTTTGCGTAGCAGCACCGCAAACTGTATTGCGAGGCGTATCGGCAGCGAACCAGCAACTGCTTCCTCTCGACGTTACGAAAACCAATTTAGGAAATCTTCAGAGGATCGTCTCTGTCGACAGACCAAGAGCGCTAAACAATCTGCGCAAAGTGCTGACGACCGGAAGCAAGGTACGTGTGCGGAGCGTCAACGTTGCCTTCCTCGCACAACGTGTGGCGATGCTGATTTAAGCGTCTATTCAGACACGGATGTAGCGCCTGAGTTAGGCACCTTGCAGAAAATACGAGACGTTATACTTTTCCTCGAGTTGTTTCCTACGACGCACAAGATCACTAACGATGACACCGCAGATGCAGACGATCGGAATAACAAAATGCAATCCGATATAGCAACTACGCCGGAGGAGGGCAAGGGGAGACAGATCGATAACATCCACAAAATAGGCCTTGATGGACACAGCCACCATGACGCATACTCCGATGACAGGCATTCCCAATGTACGGCTTCTAACAACGAAGGTGTTGTCAGCGTACTGGGATCGTTCAAAGGAAAAGAAACAGCTGCTGTTGCAGGTGACACTACACTTGCTCGTCCCCCACCGTCATCTGATACACCGGTATCTAATGGCAGCGAAACTGCTCCTAAGTCAGTGGTCTACGGGTCACCTTACGTACAGCGTCTGCTACAAGATCTTAAGTTTACGCTTGCAAAAGGACACAAGACTCTTATCACCTTTGCAATGGCGTTTATTTTACTAACACTAGTAGTGACGGTAACATGGGGCTACGACTACTTTTTTCCACCACCGACATCCGACCGCGCTGATCCTGCAGGTCCTCTGAAAGTGGAGGACACAAATGAGACTGGCCACGAAGAAGTTGAAGGTCTTATGCCCATGGCTCCATTTGAAGTGCTGTTAACTGACGTTTCGATATTAGACATTAATGATGAGATCTGAGGACTGAAGTGTTATTCCTTTTGTGCACGTCATCTGGCATTTACTGTGAGCTCTCGTGCGTTGTGCATGCGCGCGTTTCTATAGAGACTACAAGTCTGGAGCGTGCGTGCACAATGTATTGTTTCCGCAAAGCTAAATGAATAACTTATACCATCATCTCGCTAGCAGGCAAAGGGCATTGAACACTTGCCAGTCAAACACTCATTTCAATGCATGTTTTTTTTTCTACATACACGTCAATTTCACTTACAAGACCAGTGTGTAACCTGCTTATGCAACCGGTAATTAAATACGCAAGACCAGTGTGTAACCCGCTTACGCAACCGGTAACTAAATACGCCAAACGTACACCGCACTGCCTATTTGATGTTAGACGAGAAGACGTGAAGACTACAATTGCTCTTAAGTCGGTGCGCATTATGTAGGACATACTGTAGATATGCACTCGTTTATTGTGTGCAGCTTCGTATAAAAGACTCCAAAGTGCACGTGCTCCTTGCCGCCTTCGTGCATAAAAAATAAAACATCTGGTCCCACTGTGTCAAGTTCAAGCAATGGGCTTTTTACATTTGTCATTCAAATACTTCTTTGAAACAATGCGTTCGTAAATTTCTAGAGTAACATCTACCGCATTGACGAGAAGAATGTTTAGCCCGCGTATATCCTATGCAAGAAGAGGCGCAAAGTGCATGTGTGGAGTTTTCAGATTACGAATATGTTAACGAAGGTTCGAAAACTAACGCCTTTAAACCATATACATCTATCTTCAACAGGTGTGCAGATATGCTCGCACAAAAAGCACGAGCGTTATTTATCAACCTGTTTGCCCGGGGAAGAACAAGCTGTGAGCGCACGGATGCATTATGATACCCATTGACGTCATCGAATGTACTGATGCGTCCTGTTTCTCAATCTCACGTGCATGTAACGCAGTGGTTTGCGAACTTGTAAGATATTCGTTGTACACATCGCGTGCATGTGTTATGTAAATGTGACTAAAGTCTTTAGTTATATTCGTAACCGAATACCTTATGAATATGCTATGGTACAAAGTTATCGGTATTGATCGTTTTGGATTCGACACTCCTTCTCCCCCCCCGCCATCCTGGGAAGTATTATGAACGCTGCGCAGGCTAGGCTCTCCACGCACTTTCCTCATTTCGTCCGTGACATTCACACACCGCATCATATAACGCCTGCCAAAAATTCACAGCATATCCACGGAGTGAATGATGAGTGGGCGAAGCTCCGGAGGTTCATCGTAGATCGTGCCGAGTTCCGGATGAATTTAGTTAACGCGCACGCTACGAATCCTTATGGTTCAACTACGCACAAGTGAAATCTCCAACCGGCACTTCATTGCAAGTCAAGATCCAGTGCCTATATATATGTATATATATGTGGGTGACCGGTGAAAGGTTCTCCAGCGCGAGCAGTCGGCATTTTTCAATCAAGAAACTCGCTAGCCTGAGCCAACGTTGTCTCTCGCGGGTGAGGGCGCGTTCTCCTTCTTTGCGAGCTGGTAGAGCGTTCATCGAAGAAAGAGCGTTTCCATAGTCAACGCACGCCTTTCGCTCTCTCTCTCTCTCCTGCAAGACAGCAGATGGAAGAGTGAGAGAGCTCGCGCGCCGGAAGGCACGCGCCGAGGGCGCGCCTCCCACACGTAGCATCATTCATTTCTTGGAAGGTAACGCGCTACTAGGAACAACGGACGGACAGACCCAAACCTTAAGGAGCTTCGCCTCTAAAGATATGTGGGTCTATGCCAGTTCCACTGGGTTCGTATCTCCTTCTAACAAAACTTTCAATCAGGTTAGCACCAATGCAGGAAGTGCTCTTTTCTTTTTTAGTCTTAACAGAATTTAGAGTTCTGCAACATTCAGACTTCCGTCCAAACCATCATCTGCGTAGCATTTAGTTCGGTCGTACTTTAGAATATTTTCGACAGACTTCGCTTTGATAACTTGAATTTTGCACAATTGTATGCGCCCTGGCGGAGTGCTTCCGTGGTCGGTTGCCTCGGGTTGCTGCGGTGGGCGTGTGAAATTATTTCTGCCGGGAATGCCTACGCCAGCCCCGACAAAAAAAAACAAAAAAAACTAGTGCAGCTTGCACTAGTTGCGCAAGGCTAGCGAAGCAGCGAAGCTGAAGGGATGATGGTGATGATGATGATGAGGAGGGAGGATGATGATTGTAGTACAGTTAAGGAAAGGATGCTAATTTCTCCAGCCAATGTAGCGAACACGGCCATAAAAACTCTATGGCTCCGGTTCACCTGTCTTTCCCCGTGTTACTGGTGCACTATAGTACTGGTAACGCCTCGCGAAACACTGTCCGCCGCGGTGGTGTAGTGGTTACGGTACTCGGCTGCCACCCAAAATACGCGGGTTCGATCCCGGCCGGTGCGGTCGCATTTTCGATGGAGGCGAAAATGCCAGAGGCCCGTGTACTGTGCGTTGTCAGTGCACGTTAAAGAACCCCAGGTGGTCTAAATTTCCGGAGCCCTCCACTGCAGCCTTTCTCTCCTCTGTATCTCTTTCACTCCCTTTCCCCCACCCCCACGGACGCTTAGCCGTGCTCCCTACATGGGCTGCAGAAATTAGCGTCCTTTCCTAACCGAAACACAATCAATCAATCAAACACTGCAATGCCCAGCGAACGCTTCTGAAGGAGGAGGAGAGGAGAAAAACTTTATTTATCCCAGGAGGGAAAGGGACAGTGGCGGAGGAAGCGGAGAAACCTACACTGCGTAGGTATCCGCTATCCTCTTGGCCCAATCCAGGATCTGGTCCTGGACCTCGGGCGCCGAGCTGCGCATAGCAGCCTCCCACTGCTCCTTATTATTAATATCAAGTGATTTAGGTGGGGGGTGTCGAGCGCACCCCCACATGACGTGGTCGAGATTGGCTTTTTGAGTGCAGAAAATGCATGAGGGGGAGGGATATACAGCAGGGTGTGTAAGATGACGGAAAGCAGGCGTAGGAAACGTGCGAGTTTGCAACTGGCGCCACAAAATCTCGCATTGACGGTCAGCTCCACGGTGTAAGGGGGGGTATACGGTGCGTTGAAGGCGGTAGTGATTTGTTATGTCATGGAAGGTCAGAAGACGATCCCGCGCACTGAATGGGACTGTGTGTACTAAGGCGGCGGCAGTAGCCTGCGCTCGGCCCGTCATTCCTCGGGCACAGGCATGAGCCGCCTCATTGCCACTCAGTCCCGCATGCGCGGGCGTCCATATGAGAGCAATGTCCTGCGTGGGGGGATGCTTATTAAGAATTGAAAGGGCAGTTTCCGAGATACGACCGGCACTGAAGTTACGTATGGCAGTTTTGGAGTCACTAATAATCATAGTGATATCGGGGATGGATAATGCTAATGAAATGGCAGCCTCCTCTGCCTCCTCTGAAGAAGTGGCATAGATGGATGCCATTGTGATTGCCTTGCCATTGGAATCTACAGCTGAAAGGACATAGGACGGGGAAAATGGGTATTCTGCTGCATCGACATAGAGCACGTCTTTCGCTCCTTGTAATCTTTTCTGAAGGGCTTTTGCCCTTTGGATTCGTCGTTGAGTATGGTACGTGGGGTGCATGTTCTTTGGAAGGGGAGATATGTGTAATTGGTCGTGTATGTGACGCGGAATGTCGTACTTGGATTTGGTTATAGAAGTGAAATTTATGTGGGTAGAAGCTAAGATGTGACGACCTGTACTAGTAGTCGCGAGTCTAGCGTATTGTGCCGTTAGGTGAGCTTCGATAATTTCGGACAAAGTATTTATGACACCAGTCTGGTGTAGTCGTGCGTTAGAGGCGGTTGATGCAATTCCTAACACATATTTGTAAACACGGCGGAGGAGGGTGTTCACCACATCCTCCTCTGTCCGTGTAAGGTGAAGGTATGGGAGGGTATAAGTGATCTTACTTATTATGAAAGCCTGTACGAGACGCAGTAGCTCCGACTCCCGGAGCCCTCCTTTTCTGCCCGAGATTCTCCCAATTATTCTTAGCGTGTTTTCGACGGTAGTGCGTAAAGTGTTGAGTGTGTGCGTGTTAAGTCGGTTATTTTGAATAAATAGACCTAGTACACGAATGCGTGAGACTGTAGGGATTGGATCGCCGTTCATGTGAACCTCGACCATAGGAGCATGTCTGTTTCGACGGCGGGTTGGAAGGAGGAGTAACTCTGATTTACTGGGGGTACAGCGAAGGTTCATTTTGGAGGTCAGTGCTGCCGTTATGTCTACAGCTGCCTGCAGAGTATCTTGAATGTGTCCATCTGAGCCTCCCTTCACCCATAAGGTGATATCATCTGCATAGATGGAAACGCTTAGTTCTGGGATTTGTTGAAGAGTAGTGGGAATAGGTAGCATAGCCAGGTTAAGCTGCGCAAACACTATGGACTAACACCCAAATTAACCTAGGAAGCGATCATTATATAATTACAATTACACTACAATTCAAACACCGACCTTCAGCACCCAGACCACTAACGTTCACTAATTGGGACAACTTTAGGGCGTCCCGAAACAACACTGCTCCATCAGAGATTGACGACATTATAGAGTGGACCGAACAGCTTCAAAAAGACATTGAAGCCCACACCCAAACCCTTAACCCTGACACACCGTTAACCACTGTTGACTCCAAGCTCCTGCACATGTGGGAAGCAAAGCAATCACTGTTGCGGCGGTGGAAACACCAGCGTCACAACAGGAAACGCTTCTGAAAGTTTCCCACAGAGTTCAGCTTAATTAAGGACGTTTCCGCCGAAGGGGACACAGTGGCAGACGCGCCACGCGTGGCCGCGGTTTGACGGCGTCCCAACCCATTGCTATAACACAGTGCGTAGGTTTTTAGGGGCGAAGTTCCTCTTAGTCTAACCCAAGGAGGATAATCCTCCTTGGTCTAACCTTGTCACGCGTCAGTCGTCAGGCGTAACCCGCGTGCCGGGAGGCACGCGCTCGCCCTCGGCGCGTGCCTCTCACTCTCTCTCTCTCCCGGCGCGTGCTTCCCGGTGCGTGCCTCTGCTGTCTTGTGCGCGTTGGCTATGGAAACGCTCTTTCTTAGATGATTGATTGTGGTTCGGTTAGGAAAGGACGCTAATTTCTGCAGCCCATGTAGGGAGCACGGCTAAGCATCCGTAGGGTGAGGGAAAGGAAGTGAAAGAGATAGAGAGGAGAGAAAGGCCGTAGTGGAGGGCTCCAGAAATTTAGACCACCTGGGGTTCTTTAACGTGCACTGACAACGCACAGTACACGGGCCTCTGGCATTTTCGCCTCCATCGAAAATGCGACCGCCGCGTCCGGGATCTAACCCGCGTATTTTGGGTGGCAGCCGAGTACCGTAACCACTACACCACCGCGGCGGACGCTCTTTCTTAGAGGAACGCTCTATCAGCTCTCAAAGAAGGAGAACGCGCCCTCACCCGCGAGAGGCAACGTTGGCGCAGGCAGCGTCTCCTAGCGAGTTTCTTGATTGAGGAATACCGACTGCTCGCGTTGAAGCGTTCACCGGCAACATATATATATATATATATATATATATAGATATATATATATTGTGGGCCGCTGCACTCAGTACATCTGGTACATATTATATATATATCTATATTATATATATTTATGGGGCCCGCTGTCAATCAGTTACATACTGGCTACCGTACTTGTAAAAACATGGATTCCGCGGAGAAAGGGTTTATTGTTTCGTGGGGTACAGACTGTTCACTGCTGTAAAAAACCTGAAACAATCGAAAATATATTTATAGACTTGTTGGGATGCGGTGTTCTTCTGGGATATACTCCAACGTATCCTCAAAAAATACTTACCCATAAATGCCCGTGGAATAAGGTTCTTGCCAGAGGAAAACGATGACGGTGTACCATTTGACGCTCTTATGTTACTGGGCCTTCATGGCATATGGAAATCTAGAATGGCTGTACGTCACAATGATGTTGATGCAAAACCTGTTCGACAGTACTTCCATGAAGATTTGCTAACATTTTTAGAAGTGCATAAAGCCCAACCATGTGTACCTGAATGGGTACCTCGTGTAGAAGCTGTGTTGCACATGAAACCACTTCTAATTTACCATGCTTATGCCATGGTGGGCCATCTGTAATATGCAGCGCTCCTTTTTTGTGTGTGGATGTGAGCGTGGAATACCGTTCTCCACCTAATTATGTATGAATATCTAATGGCAATAAAGAAAGAAAGAAACGTTGCAAACCAGTTCAGGATGGCTGGGTGTTAGGCAAGTGAGTTGAGACGTCCCTGCATGGTCAACAGCAGAGGGCTTCCTTCGGTTCTATCGTGGCGCGCGTGGCGTCTTGGACGTCTTCGAAGGCATTAGTATTCAACATCGTTGCCCTTACGGGGACTAGTCCCGAGACCATCGTCGACACGATGGCCTCAATAGTTGGCCTCTCAGAGGTGTACTGCGTGCAACATCAAGGAGTTCAGAACTTCCAAGTTACAGTTTAGCATGGGCGCCATGTCTCTCATGGTCGACGCTGACTACCTGGTAATTGGTGGCGAGCGTGTTCGTCATCCCCGTTAGCCCACAAGTGACCGACGTAACCTGCCTGTACCTGCCGTCCTTCGTCTCCAACGAAGACCTCGTCCAAGCCCTGTCTCCTTACGGGAAAGTTCTCACCGTGACCAGCGGTTTGATGAGTGCACGGCGAGGAGTGCTCACAGGAACGCGCTTCATTCGAATGGAGATGAACGCTGCCAATCCTGTGCCCAACTACTTGCGCATATCTGGTTATCGCGTCACATTAGACTATCGTGGCGTCCAGCCAGTGTGCCGGAGATGCGGTTCAAGCGGCCACCTACGAGCACTGTGCGCGGCACCGTTTTATGGTCGTTGCGGCGTACATGGTCACTCAAGCGACGGATGCGACCGCCCGTGCAGGCGCTGTGGGGATGGTCACAGCTGTTTGCCTTGTTTATCGTTCTTACTCGGACGCCGTCACTGGGGCTTTCCCCCCTCTCATACCGACGTCTACAGCGACGGCAGCTTTTAGGACGTTGTCGTCGTGAAGGATGTCGTGCTCGCATCGCCTCTTCAGGTCGCCGAGAATGAAACGCAAGGTGATGGCTCGGTTAACGATGCGACGCAGTGCGCGTCGGCTTCCCTGCCAACGCGACAGGCCCTCGTTTCGGACAACGCTGAGCTCTCCTCTCTTAACGCTACTAGCCCTTCACCTGCCGCGCGTTCCGGAAATGTACCGAGTTCTCAGGCTGCTGCTGCTGCTCCTGCTGCTGCTGGCGTCGTTCCAGCGGCAACTGCTTCGCAGGACGACCACGAAGACGCAAGTTCTGCGCCTTCACGAAATTCCCAGGACGATACCGCAGCCACTTCGCGTGCTGTGGCCCCTGTCACTTCGACGCCACGTCGTGTTCTCAGGAAGACGACGGCATAGAGAGCACTTACATCGGTTCGTGAAGACTTGCCTGCCGGCACAACAGACGTAGTTGGTTTTGAGGACGTGAACCCAAGCTTACCGGCGGCTCAACCACTGCCTAGTTCCGACACGTCTTCGGAAGACAGCTTCAGTTTGGGACATTACAGCGTCGGCGAATCGGACAATGAAATGGGGACTCTCCGAGAAGTCAAACGAGGTCACACCTCGAGCGCTTGCTCGGACGAAGCCAGTGACGGCCGTGCTGAGACGCAGCGCCCGAAAAAACCTCGACCTTCTTCAGGAAGGTCGAAGTGGGCACCGTAATATGTTAACAGTTGTGTCCCCTGGACACATTCCGGGTACCGACAAGAACCACGCGTCCGGGTTAGTCTTTATACTTCAAAATGGCTGATACATTTAACATTATTTCTTTCAATCTTCAAGGTTTTCGCAGTGTGGTAAAGCAGGCTGAAGTTATTAGCATTGTCCATGTGTGAAATTGATATGTTTTGTGTCTTCAAGAAACCAATTTCTTTTCATTATATGATGTGCTGGCATTCAAACGAAAGTTCAGTATAGATTGTTATTTCTCTTTTGCTACGTCTCGTTTTGTATGAGTAGGCAATAATATAGTAAATGGGGCCCTGTTGAGAGAGCATCATGTATATTATGATGAAGGAGGAAGGATATTGGCTTTCGACTGCGTTCACTATTTTTTCAGGTTGCGATTACTGTCCATCTATGGGCCTGCGCAAGCCAAGCAGTCCAATAGTTTCTTTAGAGACCTTGATGTTTATTTTCTCGACGGTCATCACGCTATTCTAATTGGTGACTTCAACTGCGTGTTAGACACGCGAAGTAATGTACAAGGGCCTGACTGGGGTCGGTCTGACTGGAGTTACGCGAGCTGCGCCGCCTCGTTCATCACTTCGCTTTAGTGGACGCGCGCAATGTTGTGCGTGGGAATAGCTTTGTCTGGACGTGGCGACGCGGTCCGTCGTCTAACAGACCCGACCGTGCCAATGTGCCATCTGCTGTAGTACCATTTGTCGATCATTTAAGTACTCTGCGCTAGCCGAGTTCTCCCATGTATATTTCTGACCACCGTCCTTTTGAGCTACAGCTAAACATTCCGTTTTCTTCTTCCGAAAAGTCTCGAAGTTCGCATTATCCAGGACGAATGCTCACAGGCTGCTTTGTCCCGCGCGATACGTGCGTAGCTTGCTGGATCTGGTCCAAGCGATTGGGGCGCGCTCAAAATTCAGTGGCGTCTACACTGCTCAGTTGAAGGACGTTCGCTGCGTCGTCGCGTTTCTGAGGGGCTGGCCGGTACGTCGACAAAATTACGCATCGCTTTGCGCGCCGTTGGGCCGTCTCCATTGATGCGAGCTTGGCAGCGTGAGTTACGTGATCGCTTTCAGCGCTTAAGTGCTGCCTCCTCTCTCGCGGCGGCAGCATGCGATGTAGGCGGAACCCCTGTGCGCATCCTGAAGTGCTGCGCTACGCAAGGCATTCCTTTTTTGGCCAGCCACAGCCATCTAACGCTGTGACCGCACAGATACCGTCTCCGTAGCCGTATTCCACTCACGAGAGATCTGCTTTCTTGGCACGTTTTGAAACAGTCATGTGCGACCATGCAAGGAAACTACGACCTTTCATCACCCATGCTCAACGGCTTACCGCGTGTTCCTCGAGAGGCCGCTGATTCCCTGTGCGCTCCTCCGTCAGCTGCAGAGGTAAAGATGGCACTGCAATCCATGAAGCTTGGGCCATGTGGTTTGCCAGTTGAGTTTTACCTGACATTTTAGGAAGAGATTGATACTGTCTTGACCATGGTTATCCTCCGGTGCTTTGAGGACTGCGTCTTTCCATCCAGCTTTCGAGATGGCCGCACTGTGCTCATTCCGAAGCGTGACGCTTCCTCCGTGTGTCGCGAAGATTGGATTCTTAACGTTAATTGCAAGATCTTTGCTACCGTTGTCGTTCGACGGCTGAGGGCTCTTATCAGCACTATAATTGGTCATTATCAAGCTTCATCGGTGCTGAGAAGAGAAATACACAGTTTGTCTTTCACCACTCGTGACATAATGGCTTATACGCTGTCGCGGTCTGTACCTGGTATAGTTGTGTCGCTGGACCAGGAGAAAGCATTTGACCGATTGGAGCACGTGTATCACCGCCTTTGGCTTTTCAAATTCATTTGTGGAGTTACTCAAAAACGTTTACATGGAAAATAAAAATACATTGCTTCTGGATGGCTGAAAAAGCGCTCCCTTTCCCACTACGCGCGGTGTTCGTCAGGGATGCCCATTATCTCCTGTGTTATTCGTCCTTAGCCTTGAGCCATTCTTACGCGCTCTAGATGCACATCCACGCATTCGCGGTCTTGCACTGCCTCGTAGCAATGTAGTGAAGGTCACAACATTCAGGAGAAGCTAGGTGACCACTAGCTTCGATGTGACTCAGCCTTGCGCGAATAAGTGGAAAGCTGCGCTAACTTTGATTGCTTCAGAATATTTGCTACCGCGTCGCACTATTCTTTTTTCTAGCTTCCTATGGACTGTCCTTTTTTTGTTGGACTGATTCTTACTCCTACTTTTACTTGCTTCGACGTTAATTTTTGTTTTTCTAGCTTCCTTTATTTGAAGTAGCATTTGTTAGTCAAATTTCTCACATCACACACCGTTGTATGTATACTGGGCAGATGCAGTCAAGGTAAATATCACTTTTTTCCTTCTTTTTCTAATTTTACCTTTCGTTATCAAGACATCAACGAAACTCTAAAGGAGCGCTTATATTTTTCATTGGCTGTGTCACTGCAGAAAAACCCAGCTTACACAAGACACTCCGCACAAGTCTTGACGCAACATGTGGAGTGGCGGACCTTGTCCCGGAGCTTACAACTTGATTCAGTAGCTGCATTTATTTCAGAGGCGGCAACCTGCTCAACCCAGTCTATTCACAGGATCTATGCCGGAACGTAGCACCATGTTCCTAAATGCAGAACTTCGCTTGGCGAGTAGTTGCTGGACTGATCCTGTTTCCAGAACTTGCCCTTCCGTCATCACGACCACCCTGAAAAGAAATGTGAAATATAGAGACTTTCACAGGCTGATTTATCGAGGGATATTCAGTGACGTATGCTTTATTTGGCTCTCTAATACGCTTCTATCCGTTGTTCTAGCGCATGATCGTCACTAAGAGGGAAAAAAAACTGGGCTTGTGTGAGTCCTGTAACTCTTGAAAAAGTGAACGCTTGCGCGAACGGTAACGTATTAACTCATACATTAAGTCACACTTCTTCGTCCCACTTGTTCGTAGCCATAATGAGCCTCAATAGCACACTATCACTGCCGACGGTTTGGCTGACATTCTGAACGCTGTATGCGAGAATTCGGGCCGTTTTCATGTGACGAGAAATATTTAGCAGGTTCTGCAACCTGGTTATGACCATCTCGCATGCCATGGGCCGGGGTTCGCGTACGTGCACAACACCTGATCCTGCAGATGCACTTTCTTTTCTTGAAGGCCACTGTTTCATGTGGATATGTGCTACACGTCACGGGTAGCGTCACAGTGCTTCGATGTCTTCTCTCATTGTTCGTTCAAACCAAATTAGCATACGGGCAGGACGGGTGTCTTGGCACAATGTGTAAGCCGTTGTGACTGCAGCAACTCGGCGTGGTATCTCAGCGGCTAGGGGTTGGCTTCCGAAGATCGAGGTAACGGGATTGAATCCTGCCACGGCAGCCGCAGTTCGATGGGCGAAGTGCAAAATACCAATAAACAAGAAAAAAAAAGGCCATCCGTGTAGCGCGATTAGGGTGCAGGTTAAGTAACCCCAGGGGGTCAAATGTACTCCAGAGCCCTGCAATACGGGGTGTGCTTCACAGTCGGACCTTTGAAAAAGGCTGATCGCCAGCCGAAACGTGAGAATAAATGCTTAATATGTTTGACGCCGTGCCTTTCAGATCGCAGCTTTCTCCTTATATATATATATATATATATATATATATATATATATATATATATATATATATATATATTCTGCTTGAGAGGCCTTGGAGATAGCGCCCATTTTTCAGCAGTGTAGCGGAATTTTCTTGTTGAAGCAGTTTAACGAAAGTGTACGAGCGCCTCTAACGCTCTCTCTCTCTCTCTCTCTCTGCACAAAGTGTTGTCCTAAACGAAATTTCCGGTTCTTTGGGGAATACAAACCTGTCGTAATCGAGTATGGTATCAATGCGGTGCGCCACTGTGATAACGGCGCAATGAGCGAAGCTGGCTCTCAGCGTTTCCTGCACCCTGCGGTCAGTCTCCTTGTCCATTTGGGAGGTTGCTTCATCGAGGACAAGAATCTTGGTCCCTCTCAGGAGCGCACGGGCTAGCGAGACCAGTTGACGCTGTCCGGCACTGTAGGCAAAATAGGTGCAGCATATCAGATGAAGCAGACTGTTCCATGCTAGACAGCATGAAGCCTTGAACAAAACGAGAAGACTCATTTACGTTGTGTCTGTGAATGAATACGCGCTCCTTCTTAATATTCAAAAATGGGAATGCCAAATTTGCAAAACATTCACCATTTAACATTTCATTGCTGGTGATCTCCGATTGCTTTCTAGACTCCGAGCTCGACCATTGAAGGTCGTGGCGTTCTCCGACATGCTTCCCAAGAAATAGCTAAGTGATGTCAGGAACTTCTTAACTATATTATTTAAGTTGTGATGGCTTACAGTGAAAGATACTGGAAGTTGTTTAGTACCAGCTGTAAAATTACGTAACTTCCTGCTTTACTTGAAGAATTTGAGTGAGGAACTGCATGCCCTGCACTTCAATATTGAGAATAGGCACAGCGCTGTACTCGCTTTATCAAGTTAGAAACTTAATGATACCGCTATGTACTTCAAGGAATAGTTAGATCAAAGGACCACACGCACTGATATATATATATATATATATATATATATATATATATATATATTATTGTTACGGGACAATGTGACTGCCAGTGGAGCGCACAGGCTCTAGGACAGAGTTAGCTGCAGACGAGGAGGTAGGCACTCAGCAGATAAATACTATTTAAGTTCAGGGAGCGGATGTACGGCGAAGCGCCGTAACGCTTGTGGCAGCACAGCCGTTTACATAATTAAATTCATTTTGTTTTCAAATGTGTTTCTATACACTCGACAATTCGCAACAATCTGTAAAGGCAAAAAACTCTCAATTCTAACAAAAAACTGGTGTCGTCCACACCTACCTCAGGTTCCCGCCTTTTTCGTCTATGACCAAGGAGAGACCGTCCCCGCTGTTTTCAACAAAACGGCTCAAGCCGACGCTGCGAAGAACTCTCCAGAGCTCCTCGTCTGTGCTACAGCATTCGGGATCCAAGATTTCACGGAGCGTTCCAGACCACAAGGACGGGTCCTGTGCGTATAGCAAGCGTAATTTAAACTGAGTCGCCCAGTCTTGACTTCCCAACAGCCCTTTTCATTATGTTGAAAACAAGCCAGAAGTATTGGTTCCTTTAAGCCTTCCTAAAATATAGAAGCTCTGAAGGGCCATAGATTGCGCTCCCACACTGGGACTATCCATTTAATCGCGGACATCCGGACGACCTCACTTTTGGCAATACCAATATTCAAACGCTTCACATCACTAGAACTCGCACTACCTTCCCCTGTTTGCGAAATCCTCCTAGAAATTGTCCCGTAGAAACGCAGCCAGCAAAATTTGTCTATGCTCAACATTTACAGCTGCAGTAATTCTAGGACAACTTTAGTTATATTACCACGGAAAGGTCCAAAATAGTCGAACACATGGTGGCAGTCGACAATTTTATTGTAGGCGCCGCTGTTCGTGAGGATATGTCCTTGAAACTTCAATAAAAGTGATAAAGTAGGTCGCTTTTTTGCGAGCCGCACATTCGCTTTCTTCACAGAGCCACCTTAACCAAAAGCAATAGGACCAAAACCAAACGTGGATGCGTTCTCCGCTCCTAGTCAAGGTGGTCAGGAGCTCTGACGGGTCGAACCTACAGAAAATTATAGGCAGTGATCAGCGCATCCTTGCCACTACTGTTACGGAATCTCGAATCCCTTACACTAAATCAGCAAGACCAGCATCGAAAACGAGACATATTTAGGAAGCACCACGCAGCAGGGGCGCCGCTCGGGCTCCGGTTGGTGATTAACATCCAGGCTTGCAGTCTATCCTTCAATAAGTGACCAAGCGGATAACTACTACCATTGACATATGAGTCGCGACTGCCACAGGAAACTCCCTGGATATCAACAAAGCACTGAAGCGCAGTGAAGGGAAATCGCAAAATGACACTTCGCAAGCCTCAAGTCATGCAGCGAGCTAAAAAAATTTATGTGCCACAAAGAACAGTAAATAGGTTTGGATGCATCTCTTATAGTCGCTGGATGGAACGGTAAGTATACGGCCCTTTCTGTCATATTCAAGGCACCAGTTGGCCGCAAGTTTTCGAGATGCTCTATACACCGAAAACGTCACCATCTGGCTGACCAAAGGTTCCCACAGACGAATACGAAGCTCTCTACGAGAGGAGGTGAATGGATCCTCTCTTTGCTTGCGATAATGCGAGCAGTCTACGACCAGGCGAGCAGACAAGAAAGTGCTCCGGCAAAAAGGCGGAACTCCTGGCATTTCGTCAAGAGCTGCGAAAAAACCGATGACATGCTCCAAATCGCGTTCGTTTTAAATGACGGTGTTTGTGATTGCATAACCAATCTGTGTCTTTCGCTTCATATTCAATAGGAGGTGAAGGCATGCAGTCTTCACTTCGAAAACATTCCAGGTAGGATTTTGCCCAATCACAGGCATGACCTGCCTCATAAGAAACCGGAATAGTAGACTTCTAGAACAGAACATTTTCTGTATAGTGAACGCCTGTATAACAAATCAACCACTTAGCTATCGCGCTCCTCACAAAATACTGGGTATCGCGTACGAAAAGAACGAATTCCTGTTACTTTGCGCATGGGAGTGGCTCCGTACGTATACACAGAACCGCCGCTAGCCAAAGTGCTGGACAGCGACCCAAAGAATGAGGCAAATCGCAGTGCCATAATCATACGTGGAAACCCCGTGATATCTAACTGACAGAACCGATACACATATGGCTGGGGTATACACAAAACCAATGTGCATACTATGCTGCCACGCAGCAGTTGCCTACAGGGCTCCGAGCATAGATAACCATTACGCCACTGAATGTGCATGTTGCTGAGCACAACGCCGCACGCCACCAGGCAAGGCTGAAAATTGTCAGACGGGCGCATAATCACTCTCTCCCAAATGGGCTCCTCTTCACCGATGTGTCCAGACACCGCTAACACGAACTCTCAATCAGAGCACTTATTAAGGACTATCACGATACAGCACTCTCGATTTGCGTACCTACATTACGAATATCATGCGTGGAAAAGTGCACAGCTGCTCTTTCCATGGTCACCCCGTCGCAAGACTTCCTCACCACGGCCTTTCCGCCATTTTCAATTTTTTCAAAGATGCCTGTCGAGCCGTTACTTCCGTTATCGTCTGATGAAAAAATACGCCGCATTCTGCACAGCGCATGCCAGATGGCCTATAAGTTCCGATTTGTCTGTACTTCTAGGCAAGCATCGCTCCCCGACCATGACTGCGCACTCATCGAAGACCACCGGAGGAAGAGCTCTCCAGCCCAGACGAGGGAGGCACAAACACAGAACTTTCACGTTATTGCGAAACTATCGATTACGGCGCGCTACAGAACATTCACTACTCTCCGCCTCATCAGATGAGTACCCGGGAGGGTGCGTCTACGATGCGTCAATTTCAAGACAATACCTTCGCTAATGACAACTTTCTTCTCTTCCTCAGTCAAACGTACTACCCAGGCAGGCGCCTTTGACTCGGAGTGGTTCCGCTGCTATTTCATCTAACGCTGCATTGTTAACGTACACTGTCGCGGTAGTCTCCCGGTTCTCCCCCCATCTCGACGATGCAATCTCGGTTATGCGGGAAGGGTTGCCAGCGGGCGCTGGCCTCTTGGGCACAGGATGTGGAAGAAGCCTTTGCGCGTGTAAACTAACGGCCTCACCTAATGTCCTCCTGGTGACAGCAGCATGTCAATTCTCCCCTTTGGCAGGAGTGCATTGTAAATATTCCCGTACGAAGGAACATTTATGTAATATGCCTATCGGGCTGTAAGAACTGGCCAGCGGCAAGGACTTTCACTTTGTGCGTTTATTTATGCATGTTTCATTGTCATTGCAGCCAAGTGAGACCCGTGGCTACTAACGTCCAATATTTGGCACAGCAAATGCTGACAGAACAGACGTATTCAACATTCTCATGGCAATATTCTATCCAAGAATGAAAAAAGTATAACGCCAGCGCGCTCGCGCGCACCAAGTACACCGCCCGCACCAGCCATGGGAATTAGAGCTTGTGGCCTCCGTAGGTGATGTTGCCACAATTTTATAAGCAAAGAGTACATCAAATGTTTTTTGTAGAACAGGGATGTCTTTATTTAGATTCGTTTCGCCATACGTCCGGTATTCCCATCGCCTGTACTAGGCTATTATGTTAACTTTCGCACAAATGAAAGTTTCTTGGGGAAGAATGTAAGGACAGACTACGATAAAAATAGATGGTTAAGCTGTAAAAATTGCCTCGGGTGTCGTGCTCATAACGTCACAAGTAACTAGCCTCCCATTTGCACAAAGAACATGTACTTTATAAGGTTTTGCTTACTTGGTGAATGACGCTGATCGCAGAGCGAAGTGTCTTCAGTGGCACGTAAGAAATGTCAGTTCCATCTATAGTGATAGAACCTGCAGTGCATGGGATCATCCGTAGCAAAGCGAGTATGATAGATGACTTTCCCTGCACCCGTTCTGCCAACGATAGCTATCTGAAATTCAAACCATTTCAAAAAAAGAAACACGACGTTTCTTGTAAAAGCATATGTGTAAACGATAGGTGGGCGCGAAAGAAAATATCCAAATCAGCAACTTCCAAGATTTAATTATGTCATCCAGTAATAACAAAGACGCCATTTACACTTTATTTGCGCTTTTGATTAGTGCCATAATGAAAATAAAGCTCTATACATAGATGTTCCTCGCACATTTTATACTTTAGAAAGTTACAACACGTTAGTTGTAGAGGTGTCTGAATATTCGTGTCTTACGAATATTCGTCGAATATCACATCTTCCATATGCCAATTCGACTCGTAAATGATGTCTTCGAATTTTTCTGATATTCGAACTGGTTATATTTCTCAGGAATACTTAATATTCAATGCAGTTATCTTGCCGAAGGAGACTGATCATCCGCCTTTACGCTAGGTGGCAAATATGAGACCGGCGATTTCTACATCAGAAAGCACCCCTAGTGCAGGGAGGAGGCATGGCGACCAAAGATGATAGCTCCAGCATGCCCGACGTTTGGCGGGCAACATGCGCTGATATGCTACACGTATGTTCAGCCACTTTCTCGGCAACGCCTTTTGCGCTGATGAAACCGTGCTGGTCTAATGCACGATCTAACAACTCAGCCGAATCGTGCTACTCTGCCATTCGCGGCCACCTCCTTGTGCAGGATATCACTGGTGAGCATCGAGCAGCCTGACCTTATGGAACAAATACTATTTCTTTGTGAAAGCCATTAGTGCTTCTTATAAGTCGTATTTGTGCTCTGGCATTTTTTCAATACATTTAGAGTTTGACAAGCTAGTCTACAAGGTGTGCTCCCGGTACCAACGCGTTTTCCTTTGATAGCTTGTATGGGCACTTTATTAACATATTTATGTGTTCGCTGAATAATTTACGGAATGCGCATTATTGCTCGGATATTTGATTTGTAATAGAAAGATTTGATATTCACACCCTCTCGTTATTTTGGAATTTAGGTTTACAAACGCTTGGGCATTACGTACATTTGTGTCATCCAAGAATGCCGGGAAGTTACGCGAAATATACGCTAATTCATTTCTAAGAAACGAAGACGAATTTCCTTCAGAATCCCAATGCTATTACACTTTCGTTATAAGGTGTCAATATGCAATGCGCCATATGATTTTTTCATTAGGAACCTAGGTATAGGCGTAAATTTAAAATATATCACGTTATATTTTGTCTTATACGCACTTTCTCTCCAGGCTTGACTTCGAATGAAATATTCTTTAGGGCATCGTTGGTTATGCCGGGTCTGTATGAAGCGCTGTAGTTGTGAAACTGCACTGCGCCGTGACATGGCCAACCTTCGAAGCTTGGCTTGATGAAGACACCACGATGAGCAAAATATTTGTCCTCACTGCCGCAAGTGGTTGTAGACGCAATTTGCTGGGATCAAAAAAGAAAAAAAAAGTGAGGTGTCCGCGCAGATTTCGTCACGGTGTGAAAATTATAGTGTGTCTTGTTCTCCAAACGAGCCTGCTAATTTAGAAAATACGCCGTTGAGAGAGAGGGAGAGAAAAAGGTAAATGAAAGATGGAGAGATGACCAAGCGAGATGTCCATTTCGGTATGGTGTATTTCAGGAGGAATATTCATGAAAGAAGGAAAGAGGATAAGTCTCTATGACGGCACTTCGAGATCTACGTAATTTGTCGCGGCACAGTGAAAATGTCCACAAGATTCAAGAAAGCATTATAAATTTCTTAAGTTTATAAGAACAATGCACACTACACTACATAACCTCACAAGTACCTGCACTATCAAAGCCGTTTCACAGTGCCCGCTTTCTGTCTTTTTATTATGACTGTTATGATTATTCTCGTTGTTGTCGTTACCTTCGGTGGAGCTTTCCATTCGAAAGACTCGTCGAATGATTCTTGACCAGTAATAACAGGCAAGGCAATAAGTTTGACATTACCAAAATGTATTTCAATGCTCAGATTAAGCAGGAATAAGCAAGTAGTCAAGTCAGACATCTCGGTAGCACTCCCCGATTATTCCCGCAATCGGAAAAAAAAAATTTAATCGCTGGGCGTTAAATATTTGAAGACGGGCTAGGCTGCAAGGTATTGGAAAGCAACCATAACCAGGCACAAATCGCTTGTTTTAACTGAACAAATATCAGGTAATCAGGTCTGTTCTTCACTTTTGCTTCTTTTAAGCACGTTCACGTGAAGTTTCCTGCGACAAATCTTTCTGAGAGAGCCAGTAAAGTGTACGATTTGAGGTTATCTTACGTAAATATCAGTACGTTGCTCTTACTCACTAGATTTTGACGTTCTAAACCTGATTTTTTTGCCTCGCCACAAATTTTACCACCGTTGTACATCGGGGCAAAACGTTCGTCGTTACAGGAAACCTCACCTCGACTCGGGTCGCCTAGGATCCGTCCAAGGCAGAGCTTGCGTACTAACTGGCATACCCTCGACATAGCCGCGCACGCGCTCTAGTAACAACAACCACTCGAAAAGGAAACTGCGGGTGAGAAGGAGGGAAAAAAGGAGGATGGGAAAGGAAGGTGACGGCGAGGGAGATTAAAGGGAGAGGAGGAGGGGAAAGGACGATCGGGGATGCCACAGCCATAGCGTAGTGTCGCACAGTTTAGTGTAGCAGCGTGGGAAAGGGAGCTGAGAGTGAAGGGCCGCGTATGACATGAGGCTGCGGAGGAGGGAGGGGAATGGAGGGAGAGGGTAGAGCGTAGCATAGTTTCTCAATGTAGAGCGCAACAAGGAATGGGAAAGTGATGTGAGGAGGATGTAGAGGACGACGAGTGGGAAAGGGGAGGTAAGAGAGAGAGATTCTATTTATTTAAGGAAGTGAAGAAAATAGGGTGCAGAGTGCAAGGTAACTGTCTCTCAGTGAGGACACCTCAACCGAAGCACTCAGGGGGTGGGGGAATTAAAGGGACAGAGAAGGAAGGCAGCTCTTAACCACACCATGTCCGGCCGCGGAAAAAGGAATACAAGGTGAGGAAGAATGATGTGAGGGTGAAGAAAGGGGAAAGGGGAGAAGGTAGAGAATAGTATAGTCTTGTACAGTATGGTGTAGCAAGAAGCCGGAAAAAGAAGTGATGGTGAGGAGGAAGAAAAGGAGGATAGGTTGTAAAAGGAAGTAAAGGTGACGAAGGACTATGTGAGGTTAAGGAGTGCAAGGGTGAGGGGCAAGGGTAAAGCATGGAATACTCTTGCGCAATATAATGAGGGGCAAGGGTAAAACATGGAATAGCCTTGCACAATATAGTGTAGCAAGGTGTGGGAAAGGATAGTGGGGGTGTGGAAGGGGAAAGGATGGGAACACCACCAGCTACCAGAGACGGTGGCATCCTCGGTCCTCGGTCTTCGCACCACTAGGGCGTAGTTGCGTCCATTATTTTCTGCTCGAAACACTTCTTTCACTCATTGTCAAAAGAGGTTGGGGCACGCGTTGTGTCTTTTTATGTGACAATTGCAGAATCGCCAGCTGAGAGGTTGTACAAGACGCCATGTGTCAGAAGTGGGCTAAGAACTCCGGAATCACCTATATGTGTCTGTAGCACCGTTTTTCTCAAGATTCTGAACGCTGATAACATAATAGGTGACCATGAGCAGTCTTCTTTTTTTTTACTCGCCGTCAAAACCTCTGATTTAGCAAAAGAAATAGCTGTGGTTAGGGAGTACCTCACATTTGCTGCTTGTAGCTTTTTCATTTACGACCGACATCGTAGCTAGTTCATATCTGTCGAATACGTTTCTTCACACACCTAGTTGATCCTCATTAAAAAATAATAAAATTATAAAATGCTCACCGGCTCCTCTGGAAGCTCTGTGTATTCGAGTGCACGTTTGAAAGCCACATCACCTTGCGCCATCCAAAACATGACCCAAAATATTCCTGACATGGCGAATGGTACCTGCAAAAAAAAAAAAAAATCAGGAAAACGCCTATTTAGCTTGTTAAGTTATATTGCTTTAGCCGGCGATCTAGCAAAGCACTAAAAATATTGGTATGTAGGGACACCTTTTTGTTCTGTAATACACAGTTTATAATACAACAGTTATTAACTGTTGCAGTTGCTTGCTTAGCAATATGAAATAACATACAGGATATGCGCTAAATATATCTAATATACGCTTCATGGAGTCTTTAAAAGCTTTCCCGTAACACATTACACAAAAGTAGCTACATTTAGTTACGTCCTACGATATCCATGTCTTGAACAAGCTGAACACACGAAAACCTGCGAGTTACAAAAAGCAATGCATATAGTGCTTTCATAGAGACTCCCACATGATCATGCATGACTTGTCTAAGCCTTATTGAATTAGTTAAAAAGAACTAGCCGCGTATGAAATTTTATATTTTTATGTTTCTATAAAGTGTGCACCGCTTTTTGTTTCTTTGCATTGAGTTCGAAAAAGATACTGAGACGTACCGTGAATGATGACAGCAAAGAGACACCGACGCTCGCTGTAGTTACTGCAGCGCCTTGTGCGGCGAAGACAACTATGAACGCGGTGACCAGGACGACGATCTGGGCGCCCACTGTAATCAAGAAACGACTGAATCCATAACAAACGGTGAACAAATGATAACCTTCGAGGTATCTGTTCAAGAGGCGTCGGTAGAGGGCGCAGAAAGCTTCTACCACTCCGAAAGTGCGGATTGATGACAAACATTCCAGGGTTTCAGCCAGGTGTTGCATCACTCGAGACAGGCTTGCACTTTCGTAAAATCGCCCCACGATGGCAGCACCTAAGCAGTAACGCTGAAAAAGACAGTTAAGACATAAAGTGAAGGACAGCTTCATATGTACAACTGAACACGTTTGGAGCTCTAAATAACTGATAAGGTTTCCAAATATATTAAGTAAAAGAATCCCGAAAGATTGTTTGCGATATGAATTAGAAGAAACATATCAATCGAAAACAAAACACTACAAAACAGCCTATCTTGCTTTTTAAAAGTACTTTCTTATATTTTCCCTGCTTCATTTCCCGAGTGTACGCACAAAACTTAGCATGTATTACAACCTAAGACTCATTTCACAAATGATAAACGTGCCTGCAGCTCAGTCCATTTCCGGCTGGCATCAAAATTCCCGAGCATATTTCCGTAAAGAGAGAAGGGTGTCTTAGAGGCATGGTCTACAGCTCGAAAACAAATCAAAGCCTGTTTCACGCCGGCGCAGTTGCAGTATACAGTGGAGCGGGCAAGGAAGCGCGACCTCCTTGCGAACAAAGATTGAGTTCTTAATGTTGCTTCATGTTCTTCTTCTTACGATCCTCATATCTTTTTTTTTTCTTTTTCACGCGCGGGGAAGTCTGGGAGCGGGGAAAACGTATGACTAGCTACAGGCAGATTACGCAGCACAGCAAGCTGGGCAGGCGCAAATACCCACCTTCACAGAGCAAACTCAGAAGCTGTCAGTTTTGCAGACAGCTCCAAACACACACATTCCCAATTCCAGTCATCTTTCGCCTCTGCTACCCTGACCTGTATTCGACGGATAAATGTAAGGCGTGTGATGCTCGGGCAACCATGGGACACATGTTATGGGAGCGCTCGAGTCTCAACGACCGAATGAGCAGACCCATCTAGGAGGCAGTCTCGAACACCAAAGCGCGCTAGGAGGCGGTTCTGCTCAGCTTCACATTAGAAGAACAACTCTGGCAAGTCCAGCGAGCCGAGGAAGCTACCCGAGCCCAAGGGCATGCGGCCGATGCCAAGGCCGGGGGTCAAGTCCACCCCTAGTTACCATCGCCGGACCCTTAAATGGGTTGTTTGTCTGTCATTCTACATTTTCTTCCTTTTCTGTGTCACGTTTCTTTATGTATTACTATACTGCACTCATTCCTTCCTTCTCTCCCGCTGACCCGCACTTCTCCTTCCGATACCTTGCTACACGAGACCGTACATGACTATGTTATAGTTTAGCCTCACGCCTACTCCTTTCCCTCAGCCCCACCCTTACGCCAGTCCTCTGCACTCTCACTTCCCATTTGCATTACTTTGGTAAACAATACTGTGAAAGGCAATTCTATGTTCTACCCTCTCTTCACGTACTTTCTTGCATTCTTACCTTCACATCACGCCATCTCACCCTCGCTGTCTTTTACCTCCAGCGTGGTATACCATACTGTGCATGAAAATTCTATGCAAAAAGCTGCTTAACCCGTACCCCACTTTCTGTGGCGCAAAGACTGCACTGTACAAGGCGATGCTATGTTTTACCTTCTCTCCTTCTTTCATTCCTCCTCACCCTCACATCGCTCCTTCTCTCTTGCCTTTCTCACGAACTTCCTATACTATACTATGCGTGGCTACGTTTTATGTTGATGGAAGGGGCTTTTGTACGTCCCAAAACCACGGTATTATTATGACAGCCGCCATAGTGGAGGGCTCCGGGAATTCCTAGCAGCTGTGGTTCTCTAACATGCACTGACATCGCACAGTACGCGAGCCTCAAGATCTCCTAGGAGTCATCCTAGAGAGTACTGTGCGAACAGCTCCTATAAGTCATCTTAGAGGAGTTGGGCCCCATGGGGTTTGACCGCGAGATCCAGGCCATTGTGCGCGATGTCCACTTGGAAGTAGCTATGGCAGCAGCCTTCGTTTAGGGGATGAAGTTCAGATTGTGAGAGGAAAGGCAACCAACTGTGCAGCGGCCGCCGCCCGCGTCCGCGGTTGCATAGTCTCAACTGCGTTAAAGTTAAAGGACACTTAAGCTTCGCCTTTCAAGAGTTCAACGCTACAGCGTCACTGGGTCCCGTTCCCATCGCTTTCTCTTAAAGGAAATATGCCTTCTCGTACATTCAAAACTGCAGTCCGAGCAATCATGTGTGCAGGTGTTAAGTCGTAGCTTACAGTTTTCCCGACAGGTTCTCGAGAAATTCAATTTTATCCACTAACGCACCTTCCCCATGGCAGAGGGATTGAGTGGTCGAGTTCCTTGGAAAACGGCGTAGCAGCCCCTCGAGCAGATTCTTTCCATCGTGGGCGCCAACTCCACGTATTCTGCGACACGATCGCGTTAACAGCGAGCGTCCTTTCCTTAACCAAACCACAATCTTGAAGGCATTGGCTGAGCCAGTGTTCCCGTAAACAGCATCCTCTCCGCAACTGAGCTACACTGGTTATTCACATGTCTGCCCACTCCTCATTCTAAACCGATCGTCACAGGAGTTCCTTGATAAACCGACGGTACGAGCAGTGCGCGCATTTTTCTTTCCATTTAAATTAGAATTAAAGAGCTGCGCTTTCTGCGATTATAAGTTGCCATGCATTATTAATTGCCACTTCGAACGTCTTCGAGTTTCTCTGATCATCCTCAATATGTTACTGAAAACTTGTTTAAGTTACTTGCCTTTTATTGTTGACTATTGGCTGTTCAGCAGCTGCCCAATGGCACTATCATCCGTAGGTGTGTGCTGCGGTTAGTCGCATTAGTACCGGTGTGCCCCATGTAGGGGTATATGATGTACGCTAAATGGAGATTTTCCACGAAGAGAAAAGCAAAAAAATCCAGGCATCTTGACGAAGTGACTCATGACAAGTGGGCGAAGCACTGGGGATCGTTCGGTGTTTCCGTAAATCAGCCGTAATATTGCCCGCTCGCGCATGTAAACGAGTGACAATGCCTGTGTCTATTTACACACGCGTTGTCATTCATGCTGCTGGTCTTTATGAGGTTCCTGTGCTCCCACGTCGTAGATCGTGCCGAGTTCAGGATGACATATAGTTAAGGCGCACGCCGGAGCCTTATTGTTCAACTACGCACAAGCGAATCTCCCACCGGCACTACATTGCAGGTCAAGATCTAGTGCCTATACATATGGGGTGGCCGGTGAACGGTTGTGCAGCGTGAGCAGTCCGTTTTACGGGCGAAGCTCCTTAGGGTGTGGGTCGTTCCCTCCTCTTTAGTAGTATGTATGTCGCGCTCGCCCTCGTCCCGTGCCTCCCGGCGCGCGAGCTCTCTCACTCTTCCATCTGCTGTCTTGTGAGAGAGAGAGAGAGCGAAAGACGCGCATTGACTATGGAAACGCTCTTTCTTCAATGAACGCTCTACCAGCTCACAAAGAAGGAGAACGCGCCCTCACCCGCGAGAGACAACGTTGGCGCAGGCAGCGTCCTCTAGCGAGTTTCTTGATTGAAAAAAATTGACGGCAGATCCACGAGGTGAATGATGATGAGATTGGGCGAAGCTCCTGGAAGTAATCATCGGTTAAACCGTGAAATTTCTTCCGTTAATTCGCCCGATAAAAATGACGTGAAACGATTGATTAAATGTTTTATCAAAGTTTTATTGCTGGTTTCCGTTGTCCTTTCATTATGACCGCTTTGTGGACGGTGAAATGTAAGCTAAGTGGTTCTTGCACTGGTTGCAGATGAAAACCATTGCTTTACCTGGCGTCTTTCGTTAAGCAGCTGGCGTCTTTTCGTTTTGCTTTAGAAACATCTGGCGCCTTTCGTTAAGCAGCTGGCGTCTTTTCGTTTTGCTTTAGAAACATCTGGCGTCTTTTCGTTTTGCTTTTAGAAAACATCTGGCGTCTTTCGTTGGTTTATTTCATCAATCAACGGCGTTTTGAACAAAATTTTTATTGTTTCATCACGCACAGGAGAAATCTCACCAGGCACTACCTTGGAGGTAAACAATGGCTGCTACAGGGAATGAGAGACTGCAGAAGTCGGCTGTTAACACTTCTACTTCTACTAACATTTCCTACTGGAACATGCCAATGGCTGCTAATGGGGAATGAGAGACAGAAGAATTCGGCTTTTAGTTAACGCGCACGCTGCGAATTTTTTTTATTGTTCAACAACGCACAGGAGAAATCTCCCACCGGCACCACCTTGGAGGTCAAAGCGTAAGACTGGTTACGCACTACGACTACGACTACGACTACGACGAGGGACGAACGGGTGCCGCTTTAAGGAGCTTCGCCCCTAAAATACCGACTGCTCGCACTGGAGAACCGTTCACCGGCCACCATATATATATATATATATATATATATATATATATATATATATATACGCGCACGCTACGAATCCTTATGGTTCAACTACGCAAAAGTGAAATCTATATATATAGGACTGGATCTTGACTTGCAATGAAGTGCCGGTGGGAGATTTCACTTTTGCGTAGTTGAACCATATGGATTTGTAGCGTGCGCGTTAACTAATTTAATCCGGAACTCGGCACGATCTACGATGAACCTCCGGAGCTTCGCCCACTCATCATCATTCACTCCGTGGATACGCTGCGGATGTTTTTTTTTTTCAATCAAGAAACTCGCTAGCAGACGCTTCCTGCGTCGGCGTTGTCTCTCGCGGGCGAATGATGATGATGATGATTGTGGTTCGGTTAGGAAAGGACGCTAATTTCTGCAGCCCATGTAGGGAGCACGGCTAAGCGTCCGTGGGGGTGGGGGGAAGGGAGTGAAAGAGATAGAGAGGAGAGAAAGGCCGTAGTGGAGGGCTCCGGAAATTTAGACCACCTGGGGTTCTTTAACGTGCACTGACAACGCACAGTACACGGGCCTCTGGCATTTTCGCCTCCATCGAAAATGCGACCGCCGCGGCCGGGATCGAACCCGCGTATTTTGGGTGGCAGCCGAGTACCGTAACCACTACACCACCGCGGCGGACCGGGCGAATGTACGTTCGCATTCTTTGCGAGCCGGTACGGTGTCCATTGCAGAAAGAGCGTTTCTATAGTCAACGTGCGCCACTCACTCTCTCTCACGACAGCAGACGACACTGTCTATGTGCACTCCCTCCAGGATCGACCCACACATGCACACACACCGCCGGACTTCACTTCATCCAGGATGGGCCCACACGCACACACTATAGCAACGGTGCTGTGCCATGAGCACGGACAACGGACAAGCCTTGACCCTAAGGTGCTTCGCTCCTAATACTGGTGGCTCCTGACTCAGCGACCCTCCACCACGAACCAGTAGAGCATCGCGGAGGCATGACATGTCATTTAGGGGATAGTACACCAGGTGTCACCCTTCTCGTCGTGCGCTGGCCACCAAGAAATATGGCGCGTGATTCGCCCCCGGCGTCGCACATGTGCAGGCTACTCTCATGAAAAAGTTCGGGGACCTTTAAGCTTCGCCTTAAGAGTTCAACGCGATAGCAATGCGTGGCCCCACTGTCATCGCGCTCTTTCGCTTGCCATGCTCTTGAGTAGCTTAGCCACGTTATTGTCCTGACGCCACCCTGACGAAGACAAGTCCGCTTGTCGAAACGTTGGCTCCCGCGACATTCCCTGTTTTAAATCGTACCTTGCGATTTGTTCATGCGCTTGTTAATGTATCTTTACTCGTGGAGTTGAGCTTGCGAATTACTGCAGTGTAACGGGCAGAGTACAAAGTGGTGATACGCCAGCAACACTCGCCTGTGAAAAAGGCACCGTAGTTCGCCTGGTGCTTGTACACAGCACAGAATCCATCAAAAATGTCTTAACAAGACGTGAATGAACGCCTACAAGCTCTCGAGCACAGGCGCAAGCCCTACCAACGACGCGCTTAAGCCAAAGTGCGAGCGTCCTCCTGCGCGCATCCATGCATGCGCTGCAGCGAAACAGGGCGCTGTTAGTGTCCCTGTATATGCTCCATAGTTATAGGCGTTGTTGGGGAGCCTAGGTACGCGCTACTCTGTACAAGTTGGTGAAGTCCATTGGCCGCATCAACGTCATTTTTGCTCGCAGCGAGCGGTTGCACGTCTTTTTGGTACCAGGGCTTCGTTAGAAACACAGCTGCGCGTCTGTTTGGTATCTGTGCCTCGTCCGAGACCCAAAGACGCACGCCGCAACTACTCTATGAACGCCAGAGCAGCTGAGTCCCAGAGCTCGTGTGATTCAATAAACGGGAGGTTGTCAACACCCTGTACAGAGTAGCGCGTATCCAGGCACCCTAGGGGCCGCGGGCGCTTTGCACCATCTCGCGGCTGACAGCCAAGCCTCTGCCACGCTGAAGCACCTCCGAGACGTACCTCCGAGATGTGCTTATCACCAACGGGAAATCGTGTACATAAAAGGCTTGCGTGAATGGTTATTATGATGCTTACAGTGCGGTCTGGCGCGTAGCGCAACGCACCGAAAGGTTATTTGTCGGAAGGTTGGTCGGTGGTGTGATTGTCGGAAGGTTGTTTGTTGCTTTACATCTACATCTACTTTTCGCCCATGGAAAAAAGGTGATTTTTCGCTCACAACCAACGACGCCGGCCCCGACACCGGAATTTCTGCGAAACGAGCTCTTTAACGCTATTGCGTTAATACCCAACGCCGGAATTGGTCTGACGAAATGCGAAGAGGAGCGCTCCTGGACATCTGTAGTATTCAAGGGAATGCGGCACCTCCTCTGCAAGCCAATGCGCCCCGGTCAATTTTCGCGCTCGGCTCGTGACCTTGGAAAGCCAGCTGGCAACTCTCGGACACGCCTGGCGAGCTGCTGTTGCCCATGGTGCTCCAGAATAAGGGTCACACCACCGGTGGTCCACTTGCTGCTTTGCGTCATTAAAGATGATTCTCTCTGCCTTCGTTGTCTCTATTTGCACCTCGTCTCAAGGGTTGGTTGTAACCTCAGTAAGACTAAGGAAGCTGACTAACGACGGTGTTTGACCCCTTGGACAGACGAGACCATCAATCACCTTACTTTTACAGGCTAGACCACGAAGTACCTGGGCGTTGCGTTTTCTCATTTTGAACATTGTTGGCCTAGATATAAGAATAGAAGAGGAAGTCGTCGGAACAATGCTGCATCTACATTTTACCATTTACGTCACACACTCAAACTCAGCTTGCCTTTATCCACCCGTGCTTGGGACATCAATTTTAAACACCACTCGCCCTAATGACATGGGTTCGTTAGAGACACAGCTGCGCGTCTGTTTGGTATTGTTGCGACCCCACCGCTGCCACCGCTTGTCGTGGTTTATCGCTGCCACCATTTGTCGTGGACTCGTGTCGCCTTCAGGCCAGGAGTCCACGGGGCAGGAAGGAAGAGTACGAGGAGTTGCTTTTGAGAAGAGAATATTTACATTTATTTACATGTTGGTAGCTGATGGCCGAATCTCAATCAATCCTCTATCGAATCCCTTCTCGAATCCTCTGATCCCAGGGTTCTCCCGTGGATTAAATAGGTCGCGTCGTCCTCGACGCCTTCTTGGGAGGGCCCAGTTGATGCTTCTCCACCAATCGATGGTTGAAGGTCCGAAGGGGAAGAAGGTTGTGGACCTCCCCCTTTTTCTTCGAATGTGGCCGAGGTGATCCTTATCTCCGTCGGATCATACGACGGCAGCAGGACCCCTTTCGGTGATGACAACTCGCCACCCCCTGCTGCGGTAACGTGGAAGTCATCACCGGAGCCCGGCTCGTTACCGGCTTTCGAGACGTCCGTCGTAGCGGCAAACGAGCTTTTACTGGCGCCGCTCAGTCTCCGATGTCTCGGACGTAACAGCTCCGTCCGCCGGCGGGAGACTCGACCTGAGGGTGACCAGCATACCAGGTCGGCCGAAGTGTCGGGGTTCGATCAGCTCTCCGTGGGACGGAAGCTCCGATGTGGAGTTCTCACACATGCCTTGGTGGCTCTCGTCCTGGGCACACACGTAATCACACGCGCACACGCACAACTACAGGTACGGGAAGTGCCCTGCCCGCACTAGGAGCCATCGAGCCCAAAATACGCAAACCAATCTGCCCTACATTTCTCAAATTAATGAAAGCAGCCCTCAAGACATTCGTAAACATTCGCTGAAGCTCCCAATCTCTATTCCTAAATTAATTTGAGCTTGCAGTTTACATTCGTCATCATTTCCACTCGATGAACTACATTTGTGAGCTATCGCAATCTGCCGCAAATCCACCAGGCCCCACATCCCTTAACCAGTACATGCCTCACATGTGACCCCCGACCTTCTGTTCCCAAAATTTTGTGCCGTCAAAGTGAGTCATCATGTTCCAGTGAGCAGACGAAAGAACACTGTCGAGCTGCATTAGAGCAAGAGCTAAATTCGCAAACGTGCTCTAAGTAAACAATTACAAATCTATGTAGCAGGAACATTAATCATATTCAAAATCCGCCTTCGCACGTCCTAGTGCTACTTAAAATTCCACTCTGCGGATGTACTACAAAACTAGCTCTCCGACTTTGCGGTCACAATTCTTACACTTCACACACACTATGTAAAATAACCTTGCTCTTGTCCACACACGGCACATGCCTTTAAAGCAATAAACAGAAAACAAAACTCGCTAAAATTATGCGCAGAGCTCACTAAGAATATCCATGGTTATTGATCACTCTTGCCTAAAAGCTAACTCAAAACACTGCCACTATTTACGTACTTGTTGAACACACTAACCTGATTCCTTGCGCGCTACCACACAATACACATGAGTATAAAGCAATAAAAAGAAGGAACAACACTCTCACTAGCATTACGCGCTAAAACTCACAACAATACCATTGCTTATGAAACCTCAAACACTTCCGCGGTTGACATACTCTTTGTACAACCCTGCCATGGTTCCTTGCATTCGATCTTAATGACGCGCAAATAAAATACTACAGACTCTTTCAAAACTTTTGCGGTCATATGATTCCTCAAACTCGATCTCTGAAACACATCGCAAACCATTCAATCTCATACATGACATGTAACCTTTCAACGAACAACTCTCTTACTCACTTTCCACTTTGCCTTCACATTCACTATCGGTTCAACAAAAGTTGCAGTTCACGAAATTAAATCTAACATCCCACAAGAAAGCTACAAAGGCAATCTCAGACTACACGTGGAGATAAAGAAACATCACTCCGCAAGGCTAAAATAACAAACAAGCAAAACTGTCTTTCCAACAAGTCATCCACTGAAAAACCTCGGTCTGTCTCCCATTTTTGAGACGTACTCGCGGTGGTCGTTCATTGAACACTTCTCTTGGACAGGAAACGCAAAACGCGAGACACCTGCACGACTCTCCGCACGGCGCCACTATCCTCGCCATCGCCTTGCCTGCGCTACCGTGGTCGCATTGTTCGGCGACTTCGCGACGACCCCTGACCGTGCACACCCGCGACAAAGCACTCTGAAGAGGACGGGATGATAACTGCAACCGGCCCTCGGACCGCTTCCGCGCAGAGTGCCCCTCTCTTCCCCCTTTCGTTCGGCGGCTCCTACGTATTCTGCGCCGATTTGTCTTGGGTGGCAACCACAACTTTCTTATTTTTGGGCTTCTTCGTTTGAAGCCCACCTGGCGACCTTCCACGCTCTTTGCGGCGTTCCTCTCTTTTCGACGCCTTTTCGGCCTATGCCGCTTCATCCTGCACGTTTTGGAGCCCTTCGCTTCCTTTTCATGCACCTGTGCAACCTCACTGCACTCGCTAGCTGGCCGATCCGCGCAGTCTAAATGATTTCCAGCGAAATCATCTGTTCTTCACTCTCCTGACTGGCGGACAGCTTCAAACACTTGGGAAAGTTGCAGCTATTTCCTTCTAAGCTACTTAGCTCGCATACCTGGGAGCTACCCTCGACTGCAACCTCCTCCTCACTTTGTGCTTCACTGTACTCCACTGGCTTTCACTGGTAGTCCTGCTTAGCGAGTCGAAATTACCTTGGACGCGGCATGCAGGATCTACCGTCGCGACATACTCCTTTTGTATCTGTACCAAATCGTCCGCAACCGTCCTAGGTGCTTCACTCTCGTTCCATCGGCACGATACCTCGTCGCGTTCCTCAAATACAACCTGCTGCTCACATTGCGCTTCACTGCGCTCTCCTGGCCTTTCACTGGTGTTCTTGCATGACGTGTCGAAATCACCTTGGACATCGCATGCAAGATACACCGTCACGACGTCCTCATTTTGTATTCGTGCCAAATCGTCCGCAACCTCTCTAGGCGCTTCTCTTTCATCCCATTGGCACGATACTTCGTCGCGTTTTTTTCCGGCCTTCAACGACATCCACTTTCACTGCGGCATCTTTGTCACCAAAGTTCACTTCACTTGTGAACGTGCCGCCCCTCTCGCGTGCGCTAGCCCTTTCTTCGGCTTTGACCTCCACCGCACACGCTACCACTTCGCACCTTTCATGCGCTACTTCCGCAGCTACCCGATTATCTCTCTGCATTGCCTTCCGTTCACGATCTAGCCTTTCAATTTCTTCGTTCAAAAATTTCAACTCCTGCCTGCGTCTTTCGTCCTCAATTCTTTCCTTCATTTCTCTTTCCTGATTAATTAGAATTAAGGTCCCGAAATATTCAATGTCCTCCGGATCGCTACCACTTTCTACTATTATGTTTCGAATTTCCGACTCAGGCAAGTCCTCATCTACATCCAAATTCAAAACTCTTCAGCGAGCATCAACAGGCTAGCTTTCGTGAAACTCGTCAGATCCATGGTGACTGCTTTAAACTTTGACTCGGCTTTCGCAAAATGTAGAAATCAACCCCACCAGCGTTTCAATTCTGGTTCTTGAGAAACTGAAGCCTGGTAAACTCTACAGAATTAACGAAAGCCCACACTAGCAGTCCCAAGTTGCCTAATTCTTGTCTACCTGTTCCAATTTCTTAATTCCTCAATCAACTCCCAACACCTACGTAACTCTTCCTCTTCTGCACCTATCTTTTCAACAACATCAATAATAAATCTTAAGCTCCCTGACCACTTTCTCACGTCCACTACCAAAATTCTGCACTTTTCCACAAAGCTATACGGGTTGCCTTCAGCAGCTTGTTTACATTCCCTTGAAAGCTGCTTTCTGCTGAGATACGCACTACCACAATTCTAGGCAGTTGTACGATCGAGCTTTTAACGGTCCTAGGCTAAAAGACCCGATGACTCTCAAGCACAAAGCCAGGCACTCACCCAACACCGTGCAGTCGTGGTACGCTACGTGGATCCCGCCGTCTTCCAGTTCCTAGGGCTTTCGGCCGGTCCTTTCTCCATGGCGCCTCCGGTTCATCTCGCCGGTCGCCATCCGTGGTCGTGGTTCATCCCACCGCTTGCCAGCCAGTTGTTGCGACCCTTACCGCTGCCACCGCTTGTCGTGGTTTATCGCTGCCACCATTTGTCGTGGACTCGTGTCGCCTTCAGGCCAGGAGTCCACGGGGCAGGAAGGAAGAGTACGAGGAGTTGCTTTGAGAAGAGAATATTTACATTTATTTACATGTTGGTAGCTGATCGCCGAATCTCAATCAATCCTCTATCGAATCCCTTCTCGAATCCTCTGATCCCGGGGTTCTCCCGTGGATTAAATAGGTCGCGTCGTCCTCGACGCCTTCTTGGGAGGGCCAGTTGATGCTTCTCCACCAATCGATGGTTGAAGGTCCGAAGGGGAAGAAGGTTGTGGACCTCCCCCTTTTTCTTCGAATGTGGCCGAGGTGATCCTTATCACCGTCGGATCATACGACGGCAGCAGGACCCCTTTCGGTGATGACAACTCGCCACCCCCTGCTGCGGTAACGTGGAAGTCATCACCGGAGCCCGGCTCGTTACCGGCTTTCGAGACGTCCGTCGTAGCGGCAAACGAGCTTTTACTGGCGCCGCTCAGTCTCCGATGTCTCGGACGTAACAGTATCTGTGCCTCGTCCGAGACCCAAAGACGCACGCCGCAACTACTCTATGAACGCCAGCGCAGCTGAGTCCCAGAGCTCGTGTGATTCAATAAACCGGGAGGTTGTCAACACCCTGTAAAGAGTAGCGCGTATGCAGGCACCCTAGGGGCCGCGGGCGATTTGCACCATCTCGCGGCTGACAGCCAAGCCTCTTGCCACGCTGAAGCACCTCCGAGACGTACCTCCGAGATGTGCTTATCACCAACGGGAAATCGTGTACATAAAAGGCTTGCGTGAATGGTTATTATGATGCTTACAGTGCGGTCTGGCGCGTAGCGCAACGCACCGGAAGGTTGTTTGTCGGAAGGTTGGTCAGTGGTGTGATTGTCGGAAGGTTGTTTGTTGCTTTACATCTACATCGACTTTTCGCCCATGGAAAAAAGGTGATTTTTCGTTCACAACCAACGACGCCGGCCCCGACACCGGAATTTCTGCGAAACGAGCTCTTTAACGCTATTGCGTTAATACCCAACGCCGGAATTGGTCTGACGAAATGCGAAGAGGAGCGCTCCTGGACATCTGTAGTATTCAAGGGATGGCGGCACCTCCTCTGCAAGCCAATGCGCCCCGGTCAATTCTCGCGCTCGGCTCGTGACCTTGGAAAGCCAGCTGGCAACTCTCGGACACGCCTGGCGAGCTGCTGTAGCCCATGGTGCTACCACCGGGGGTCCACTTGCTGCTTTGCGTCATTAAAGATGATTCTCTCTGCCTTCGTTGTCTCTATTTGCACCTCGTCTCAAGGGTTGGTTGTAACCTCAGTAAGACTAAGGAAGCTGACTAACGACGGTGTTTGACCCCTTGGGCAGACGAGACCATCAATCACCTTACTTTTACAGGCTAGACCACGAAGTAGCTGGGCGTTGCGTTTTCTCATTTTGAACATTGTTGGCCTAGATATAAGAATAGAAGAGGAAGTCGTCGGAACAATGCTGTATCTACATTTTACCATTTACGTCATACACTCAAACTCAGCTTGCCTTTGTCAACCCTTGCTTGGGACATCAATTGTAAACACCACTCGCCCCAATGACATGGGTTCGACGCCAGCCGCGGTGGTGGAGTTCTGGATGAACGCGATGATACTAGTGGTCTATGCACTGTGCGTTTGCAATGCACGTTAAAAAATCCCAAGTGATTATAACTTCAGAATCCCTGCCCTTTCGTGCATCTCTTAGCGATGTCGTGGTTTGGGCACATTTCCGGTAGTTATTAATAATCCAGAAAACTGCGTATGCTTCATAAGAAATGGTCAAATTGATCCATGTACTTGCCATCACAAACGCGAGGAAAACCTCAGTGACACAGGCCACGCCAAAGACAACGGGTGCTTGGGTTCCAATGACAGCTAGCCTTCCCAAAAGGAGGAAGAGGTTTTGCTGCAGCTGCTTGAATGCCATGAAGATGCGGACATCGTTCATTTCCAGGTCGACTGTGAAGCGGTTCAGTATTCGCCCACGAGGTGTAGCGTCAAAGAAAGAGAGTGGGCTTTTCACTATCTTCTTCAACATTTCCTTGTGAAGGTAGATGGAGCGATGCCTTGTTGCACAGGCTAACAGAATTCCGGAACCTAGCCTGCAGAAAACTGGAATATAGAAAGGCGATACTGTCACTGCTCAGTATGACACCTTAATCGTGCGACAAATATCGGCCAACAACTTTGAACAAAGTGCACCAAATGGTACTGCTTTACAAACCGGAAATATTTTTATGCTATGCAATGCAGCCAGCACAATAATCACGCTGCAACAGATTCAGCGATATCATCTGCTAAATGGAAGAACGTTCCGGCAAAATCTGTTACTCCTATCTATACCCTGAGAGAGAAGCAACATTGTTTTGTGATTTCAGAATTAATGCACCAAATGGCTCCTCTTTCTAGCGACCACGTTAATGTAGCATCGCCTCGCACATCCTTAATGAAGAGGCCGCTCTACATGCGCCCACTATATTTTGAAGTAGGAAAGGCTTGTCGCGACATTCATTGCCTAAGTAGTACCTTCAACTGGGAAACGGCAAGGTGGGAACGTTACTACCATGTCATTCACAACTTGCAGTTTCACATTATAGGGAACGTTAGTAACCACAGTTGTTAACTTTACTGCCATGGCAGCTTTTCATCGGGTTTATGGCTATCCAGTTTATATGTGCTGCTTATGTTGCCGTATCAAGCCGATTCTATCACGAAAGAATCGGTTCCAATAAAAATGAAGCAGCATGGCATTGTGCGTTGATACTGACCGGTACTGACTGATTACATTGTCTTGCACAAATTAACAATTGCCGCTTAATTCACATGTTTACCGGCGTAAATAGCCACACATGAAAATGTTTAGGTGTCAGTAGACAAAAGCTCGTTCGGACATTGAACGGCAGCTCCACTGCTGCATACAGATCAATGCTCCTATGCGACATATGCGCTAACAGCAGCGTTAAGGCTATTTATGGCCATACTTGAGGACGCATACGGTGTACCAATAAGCAGGCATTGATTCAAATAAGTAACCGATGTTCTGAATCGAGATTCTTATAGTTTACTCTTTGGGCATTCATATTCCACGACGTTGCACGAGACTTCTACATCAACATAACCGAAACCATTATAGTTTGTGTAAATTCTGCTTAGAATTGTCACAGTTAAGCATAATACAATGCTGCTAGCGGAATTAGCAGCGGTTACGGACCTATCGTTTGCTTACTACACCTGATATTTAGTTCCAACTACAGCATTCACGATCTCTTGCATACTTCTAAGGCAGTAAACCGTCAGAACGATCGCATAAAGCTGCCAAGAAACGTAGCAACAGCTCACATTACTATCGTTTCACTACCTTCTTTTCACCAACTGTAGACGTATACACTGTGCCGTGCCGGAGCATAGTCTTAAAGACGATAGTCTATCTTGGGATACTTGAACGCAGAAATTACCCTCTGTCTTTCTGTTAGTCTCTCTGTCACACGATTCAACCACTCGGTCAAACTTTAAGCACTTGCCTAACGCCGAGCCATCTTGAACTGGTAGCTGCGTTCATACTTGTGAACGTTGTCGATTAAAAAGCAAAGATTACGCATATCTGAGGCGCAACGTCACTACGTAAGTATTAGGTGGTGTGTTCCTTTACTAGAAAATACATATAGATACGCAATTTTAAAGATCCTAGTGCTTGTTAGGCCGTGCTAAAAATGCGACGCTATGCACGAAAAAGGCTTCTGCCGACGATTTGCTGCTTCCACCTGGCAGTTGCCCAGGGATTCTGCACAACCTCATATTTCCCAACGGAGCTGAAAGATGGCGTCCATATCTCACGCAGCGTAGTACGGCAGGTAGAAGGCTATCGTCTTTCGACGACATTTGCAGCGAAGCACGCAGATACGCGGCCAATTTTTATTCATCTCTTTCTCATTTAGTGCCCTTGTTCCCACAATGTGGGTACGAGGAGGGGCCACAATCAAGCAAGGGGCCACTTTTCGGGTGACAATGGTTCGTTTGGGTGACCGCACATACCCTAGCCTTCTTCAGATCGACGCATGAGCAGCCTAATTTTTGTAAAACGGCTCCAGGAAAGCCTCAAGGCTTGCTCCGTAGTTGTCTCCGCGTTTTTACTTTCCTTTACGTGTCAAAGAGAAGCTGTGGGCTTCAAACATAAGTGAGGCCTCCCGCTATTGCGTGCGCATGTTTTGCCTGCGTATGGTTTGATTGGTTGGGACCTTTGCCTGCGTATGGTTTGATTGGTTGGGACCAGCAAGAAGCCTGGATTTTTCATTGCGTCTGCTGACACTAGCTGTTGTGATGTTTCCAGTAGAGCCCACGGAGCCGGACCGAAAACACCAAGGAAGACATGTGCATGAGTCTCCTTACTTATAAACTTACTTCAAAAGTGGCGAGACGACCAAATGTCGCAAGAAGTGCTGCTCGTATGTTTCAGTCACGTTAAAGGCAATTGTGTGAATGTGTAAGTGAGAGCAAGTGTTGGCTAACAAACGTAAGCTGGAAAATGGATTGGGACCCGCATGCCTTCATTTCGCATCATCTCTCCGGCGCGGAACAAGCGCAGGTGACAACCATACGCCACGGTGCCCCGCCCCGGTGGTCTAGTGGCTATGGTACTCGGCTACTGATCCGAGGGTTGCGGGATCGAATCCCGGCTGCGGCGGCTGCATTTCGATAAAGGCGAAATGTTGGGGCCCGTGTGCTGTGCGATGTGAGTGCACGTCAAAGAACCCCAGGTGGTCGAGATTTCTGGAGCCCTCCACTACGGCGTCTCTCATAATCAGAGCTGGTTACGGGACGTTAAACCCCACAAAACAACATACGCCACCGTATAACTTACGTTCCTGCTCCGTGAGTCTTATACGTTTAACCTACACTTTAAAGCGAAGCTTTCCTTCTCGATTGCTTCGGCTTTCCACACGCGTGGCTGCTGCTGATTTCTCTTCCAAGAGCTCGTTCTTAGTATAACAATATTGGACTGTCCTTGGGCGTGTCTGCCGTACGTCCTAAAGCAAGCTGCCACGCCACACAAACACGGGCCACGCGAGCACGAATACCGGCGTAGAGTCGCGACTGAGGTCCCTTCAGAACAACACGCAATACACATTCCGTTCTCTCAAGCCACCATCTGCGCATCATCTCACGTTCGGAATCTGCATTCACCTTGATAATCTGAGCCAGGTATGCCTTACACACCCATCCCCCTTGTTCGTTATGCCCTCCTTCTCCAGGAATGCACTGTGTGGCATCTCTCTTAACAAGGATCATAAATGGAGGATACCAGAGGAATGAAACGACCAGGAGAGCACCGAGACGTAGGCGGCTAGATAGATTTTCCCACGTGGTACGTACCAATTGCAAAGCAGATGTGGTGTTGATGCTTGTCTAGTGTCAGTTCAGTTTCTGATGCGTGTTAACCACGCTTCTAGCGATGTATGAAAACAATGCATACATACTAATGTGGGCCTATACCGTAAAACGGAATACTTGACCAATCCCTGACAAACCTCAATTCTCTGATTGGTCAGTCTTACCTTCACAAGCAGAAATAACCAGTCAGGGAGGTCCAAGACGGTATAGTATTCTGTTTTGCGGTTTAGGATACTTGGCGTATACACTGTAAGCAAAAGTTGCCCATTATTTGGGTTTTCGCGGCTCATGAGCCTTAAAAACTCCCTTGTTTTCAAAATTACTACGTCTTGTTCAGGTAAAAGGAGCATATGGCATAGTTTTACTACCACCTGTTAGAAAGGTAGTAAAAGGACGCTATTGCCCTATTTTACTACGTAGGGGGTTTTGTGTCACGTGATAAAAAAACCCCAGTCTAGAGTTTAAAGCCACGTGATCAAAAACTACGTACCACGTCACGTGGTAAAAAACTCCGAACTGCCGTGGCGCAGGGGTGGAGGCCGTGATAGCCCTCGAATGACTGTTTAGGCCTAGCCACATGGTGCGCGTTTGCAAGCAACTGTTCGTCAAAAGCGTCGGTCGCGGAAGAGGGGACGCGACGTCTCGGGGCGTGAGTGTGAACGGCGTGTGTGTGATCAGAGCGTACGCGTATCGGCGCGTGCCGATACCCGTAACGCCGGCGTCCTTCAACCACAACGTGTTACCGTGACATCTCCGGCAGCTATGCCTAGTGACCGCCGTTTCGAAGGCACCGCCGAGTTCTGGGAGAGCACGGAAACTACGGTCGCAAACGTTCCTGACTGACCGCATCGTCAGCCAGTACAACGACAACGGCGAACTACCCGAGTGTTACCAGTGCGGCGTGGTTTTGTGCTGAGTTCGAGCGATGCTCGCTGTCCTATAGCGCCGGTCTTGATGGAACGGCGGCCAGTGAAAACGCACTTTCGAGTATCTCTGTGCTTTCCCGCTCTTGTGCCTGTGCTTGTTGCGCTCTCAACGAGTGAAAACGTGCTTCCAATGTTATAAGTTCAAAGGTGAGTCCTCGTTTACTGCTCAATAAATTGAGTGATGTCTGCATTTTGCGTACGTCCGTCTGGTCCTCCCTGATGGTCATTTCTTCTTGTCAGCGGAGAATTGATCAATCCCTGACAAACCTCTATTCTCCCATTGGTCAGTCCTGCCTTCACAAGCACAAATAACCAGTCAGGGAGGTCAAAGACGGTATAGGATTCCGTTTTACGGTTTAGGCCCCCGTTGTTCAGCATGCTTGTGTCTAGCTTAGCTCTGTTCCCTAGAGGAGTTCCACGTATGATGCCTATACAATAAGCGAATCAGCGTATTGTGGCAGGTGTTCCTGCTTCATAACACAGACGCCTGTGCAACTGAGTGAGTAGCCTCGTTAGGTCGTACCATGCCTTAAGTCGCCACAGCACTGTCAACGCGCCTGGTAAGTGAGCATTACGCATAAAACTACCGCGTTAGTACATTGTCCCCCATTCTGCTCTTCAAATCATGCGCTGAAACCTAAACATTTCCGCATAGACAACTGTTTCGCTGACTGCTTCGCTTGGCATCGATTCCCACAATCCGTGGCATCTATAACAGTTCCTTTTTAGGGGCGAAGCACCTTAGGGCCGAGCTTGCGGTGGCGTGACCGTCTGTCGGTGTGGGCCGATCCTGGAGGCTTTGCAGTCAGACGGTGTGTGTGCATGTGCGACGACGACGACGATGATGATGATGATTGTGGTTCGGTTAGGAAAGGACGCTGTGTGCTTTGGGATAGGCGGCTCCGGCCAGCCGACTCCCCTCCCCATCTGACAACGGCGAGTACCCCAAGAAAGACTATCGTCTTTAAGAACCGACTGCTCACTCTGCATAAACGTTCACCGGACACGCCGCATATATAGGCACTGGATCTTGACCTGCAATGTAGTGCTCGTGGGAGATTTCTCTTGTGCGTAGTTGAACCGTAAGGATTCGCAGCGTGCGCGCTAACTAAAGGTATTCCGGAACTTGGCACGATCTACGACGTCGGAGCGTAGGGATCTCATAAACACCACGAGCATAAATGACAACGCGTGTATAAACACACACACGCGTTGTCACTCATTTACTTGCATGAGTGGGCAATGTCACGCGTGATTTACGGTAACACCGAACATTCCCAAGTGCTTCGCCCACTCGTCATGGTTCACTTCGTGGAGATGCGTGTTTTTTTTTTTCCTTCGTCCGTGTTTTCTGCCGTCATCACACCGCGGTGAGTCCATCAGGAAAACATTTCATTGAAATAGTGAAGCATAGCACGACAGACGCCTACGCAAGCGCGCGTTCTCTCTTCTTGATCGTGGACGCTATAGTTGATCCTGCCGTGTCGGAGAGGTCACTCTAAGAAAACACTTTAGCCATCGTACGTGGTGGAGGCTTCTGAACTCTATACTTCGACAGAACAGCCTGATTCTGTACACATGGACACTGCAGCGCGCGCACTTGTTTCTGGTCAAGGCTAGAAGGTTTTTTTTTTTCCCTACGCTTAACAATGTGATGATATATATGATGAGGGCACTTAGGTGCACCGAAGACAAGTAGTGAGAGAATAGCCCATCCGGTCTTTAATTTATCTATAATGTTTCTAGAAGGAGCCAAAGTGACGTTTCTGTTTTATACGTGCCGCTTCATTGTCCTTCGCCGAGCACAGTCGAGTTGAACACCATATAATTGCGGAGGCGCGCAATCTTCAATGTGTTCCTTTACCTTGTCCCACCGAAGTGTTTAGAGCGTGTAGCCAGTGGAACACATATGTGTCCACGAGGTGGCTCTTATATTAAAGGAACCCTGGAAACCAGAAACAATGGCAATGATTCCACTAAGTCGCGCTTGAAGTTGCGCAGCTGCACAACTTGAAGTTCGACATGGCTCTGTTGGGTCTTGCTAGGTCTCACTCTGCAACCTATTTAGTCTTACCTCAAATGGACTTGCCTTGATCAGCGTTAAATATTAGCCTTCCCTTGGTTAGCATTGGCTTAAAAGGCTTGTAAAGCTTATCAGAAGTCACCCATCCTACTATACTGTCGACTCTATTATACTCTGCTGCTCTAGGCGTGGTAAACACAATCGAATCTATAACCCGAGAGGGTCGTTATAATGTCGCCCATGCTGCCAAAATAGTTGACGTAAGTAAGGTAAAACTTAATCATACTTGGCGTATAGCCTTTATTTTGTATGACTTAAATACACTCAGCGCAATCAGTATTACTTAATTAGACATGATTTGTCTTAGTGCAAATGAACTTTTTATATTGTTAATTAAGGTTACCGGTATTATGCATGGCCTAATCATGAGTAATATATTATGCATGTGCAATTTAATATTAGGTTAATTATTATTCGTTTATTTAATATGTGTTTGGGATTGGCTCAGTTTTACATAAATTATTATACGTGACTTTATTAGCATTATTTTAGTTAGGCTTGCTTTCGTCTATTAACGCCAAACCAGGCTACGCGCAATAGGAACGTTTGGGTGCGATGTCAACGTAGGTGGTTAGGGCAAAGGACAGATGCAACAAAGCTGCAGTCCCTTGATATTTTTTAGAAAACGTCCTGTCCCGGGCCTCTCGAGTCGGTGTTTTTCGGAGCGATGACTGCCCGCACGGTGCGTCGCCAGGGCAACGCGCGCAAAGCGATACTTTGCTTGTGTTCGCATTTGTTGCCGTTGTTATTGCCAACTCTAACGCATAGAGCCGGCGCCCGCACATAGGCTCACCGTGCGCCCTGTGCGCAGAGCACGCGGCCGGTTGGGAGAGGTTATAGAGGAGTAAAGCCCGGGACTAGAGGAGAGTATCGAAGGGACGTCATCGCGCATGCGCAGATGAATGTACTAGTTAGTAGGAGTCGAATTTAGGTCTCGCTGAGCGGGTGAGGCCCAGCTGTGGCGGTTAGGCAACGCGAAGTGCTCCTAGTCAGTTTTCTGCGGACACCAAAGTTTGTGCAGCCGGCATGAACAACTTTGCTGTTAAAAACCCACTGTAGGGGGCGCAGGAGAGAGGATGTTTCCATTCATGATCCGAAAAGTTCCGTCTTCGGGTTAATAAGGTACAGGACTACAACGTTGGATGGCAAACAAAGTGAAATCAGAAACCGCCTTGAGTGAGACAGACAGGTGTCAAGTGTGGTGTCCACTCGGCGACGCCTAAGTACAGTCTGCCGCAGCATGCCGAAGTCGTTTGATCTCGAACACAAAATAAATGCATCAAATTATTGTCTAAAGTGCGAGCAAAGCTCTAATTATACAGCATCAAAATTGCAGCAGTAAAAATGACGTCAGAACGCCCTTGCAGGCTTCTCTTTTATGAACAATACTATTCTGATAACTCCACACACATCCAAACAAACATAGTAATTAAGGTTATACCGTATTGCTGAAATGGAACCAGTACTCGTGAACATTTTTACACCTCTCCAATTTTTCACAATGCGTTTCTAACGCAATTTTTGTAAAAATCATGCACCCTTGTTCATGCGTGGTAGCCAGTTGTCCAAAATATTGCTCATGCTCAGTGCAACCCGTTTCTCTTTACCGTCTCCAAGGCAGAAGACCGCTAGCCACTGGAGTATAACCTGGCTGGTGACCTGGCCTCCGCTGGTTTCGCCGATGTTCAACTCTGACCAAACTCTTGATGCACAGCAGTTGGCAGGCTAGGAAAGCTCCACTCATGAGGAAGCAGATTAGAGCGAGTACTGCGCACGCTCCCGAGTACTTGAAGTACGCCACGCAGACGTCGAGGAATCCCTGCGGACAATGAAGGTTAGGACGCACATGCAGCGATAGACAGTACATTCGACAAGAAGAATATAAGTGCATGTTATGGTTAGAACGTGCCGTAACTACGTTATCATCGAACGACACCGCAAATAGCGCGTTAGACTTGGTGCAGCATACACGAGACATTTTAATTGCAGGAACCGACAGCCGGATTCGGCTGCGTTTTAAGTGCGAATGCACTTTATAAGCGACCCTGAATCCGCAGGACAAGCGGAAATAGTTCATTAGACTTGATGCAGCGTACAGGAGGCATTTTAACCGGAAGAACCAACAGTCTGATCCGGCCGTGTTTTTACTTCTAGCACACATGACGTCTTTTAACATACCACGTTGGCTTGGCGAGCTACGACTCTTAAACAGAACACTCTGAACGCGGCACTTCATCTATAACACGGCTCCAGCTTGGAGCTTAGCCAAGTTTTCAGCCCGTGTCTAGCAAGATACCTGCGCAATATTCTCTATATGTAATATAGCGTTTCAGTCAGTACGTCAAGGTGCAGAGCGCAGAAAAAAACAAGGACGGAGGCAAGAAGAGACAGCACAGAGCATACGCTGTCTTCTTGTCTGCGTCCTCGTTTTTTCTGCGCTGCGCACCATGACATTTTCGTATCACCAGTTCGCGCAAGCGGCCACTTTATCAAGTTTCACTGAGGCACACACACGCATGGAGGCTAAGCTTTCTGCGCCTCACACGGTTTCGCATTGCCCCGGGGTCGGCCTACTTAGTTTTCGGCGTACAGGCGACGGACGGACGGACGGACGGACGGATCGGCTAACCAGATATTCGATGACAGAGTGACAGTGAAAAACAAGAATATCTTATTTGACGTTTCGGCTGCAGACCAGCTGTCTCCAGCCGAAACGTCAGATTAAGCGACTTCTTCAGTGCATATACGGTATGTGATCCGTAGCACTCAAATGATATGCCATTTCTTGGTTCGACGTTTCTGTCAGAGCCTTGACCAAAAGAAACGTCCGACCAAATAACTTGCATATCATTGAAGCGCTACGTACCTATACTAGTGGCGGCAGCCGAAGCCACGTACTTCGCCTAACATATAATATATATATATATGGATAATATATTATATTATATATAGTATATATATAAATATGATATATATAGATATATATATATATATAGAATGTGTGTTGTGTGTGTGTGTGTGTCACCTGCATGCTGCATGGTGTATCATTGTTACATATGTATGATTCCCCGTGCTAAACACCTGATGCAGCACGCTGCGGCTCAAACCAAGCCCTGGGTCATCTTTAAGTTTCTTCTCTATCTCTCTCTCTCTGGCTATTGTACCAGTGTGCCTGCGAATGTTCCGCAAATGCTCCTTGGATTTTAAATGAATTGAATTAAATATTTCTCGTACGTGGATTTCCACTTCATGTAGAAATTTAAATAGCCCACCCATACGAATTCCCTTTCGGGAAAAAGCGCTTCTTGAAAACAGGATAAAATACTCCTAATGTCATTTTCTTGTGGTTTCAAAGGTATTCAATTGTGGCCAAGCTGAACGGCTGTCACATTCGGGTGAAATTAAAGGAAACGAGCTAGTAGTTACGCACAATGCAGTGGCCAAGGTGGTTTTTAAAAGAAGAGTTATCCAGATCTTTGGTACCCTTCCTTTGCCTTTACAACAAAAGTAACTGCGCTTTAAGAACCGACCAAGACAGTGATGGCGCATGGAAAAGAGCACTGCTTTCGTCTTTCCTTACGTAAGCAATTTCCATTTTTGTTCGGTATTCTTTATGCCAGCAGTTACACAGACACTTGGCGTGCTCGGGTAAGAGTGTCTTCTGCTCCGCTTTTTAATTACGAGGGAAATTTTAAGGAAAATACAAAAAACATGCGATAAATGCAAGAAAACTGGGCGATACTAACCCTATGCGATGGCACTTCTTGTTTCACAAAAATGTCGCCATTACTCATGGTGGTGGGGCGGGATGGCCTGCAAGTGCAAGATAGAACAGCTTGAGCAACTTGATAAGGGCTCACGCGACGTATGTTCGCAATTTTGATGACCCTTGCTCCTCCTTTATGCGTAGCGCGCCATGTGATCATCCCTGCTGGTCAAGGTTGACATGACATCTTTGTTCTCCTGGAACGCTCAACTTAGCACACTTCTTGGTTCGGATGATTCTTATAAAAACAGTTATCCTGCTGCTATCCCTATCCTACATCTAAGCGTCGCTCACACCTTCAAAGTTGCTCACTGCAACAGTGTCGCGGCTTAGCTTTGTTCATTACTCGTGCTACTACTGTTGTTCCTTAGAAAATGTTGCTAATTTCAGCGTCGGTCGTCGGTGGCCTGATAAAAAGTAATCAGCTCATACAGAAAAATGATCATCAATACAGTTGAATTAGAAAATTAGCAGTCGGTGTCACTTGAACTCAGCCGTTCTTTTGTTCTTAAGAAAGACGTGTAACCCGATAAGATTTATTGTGAAGTCACAAGCTAAATTAAGACTAGGGGGGGGTTAACTGTGAATATTATGTGACATAAAGCACGTCGAAATTTCGGCATTGGTGTTCATACAGTAGTAGCACCAACATTTGACGCGAACAAACATTATATTAATGCACACCACGACGCCAAACTTGCCACAAATTTACCACAACGGTGAGCAAAATTTATCGCGGTGTCTTCAAGAGACTTTTGGCTCTGACCTATTTCTTAGCAGTCATTCCGACGCGCGTAAAATGCTATGTTTCTACTGCACCACCCACTTGAAGCGTTGAAACTGAGCGATAAATTTTCTAATTTTGCGGGGCGCTCGCTTTGCCAATTGGGCTAGCCAGGAGGTTAGCGATTGACAGCGCGAGGGCGAATTCATCGACAACTCGAAGCACACGGGCGTGAATACGGCAAGTGAGTTCTGTAGAAACCTGCAAGATGGAGTAACGTTTTATGAAAGCGAAAATTAGCGTCCTCCAGTTTGAAGCACAAGGCTACAAGGATTCATGGTCGCGCATACATGGTCACACAAAGGCATTTAACTCATCACTACTACCTAGAGCCATTGCACTTTGGAACGGCCTTCCTGATCACATTGTATCGACTGCTAGCCGTGAAACTTTCCGTGATAACCTGATTTCGTTGCCATTATTTAGCATTGTATGAGGGTGTTGCACGTTACTGTTCCTAATATTTGTCTTGTTCTTTTCTTTTATTTTCACCCCTTTCCTTTTTGTTATTTGTTGGGCTTTTTGCGTATTTTCTGTTTTGTAAATACGGATGCCCCCTTTACTCAATGCCCTTCAATGGGCCTGTAAGGATTTTTGAATAAATAACTAAATAAAACTTTATACGGATTTCTGCGAGTTGTCGATGGATTCGCCCTCGCGTTAACATTCTCTGGCCTCCTGCATAGCTCAATTGGCAGAGCGAGCGCCCCGGACAGGCATTGACCCCGGGTTCGAACCCCTAGACCAGGAAAATTTTTTCGGCAGCTGGAAGCTTTCATTTCTGAGAAATCCGTATGGATTTCCTTGTAGCCTTGTGCTACAAAACCAGTGGATGCTAATTTTTCCTTTCATAGGACGTTATTAAACCATGCGGGTTTCCATAGAACTCATTTGCCATACTCCTGTATTCTTAAGGAAACTTCCGTGCCAGCGTTGTCCAATGGAGTCTTGCTATCATTTTCGTTATCCGCCCGAAAGAAAATTTTATGTAAGGCCAGTTCTCTCGTAGCTCGGAGTGGCTTTTTTTTATTACCAACGCCCGACTCATTTTTTAAATGACACTATTATAAAGAAGCCAATGTAGTTGAGAACACTCTTGTTATTTGATCGATGTAAATGCTCAGACATAGAATCACTTTGGGTAAGCAGTTATCTCACCCTAAATGATCGTCTTTCTTCTGTTCAGTTTCTACAACTGTTGCATTCAAAGAAGCCATTGCCACTCCGTTCTGTGCCACAGAATTTTCTACATCGTTGACGTGCGTAATGCCCCTGTTATTCATCAGCAGCCACTTATGAGTAGAAAATGGGAGTCGCGTGGTGTTGGTTACGAAGAGGCACGTCTGAAAAGCGAAAGAAAGATCAATAAAATTTTTGCGTACTTCTTTCACTCTAAAGTAATACGCAGTAATCACGCCGATTAGCAACAAGACCACACATGGACAAGCAATGACTGCCAGAATGGTTCCACCGTTAGGGGAAAGCATCCTGGCGTACATTGGAACCATTCTGACATTTATTGATAACATGCGAGGGAATTGAATAAAAAAAACTTTATTAAGGTCATTCGGAATGTGACTTACACTAGCAAGGAAGGAAGCCTGTACAAAATTTGTCATCGTATGCCGTAGTCTACAGATCTTTCTCTTTTTCTTTTTTGCTTAAAGCAGGAAATGTAAGAAAACCCGTTAAAAAGATTTGCCAGGCAGCCACAATTCTCCTATATTATTCTACACTTTTCAGTAAATGTGTGCACAAATGGGACACTAACGATCTGACTGCTTTTAGGAAGTTCCGAAATATGCTAAATAGAAACTCTGCAAAGTTAAGCCACTTAGAAGATTCATTCATGCGGTGTGCGAGGAAAAAATGCAGAAAAGGACTTGGTCAAGTATCAACAAAGCAGTGAAACCAAGAAGTCTAATTACGCATTCCTTCAAATATCAGAGGCGTCTATATTCCCGGTTGTGCTAATTATTCAGCGACGTCGCGTATTTTGTCGGCGTACTTCTTTTGCATTTACCACAAACTGTGCATACATCTACCGAGATATAGAACTAACTGTAGCTCTCAATAGCAGTTTCTTGCGTTTGCATGAAATGCGTAAGTGGACCTTTATAATATCGTGGCGTATTTTATATCGGATACTCTGACTGTGCAGAGGACTAATGTATGCTCAGGTTACGCTTTTGAAAGCAGCTATAAGAATCGTATGATTTAAAAAAAATAAATGAATAAAGTTCTACTTATAAAAATTATCCGATAAAGTTTGAATGCGTACCTTTCCTGAAAGAATTCCATCTTGTCCCAATATTTCCTCGACAATTTTTTGCTTCACACTTTCGTCTTGGGAACTAGTGGGATCGTCCAGCAGATAGATGTCGCTCCTGCTGTACAGGGCACGTGCAATGCACACACGCTGTCTCTGACCACCGCTGAGCATTTCACCCTGTAGGATACGGTGACTGAAGACACTGGACCGATAACATGTATGTCATGACGTAAAATTTACGATCACAAATAAATGCAAAATGTGTCCGCCCAAGTAACTCTCTCAGCTGTTTTAATCAATAACTTACGCTGCTGGCATTTCCATTCATAGGTAGAAAAACTTATGACAGAGATAAACCGTAATTTCCACACACTCCATGACTTCTACTGGTCTCTGAGGAGTATTTCCTCGTGTTGCGGATGTTTTGTAAAATTATTGACTAAGTAACGTGGTAAGCCGACGTTCTGTTATGAGAGCACTCACCATCACAACCAGAATAACGTAGATAATAAACGAAACATTGGGAAGCAGCAGTTATGGGCAATGGCAGACCTCCCTGGTCACTTCGAGTAACAAAGAAGCCGGCTGGAAAAAATTTGACACCAACTGTTTGGTTCGTTTCAGTTAGTATAGTGAAGCCGTTAGGCCACGATATACTTTCTTTACAATCTGCTTTAACAGCATTGGACAACACCACCTGCAAGAGTTCCTCGACGTATCGTACAATCACTTTTATGCCTTCTAGGAACACGCATCTAGCACACCATAAGGCGCATGGGCAGGACCGGTAACGCAACAGGAATGGTAGATCTTTAAGGGAAGATGAGAAAAGTGCAGAATATTTCTCGACGCGTCACTTTTCAATTGGCTGCACCGCATATATAAAAAATCGACTTCAAGGTAGTATTATATGACTAAGGTAAACTATGCGCAAGTTTGGCATGTGAAAAATTGATTCAGCACTGTCCTATCTGGGTACAAATGTCACACCACTCTTGCTCTCACGGCTTTTGTCAAGCACATGAGCATTAATATGTATGGCTTCGTATACTGCATATGTTGTTTACGGGTGTTCATTCGAAATTCCTCTAGTCCCGTTCTGGACATCATACCAAATATTGGCGCGACTTGAGGACCACTAAAATGGAAGAATAAATAAAGCTTAGACTAATAAGACAACTTCTGACAACTGTATTTTCATAATTTTTGCCTTCGTAGAATCATTCTTAGGGGAAAAAATGAAAATGAAAATTTGATTCTTGAATTCCGCAGTGAATCTGCAAACCCTAAACGCCAATCCTACGACACGGGTTCAGAAGGCTTTTTTTTTTTTTAATGTTGGCTCCAGTGAGTCAGTGAAATTTAGTGAAACTTCCTTTACTCAGTTTTCTACTTCCTTAGAATTGGAATTCATCTGAAATTCACGCCAGGAATTTGCGCAAATCAAAATGGAACGCTCTCAAAATTTATGACTTCAAACCAGTTGGTGCGATAAACGGAAGGTGGCGCTACGACCTGTACGTTTTTGCGTGTGTTTCTTTCGCTTCCAAAGTGGTCTGCTGCCCCAAAATCTACACAGATCTTCACTTGAAAAAGTCATTTACTAATTCTAGAAAAGTTAATAGTATCACATGTCCTTTATCTATAGAAAATTTACTATTCCATATAAGTCGCCAATCAACAAGGCTGCTACATCACTAGGGAAAACTGCAACAAAGTTTAAAGATTACCTCTCGTTTTGAAGGCCTAAGTTCTTAAATTATAGGCTCCCCTACGATCGAAGCATATTATTGAGTTTTATTCAACTGGTCGCTTTACGTCTTCTTATTTTTAGTTTTCCTCTTAATTCTGCCTATTCTAGCAGTGCAAAATGGGAAAAGGCGTCCAGTTAATTGCTGTTTCAACTGAAAGCTTCCTGTTTCAGTGAAACTAGAAAGGCTTTTCTGAGTACATTACCTTATCTCCGGCTTCTGTGAGGTCGCCGCCGGGCATTCCCCGTATATCAAGTAATAGCTGAGACGCTCGTAAAACTTCCCTGTATAGCACATCTTCATACTTTCTTCCAAAGGTTATGTTGTCTCTCACAGAAATGTTCATTACATGAGGCATCTGTGGCACGATTGCTATAGATCCCTGCAAATAAAGATTTTGAGAAATTTGCAGAATATTAGAAGCAGCCAAGAACGGATTATTTCGTGTGCGCTACTTCCACAGTTGTAAACAATTGGAACTGGGCAAGACAGAGGCAGCGTGAGCTTAAGTGACATTTTTCAACTGCATCGTCCGCGACACATCACCTGCGGCAACTTGGCAGCTTTTTGTTGGGTTCCTGGTGTCTCAGTAAGCATAAAGGCCAAGCGTATTATGGCATTTCGTACTAGTCACCGTCCGCTACAACCGCTATGTTGGAGTAGCTTTGCTGGCCTCACTTGAAGACACTTGACTTTCCATCAGTCCAGCTGTATTACAGTGGCGACATTACGTAAAACTGCTTGTCGACGCAGATTTATGAGGAGGTGAAGAACTGTAGTTAACATAAAATCATCTGGAGTCCGAAAGTTCAGTATGCATAGTGATAGAACATCGATGGTAGACACTTTAAACCCATAAGCATGTTAGAAACAAGAAGACATGTGTGAGGAATGTTGATAATGTCTTGTCCTTATTGTTTGTCACTATAGAAATACTTTGTACACTTTTGCCACGTATATGCGAGTGAACATATTTGACTGGCACGTTTAGGTGTTTGTTTCTCACGTCTTTCAGTGTAATTTTGCTGTTAGCCAACGCATGCATCATGCTTTAAATCAGTATAGCTTGTCATACCTGAAACAATTATTTTTACCTTCGCAGCTTATGAGACACAGGAGAAAATCACCTGGAGATATTGAAAGAACAGACGTATCAGTTCGTCAAAATGACCCCACGGAAGCGTGGAAAACTAAACTTTAGGTCGCTACGGTGTACTACCAAAACACCAGCAGTGGCTCGGACCCATTCAGAGCGAAAGGCGGTCTAAGCACAACAAACATGTTCTCTACTAATACGAAGTCACACAGCCACGCAAAAACATGGCTCTTCGCAATACAAATCAACATAAATGGGTTACAACACAACACGGAACCGATTATCTAAGACAATCCCACGCGTTACAATTAGACGATAAAACACAGATGGGTCCTGTTCAACCAAGGCCACTCGAAGAGTCCCGTCAACGTGAGATTTGCTAGTCGATCTCGACGGTAGGTCCTAAGAGCGGCGCCGTTCAACCTCTTCTGATTTGATTCACTGTGTCATATGACAGCTCGTAGACCACTGCTGACAGATAACCGTTGAACCCCCCACAAATTGCCTTCCGCTGGGTTTCTAGAAGATTCGGTGCTGATCACCTGATATCAGCACGCGCAAGGCTGAGGGAAATCTCTCGATTACACATGTTGCTTCTACCGCGGTGGAGGCGCCTATCTCCATCAACCGTAGCTGTTAGCGCCTGCGCGTACTTTCTCGCTTCGTCCTTCTCTCCCTGTCTGTCTCGCGTGCTCACCTGCTGCGAAACGATGATTCAGTGATGCATCCTGGAACCGTTTGGCAAATGCCACAATCACGCCGTGTGGGTTTCGGCCAGCCTTTCCGTTGAGGCTGTCGCAATGCGTTCCACATTTTTTCTCCACGGGGTTAGATTCGACCCGGCCTCTCTTACAAGATGACGTGCTCCTCGACGAAGTAGGTGTCATTTTGTGACATCTTGTTGAAGCCCCACAACTGGGTTCTACCACCTGTTCAAGCGGCCACGCGTTCGTTAACAATACACTATAACGAAAACAATTTGCGCCGTGTTCCTGAAAAAGCTTTCCTAAATTTGAAAGCACCCCCTTTGCGAAGAAAAGATCAGCAACAAAAGCACACTTTGAAAATGAAAACAGACGTGGTGACGCAGCTATGACGTTCAAGCTCGCATACTTTTGTAAAGTAAGGCGTTGGGACTGCATCTGCTGAGACCTAGAGAATTGTCGCTAACAACTATATGCCTTCGGCTCTAACGACGCCAGATATTTACTATAGCGTAGCTTAGAAATGTGTGTCGGGTGAATGGGACCACAGAAAAAGGGAACAGAAAGACTAGACTTTCTGCCGACACGTGCTCAAGATTTCGGTGTAAAATTGAGAGCTGTAAATTTGACTACTTTCCCGTTAAACATAAGCAAGTAATGACAAACTCACCCGCGATGGGCACCCTAAAGAATGACTTATCTCGTAAACCGTTTTAGTACTTCGCTTTATCGTCGCTTTCAAGCACTTTTCTCTCAGTTATCGCGATGTATGCCCAGCTTTAAGGGGTATTCCGGTGGTTGTTTCACCACATTTTGGTACCGCTTTTTCCAGTGGTACTGACAGCCCTGTGGAAGGCAGGTTCGTTCAGTTTGCAAGGACCATCACCAACTTTATTAAAACCTCGCGAACGATGCGTTCAAATCGAAAGCGAAGCAGGTTGTGGCTTCGTTCCGCCTATGGGATAACGTGACAACTCCCTGCTATCAGACCTATCGTTATGGTGTCAGAAAAATAAAAGGGGGGATGTCATCCGAGAATCCATCCAGCTTTTCCAGCTTTTGTGAACTTGGCAGCGGCGGCCACCGTTTTGCTTTTGATCGTGTGTCAAACTCTGCCTACTCGGGTAGGGACCGATATAGGAAATGACGTCAAAAACACAAGGTGCACCTTGAAAGGCACGGTGCGGAATCCGATAAGTACATTTAAAATTAATTTTTGGGAAAAGGAAACCCTTTCCAAGCACCATGGAGAACATATACTGAAAATTTGATTGAGATCAGTCGAAATTTGAAAAGAGAATCGCCGGATTGTTCCCTTGATACCTAATCCGTTGCCGCTTATGGCTATGCCCAGAAGCTCCTCTCCGTACTAATCCACATTGGTCCTCTATTGCATTTGCGAGAGGGCTAAGTTGAGCAACAGTTGTTTCAAAAGACACCTAATATGTTGCGATGAATAGACCGTTAAGAACGATGGAGAAAAACGAATGTCGATGGAGCCAGCGCTTCGACAAGTGGACTTGTCTTCGTCAGGACGGCCTTATGTTTCTTGTTATTTAAAAGCAGCTGTTGCTACGTGCTTTAATGTTTTCGTGTACACGTAGTGCCTGACGTGATTCGCACTGATATGAGGCCTACATGTCGACGTATAGAGGTGAGGTATATTGCGAAGCACATGCGCAGAATGTACTACGTTTGGGGTTCTGTGTAACGGCATGCGTTTCGAAGAAGCACGTCCAATAGCCAGTGTTATATTGCAAGTGCCAGCTGCAACTTCCCCACCCCCCTCCCCTTCTTTTTCTTTAAAGGTAGCTGCAGATGCCTTCATCGAAATGAGTTTTTTTGTTTTTTCGTACCCACCTTCGCAAGTCTAGTTCCACTCAAGAGCCTCATATCTCCGGTAATTGCTGACAAAAAAGAGCTTTTGCCGCTGCCTACAGCTCCAACGACTCCGACCAGAGCTCCACTCTTTATGTGAAGGTTGATGTCTTCCAGAATAGGAGCTTGCACCTCTGAACATCTTTTAGCCCAAGCGAAGGAACAGTTCTTCATAATGACGTCGCCAACTGCGCAGACGTAAAAAAAAAAAGTGCTGCACGAATTAGGACAATTTGCGTTTCAATATAAGCAATCTGTGTCCTTGATCCAACTGAAGAAATGTTATATACAAATTACTGAAATGACGAAAACGGGAGGATAATGCTACAGAACTATCATGGACGACAACTGTGTAACCTTTGACTTGGATATGTAGGGAGCGGCAGTGCCGCACTTGATATAACCTAATCAAGCTATTAAAACTATTGTATAGTTATTCATCACCGGGCCATGCCTTTCTTTCACAGCGTTACTATCGTTATGCGCCTAGCATAAAATAAGCTATGTTTTTTAGTCGTAACATTCGATCTCTGCATTAAAACGAGAGCAGAGCCAATGCTACTATCAGGCGTATACTATAGCGCGAGGGTTTCGCGGTTATGCTGCTTGTCAGCGACCCCATAGAAGCCTGGTAGATCCTGGGCGTGGCGGTCGCATTTTCTATAAAGACAGAAATGCAGAAGGCCTGGGTACATTCTGTGAAGGCGGTTGTAAAGCTTTCTGGAGTACCACCGCTACGGGGTGCCCCATAACGACATTGCATTTTTTGGAGGTAAATCTCCAAGTATCATTATTACTTTAACTTTGGAAGCGTTGCTCTCGGTGATAACTGCAGGTGTACATTACGCGCAAGCCCAAACAGAACATAAGTTACGAAATTCTTGTCTCTCGATTGAACATTATTTCGCGTTTCTTTAGGCTTGCATCTGAGCTTGGTCTTTATATATGTTTGCGTCACTGAATAGAATTCGCATAAATGTTTCTTGATAGTCCTGCTGGTAGCCGCACTTACCGTTTGCTTCTACGTTTTCTTGGGCCTCGTAGATGTGTTCTTCTTCAGCAAAAAACGAAATTAGCCTTCGACAGCTGTGAAGTACCTTGCAGGAGAAGAGCAGCCACAAAGGGATGTAAGTTTTTGTATCTTTGATTGTCAGCGAATAGTCACGAAGAATGCGACGAATAACAACAGCTCAGGGAATGTGTAAATTTTGAGTAGAGCAATTATGTTGCCGGTTTACAGTTTACTAATCCCTTTAAATAAAGAACCTGTACAGCGGGCGCTATTCGTCCTTTCACAGCGTAAGCTGTTATGAGATCACAAGGCCCGTTTTTGGCGCCGTAGTTGTCCACCGCCGCTGCTGCCGGCGTCCGTAACCACTATCGCGCAAATTTTAAAGGTAACCAGGACCGAGGAGGATTCGAACCCACGTCCTCTGTGCGACAGTACAGAATTCTACCACTGAGCTACGCCTATGATTTAAAAATCATCCTATACACTGTGTGGCAGTACAGAATTCTACCACTGAGCTACGCCTATGATTTAAAAATCCTCCTATACAGTTATAAAGGCTGCCAAGGAATCGGATTAACAAATGTAATGTTACGCTGCAGAATAGTAATGCACCACTACGCGTCGCGGAAAGTGCATTGCATAACGACTGCGAGGAATCATTTGAAAGAACAAAGGAGTGCATGCGTTGTAGCTCTGCACCCATTACAGAGGCACCACCAACATCATCATTATGAAACGATCCTCGTGAAGCGCTGCCTCGTGAAGCAGTAGCTCCGTATCGCGTGATGCGTCACGCCACAGGCGATGTGCGCAGCCCCGACGGCAACCTGATTTGGCTCTTCGATATACCTGATGGCCCAATCACTTGGCCAGAGCCACAAGTGTCTACAATGGTCTTTAAGAAGGCGCCACCTCTAGTTTTCGCTGTCACTGTCCTGCGATTACGCGCAGGCTAGGGTTTCTTTTCTGATTTTGTGTGCTTTTAGCATAGTGGTTAAGACTATGTGAACAGTTAATGTTGCTTCGTAAATGTACCCGTTTATATCTCAAGATATTATTCGTTCAAGGTATGCTCAAGATATGCTTCGTTCCCCACTGCATAGCCTCGTTGCAATATAAACACAAACAAATCACTGTTAGGGATCATCATAATTTCCTCTGTGTACCAATTGTCAGGCCGTTTCCGAATTTTACACAAACATCTAAGGTAATTGCTTGCTTAAACTGAGACATATAACGCAATCTAGAGCGCCGGAGAACCACGGCGATTGTTCTGCAATCTAGCATGCCTCGTACGAATAATTATCGGCGTTTGGTATTGGTAAATGAGGTCTTCGACGACCTGCGCTTGTGTTTGGTGCTATCATGGTGCTGGAAGTACAACATGAATCGCTGAACATTATCTCAGTCACTAAAGGATAACATCATTTTTCCACACCTCGGCTGCATTCTCCGCATTGACATGATGTCTATGTATACTAGATTTCTGTAACGAAGCAGAGAATTCTCGTGTCTCGCCGTGACATTTCTCTCTGCAGTGAGTCCAACAGGCGCTACATCTCTGCAATTCAGACACTTCCGACTCTTGTTTAACTAGACATTCTGTAAAACTCAATATAGATGGTCTCTCATGTAGTCTAAGCAAAATAATTGAGGCTTAAGCTTTGTAAGTCTCATGCTAAGCATAAAAAAAAGCATGGTGGCAGAGGGACATGCTCCAAAAAGCTAGAAACTCGCGTATATTGTCCACTCCGTATGCGCCAAAAGTACCACGCAAGGGTGCCAATGAAAGACTAATATGCCTGATAACTTGTGACGTCAATGAGATTACATACTCGTCAGTCATCTTGCGCCAATAAAGCGTGGTTCGAACCCGCAGACGTAATGCGGCCATGAGCAGCACACGATTGAATGCCGACATTTACAGCGCATGACTCATTTCTGGTTCGAACGCTATGTCCAGAGTTGACTGCCAAACGTGTAGGCTATTGTCTTTACATCTATTGATGATGATGATGAAGTTCATTTATTAATAAAAGGAGGACCGAAGGCCACTGGTGAGAAGAGAGGGTAGTGGGGAGGGGGTGGGCAAACACCAAATCATACGCGCCATGCTGCTAGAAACTCCTAAATGGGCTAGTGTGACGAGACGGTCAGGGTGTTCAAGTATATCCCTTTGTAGAGCGTCCAGATCTGAGTGTAAGAATCTGTCGCCGTTTTTTCGATGAGGGCAAAACGCAGGGCAGTGGAGAACGAGGTGGTCGATGTGGGCTGTGAAGAAACGGTGGCAAAAGGTGCATACGCAGCGGGCACATCTGTAGATACCCCCCTTTTTAAATGACAGTCTGCCATTTATACATTATGTCCGGGGTAATGGCTGTGTTTGCCAGTACTTTGTTTATAAATATTTCTTGGGATCGACTAAGGGCAAGGTCCTTGAAGGTGCTAGGAGGTGTGACGTTTTTGAGTCTTTCGCGATTAAGGAATCTCAGAAAGCTTCGCAGGCGTGCCATGTAAAAGTGGGAGTTCGGCGTCACATTCACGTATGGGCGGTCGACGAGATTGGCAGTCCCGCGCAGGAGAGGTTGGAGATGATAAGGCAGAACTCCAGCGTTTGAGGTGGTGAGACTGTGTGCCACCTCGTTACCTCCCCCTTGGGTACCCACGTGTCCCGGCGTCCAGGCAACACTAGCGTCCATGTCATCCTTTTGTTTGTGTTGGAGAATCTGACGGATGCGCAGAGCCGTGATGTCTTCTGCATTAAGATTCTCGACTTCCTTCAGTGCTTCAAATGAGTCAGTGTAGATATGTGATGGCGCCGGGTTGTCCTGTAACGCAGTCCAAATGGCCAAAAGTTCCGTATCTGTAGGGGTCGCATGGTCCCATGTGCATATGTAGCGGTGGGCTTCTCCTATCGAAGGTATGTACCACGCCAGGGCCAGGTGTTCGTCGTGCGAGGCGTCAATGCATATCGCATCGTTGCTGCATTGACTGTGCCTGTGCGAATGTCGCTGTCTAGATGCAGAGAGCGGATGCCTCGCTAGGAGGGCGGATGTCTGGGAGTGTCAGAAACGAGGGAAAGCAAGGCGGCTGTCTTTATTTGCAGTGCGACATGGATGTGCGCGAATTCGTCTGGTGTCCCAAAGGAGAGTGTCCCACCCCTGTATTGGGAGGTGCAAACGATTATACAATGATGTCTGAGCTTTTCTCAGGATATCTTCGATAGTCGGCATAGGCGTTAACCGTTCCAGCTTATGTATGCTCGGGAACCTCGGGAGGGCTGTGATAGTCCCCAGAGTATGTCGGTGGAGCACCAGCAATTTTTTCTCGGGTCTTCTTCATAAGCACATATAACCGTGTCCCCGTAAGTAATTTTGCTGATCGCAATGGATCTGACGATTGTGGCGCAGGGTGATTGTCGTGCGCCACCAAATTTATTGTATGTGCGTTTTATGGCGTTCAGTAGCTTGGGCCATAGCCTTTTAAGCTCAGTGGTCCAGATATTTCCCGTATTACAACTGTGGATAGGAATCCCCAGAATCTTAATATGTCCATGTGTGGCCATGACTTCATGGGTTCCCAATATATCAGTGTAATTGCGTGCTCTGATGGGAGTGTACTGACCCTTCCGTTGGCACACAGAAGTTGAGTTTTCTCTGGCGCTAATGTAAGTCCTAGTTTAGGAAGGGTGCTCTCGAGTGTAAGCAGAGCAGCTTGAAGTTCGCTACCCACATCCTGAATGTTTCCACGGTAGTCCTGTGCTTCCGTCCAAGTAGTTATATCATCAGCATATACGGTATAACGAGTGCCACTGTTCGATTCTAGTTCTTCGGCAGCAGTGAGCATGGCCACATTGAAAAGCAGAGGGCCCAGAATTGAGCCCTGAGGGATGCCTCGATGGAGGCAGTAGGTAGCAAGTTGGGCTTCGGAATTGGAGCGTAGTCCAGCGGTCTGGCTTTTAAAAATCTTGCGATCCAGTCAATCGTTCGCTGGCTGGGATATATCCTTGCCAGTTTAAAGAGGATATGTTCCTGAATCACATTATCAAATGTTTTCCGCATGTCAACCGCCAGAATATAATCTGAAGGTCCACCGCGCGAGTTCCAAATGAAGCCTGTCCGAAGCAACCAGAGGTTATTGTGTGTTCGCATGCTTGGCCTGAATCCGGCATGGGAGGGGTGCGAGCTCGTGGTGCGTTATTCAATATAGTTTGTTATACTAGTATGTATCATCCTTTCAATAACTTTGGATACTGTTGGTGTGAGTGATATTGGAAGAAGGTTGCCAACAATTGTAAGATTCTTTCCTGGTTTTGGCATGGGATTAATGATTTGCAGACGCAGATGTTGCGGAACTGCTCCCGTGGACCACAGGTTGTTGATGAGTTCTAGCAGAGCTTATTCCGTTTCTTCAGACAGATTGCGCAGCATTTCCCAAGCTATACCATCATGCCTGGGAGCATCCCACATCTTCCCTGTTTTAAGGCGGGGTGAAGCTCCCCCAGCGTGAATGGAGCATCGAGATCAGAGTATGTGGACGCTATCTTCGGGGTTTCAAAGGGTGAGGGCGCTGTATGCAGGCATGAGGAAAGAACGATTTAATTATTTCCTCTTCATGCTGGTTTCTGCCATTTCGGAGCCCCTGGGTGTCGTGCGGTGATGGTCCTTTGGTTTTTCTAAGCATTCCGCGAAGAATTCCCCAGTGCTCCTTCATCCCTTTTATCTTTCCCAAGTCGCTCTTAAGTGGAGGCCCATTGCGCTTGAATGAGCTCCACCTTGTGTTGTTTGATCAGCCGGTAGACGCCCCTGATGCGACGGAGAGTCTGGTACCTTCTGCCGTTAGACTTGTACTTCTGCGTGAGCTTATTCACTTTCTTCCATAGAACAATCATTCGTGAATCTATACCTATACGCACGGTTTCTTACAGTGCGTTTCTGCACTCGCAGAGTGAGCGTTGTCACGCAAATGTTTAGTGAATTCCTCGAAGGTTACAAATTGAGCTTCGGTACAATTTCGAAAGCGGGACCGGTTGACAGAGCGAATAAGAGCACGCTGCTTGCAAATATTCTTACTGATAGTGAAAATCACGGGATAATGCACTGTCCCAAGTGGTAAGATGGGTTTACCAGTGTTTTATTACTTTCGGGGCTGCAATTGTTAGGTCCAGCGTGCTGTGCATCTGCTTAGCGTGGAGGCCTGCCCGAGTATGAATGCCAGTAGTGTTGCAAATATGAAGCAGTAATGCGTCCAATTGATCAGACGCAAGACGTCCCTTCGAGTTGGCCATTGGATGCCCCCAGATATCGCTTTTGGCGTTAAAGTCGCCACCTATTATGACCTAGACCTAAGTGGCCTCGTGCATTAGTTGCTGTATCCATGCGTACTCGTGCGATGATATGGTGCCGCGACGGGGACGGTAGTAGACCGAAGCTACAACCAGTGAGTGCTGCTTGGACATTCCCTAGAGAGCGAACTTGACTGCCACAATTTCCCTGTGTTGAATGCTGGTTAGTGTGTCTTCCACGAGTATTGCAGTACATGAACTGTGACCTACTACTGCTGCCGGCCCTCTCGGTTGTGTTCCAACGTCTGCGCGCCTTCCGGAGGCGTGAGCGATTGTTGGGTACTGGAAGGATTGATAATTGCATACTGAAACGGGGCGTCTAGTTTCTTGTAGTAGAATGAGGAGAGGTTTTTATTGGTCCACTTGGTATTTTAGCTCTTGGGAATTTTGAGAGATGCTCCTGTAGTTTCTCCGAACACACAGATTATTAGGAATTTCCATGCTTATTCTCTGCTGCGATTCCGTGCATGCCGATAGCTCCTGTTGCATTCCTCGATCATCGTTTTAAAGTGCTCGATTTCCTTTTCATTCGCTTCTTTGTGTTGCTTTATTATCTTTTCCTGTTGCTCCATGGTTTGCTCAATTGCTTCCATGCGCAAATTCATTTTCTCAAGGAATTGCATGGTAATGTCTAGCACTTCTTCCGTCTTCGCAGGTGATTTGCTTTCGTTCGTACTAGAATTTCCTTGTACGGCACTTTGCGTTGCGCTGCATGGCTGCGTCACCGCGTTAGGGTGCAGGGGAGGTTTTACAGAAGCTAAAGAATATCTCTTCGGGAGAGATGGTTCAGTTAACTCCATGTGTTGTTCCGGCGGACGTGAGTCAATGGCTGCTTCATCGCGATCTCCGTGGGAGGCCTGTATCTATTGTGTGATCTGCTCTTGCAATGCATCTAGCTTTTGTTGTAGGAAGTGCTCCATTTCTTGTTGGAGCTTGCTCCAGGCACCTGCTCAGAACGCATGGGTGTTCGAGACGTTCTCGTCTCTCTTCAACGGTCGATGCCGCGACCTGCGTCCACGTCTTGAGGGCAGTGCTCGAGATCTTAAGAATTGGTGTTTTCTGTTTCTGATGATGCGATTCAGCGGAAGGTAATTTTTTTTTGGCAGTGGTACTCTTGTAGCTTTATATGCCCTAGTAGGGCAATTTGGATCCAGAGTAATATGACCCGTGCTTGACAGGCCATGCAATGCCTCCTCGCACAGGCTATACTCCTCTTGTGAGCGACCACAGTGGCGAAATACCGCTTTCGAGGGAGAAAATTTGGCCATATGGCCCAGCCCATGACATCTATAACATGCCAAGGCCCTGGGTAGGTGCTCATACACTGAGACAATTTCGTGATCTAAGCCGAGTCCTCTAGGAGGACGAGGCGTGTCGAACGTTATGAGAAGCATCTGTGTCTTCCCCATGATGCGAAATCCCAGAATGTTATTTGCATATATTCTTCAGTGTGTTCCGCTCGTATCTTCACGACGCCTTTGCTTGTGACTTCGGCAGAGTGAGTTGCGTCCGCTATCTCAACAGGAATCCTGCGTCCCTCAACGGACGACCCCAGTGTTAGCGTCAGTTCTTTCTGTGCTAGCCAATTGCATAAGGGCGGCTTGTCCCAAATGGACAATGTAACTGTATGCGCTTTAGCTACGTACTTAAAGGCAGAGTGTCCTGCTGCAACTCTATAGGGGGCAGTTTGTCCAACGAGGCGAGTAATTCCTCCCTTTGGGATATCGTCCATAGACGTTTGGTTAAGCGACCTGACGAATGTGAAAAAGTGAGGCCTACTCACTGTCACACCCTTGAGCCTTCGCGTCGTGTATCTGCGGTATAGTGGACCGTGTCCCAGTCCGATGCTTCGTTGTCATCGTGCTCCATGATACCCTCTGAAGCACCGTCCGAAGTCGTCGCAGCGACACCGGCGCGGGGGACGCCCGATCAGTCGACGCCACCATCACGTCCACTTGGGGTGTCGGGCGCGTTCCAGGTGTCGTTGAGCTGGAGGCCCAGCGTTCCGTTATGGTTTCTTCCGCATGATGGGTCCCTACAAATGATGTAGAAGGTTGCATGCCAGGGCGCGCCTACTGATGGTGCAAGTGCATCCACGTAGTCCATGGTTCCGGTTGGTTTAGCCACGGACGCTACCACCACAAGCCAGCAGAGCCATACGCGAGCTAAAGTTTACGTGGGCCTAGCCCATCGATTCGGAGCAAACTTCATTCGCGAAGAGAAAAAAACGTTGAATTGTCCACAACGCTCTCTGTCCACTGTATCCGACGAGATTCACGATGCTGTTCACCAAAATATGACGTCCTACGATGAAGTGTTCCTCGAAAACTTTGAACAAAAAGCACAGTCCATGTGAAGCGCGTCCGAACTGACTGCACGCTACGAGCGCCCTCCTAACGTCTATTAAGCGAAAGCTAATGAATGATAGAAATCTTTATATCTCTTTGCCTTTCCACGTAATTCAGCAAATTTTAATTGCTTGAACCAAGCAGCACAGAATGATCAGACACACTCACCGGGCTTTTGAGTCTTACTGCGTGTGGCGTCATATATGTGAACACATCTGTTAGCGAAAGAACGTACACGCAGGAATACATTGTTGCTTCGTCAAATGCGTTGGCGTTGTCTCTCCGTCCGAGCGTGACTGTGGTGAAGGCAAGCAATAACATCTGCAAAATATTTTTAACAAAATAAAAACGGCCGCTCACGAACTAAAAATTGGCAGTACCTGCATGTTTCTGAGAGAATGTGAAAAAAAAAAAAAAAAAGGGACGAAGCTTGCGCGAAGTCGCGCTGCGGTTAAACACATCGGAGCTTGTCGATTCGAGGTTTCACAACGTTGAGGATACAGCATAGCTGGTGGCATTCCCCTCCACTTTTCGCTCCTCCACACGCTCACTTCCTTTTCGCACTCCTCGCCGCTTTACACTGCATTACACTATGTCATTCTCTCCCTCTCCCGCCCTCCTTTACCTCCTCGCACCCTCACCTTCGTTTCCCATTCGTTGTTACACTGTACCGTGCAAAATATACTATGCTCTAGCCTCACCTTTACTTCCCTACACCACTTCTTGCTACACTATACTCTACGTGACTGCTTTGCTATACATCTGCCATTCTTCTCTCCCTCCCATCACCATCACTATCCCATCCCCCTTGCTGTACTGCACTTGGTGTTATGTAGTACTGGCCGGGTTCACGACATGAGCACAAGAGCAGAAAGACGTGCTCGTGAAATAAATAGAAGTGCACGCGCACGCGCACTGCTTTCATGATGGTGCGTCATACGGATGAACCACGACTTAACGGTAGCTTGAACAGCTTCCTGTTTAATATTTTAGGTTGCTTGCAGTATTATTCACCGCATTCCCTCCGTAAGCTCTGCGCTGAGGTTTGCCGAAACTATAACAATGAAACATTCGTAAATACGAGCACAACTTACAAACGTAGAATGATTTGGCATATTTGCAAGCAGCATGAACGTTGTTTGGCTTTGCACGTAGTTGTTTCATCTGCGTGAAGCTTCCAGATACGTGGTCTTGTGTGAACACAACGTATAAACCTAGGTTATTCACACATGGTCGTCAGCTCTATGCATATTTGAAACACAAAGCTAAGACTCGCGAAATACTCGCGAAAAAGTTAGCTCCTACTCCCATGAAAGTACTTTGCGTTATCGGAATGATTCCTCAGGCCTGTTGATTGCGTCGGTATATAATCGTCTTATTTTAATAGAGCCAGAATTCCCAGGACCTCGTGAAACAGCACCATCTTAACCTTCCATATACCGTCAGTTCATCGCACTTGAAAAATCTCGAGATGTGTACATTTCATAAGAACCGTTCGCTGAGGAATACTACCTCTTTAAAAAAAATAAGCCCTGTTGGCGCCGCTCAAACCTTTTGAGCACGAAATATCATAAGAAACACCGTTTCAGTTTGCAGTCTTCTGTGGCGTTGTCGTGCCGAATACAAAGTGGCGAAATCAATCTCCGCTTACATAACCTCGGAACAAGACACTGCAGCCTTTTACCGCCATGCTGCTATGTTACACTGAACCAAACTTTTTCCTTTTTTGCATCACATTTGGGTCAGATTAAAAACATTACCTTCAAGAATACCACCCTGTCACGCTGAGAACTGTCAATGCGTCATAAGCCGACGCGGTAGTAACGGTGCTCGGCTGCGCAGGTTACATCGCGGCCGAGGCGGTCACACTTTCGACAGAACAAAAATACCAGGGATCCGGGACCTAAATTGAGAGGCACGTTAAAGAACCCCGCATTGCCCGAATTTCTTAAAGCTCTCGACTAAGGTTTGCCGCATATGATTTCATAGTTTAACCGCTACATCACCCTCGAGTACCATAATTACCAATGTGTCATAGCTTCATTGATTCTCACCAAACGCTGAAGTGGCCAAAAAATATATAGTCACGTCCGTCCTTATCGCAATCCTTATCACTTGTTATGTTACTCCAATGTGTTCAATTGCAGAATTTGCGACTGTGCGCTGTGGTCGAAACAAAACACTTCTTCTTACACAAGTGCTTGTCATGCAATAATCCTGACAATATTTAAGTACAATTTCGCGGCAATTTATGAAGATCTACGATTGTATGCAACGCGTTTTTGAGCAGCGTCACAGAAAATTAAGTTATCTAAGCAAATAGCATTACAAGTGTTAAGGCCTTGCTTACCACAGTGCTTGATATACTAAAGATGGTATCAAGGAGATTTTCCAGCACGTTGATATGAAATGCCTTGTCAATTTCCTTGGACCTCAGGCGAAGAAGTTTGCTCTCGAACACGTTTTCGAGTGCGGACATCTTGATGAATCGGATGGATGAGAGAAAGTCGCTGAGTTTCTTATATCGGTTATCCCGATGGCTGTAAAACTTTGCCTGAAAAATAAATTACTCGAAAACGTCAATATTCCATTTTGGTTGCAACTGTTACATACTTAGTAATGTCTTTTCGTTATTTATGTCTATTTAGAGAGATACGTTCGCGTATATTGCCGGATGAAAATCACTGTGTATTGATACTGGTACTAACTGTGGCTGTATGTAAGTGGAGCAAGTACCGTTTACGCACAAGAACCTAGATTTTCATGGGTAGTACTTCACAATATGCTTTCCTCTACGCGTTGGTAGTGAAAGTAAACAAGCAAGAGTGTTGTCTTCAGAAGGTGTGAGAGATGAGAAAAACGTCGGAAGTATTTATTTATTTATTTATTTATTTATTTATTTATTTATTTATTTAATTTATTTATTTATTTATTTATTTATTCTTTCGTTTGCTTCTTTATTGTACCATCAGGTGAGGAGGGGACAAAAGAAACACAATACACCCAGCGCACTGAGCATGAAGAATACTGAAAGCATAGGAAATCTAAAAATCGTAATGTAAAATCCCTGTGTACAAGAAGACAACTTTTAAAAAGGTCATGCTGTGAATCTGGTAGATCCCGCGCGGTTAGCGAGAAAATTGCCTGTGCCGCATTCTTCGCCATTCTGCCAAGTGTAGGGAGTTGGTTCAAAGTCCTTGTGAACATTTACTTGCTCTGTGGTTTGTACGTCACATGGTACTGTGATTGCTGAAGGATACCTCAGGATACTACGTGACGCCGACGATCACGTTAACACAAACGCCACTGTTTTGAGGGCGAGAAATGCACGTTATGCGGCGCGCCAATGTGCCTTTACTGAGCGCAGTTTCGCGGAGTATTCCTACGCGGTCGAGTAAAGCTCGAAAAATGTACGCATATGCATTGTTGGTTGCAATGCTGCCACAACTGTTGTAGTGTGATAGCACACTTGACGTTCTAGGGTGAGAGCACACTAGAATTCCAATTGATGCTAAACAAGCAGCACCGCCACAACTGCTGATGCAATATGTTTATTTACGATGGCTGTGTTCCAATTCTGGACAGCATCATAGACAGCCTACCTTGACAGCTTCAAGGACAGCTTTGCGTGCTTGCCGTCCGAGTAATGGAACGCGCCCGGATGACGTATCCACGACGAGCCGCCATCTCGTGTCGACAAAAGAAAGCTGAAAAAAACGCTCCCAATTTTCGTTCAGTTTGCTTATTTCGTGTTACAATCTACGAAGAACTAAATGCAGCTCACGTAAATTGCGTAAGAAAGCGCCTATTTGCGAGCAGACGACCGTTCCGGCGAGGTTTGTGGATATTCAAGCAATCCTCTCAGCCGCCATCTTGTTTGGACAGCAAAGTAGCCTGCATCGTTTTTGTCTTCGTTTCGCACATGCCCCGCCACGGTGCTCTAGTGGCGATGGCACTCGGCTGCTGATCCGAAGGTAGCAGGATCGAATCGCGGCCGCACCGGCTGCATTTCGATGGAGGCGAAATGCTGAGGCCAGTGTTCTGTGCGATGTCAGCGCACGTTGAGGAGCCCCAGGTGGTCGAAAGTTTCATAGCCTTCCAATACGGTGTGTCCCATAATCATATCGTTGTTTTGGGACGTCACAAGTTAATAAATCGACATGTACCGCATAATGATAGCCGCTGTAGGCGAGTGGTAGCATGATTGTTGGACGCTTCGGGGTCCAGGGTTGGAATCGTACCCCACGAGTTCTAGCTCATTTTCTGTCCTGTAGGGTTTCCATTTCTCCCCCTCTCTCTCTCCTTTTCTTCCCTTTGTCCCATCCCCCAGTGCAGGATTGCCAACCGGTCTACTGAGGGGTTATCATCCCTGCCTGCCCTTTGTTATCTCTCTCTCTCTCTCTCTCTCTCTCTCTCTCTATTCGGTCATTAAGGCGCCTTTCTGTCTGTCTTCTGGTTATGTCGATATTTCTACGGGAAGGTACGAAAGCGATTTGTCCTTATTTTGTTTGACCCACTCGAAGTGCGTTCTCATGGAATTTTCGACGTGTATTTTGGCTGGTCCTTGATTGGCAAAAGCTTTAACACGAGTTCCCTCAAAGTAACGGTAAAAAACTTACCATTACCATGACAAAAGAATGGCACTGTCATGCTCTTGTATGCATGGGAATGCGAGGACGTGTGACAGGTGGCACACACGTGACATTTTTAAATGCTTATTACCATGAAAAGGCTGGGAACGTGCATTCGTGTTTGTGTGAAGACACTATAGGTGGTGCGGGGCCGTTTCTTGTTTCGCCAGCTCGTCATTTCCTTGATTGATCGTTCTCTTCGGTTCGGTTAAGACAACACACACACACACACACACAGATATATATATATATATATATATATATATATATATATATATATATATATATATATATATATATATATATATATATATATATATATATATATCAGGGTCAGCGCGACGAAGGCCAGCCGAAACGTTTGACGACACATTAAAAAGCTTTAACGTACGTCGTGCTTCACTTACTCTGTGTGTGTGTATATATATATAATGTTCTTATGAAGATATTTGCACTGCATCTTCAAAATACGACAATTTTGCTCTACGTCGTACGAGTCCCAGTGAATGAATCTTGAATCTTCTACTGCACCCAGGGAGAAGTTAAAACATGTGTGCGTGAACACAGCTCGAGCTGCCTGAATCACTTCATTCGCTAACTATTTGTTCGCAACGCATGATCCAAAGTGAAACTCACGTAGCACTGATCCTGCAGATGCACGATTGCGAATGCACCTAATTCCAACAATAGCGAACCATACCACGCAGGCACATCCCGCAGAATATCCCATGTGTTGAGCGAGTACATAGAGTGAGGCTATCTCACAGATCACTCCTGTCAAGGAGGCCGCTAGGTAGCACGTCGACAGAGCAACAACGAAGCAGTCAGTCACCAGAAGGGAGCAGATGTTTCCACAAGTGTTGTCAGCTAACGCTGCTGTTGAGAGGCAAGTCACCTGCAACAAAAATAGAACTGAGGTACTACAATGTAGTGCTCTCGTTTAGGTAAAGTTTAAATATAGTTACCTAGATTTATGCATCCCTAGATCAATTTAAATTTAATACGCCTGTTTGCGAAATATGCGTCTGACAAATTATGAGACGAGCCTTGCGCTCATGACTGCGCCAGGGAACTCATCAAGGATCGACGTCATACACTGCCCAATTCCTAGATTAAGCTGGCCAAATTTCAACACGGGATGGGTTAACGGGAAGGTTAAGCGAGAGACACATGCACTACTAAAAATGTTACTCTTTGTTGCTGTCATACTTCCACCTCTAACATAGCCACGGTTATTAGCGCGTTGACCGCATTTGTAGTTGTCAGCTCAAATAGGCGTGTTCCTTATAATCTTATAATGTGTGCTGTGGTTTCGTCCGCGCACTCGCACCTTCACTCAAAATGGCGACACCGGTACAAAACTTTTATGGAGGAAAACGGGCAGATTAACCATGAAGCTTGAGAAGTGAAGAGGCGTGGAATGAATCATGAAAGACAAATAATAACCGTCACACTGAAAGATGAGAACATGGCAGGGTGCATCAGAACAACTCACACAAGTAGCCGGTATCCTTGTCGACATTAAGAGAAATGAACCTGGGCAGGTTACGTAATGATAGCGATAGATAACGAACAGCTAGGTAGAGCGACGCATTCTTACTAATAGAGGAGTGCGACCGTAGACGACAGAAGATAGGACGGGGCGATGAAGTTAAAATGAAGTCGGTGTGGTTTACTCCATCCCGCTCTCATGTGGTAAGACCTACGTTGGTCAAACTGGAAGGTGCGTCAACGAGCGACTCGGGGAACATGCGCAAAAAATTAACAAGAACGCAGATAAAGGAGCCCATCTTGTGGCTCATATTAACTCCTGCTGCAATTGTGAAGCACGATTTAAAGGGACGTCGATACTTGACAGAAGCAAAAATGAGCATGCGCGGCTGGCTTTAGAAGCTTTTCACATTAGGAAAAGAGATCACCTATGTATAAGCGACACATCTTTGTCTCTGCACCCATCTGAATTTGAATTCATGTCATCCCGTATCTAATACAGAGATCCACATTTTCACCTTATCACATTTTCACCTTATCACTTTGGTTTTTGTTGTGGCGCATGTGCGGTGGGGCTGCCTTGAAGGTATATATGCATTGACAACAGCAGTATTAAATCAGTTGATAGTCAGCGCTTGTGAGTGTCATTTCCTTCCTGTGGTGTGTCTTTGTGTTTGCGCTGGAAATTTTCCCTCTGAGATCATGTACCAACTAGGCCCGAATGAAGTTTTACTGAAGTTAAAAAATTCGCGGACATTAAATGGAATCAGCTCCTGCAGGGCAGGTGAAAATAGAGATTCTCGCTAGAGGACTTCGTCCTGCAGCGGATTTAAGTTGGGGTGGTAATGCTTATGATGACTCCATCATTCAATGCACAGTTAGGTAAAGAAGTTTTAAATTGCAGGGTTTCGAACCCTTTAAGAGACTGTGCCATAACGAAGTCCTAAATCAGTGGTGTGTTTAATATTGGCGTATTGCTTACCTTTTTATAAACTGCTGTCTGAAGTAAGAGCTGCGCTCTTAGCTGGCATCTAATTGTGAAGTAAGATTGTACGCTGCATATGAGACACTCAGAAACGCAAGCGGCACATAGGAGTAGCTGAGCCTGCTTAAAGAAGGGTGATCTGTGTCCAGCCATCAGACCACTGCGCGAAAAAAATGAAAAAACAAGAAAATCATATTAAGCAAGGCTCGTCACTTTTTAGTTCCGTTCGGCTATAGCGCTGCTGTAAAAGGCGCCGCACTGTGTTTATGTCTGCGAGGATTGCCTGCACACTCCCATTCCTTACGGTACCCATCACTGAATTTTTAAAGATGCATAAGAGAAATAATTGAGTTGTTTCCGAGATTTGCTATATCATCATAATACGTCTTTATGAAAGCTTGCGAAATCTCCTATGAAATGAGGCAGCGGTGTATCCCCAAGTACACAAACCATTACAGCAACATTAAATTCCATAATAACAAACACCAGCACCGAGAAGTCAAGGCGTTTAGCAGGGCAGCTGTTTTGACTCACTTTGAATGTTTGTGGGCATCCTCGTCTAGTGACTCATGTAAGGCAAAAATCTAGATGACTCATGAATTGAGTTTTCAATGATTATTCGTGTAAATGTAATACCGCGCTCACAGCATTCCTCGGTGACATCTTTAGGTGCAGGTCACATGAAAGCTATTTTTAGATTATAAAATTATGTTTGCTTACGGCGAAGTCATTATATCGTTTTTCACATAGAGCTTCGCGCCCTACGGTCGTCAGAACATTTCTTTCAACTAACCGCCACATAAGTATTCACACACTGGCTGCTGTACGAAGGAATCTGTTCTCTTTGGTACTTCGCAAAGTGCTGATCACTGTCGCCATACAAGGTTAGCGCGAGAGCATCTTAAAGATAACTTCTAAGCATCTGTGCTTCTGCGTCGAGATAAATTTGAAACTGGTAGATTTATTTATGGTAGTTAAAGTACTCTTGCAGTAAATCAACCGTGTCTAGCTTCTGTGAAAGACACAGCCATCCCGTCCTATTTCGTCGTAAATAATTCCTCCTTCCCAGGGCAAAAAAAAAAAAAATGTGGAAGCGTTTCGTGAGAGCTAGAGCGTTTGGTAATCTAGATGACCCACGAAGAGACATTGCCATGCTGCACGACCTTCCGGCCTAGAAAGTGGCATTTATTCTTTACAAAACAAACATGCGCTAATCGGGAGCAGTAGAAAGTTGTTTCTCGTTGGCGAGTCTTCTAATGAGTGTGGCCAACCATGATTGTTAAGTGGCTCCCTATTTTAAGCCACCGTTGCTCTGACATCATGTCTGTAGTGCGCCACTCTTAAACGGACACTAAACAACAACTTTTTCATTACAATGACGGGTGAGTGCTTGAGGACGTATGAAACGTCAGTGTTATGTAAACCACCCCTGTGGTCATTGAGAGATCTTGGTAAATCCACGGAGAAACATATGCCACACTCCAGATAATCTTCGAACGAAGCGCGGTGACGTAGCAACGTATGTAGCGGGGCCGGCTGCGACATCATGGAAACAGCTTTCAAAGAGAAACAGAGTGCCTCGTCGTCCTCCTCGAAAGACCGTCCGGGCACCGAAGCAATAGCTAAACCATCTTTCAATCCCGCCCACTCCTGCCTTTCGCACAGCTGGCAGGGCTGTCGCCCAGTAAAGACAGAAATCGGCGAACCTACGTCAATAGGCCTGGTCATGCGCGCGTTTTGAATAGCTCTAATGGCATTCTGCCCGCTTAAGTACGATCTTCGTTCAAGTTAGCCGTTTTCCTGGCACAAAACCACCATTACGACGTTTCTTGAATAGTATTTCAGGAGTGCACGACGACCTTATATTTGCCTTTAGTGTCCATTTAATATGTCCTCTTTCTTGTACTTGTTGTTCTTATATCTAAATTTTATAACACGTTTTAATTGCATATTCCCTTAATTATTCGCAATTATCATTTTTTTGTCAAAACGTGCCTTAATGCGAAATACCATTGCTCTGAAATCATATCTACTATAACACTCTTAAGATGTCCTTTGTCATGCAGTTCACACACACACGCGCGCATATATATATATATATATATATATATATATATATATATATATATATATATATATATATATATTCGTTAATTCGCCAACGTTTCGATCAGGCTCTGACCGAAACATCGACGAATAAATGAAATATTATTGAAGTGCTACGTCTCATACTTACATTCATGCAGCAGCCGAAGCTACCTACTTCGCCAAACTATACATATATATATATATATATATATATATATATATATATATATATATATATATATATATATATATATATATATATATATAACAGAATTGACGATGCGCCTCTTAGAGAACGACGGTTTATTAAGTCAACGTTTCGGTCGGAGCCCGACCTTTTTCAAGACATGTAAACCACAGGCCAGTATGGCCTTATATACACACTTTGCCTTGTAGTAAGGAGAGAAGGACAAGGGTGGGAAAGCGAATGAGTGGGTTGAAAATATACGGAAATAATAAAGTAAAAAAAATAAAAATAATAATAAAGATTGCCGGCATATATAGTATTAACCACTTACAGCGAGTCACTTAAATAGTAAATGTATGCTAGAGTTTGTTGTTAATGTTCTGTCACGTAGAAATATTGTGTTCATGACTAATTTTCACTGATCCCAGCAGAAATTCTGACGTTCTTGGTGTTTTAGTCGTAGACGGAGTGCTCGAAAACACAACTGGTCTGTATAAGAAGACAAAGCGTAACTCATGGCTTGTTCTCGCCTTTAGGTGATACAAATCCATGGCGTTATGTATTTATTGCTCCCAGAGCACATGGGCAACAAGAAAGCCGCAGTTCGGGTCACTGCGGGCAATCCATTATGTAAGGGCGCTGCCATATGTCGCCGCGTAATCATTATTGCTGGTCGGCTGTCGACAAATAATGTTGACAAATAACTAGAAGCATATATATTGAATGGTTCTCCGCAGTGTTCCAGCAATTACGTATAATTTCCTTCCCAGTTAGCATAAATTCCGTATAATTGCGGTATATTTGTCGTAATTATCTATGTTAGGCTTCCGGAAGCATGTCGTATTAGTGGAATCAACATAGCTTGAGACAGAGCAAGCGCTATGAGTTGCTGCAGCGCAGTTCATGTCAGACGGGCTCAAACGTCTCATCTGTGCCCTATTATGGGACAATTGCATGTGCAACTGTGCTTTCCTTCCAAAGCACGTGACTTCCTTACGTTTGCTAGCTTTGGCAGTGTTCATATATGTCGCACAGTTGCACAGTAGCACATGCGGTACGCGTTCATCAAAATTTTGCGTTTAAAACAGGTTGAATGCGCAACACGTAATGAACTTACCCGAAGAGGGGTATACGGACCATGAGTGTTGCGTAGTAGAAGAGTGTGGAAGCGGATAACCATAGGTGTTCCCACCAACAGTACCGTAGTATGGTTATGTAAAAACGCAGTGCACTCCGCATATTCATCCTGCAAGAATATCTTTTAGTCATTAGCTGCTTGAGGTGTGAGGATCTTCACCTCCCAAACTCATGTTTCATGCCTTTGCAAATGTTACTTTTAGCGAAATAAGCACAGGAAGGTTCTTTTATACTGTGGCATATAAACGGACGCCAAGGTTTAGTACTAACGTCTACACAGCACCATAAATTACAATTAATGCAAAATTTCGGTGATCACTTCAACGTGGTCATATTTTATGCATGCATTGCATTCGCTGCAACATATCATTTATCTGTTCGGTGATGGTTCACTTGAAATAAAGAATATTGAAGACTTCCATATCTCTAATTTAATGTCACTCTATTCTCATCTCTAATTTAAGTTCGCTGTTCGTAAATTCTTTGTCCTACGGGACAGTACTCGCGTTCCACCTGCTAATTGGTATGCGCTAAACTATGCACATGCAGATATAATCGGTCTCTTGATGATCATCAGGCTATTTTTCTGTCCACAGCAAGACAAACTCCTCGAAAGGGTGGCCTACAGCTTGCCCTGTTTTGGGCAAGCTGATCTATATATCTCTGTGTCGCCCTTTCTGCACTCCATGCGCTCATCCGACGCCCTCGGTTGCACTGGTAGCTGGGACCCAACCCCTGGTACTTCTTCCGTTAGTTGACCTGACCCTTGCCTATGTGTCGTGGTCATTACGTAACCTGTGTGTCGTGAACATTACGTAACCGTCTTAATATAAGCTAAAATAGTAGCTATGCCTGTTTGTTCTCTGACCCAGTCTGCTTACTTTCGTTTCTTCTATTTGATGCTAATTATTTCGAATTACGTCGCGTCTACGTAGTCATTAGACTTGTTTTCAAGTTTCTTTGTTAGCCTGCTTGTCACCGGCTTTTCCTTTGGTACCGGCTGAGTGCAATGAGTTTGCTAACTGGACAACCTCATAATACTCTCCCACTTGTTTATCCTCGTGCCTGTAAGTCGGAGTACATTCGCTGCGCTCCACAAATGTCAGTGGTAAGGAATACTCTTTGTTCGATAACTCTTTCTGCTGCGCTCAATGCATCATTCTATTTGTGGTCAATATTATTTCAAAAACTGCTGTTTTCACTCCCTAAAATACATGTTGCATACGCGAGAGTAGGTGATAGCTGCTCGTATGATTCCCAGCATGGCCTCGGGAAATTTGAGGCTTCGTTTTCGTGTTACAACGAAATCCGTAATATTTGAGCAAAAGAACAAACAAACAAAGGAAACATTCGCTTAGTCGTCTAATCACATTTAAACAAGCTTTTGTGTAAATCGATGTACATTTTGAAATCTGTGGGCTAAAATTTTGCCTTTTCATGAAGCACACAGTTTCATCGTTAAAGGTTGACTGCGTGAGTGCAGAAAAACCCATTTTTCTTGCAGAGCATCTGCAGAAATTATTATGGCCATTAAAAATATTAACACCTTTCTTTCATTTAATGGACCACACCGCCCTTTTTGACTTCCGGTAGAATAAATTCTTTGCTGCGGTATTTGTGCACTGTGATTTTATGTGTTTTGTTCTCTTAGCGGCAGTCATTATGAGCTGTCAGAAAGCCGTCGGACCTAGGCTATCATATTTGTAACAGATGATGAAATTCTAGTTTTGCATTTTCTCTTTGCCAGCAATAATGATAAAAGGGATAACTATACCAAGCATCTACTTGATCGAAAGGTTTGCGTTTTTAGGACGCCGACATCTACAATTAAGCTTAACATTGTCGAATTAATTATTACAATGCAACGAACATTAAAGACATGCCCTGGTATTTCTACAGGCTGAACTAAATTAGAGTAAATACGTAAAATTACATAATTTACCTAATTCTGTCCTGTATCTCAGTCCTGCATGTGCAAGCGATGAAAGACAAGTTAGTAAAACCGAAAAAAACTACTTACATTTACGTAACTGTGTGTTCAGTCGTAGAATATATATATATATATATATATATATATATATATATATATATATATATATATACCTTCTAAATTCTGTACATAGCAGGCATAAGCAACCACCGAACGTGACTATATGCTAATGTCGTCTATAAAAGTTGCATGTAGAGAAATACACTTACACTTTTTTAATGAATTCATTAGAATCATTTTGGCTCTCAGGGCAGCACACGAGACGACTAGTAAGGCGGGGAATATCTTCTACGAGCAGTTTTGATTTTCGTATCACGTTACCGAGGAACCTGTAAATAAATACGATAGGCTCCCATTAGGCAACTTTCCGAATCCAGAGTGCACCGTCACAAAGAACAACTTCTCAAAGTGCACATCTTCCTAGCGAGAGAGCGTTCGACGTTGTGACAGAGGGTCTGACAGAAGGTTGCGACAGATGGTATAAAGTGGTGAACTTGGCTACTTAATGGGTTTAACAGGAAAAAAAAAAAAGAACGGCACATTAGATGTCTACTGCTTAAGTGGTTTGGGTGAAGCATTGAACATTGCATTCGAGATCACAAATGAATGCTGACGTAAGTTTTAAAATGCAATTCCGTCATGATACCCTTTCCACCGCTGCGGTGGTTCAGTGGTTATGATTCGCTGCTTACTCGAGTAACGCGTGTTTGATGCCGGCCACGGCAGTCGCATTGCGACGAGAGGAAAATGCTAGAGTCCCGCGAACTGTGAGGTGTCAGCGCACGTTAAACAACCAAAGGCGGTCACAATTTCCGGAGCCCTTTAATAACACGTGACTTACAATGGAATCCCGCTGTTGGCGCGTGAAATTGCAGCAGTTATTATCCCTCTTATGTGCCTGCATGAACAACCAATATCTCTTGTTTGCAGTGTCGCGGGTGATGACTATTGTAATCGAGGTATCGTTTGCTATCCGTTGGCTTTCTGTAAAGTGGCGTCTTAATCTTCAATTTTCGGTGAATATTGACGGGTCGAGAAAATGAATGTTACTAGAAAAGTGGCGCATAGAAAACTTAATGCTATGATTAAAGTTGATAAAATGGTAAAGAAATGTGCTTATTCCACTTATACCGTTTTCCCAAATAATAAAGATATCGTCTATGTAGCGGAAATAGGTATGAGGTTTCAACGCTTGTGCTTCTAATTGTCCCATGAATATGTTGGCGTAGCTTCATGGCGTAGTAGATGTCGGCGTAGTATAGGTGTTGGCATAGTTTCAGTTAAGAACAGAAGAGCACTTGTTTTATTGTGTGGAAGGTCCTTCAATAAACCTGGTGGTGTGAAAGAGAGGTGCGGATTCCTATAACTCATGACTATTTATATGTAATTTTCATACTGACGTTCCCACAGTATGGCACAGTGCTACCTCGGGGCATCTTAAACGAAATTCATAAATCTTGCATCGATAGCGCCGGTGTTGAATGCGTTCAAAAGTGGTAATGGCGTGCTCACTATGCATCCTTTCGATTTATATTTGCATAGCCAAAGTGTGATAGTTCACTCGGCCTTCAGATGGGCTAATGGTACAGTACCAAGGCCAATTTGAAGTTAACATGTTTACGTAGAGGCAGTTTCTTTGTTCCTTCATTTCGTAAGTGAAAGCGTTCATTTGCGTCACTGATTTTGTTCGGCCTAAGGTACTACTAATAAGGTGGGTTGGGGGGACCAGCAACCAAGTTTGTTACGTCCATAGTTCTAGACATGTGGCGAGATCTCGTCACGTTCGCTCATGACTGCTTCAGAGCGACTTACTAGCCGACAAACACAAAGAGCAGTACATTTAGTTCTGTAAAAATAAGAAATGTACTACTGCGTTCCAGATTACACCGCCAGTAACGTGGTAGACATCATTCCACGTGTAATCCACACAGGCATAAATGTGATAAAACACGCCGAATATCAAAACCTTTGGGCAGCTACGCGCTAGTGATGCGAGCTGATTGCGTGCGTCTCCTTCTTTTCCGCCTCCACAACCTGACTTCCTTTCCCACTCCTTTCTACACTATACTGTACAAGGCTATGCTATGCTCTACCCCTCCTCTCGTCCTTTCCCTCCTCCTGACCTTCACTTTCAACTCCCTTTCCCGCTCCTTGCTACACTACAAACCGCTACACTGCACTACGAGACCTTGCTACACTACGAGACTGTGCTGTCACTTACCGTGTCCCCTCCGTTCCCTCATCGCCAACCCCACGTCATCCTCACCCTAATCCCCCTATCCCTCTTTTAATCCCCCTATCCTCCACCCTAATCCCCATATCCTGTCTTTTTCTTTTGTGCACACCTAACATTCCACGGGCGTCTTAAACCCACGATCTGAATAATGTGAGAACCCTTACCGGCTCAATAACGTCATAGGAACTTTCGCAAATACTGAGCAGTCACTGATGTTGGGACGTCTTTTATTCTGTAAAAAGGAACAGTTCAATGTACATATTATTGTCACCACACAGCTTGCTGCTCATAATAAGATGTGTCCTGTACAAAATTATTTCGCCGCTTTTTATGGTACAGCATGTATTCGCGGTTTGCAAAAAATACATTCTATGTTACGCGTCTGTCATATTAAACAAACCTGTAAGCTGTATCTCTCACAAGTTCAATAGAACATAAGTAATCGCACTTTAAAATGTGTACTGCTGGCAACTTGAAGGGAAAAAAAAACATCATGAGCACAATATCTCATCGATAAGCCCAAATGTCTTTTTTCGGATGCACATTCGCGGTGCAGTTCAATTTACATTACATTGATATTGTAGAGTACCACCATTTCTTGTCTAACGCATTCTCGAAATCAAAATCGCTTTCTTTACCGAATAAACATCACGATAAATAATGTTCTCCCATAAACCCAACTACATGTCCAGTACCCCAGTTTAAGCAAAACGTAGCAGCCAAGTCAGGGTGCTTAGTTCTTAAGAATCGATGTCTATGCAGGAACAAACGACCTGATGACCCCATTGGATCTGCACTCGCTAGGTATTAATAGTGTATAGTTTTGTAGCTAAGTTGTGCGACCATTAAGTTGCTTCAATAAGTGAGCGGTAATGCAAAGAGCATCTCACAAATTAATTCGAGGCTCTGCAGGTGGAATGTCACGTAGGAATTTTTTTGTAAATATTGCGTTTGTAGTTCTATGGCTCTTATGCATAGTACACCAAATTCATATTCCATGTCCTTTACCCACGAAGACACGTGGAAGCGCCTAACTAAAAAGATGTTTTCAAGGCTACGATGTAGCGTTTAGACATATAAAAGCAAACATTCGTACCTTCTGCTTCCTGTGCGGGTGTTTTGGTTTGTAGGCTCTTCCGGATGTAACAAAGCTTCCGAGATTCAGAAATGTATTGACGGCCAACAGTGTTGGATCTATACAAGTGTAGTGCCAAAGGAGGCCACCAGGATCCTGTGAGTGTGGAAAGAGGAACGCATCAGCAGCCACGCGCAATTATTCGTAACACAAGATTCTGACACGTAAAGGTGGTTTAGATCAACAATAATTCCTAATTTAGTTTTCATTTCGTGAATTAAATTCAAGTTGATAACCCTGCGTTATTTATAGGCAGTGGGACGCCCGGAGGGCCGTATCTCGACGCAGATAAAAAGTTGGGCATCTCGTAATATTTTAGAAGGTGTGTTCTAATTGTGGAAGAAGGAATTGAAACAATGAATCATTAAGAATCACGAGTTCTAGCAACAGCAGTGCAGAGACTTTGAGACGTTCGCGTTAACAGGAGCCCCCAACGAATGGTACCGATTTTTTTTTAACCCGTTCAAATGTTTGACAAGGCCCCTTCTTTACAGGTAGCGCAACTGTCCATGTATTACGAAAAATTTACCTCATCACACTTCGAAGAATGTTGTAATAGGTCGCTGATGCTGGCGGTGGACATGATGCCGTGCACAGCGCAGACGACGCCTGCAGCTCCTCCGTCGTGGTATCGCCGCAGAAAAAATACCACGCACGGGAACACCTAGCCAGGAATAGGAGGGATGACAACGAAATGTTTGCAGAACACGGAAGCATTAAAGAAGAAACATGCATGATCTGATGTACATTTTTCATGCAGGTGCTCAAATCAACCTCGACATTGAGCCACTCGAGCAAAGTATAGAAAGCTATATGCCTGACCAAGAATAATGAATCATGAATTACCTTATCAATGATTATGAACGGTGCATTCTTGATATGGCATTCTGTGCGTGCTTATTCGGTGACAGTGCACTTCAATATCGTCTTTTCCTTCATCGCATATTAGATTTTTGTCAACGCAGATAATGCGAGTGACGGCTGACACAACAGGAGCGCTTCATTATTTCTTTACATATTTGCTTGAAGTTAGCGTTTGCCATCGACCAGTTGTTTCTAAGTTCGTCGACACCATAGGAAATCGAGTCCTTGTCGCCCTACTCTTGTGTGACGCTTACTTGATGTCTATTGATGTTTTTTTTTTTTTCAGTAGGCGTTACCTTTGTTAATCAATTCTTTTAGAAAAGGCTAGCAATAAATTTATTTTGCTGAAGTCTAATCATTATGTATTAGTATTTTACGGTGCACATTAAATCGCTTTCAAATTTTATTGCCCCAGATTCCGCCACCGAAGTACGTCGCAATAGAGTAAAGAACGCGGTTCTTGTGCGGCGCTAGCTATTTTCATTCAACGCAGAGATGAACATGAGAGGTTGAAAAAACTGCGCCGCAGCCTACACAATGTTACCGCTCATGTTTTACCTGCGCTTCAACATGTTTGTTCCGCGCATTGTTCCAAGATGCTTAGCCGCGTTTTCTCAACATGGGAAGCTTATTAGCATTGAATTCCCTTCCAATATACCTCTTCTTCCTTTAGCTGTGACCTTATGTTTGAATGAATCTATATTTGTTGAATGCACCAGTCAACAGCAAAAGTCTGCAGGATCGGAAACTTCGCAAAATCCCATATTACCGCTTAGCCTCGCAACAAAGCCTCGGACTAAATGTTTCAGTGGGTAGATGATTTTGCGATGTACAGGCAGTCAGATTTTGTTCAAGGCTATGTTGCGAAGCTAAGCGGTACTATATATCTGTACGAAGTTTCCGATCTCGCAAACTTTTGCTGTTGAGCGTACATACATTCACCTGCGTGGATTTATTTGCTTCCCGCAACATTCAGCACGCATTAAGCCAGTAAAAACAGAAATTGGAAGACGCGTAAGCTTCGCATTTTTCAGTGGATGGCGAGACCGCCATCTGAAGGATGTTTACGGAAGTATCCGGCTGTCCCTAGCGACCCATATGTATAGATGGCGCCACTGGGGCGCGCAACTCCTTGTATGGTGGATGTGCCGGAAGAAATGTGTTTGTATTTGAGCGTCCTCGCAAGAACAGTATGTTTTCTCGTACAGTGAAATAACTATGCGAATATTCATCCGTGTAGGCTGCAGTTCAGGATCAGAAGCAGTGTATTTAACTCAAGCAAGGGCAGAAATTCATGATACAGTATGTACAGAAGGAGGTTCAGTACTTAAAACTGGAGTGGGACCTCCTGTGAGTGGTAACAGGCCTAAACGTACAAACAAAATGGCAATATGTAGAATAATTAATGGCAAAAGCTGATGGTATTCGAGTAACAAACAAACCTAAAACACCGTTGTCAAAAAGCTCTGAGGCTGTGAAACAATGTGTGGCCTAATCAATATGAGCAAAAAAAAAAGGGGGGGGGGGGTGCGTGAGAGATTTTCGAAAATAATAATCAGGAATCCGGCACACAAATTAATAAAACACTTACAAGAAAAACAAAATCCAAGAAGCAACAAAAGTGAATCGTAGAAAATGAATAAAAAATCACCAAAGAACCGGAGTTAGACGAACCTTACAGAAAGCGCCGAGTTAGGATCAAGAACCTTGAACAGTTATTAATTCCAAAGGCGATAGTAGTCAATTACAAGAAGAGATTGCTGTAAAACGCAACGACCGCTTGCCGTAGTTGGTGCGAAGGATGGGCAAACGAAATTAGTCTTGTTTGCAAATCTATTCTTTTCAGAAATAACGAGGAATGTCCAAGGAATGTCTTTGGCATTATGGACACAGGAATATTATTGTTTAGTTCCTTATAGACAAACATGGCGGGGTTATATTTCCAGACATAAATATTATGAGTATGAAATAACTTATTTGACGCCAAAACTACGTGAAGAAGATGATATTAAACGAATAACTCGGTTGTGAATGGCTTGCACTGACTCCAGATGGCCGCTGTCTGCGTTTCCCCCTGATTCAATGCTGCACTTCGCATGAGACTCAACGAAACATAACAAAGCGATATGAGAGCACAAAAGGAGAAATGCGGTTGAGCTTTAATAAGAGCGCATACACAGTAAGCAGATTTGCTTTTACTTTAGGTATCTACATCATCAGCAGCCAATTTTAATTCCACTTCCGGACGAAGGCATCTCCCAACGATTTCCGATTTGTCGTTCCCTGAGCGAGTTGGTTCCACTTTATGTCGGCCCATTTCTTAATGTCATCGTTCCATCTAACCTCTTGCCTGCCTCCATCACGTTTTCTTTCTCGCGGTATCTATTCCGCCGTTCTCATCGTCAATCTGTCACATGTCCTCCGCACCACATGTTGGGCCTACGTCTACTTCTTTCTTTTAATTAATATAAGACTACCAGCTACTCCTGTAGGTTCCCTAATCTGTACCGCTCGCTTTTTGCGTCTTAACGTGAAAATTAAGGTGGTGATAAGGTTCCACACCTAAATATATACAGTGTTCAACAACTGGAGAGATTCAGGAGTGGTGACGGAAATATATATAGAGAATGATCGGGCGAGACTAATGCGAGGAAAAGATGACAAGATTTGTCTCACTATGGATAACTTTGCAGCCTGTTGTGCTACCATCTGCAGATTTTCAAAAGACCTTCATTTAGCTTACTTCTTAGCGATGATATGCAATGGTTATAATTAAATATTGTTGTGTCGGCAGCATACACAACGCACTTCGATGAGTGGTTAGTCGGCGAGTCATTAATTACGTAGATAACAACAGGGGACCTAATATGCACCCCTGTGGTGCACCTATGTTAGCAGCTGAATTCTTCAGAACCAGATCCAGATATGTACACGATTTGTTTACCCTACTGTAAATAACTGCCTACAAGGAACAAAGGCACACCGGTTATTCGAAATGCTTCCGGTTTTAGTGAATATAATGAGCTGAATAATGGTGTCGAATACTTTCGGTAGGCCTGCGAACAGAGACGCTGCAAATTCGCCTTGAACAATCGTCTTTTTAAGATGGCCAGCAAGTGTTGTAAGAAAGAAATTCCTTCGAAAGCCGTAGCGAAATCCAACTGGTAGGCGAGGAGAATGGAAAAATTATTTAAACAGTCATACACAGCATTTTTTTCTTTCGGGCGGATATTACTTTCAGAAATACACTTTTGTCCACCGATCCTTCCGCGCCATGGTGGAGGGGCCTTCCTGGTCTTGGTGCTTCGGGATGATTTATTCAGCCAGATATGCACCTAGTTCCATGACCCAATCTGGTACATTTCCTCTAGGACAGGCTCACCTGTAGGAGTTTTAACGATAACACACTGGAATAAGCAAAGGGCTTTAAGCAATAGGTAACCACCAGTTTTATAAACTCCCAGGCCTGCTCAGACGACGCATCGCAGTGGGAGCGTATTAAGCTATAGATTTTGTTGCACGCGCTCTCATTCTTCTTTTCAGACTTACCCTGGCTTCCTCCCACTCCTACCCTCTTCCTCTTCCAACATCACGTTTTTCCGCTTCCTGTACTTCGTTGTCGCGTGCGCCCTCTTTGGTTTTTCTTTTGGTTTTGTTTTTCTTGCGGACGCACTTCCTCTTCCTCGACGTCTTCTTGTTAGTTGAGGTCTTCGCCGTTATCCTCTGCTCCTCCTGACATCCCTCACCGTCTTCCTTTGCTTCCAAGTCGTCATGTTCTTCCTCCTTTTTCTTCGTTGTCTTCTGCGCCTTCTTCCGCTTCTCCTTCATGGTCTTTTCATTTTTTGAGGAGGCAAAAGAGGAGATACGGTAACGCGTGGCATAACCATGTACAATGTGGCATACCAAAAAGGTTGAAAGCGGGAGCCAGGATAAGGATGCGGCAAGGAGGAAGGTAAGGCCACCAGCTCCGCTGTCCCCTAACCTCGCGCCCGTAGAGCGAGCTGCCCAATTTTGTTAACAGCGAAGCTGTTAGTCACGGCAGAAAAACGTCCCGGCTTTGAAAGAGCCTCGCTACCGCGACAGTTGGCGTGACGTACTGCCGACCCGCGCATGCAGCACCAGCCACGCCAAGCAACCGTCGGCGCTACAGCTGGCGCACCACGTCCTCTTTCTGCGCTCTTTTCCGAATACCATGGCGTCACTAGCGACTACACGTGCAATCCTTCTCCACCGTTTTTTTCTTTTAGAGGCGAAGCTCCTTAGGGTGTGGGTCGTTCCCTCCTCTGTAGTAGTAGTAGTAGTAGTAGTAGTAGTAGTAGTCGTATGTATGTAGCCACCTCGCGCCGCCGGCTCGCGCCGCCGGGAGGCTCGCGCTCGCCCTCGGCGCGTGCCTCCCGGCGCGCTACCTCTCTCACTCTTCCATCTGCTGTCTTGTGAGAGAGAGAGAGAGAGAGACAGAAAGAGAGAGAGCGAAAGGCGCGCGTTGACTATGGAAACGCTCTTTCTTCGATGAACGCTCCACCAGCTCGCAAAGAAGGAGAACGCGCCCTCACCCGCGAGAGACAAGCTTGACGCAGGCAGCGTCTTCTAGCGAGTTTCTTGAGTGAAAAATACCGACTGCTAGCGCTGGAGAACCGTTCACCGGCCACCCATATATATATATATATATATATATATATATATATATATATATATAGGCACTGGATCTTGCAATGAAGTGCCGGTGGAAGATTTCACTTGTGCGTAGTTGAACCATAAGGATTAGCGTGCGCGTTAACTAAATTAATTCGGAACTCGCCACGATCTACGATGAACATCCGGAGCTTCGCCCACTCATCATCATTCACTCCGTGGATATGCTGTGAATTTTTTTTCTTTTGCAAAGCCCGTGCACAGGTGGTGGCGCGGTTGCGTCTGCGACCGTGTCTGGTTTGACAGGAACCTGTCTACGCTGAGCTCGGAACGAAACTTTGGGTAGCGTTGAGTGGGCGTCGAGCGCATCGCCAGGCTTGTGGTTCTGTTAAGGAAGAACGGATGCAGCAAGAAAACTACGCTCGCTTGCGCGTGATATGACTATAGCGCAGTGGAACACTCCTGGTCTTCTACATACCCGTCTACACCGCCTCGACCCATCACTGCAACTTCGAGTTCCGCATGGGCTTACCCGCTGTGAAACGACCGTACTTTGCCGACTGTGGCTAGGCACATCATTCACACGAAGTTTCGGCTGTCGCATTGGACTGGAAGACAGTGCTGCCTGTGTTCACTGCGGCAGCGAGGAAACGATTGTGCACGTCCACTGCGATTGCCCTGGGTACTGCTCCCAGCGACAGTCTCTCGCCGCAGACTTGCCACGCCTTGATGGTCGACCGCTGTCTGAGCAAACCATATTGGAATGCCAGAACGATAGTGTCTCGCAGCGGAAAGCCACGAAGGCTGTGCTCAAGTTTTTGCGCGCAACGGGCCTCATGAACCGTCTCTGACACATGCCGTGATTGTGTGTGCGCGCGATTTGACCTCTCTCTTTCTCGCTTTCTTCTTTTCTTCCATCCCTTTCTGTCCCCCTTCACCCCTTCCCCAGTGCAGGGTAGCAAACTGGATATCTTTCCTCCGGTTAACCTCCCTGCCTTCCGCCCATCATCTCTCTCTCTCTCTGTTAAGGAAGGGACGCTAATTTCTGCAGTCCATGTAGGGAGCACGGCTAAGCGTCCGTGGTGGTATAGGGAAGGTATCGTATAACATGGAAAGGAGAGGAAAGCCGTAGTGGAGGGCTCCGGAAATTTCGGCCACCGGCAGTACTTTAACGAGCACTGACATCGCACAGTACACGGACCTCTGGCATTTTCACCTCCATCAAAGATGCGAACACCGCGGCCGGGATCGCACCCGCGTTTTTTTTTTTTTTTGGGGGGGGGGGGCTGGGGAGGGGGAGGGGGAAGGGGATGGCAGCCAAGTACCTTAGCCTCCTTAACCGCGAGGCGTTTCTCGAAGCCTCAGACCACGGCGAAATGTGGGTCTCTCTCTCGAGTTTTCCTACGCGTGCCCCGTCGTACAGTGTGTGACTGTCTCTGGTTGGACGCAAACCTCGCTGCTGTCCGCCGCGGTGGTGTAGTGCTTACAGTGCTCGGATGCCACCCAAAAAACGTGTGTTAGATTCCAGCCGCGGTGGTCGCATAGCATTTTCGATGGAGGCGAAAATGCCAGAGGCCCGTGTGTTCGGCGATGTCAGTGGACGTTAAGGTACTCCAGGTGGTCGAAATTTCCGGAGCCCTACACTACGGCTTTTCTCTGCTTTCTCTCTCTTTCACTTCCTCTCCTTTACTACCACAGACGCTTAGCCGTGCCCCCGGTATGGGCTTTTGACATCAGTGCGAAATATTCAGAAGCGTTGCCTCGGAATGCTTCGCGAGGCGTTTCCCGAAGCCTCAGACCATGACGAAATACGGTCGTACCGGAGGTGCGGTGTACTCCTCTGCTGAGAGGCAAAGTGCCGCAGTTCACCACGACGAACTGTTTCTGTAGGTAGAAGCCTAGAAAAAGCGTGGCCCAGCTAGGTGCCGATCAGTTCCGCTGTGTGCCACTAGTGGAAGCTAAACATTTTCTTTCTTTTTTTAGGGGCGAAGCTCCTTATGCCGTGGGTCTGTCCATCCTCCGTTTGTAGTAGCCACCTCTAGTTCGTGAAGTGCTCACTAGATGGCGTGATGACGCTGCGGTGCTCGCTTCATTCAGATGTATGGGAACGCGTAGTATGGGAGTCTGTATGTATGTATGTCTGTCCGTCCGTCCGTCCATCCGTCCGAACGCTGCGGTGCTGCTTAGCTAGTACGTGAATTGATCAATAGATGACGCGGAAGCGCTCTCTGCGTGCTCTAGTGTGATAGGAGAGCGCTAGATGGCGACACACAGTGTTTGTCACGTCCTTGATGATATACTGGGCAATATTCACGGAAGATTCACGGTTTTTACCGATGAACCTCCGGAGCTTCGCCCACTCATCATCATTCACTCCGTGGATATGCGTGGATTTTTTTTCTCTCTCTCATTGAAGTTAGTCATGGTTTCGGACACCGGCGGCGGCGAACGCCATCATCACCTATTTCGGCCGTTGTAACGAGCACATAACAGCATACGCTGTAAAAGCTCTGGTCATGAAAGGGTACATAGGTTTAAAAAGTATTCTTTAGTTCATCGACTGAATGGTTAATTGACTAATTCATTCATCAGTCGTCTGCCTTTTCGCTTTTGTTATATGGATCTTATTTGAACGCATGGCCACCCGCATCGTGATTTAACGAGAAGGCACTACATCTCAGAAAGGGTAATATGTGCGGTTACCGGGGATATTCGATATGCATCCTGCGTATTCTGAAAAACTGCAAAGCCTATTGTCATGAACCCGCCCTGACGATGACCGCAAATGCCAGTATATATTGTTCAATAGTGTAATTAATTTTCTTTAATAGACCGAATGCGCGAGGCAGCCTCTTCTCAAGTTTGCTCAGAACGTCTGTTTCTGTTTCACCTGTTAGCATGAGTTTCAGTTCGGTGCTAAGTGGGTCTGTATTGTGTCTTTGTCCAGTAACATGTGTTAATGGCGAGGTGTTCGCTTGCGAAGCTTGAGGTCGCGGGGTCGAATCCCGGGAACGGTGGGCGCATCTCGATGGGGGCGAAATGCAAAATGAACACCCGTGTGCTTAAATTTGGGTGAACGTTAAAGAGCCCCAAGCGGTCAAAATTACGCCGGAGCTCTGCACTCCGGCGCATGCCTCATAGACACAGCTCGCTTTGGCACGTAAAAGGTCATCAATTAATGGCGCGATAGCGTTAACGAGCGCGCAAGACAGACAATTCGGCGTCGACGCTGGAGTAGGCGTCTGTAGGATGTAATCATCTCGAACTACTGCTACGCCGCATCAATCCGGAGCACAGTAATCGGTACAGGTAAATGTGCACTTCGACTTCGCAAGCTCATGATTGGTGCAATGAGTTTGCATATGCAATGAGATGGTGAGAAGGCCCTTTTGTGGCAAGCCACACAACGTAATGCAAAGCGGTTACGGGATGCATTCATTTAAGGGCTTATTCATTTAAGCTTATTCATTTAAGGGGGTTTTACGTCCCACAAACAAGATATGATTGTAAGTGACGCCGTAGTGGAGGGCTCCGGAAAATTCGAGGTCATGGGGTTCTTTAACGTGCAAGACATCGCACAGTACGCGGGCCTCAACATTTCGCCTCCATCGAAATGCAGCCGCCGCGTCTGGGATCCGATCCCGCGACCTTTGGATCAGCAGCCGAGTGACATAGCCACTAGACCACCATGCCGGGGAGCAGTACTAAAACTGCACTTTGAACTAAAGGAGTACTGACACGATTTTGCGGCGGCGCAAAATATACATTTTTCGTTTCCTAGCCATGTATTTTTAACGCCCTCCGCACACTGAAGCCACGAAACACGTACAAAATATTTTTGTTTGGTTTTAAAGTTTTCGTCGCCCAGCACTGCAAGCCAGTCCCAGCGCAATGGACACTACGATGACGTATTAACACAGCCTCTTAAAAATCGCCGAAATAGCTGTCCGAGTCACTGGACGACCGCGAAATTGCCGTTGTTTGCGTGCCTCAGGTGTAATTGACCAAAGACGACAGAGTTGCAGCGACGCTATGAAGAATTTCTGTCCCTACGTGACTCAGACGTCGTCCGACTATGTTGATACGTCACTAGGAAACCGCCCCCTCGAAATCGAAACCGAAAGTCAGCTTTTAAGGGAGCCGTATTAAAAATATATTCATTGCGTTGCGGGGCACCATGACACTGTTTTTGGGGTTCTCCACACCAGTGCTTTCATTTACAGCAACAATACGAGAATGTCAAAAATTCGTGTCAGTACTCCTTTAAGCTGGCGCGTATAGCGGAATAACGGACAACGGAACAGCGGCACTGAAATGCGCATGCGCAGAACGCTACGCAATTTATAGCGTTTGGCGCAGGCGCGCTATTTCGCATATTTATGGTTACCGTATTTCCGTAGTTCACGTGATCGGCGCAAAACATGGCGGCCTTTCGGGACGCCCGCTTCGAGCAGAATTTAGCGTTGCTCTTGATGGATTTACTTCTTTCGTAGGAAATGACTGCGTAACATGGCTTAGCTTGCCTTGAGGCAGCTTGTTACGGTATTAGCTTCCCATTTAGACCGGTACTAGGCTGAGGACAACAGCTGTGTATGAAAATAGCAGGAGCTTACTTCTGCCTAGTACTCTCGCGCCGCGGAAACGTGGTTCACAACCAGTGCAGGCAATGCAATGAACGACAAGATTTGTCCTCTCCTTGTTGGCTAGGTCATTTGCATGCTTTCCGCGGCGCGAGAGTACTAGGCAGAAGTAAGCATAAAACAGCCCGTGAAACCTTGGAGGCTTACTTTATCAGAAAAGCAGGTGAAAAATGTGTTAGTGATACATCTGTTTTATTATACAATGCTGAAATCAAATTCCTATCGCGCCTGGTGTGATAACCTTCTGTTTGCCGATATTCAAATTTCCTTGTTGTGGTACGCCTGCGCAGATCTCTGGATGTATAAAAGCTGTCTTTTCCACCTTCAATAAATCAGTTGTTAGTAGCGCCTTTGTTGTTTGTGGTCCTTCTGTACTGTGTGTGTTACCTTTGCGCTAAACTACGATGAACGTGAAGTCTGAACACCAACTAGCCCAACTTTTAACTATTTTAAAGTATAGAACACCAGATTTGTAGATATCACATGCATGTAGATGGTACCCTAACTGGTATCGATGACATTATTTGGTTCATGCAAAATTATCAAGGACTTCACACGAGTGAGTGAAGATCGTTGTCGAAATTTCACTTTTCAGGAAACCAGGAGTTTCGCATGCTAAATAGCCTTCCGCGTTGCCTATACGACTATTAAGCACACCTATGACGTTCAAAAGAACAGTCGAGAAACTGAACACGGTGACAACCTCTACGACCACGAGGCCGCGAGCAAGTTAACGGAATATTTCTGCGTTATCCACTGTTATATGCGGACGATGTTCTCTTATCACACCCGTTGTACTTTGGCTCAGCAATGCATTCTCCAATACAGCGCTTTATGGAAACACAGCTGTTATAGTCACACACGTGATCTACATGCAGCCCGTCGTGCGTTTCAGCAGCTAACAGTTGTGCAGCGAATACGCAGCTGACGACGGCACAGCTGCCCATGCCAGAGTGAGTCAGACGAAATTTTAAAAAAAGTCCCACATACCATACCACTGTAGGTGCTCCCCAATATCTGCTCCGGCAAGGTGCCTTAGGATGACCCCTGTGCCAATATTTTTTTTAACATTTAACTTACGGTTGTGATGATATCAACGAGAAGAAACGGAACTTTCCACGAGCTTTCCCTGGTCTTCAGACAAGAATCATTTGTCAGAACTTCATAACCGGCGATCAACAAGACTAAAATCGTCGCAGTGCACAATATCTGAAAAATAATTAGGTAATAATCATGAACAAAAGTACTTAATAAATTCAAAAGACAAAGAATAGTTCGCCATCCATGCAGCCAGTACACACTGTAAAGCAGCGAAACTGAAAACTGTAGTCCCACTGTTACGTCTTTTACTTTTTTAGTGAGGCTATACATAGGTTTGACTGAGCTTTGTTGCAGCATTTCTACAAAATACCGCACCTGTGGCTCCACATAATCACTGCTATTTCGCAAGGGTCTCAGGGCCAAAGTTGGGTCATGGCGACAGCGCTATATAGAGAAGGTAGCAATGAGCATGCAAATGCCACTTGGACATTATGGTCATGATAGTTTTCGTCCTAGACAGGACTGCCAAATTTTCCTTTCACCGAGACACATAAATTGTCGCTTTCAATGTTCGTGGCTAATACGATGTTTATAAAATCGCGCCCATTATGGGGCGCGAGGATGAAGCATGTCTAACATGGAGTACGGATGTGTTTTGGTTTAACCACACCTACAACCGCAAAGCGGAGACCAGAATATCGGGTGTTAGTATAATCCCAACATAACAATAGCAAGCGATGCGTGCAGTAAGCATCAGTGCGGTGATTTTCAGAGTCAAGGCATCATCATATATGTGCTTTCTTTATCTCTATAGTGACTGTCGTGATAACAACATGAAGCCAGTTTGTCTAATCTAATATGGGTTTCACAAATGTTGCACGCTATTTTTTTAAACTACGTGCATCGATGGAATTGCACCAGAGATTGCATTTGGATTGGCAATGCGAAGCATAGTATAGAATGTGGAGCTACACAGACATAAGGAGGTTGTTTAACACGTCTGCACGTAACTCTAAAAGAGGCTTTGATTGCTATCCTTGCGGGGAAGCAGTTTCGTATTGTTCAGCCTGCCAGCCCGTTGGCCAATCCGCAGATAGGCTGATTTAACAGTAAGCTAGAGCTGTCACTGGCTTGAGGTAGTACTTTGTTGTTATTTACTGAATCGTCGGTTACATTCTTTGTATGTATGGCTCATATTCGCATATATCAAACGCAGCAATATTTTGTTATATTAAAGAATGGCCCCCCTTACAGCGGGGGAGGGCACGTTGGCGAAGAGCTGATGGCGTGAAGGCAGAAATCAATAGCACACCTTTGGACATATCAACCGGAAACGGGCCTTGGCCTCCCATTCCAGCTTCTAAGGGTCTGCTACCGACACACACACACGCACACACACACGCACATACATACATACATACATACATACATACATACACACATACATACACTACATACATACATACATACATACATACATACATACATACATACATACATACATACATACATACATACATACATACATACATACATACATAGTTCACCTTGCTGGGGCTAAAGGCCAGCTTTTTGGTGAAAACCATTCCGCTCGTACATATTGACGTGAGGATTATCTGACCTTGGGTGCTTTTGTATTGAAGCTCAGTCGTCCTCATGTGTATGAAATTTGACATAGGCTGCTAGTGTTGACCAGGCTCACGTCTGGAGCATACGCGCATGTCTCTAGGCGTGGAATGCGAGGTGCGCCACACGTCGCGCCGTCATGCTTAACCATTTGTAGTTTTGTCTTGCTTAGAGGAATTTGTGTGTTATTTTTGTCACGTTAAAATCACTTACTTGGGCATACATTCGTCTCTGAATAAGCTTTATTGCAGGTTTCGTAATGTGACACAATATAATAAACTATGTATCCACAGTGCTGTGCTGAATCGAACTGAGTCAATGCATACGCCATGAGCATAAAATTCTATTCCTCTTGAAAAGAAATGTTTTCCTGCTTTTTATTCAGGCTCTTCAAATGCGCTCTGTAACAAACAAAGTGTATTTGGAAGTTTTATGTACATGCATACAAAGTAATGCGCGCTACGCGGTACTGTGCCGTGTAGTGTGTTCATACTCTGAGCAAAATCCGAATAAACGATCTACGGCGACGCTCAGGGACCATATGCAGATCTTCCTTCGCTCACTGACAATTTATCTATTCACGACCGCAATACGCGTTTCTCTTTTATTGTTAGATAGTGTGCCGGCACGAGGACACACCAGTACTGGAATTAAATTTATTCATCGAATCATTACACATATCGCAGTAAATAAGTGTATACTTATTATTTTCTACTTTTCGCGCCCTTGCGATATCCACTACTTTCAGGTATAGTGCATTATAACTGTTTATCGTCGTGCACAGGAGTCAATTCCGTCTACGCATTCCGCACTCGTTCCATCCGACATTTCAATGTCAGATGTCTAAAACTATAAGTACACCTTTTACTGCTTTCGCTACTTATTTGCATCTGCTGCGTAGATAGAGCCCCACCACAATGCGGCTTTTGCTTCGTGTTTATGACCTATTCAATATTTAGTTTTGTTCTCGAGAGAACAGAACCCCCCTACTATCTTTTGTACCGCTATTATCTGCGTTATAGTCTATCTGGAAGAACACAGCGGTAACTTTTAAAAACATGTAAACATAGCAACATGCGAGCATTTGAAATCTTACGAATAAGCAACTGCACCAGTCACTCACCATGTATGTAATGTCTATAATAGTATACCATTTGTATTTTTGGGAAGGCAGTAACTTCAGGCTGAAGATTTCGAATGCTGCGAATACGGTGCACGCCAGCCCTGCGCACTTCAGATATTCCGATGTGCTTGAGAGTCCCATACCTTTAGGAAGAAGAAAGAACTCGTGTCAAAGATTGCACTTTGCATGCCACTGGCGCAGCGTGTCAAATATATAGGGCTTAATAAAGCATATCTTGCTATACTATGCCTTTCTGGGCAGGGTTCCCATTCGAAGCACAAAGCTATTGTGGGCGTTTATTACGCACGTCTTCATCATCTGTATTTTACCATCATAACCACGCTGTTGTTGTTGTTGCCCTCAATTCTGGCACATACCCACCCTGGGGGATTGGCCAAGATGTGAGAAGTTGAAAGAGTTAGTCATAAGTACTGTTAAATACCAATCAGAATCGAATAATCAGGATGTTATCAACGGTGAAGAGTACGAATTTGTGAACAGAACCGGCCTGAATCAGTTATGAATTTTGCAACAGTAGAGCATACATCCCCGTGGCAACGTCCTAATGAGGAGGCTCCCAAAGGCAGAATATTGGAGACTGAGAATTCCAACCCAATCCTATGAAGAGAATCTTTCAATGTGTGTTTTCTTAGTGAGGATAACTGAGTACGTTTTAAGAAATAACACGTGTTTGCGTGCCTTCTTCATCGTCGGTGTGTGATCATCATCATCTGGTCTGTGCCCATCGGGTTGGCATCATCGGGTGACCTGCCGTGCTACTGAGGCGAGTAAACGTCGTCCACACCGAGGCCTCATACGTGGTGGAGGCGCGGGGACTCTACCAGGAGATCCATACGGATTTTTCTGACATGAAAACTTTTTGTTTTTTCTTTATTATCTTTATTTCCTTTAGACAACGCAGGACGTTGCCCGCGGGTCAGAACGAAAGTAGCTGCTTAGCGTCCTGACGCGGTCCTGCTCGCGCAGTGCATAGCATTAACAGCGCTTTTGTTCAGTAGATGATAAATTACGGAAAATACGCCACATTTACACAAAATGTATCAGCGGTGGTCAGAGGGCAAAAAAAAGTTTTTCGTGGTCCTGGTTCACGACCTAGAACCAACGTCCCTCCGGGGCGGTCTTCTGGCGGTGGAGCAAACAAGGCGCCTAGCATCGAGAGCGAATTGATCGACATCTTGAAGACGTGGGCGCGAATATGAATGAGTTATGAGCCAATGCTAGCCAACAATTTAGAAAAACGAATAACACATTGCACAGTTCACTGATGAGACTGGTCCAGAAATATGGCTACGCTCCTTCAACGTCCGAGAGAATGAGAGAGAGACTGCAGAAACGTCGCTAGTGAACGAAAGCTGTGTGCGGCCCAGTTGGGATTATTATTATTATTATTATTATTATTATTATTATTATTATTATTATTATTATTATTATTATTATTATTTGGTGAAGTAAAGGGCGCCATTTTCTGCTGCCCATGTCTGGAGCACGACTCGGCGTCCGTGGGGGAAGAAGAAAGAGAATGAAAGAGAAGAGGAACGCCGCAGTGGAGGGCTCCGGAACTTTTGTCCAACTGCGGTTGTTTTGACGTGCACTGACAACGCGCAGAACAAGGGGCTCTAGTAGTGTAGCCTCCCGCTAAAATGCAACTGCCGTGGCCGGGGTCGGACTCACATTTGTTTGTGTGGCATTCGAGCACCAAGGCTACAACACCACAGCTGCGGACATTCAGGTGGGCGGCCTACTTATTGCAAGTAGCCGCCGACCATCGCCTTCTTCCGTGCATGTTCAACCAGGCTGCGATTATTCTGATAGCTTGGCTTCTCGCCGCTCTTCGGTTAGTGTTGCGGTAGCTGCGTTTTGCACGCATGCCGATACGATATGGCATGGGGTGTCCGAGGGATCAATTAAGAGGAGTAACGTTAGTGCGCCGGCCTCTGGCACCGGCTTTGTTAACATTACGGTGCATGTAGCGCGGCCATCGTAAGCAAAAGTAATTGGAAAAACGAAATCATACTGGAGTTGCGGGATATCCCAAGATACATGAAACAGTATTAAAAGTAAAATTATGTGGCTGGATGCTAGTGTCAACGGTTAAAGGTCATGTTTTTCATGGACATAGCACTTCACGTATTGTTACAATGAGTAGGGATCATTCTAGGATTGCTTTTCCGCACAAGTTCAATTTTGTGAAGTTCATTTGTGCATGTGTATCGCGGGTATTCACATTTCCTTGTGTAAGGATTTCTGAAGGAGCACCTTAAGATGACAGGCCTTAGGCAGGCTACGACAGTGCTAACTATGCCGTTAGCAATGCTAGCACTACTGCTGATACGTCTTTTTAAAGATGTTTGAATGTCAGCCGATATGGATGACGCCAGCGTGACATCCCGCAAGAAGATATTGCAGTTTGGGTAGTTTACATTCATAACATACGAAAGAATATAACCATTAGTTCGATGAGAGTGCAACATCACCTTGAAAGTCAACCTCTAAATCTACACCTTTAGTTTAATCGCCATCAATTCTAGGACATCTGCTGGTGCTTAAGAACTAGAGTATTTTTAAAAACTTAACACTGGTAGGCGACTACAGGTACATGGACCTAGGTGAACAATACACGAAAGTTGACGCACATTAAAAGCCATCTTCCTAATATGAACCGACGTTCTCGTGAGAAACACAGACCTAGAACAAATTAGTCGAAAGTATCATCGTACTTTGTAGAAACGTGTGTTTCATACACATATTTGCTTAACAGCGAAATAAACCTCAGGGCCCTTTTGTTTACTGTTTGCCTAGCTATGCATAAAGCTCCTAGTCCTATAGCCAACAGTATGGTAAGGTAGTTTAGAGAGTGAATAATACGTTTCTCAGCGTGTAGTTTACTTTGTCTTCATTGTTGATAGCGGTCGGTTACCAAGCGTAACATTACAGATTCGATATTACTTGCAGTTTCGCATTACACTAGATGCCACGGCGCCTGCATCAATATCTTTACCGCTACGCGAACAACGTTCTTGATGCAAAACACCAAGTAGTCCTTGCGCTAACCAGAAATCTTCATTCTTGTTACAAAATCTGAAGCGTTTCTCATACGCATCATCCTCTACTACGATGCCGCTCCACCACGGTGGTCTAGTGCTTTTGTCAGTCGGCCGCTGATCCGAAGGTCGTGGGATCCAATGCCAGCTGCGGCGGCTGCACTTCGATGGTGATGAAATATTGAAGCCCTCGTGCTGTGCGATGTCAGTGCCTGTTAAAGCACCCCAGGTGTTCGAAATTTGCGGAGCCCTCCATTATACGGCGTCTCTCTAGTCATATGGTTGGTTTGGGACTTCAAACCTAATGAATCAATCTATCTATCAATTGAGGTGCCTTATACCAACATCACATATGTGCTATAGCATGCGACGGAGGGTGAACAATATGGGAACGATTAAAAAATTCCAGCGCCATCTAAGTTTTGCGGTTTTACTGATGTCTTACGAAGAATTCAACGAGCTGGTGCGTCCGCTCCCTTGTTGAGCTTTGAGCCAAGTGTTACGAATGAGATCGACGTAGCATTTCTCGCCAGTTACAATAAGCGGCTTGTTCTTCTCTTGCCTAACACACGCAAAGACGTGAGAATACATTTTAGCGCAACATGAAAAAAAGAACATATTTAGGAGAAATTAAGAGGAAGCAACAGGTATGCAGGTATTTATACACGTCCCCCCAACAACACTCTAACACCACCCATTTGGATAATTCGCCCCCCGTCCCATAAAAACAAAAATCTCCAGATAACCAATGATTAGGTATCCACACCCCTAGCTTACCATGGGCAACCCTCCCCTCCCCCCCCCCCCCCCCCCCCCCCCCAAAAAAAAAAGGAATTCTGGGTAAACCCCTTCAGGTAGGGTGCTCAACCTGTCGCTCACTCTCCCATTATAAGTCTTTTTTTTTCCACGTTGCGCTAAAACGTACTATTCTCATGATTTGAACCAACTCGCCCAGCAACAAGTTCTACACGCGGAAACGGGCCACCGTTAATGTACAGCGGTTACAGTGCTCGACTGCGGACTCCAAAAGCGCGGCTTCGGATCCGCGTGATATATCTTCTCCCAAAGATTGAAATGTCTGCTTTGACTTTTTCTTCGTTGATATAAAGACTGTAAATAAATAAATAAATAAAGATGAACGCTCAGCCACATGTGGCACACATTCGCGTATCTAGGGCTGAGAAACACGCGTGTGCGCTACACATGCTCGTATTATCGCTTATCGTGACGCAGATGAAAGGAACGCCACGTTAATTGTATCATCGCTTATCAGTCGTGTTGATCGTACATCGGTGCACTACCATGCTTATTGCCGTATGCGCCATGTGAATGAGCCGAGTAGGAAAGCGTGTAGACGTATTTAGATAGATAGATAGATAGATAGATAGATAGATAGATAGATAGATAGATAGATAGATAGATAGATAGATAGATAGATAGATAGATAGATAGATAGATAGATAGATAGATAGATAGATAGATAGATGTTTAGAGTGGCGTTGGTTGGATAAAAGACGCTCCGCACTCAATACTTGGAAGTTGACCACACCATATACCTTTCCCTATAAACACATATTCTGCATTTATCCCTGTATTTACAATTAATTATTTATATTCCAATTGCACCGCCTACTGCAACTAAATGGAGAAAACATACAAAATGAGTCAACAGCGACTCATCAACCGCAGTGGCATCTGGCTACAATACATCGCATAGATCAAGCTAAATGCGTAACTATGGAACACAAAATATCAATAACCTAAACTTAGGCGTCTCTGTGGGGATTTATCACGGCAGAAAACGTAGATAGAAACTTACCGTATGAAGATGCTGTTGTACGAAACCGATAGCTATAAGGCTTGGTATTTTGCCCGATGTTCTAGGACTCCACACCGACATGTGGCACAGACAGCTCTGTCAAGGAGACCGGCAGGTATATGGCGCAATGCATGTCGTGAAAATGAACACCCCAGCGATTACCTCCTAGAACATTTTGCAATGCGCTGCGTGCAGCTGCTACGTATAACAGTGCACCCAGAGCAGGCTGAAAACATTTTTCCACATCGGTGATGGCGCAGCACATGTTTCCGCCGCACAGTTCCCCTCTTAAAAACCGAACACATTTCTAGTGCATGTGATACTAGAAAGCTAGGCCACCGGATACGCCTGAACATTTGTGCCATGACGCTCGAAACAACGCAAAAAATAAAAAATTACAGCATATCCGCGGAGTGAATGATGATGAGTGGGCGAAGCTCGGGAGCTTCATCGTAGATCGTGCCGAGTTCCGGATTAATTTAGTTAACGCGCACGCTACGAATCCTCATGGTTCAACTATGCACAAGTGAAATCTCCCACCGGCACTTCATTGCAAGTCAATCAAGATCCAGTGCATATATATATATATATATATATATATATATATATATATATATATATATATATATATATATATGGGTTGCCGGTGAACGCTTCTCCAACGCGAGCAGTCGGTATTTCTCTATCAAGAAACTCGCTATATAAAAAAATTTTTTTATGGGAGACGCTGCTTGCGCCAACGTTGTCTCTCGCGGGTGAGGGCGCGTTCTCCTCCTTTGCGAGCTGGGAGCGTTCCTCTAAGAAAGAGCGTTTCCATAGCCAACGCGCGCCTTTCGCTCTCGAGCGCGTGCCTCCCGGCACGCGGGTTACGCCTGACGCCTGACGACTGACGCCTGACGCGTGACAAGGTTAGACTAAGAGGAGCTTCACCCCTAAAACTCGATGAAATCTCACGCACAGACCTGACTGCCAACAGCTTACCTTAGGGCGAAAGTACATTGCCTGCTTGACAGTTTCAGGGCATAGTTTGATACGTGCCTTTGGTTCAGGTAATACAGGCTTGATCCCTGCCAGATGCGCTGTGGGAACCGCGCACACCGGCTATTGAAAGAGAGCGCCCGGTGTTAGACAGTGGCGGTGCGCGAGGCACACTTGCGTCCTTTTAAAGGGGTAGCCTGTTTGCTGCGCCGGAGGGCATGATGAGTTGTCCCTTGTGAGCAACTGTACTGCTTTGCCTCAATGTTCACTTACTGGTCAAGATTGCCACAGCTGCTCTGCTGCTTTGATAAAAAAAAAATCGGCCATTTTTTCAGAGCTTACTTTTTTCGTTCACTCTGAGTTAATGGCCGGCGAACAAAGCCGAAAGTAGTGATCTCACATAGAAATAATGATTTGTTCAACTAACGGAATATTTCTGACGCTTTCGGAATGAGCAGTATTGAATAAATCTGCAAAGCTGAACAGTTTATTTTCGGCAATGTTAATAAACTCAAAGGCCGCAAATATTTTCCACCCCGATACACTGGTAAACTTCGATAAGAGAAACATATTTGGGACGATGCAGCCCCAAGAAGTGGTCTTAAAAAATCGCCAATTTCACATTTTTCACAAACGTCCCACCAGTCAATCTAAAATAGCTCACCTTGGTGGTCGGACCAAAAAAATATGCACGATACATATTCGATAGCGAAACACATCCGCTATGCTCTCCCAGAGTTAAAAAGGATTGTTTGTTTTGAACGCGACAAATAACTTTTTTTTTAATTTATGTAGCTACACCGGTCCCTTTACGACACGAGCCGCGCTTAGCGATCAATGCTTATCCGCAAATAAATCCGCCTTACCTGAGAAGCTAAAAGCATATTTGACATCGTGTTCAATGCGGACGAAAATAAGGGCGCTATTATCATCACTTCATTGAGAACAGACTGCCGTCAATGCGGCTAGATTGTATACAGTTCGCATCAAGAAGTTCGTGACACTATATTTCTCAGAGACGCCGTGGAATTGAGGCACGCCTCAGCACGTCCCTGGAGCAGTGCTGGCCTTGGCGCTGATGTGGAACTCCAGACAATATTAGGGTTGGAAGTGGCACATATGGAACCTGGCTACCGTCCATCGACAAAAAAGAACTAGGCATTCACTTTGAAGATCGTATGTAGGCCGCATTGGCCATTGCGTTAGTGTAGCGGAGAGAGTATTATAAGTCCCTAAAAGGAACGCCTACGTCGCATTTTTCCTTGCACTGTCACCAGTACGGGTGTATGCTCCTTCTAGGTCAGATAAACATTGCTTATAAAAACAAAAGTCCTGAGTTCCATGAAGGCATAATCGAAGGCAGGAATATTATGAAGCTGCGAGGTGATTGCCTCAGCCAAGCTTCGGTGTGTCTTCATGAAAAAGAGATTACGTTTCTTCAAAACTCACACCATTTAACCGCAATCACAGGCATCTTTTTCATTTGTTTCAAAGATGTGTTTATGTAAGCGCGTATTTACACGTGTTCATGTAAACGAGTACTTGCAAAAAGGACGGAAACCAGGACGAATTCGTAAGGATCCATTATGTAAAGAACAGGCGAGCAAAACACGGACACAAGAGGAGGGGACGACAAGAACGCCGTGAGATGTGATTACGTTAAAACCACGACAGAATTTAGGCACGAAACATGCACACAGCAATTAATGATGCTAAAGAAGCAGGATTGTACAGATAAGTATGAAAGGACATAACAGAGTATAACAGAGTATAAGAGGAAGAGGGGTTCAGAGTACTAGAAATGGAGCTTAAAATGACAGAAAGCTGAGCGAGCTGGTAAGGATTCATTATTACTCCTCTTGTGTCCGTGTTTAGCAAGCCTTCTCTTTCCATAATTAATAAGTAGAAAACATGTTCTTTGCATAAATGCTGTTTTTATCACAACTTTAGGTGAGAGTCAGCGCTCGCCTCGTGTGTGTGTGTGTGTGTGTGTGTGTGTGTGTGTGTGTGTGTGTGTGTGTGTGTGTGTGTGTGTGTGTGTGTGTGTGTGTGTGTGTGTGTGTGCGTGTGTGTGTGCGTGCGTGCGTGCGTGTGTGTCTGTGTCTGTGTGTCCCTGCTTTTGTCAAAGTTTTATACTCCGCGCCGTTTTTTACATCATGTATGTTCAGCAACTCGCCTAAACCTTCCTCCTCCAGCTTTTTGCATCCTCCACGCCTCTCCTGCATAATCTGCAGGCGCGTCAGAACACGTTCCCAACAGTCTCTTTGGCTCTTCTCGGAGAAGCACGTATACGCGCGTTGTTTCGTGACCGCTGTAATCGACGACGGTGGAGGAGCACTTCTTAGTGAGTCCTTCTTAGGAGCACTTCTTAGTGGAGGAGCACTCCTTAGTGAGGAGCCCTTCTTAGTGAGTCTTAGTGTGTACTGTGAAGCTGTGGAACTCGGGGCCTACAGGCTCAGAGACACCAGAAGGGGACATTAATGTCGCCCGATTTCACACAGCGGAGCTGTCTGGGAGCAAGCAATGCCCGCCTCCCATCCCGCGCCTTGCGAAGCGGTGCCCTCAGCCCATTTGCTACTTAATAGTCATATTGCGAAGGCCAACAAAGAAACAGAGATGTGCTTGGTGAAGCGTTGCCTTGTCTTCGACCCAACACCTCCCGCTTCGCTCGGCCGACTCTTGCCCTCACTCGCTAGTACAATCATGGTAGTGATTATGGGAAGGCCAAGAAAGAAAGAACAGAAAGAATGACTGAAAGAAAGCTGTCGTTGGGTCATAGGGGTGAAAAACCCGCAGAAAATTGTAGGTAACCTCGAGGGAAAGAAAGGAGAACCACAGTTACACTGTTTCCTCAGATTTCACACTGGATGGAATAGTATTAATGTTTCCGTTTTTTTTTCTTACTGCTCTTGCACAGGCTGCGTTGCAGCACCGCGATGTCTCCTTGGAAGGGCCAATATCTGTGCGTCGGTGGCCTCTGTACGGTAACTTTGTTGGATAGAGCGGTAGGCATCGCCTGACCTGTTCAGGTTGCTGTGTCCGACTGCCATTTGGCACCGAGCTCCAATAAGACAGACAATTCGTGATATGTTAGGTGAGATAAGAGGCAGCACAAAGGGATCCGAGTGACTAGTATGAGTACACCGTGCTTTGTCCGCGTACCTGTCGGCTTTTACCAATTACGCCCCACTCGTAGAAAACTTGGCATTAACGCTTGGCGTTAGCCAGAACCGAAACGGGTGTGTCCAACAAAGTACAATGTACAGAAGCATATAATTCACGCATTCCAGCATGTTAAACTGGATTTAACGGATCGTCGTATTGACGATGGTGGCCCTTACCCACATATTTTCCGGAAAAGGCTATTCTGAAGCCAGGGTGCACCGTACTTCCTCAAGATGGAAGAACGATGGACTGCCACTTCATGTTTTTTGCAGCATGCGAACTTTAGTTATTTGGTATTACTTTTAGTGGCACCGGTTTATCTTACCGATTTTTTCTGGATCGCTTCTAGCCTGTTGATCTCACATTGCTTAGTGAAGCTCATTTCAGCACTTGAGTAAGGTGCTGTACATAAGCAGCGAGGATGGCAGGATAACCCTATGCTTTATCCCTTTATGCTGCGTTTATGTAAGGCTGCATCAAGGCAACTTGACTGGTATTGCCTAAACGTGAAATATATTGCGACATCTGTCTCGATAAAGAATCAAAATATTTTACAGCAACTTACTAATGCTACCTAAAACTAACGTGACGCTTTGTGATGCTGCAGTGCTGTCATTATGATGCATGCATAACTGAAATTCAAACTGTTACAGAAGCTCAGGAAAGGACAATGGCTTCAATCGATGAACATAGCGTTAGAAACGATGTAGAGCAGGGAATGTTTGTGGAGCAAACGTTTCGACAACTGGACTTGTCTTCATCAGGAATGTTCTCCAGTATTTGGCTCCATGTTGGCTGCAGCGACATTCCCTGTCCCACATCGTTTCCGTACATCCGCTCCCTAAAATATGCATATGGAACCTAGCTTGAGGTATGTTCAGCGTTACAACGAGTAGGGTATTCCCACAAGCAACTTAGTGCGGCACAAGTGGTTATGAGGGGCTGCAATATGCTGAATGCAATGTTCCTTCCAGACGGGCCATGTGGACGCGGTTGGCAAACTTACCGAAGTATGCACTGCACTGACGACTAGCTTTTTCGTCTCTCCTGTGCATATGCTGCATCCAGAGAATCGAGGACAGGAAAATATCCGTGTGGGAGTCCAAGAGGTTTATTCTTCCCCTGCACCGGAGCCTTTCGGCACATACATATAGCATTTACTATGACCATGGCTTCGCTGGCGCGAAATGTGTCATATATGAACTTACACGGATCAACCCACCTTGAAGCTACCACGTTTGCTCATGCTGTTTCCTGCTTTATAATGGGTCCACAAACAGAACCTATGAAGTAAAACGCAACATCTTGTTTGTTACCAAAACAAAGGCACAAAAGAGGAACTGTAGGAATAAATTAACATTCAATAAGTTAGGACTATTCATTACGCGTGGTGTGTCAGTACCATATAATTAACGAAGGCGACCCTCGGCATATAGTACAGGCACTGCAAATTACGTTAAAGAGAATATAAAAGTGCCCCTGTGCTTCTTCAAACCTCTCCCAGGGCACGTTAAACAGCCGTAAATAGCCGGAAGCTTGCGCATCGACTAGTCCCCTCCCAGCACAGTGAGCCACGTCAACGTCACATGTCACGTGATCATGGGTGCTTCGTGCGGCGTCGAATTCGCAAGTGGCGTCACCTCGTTCGTCGGTTTAATGGAAGCGCATTTGCAGAACTTCTGCCACCGACTGGGAGGGAGGCACGTCGTCTGGTTGGAGTACCAGTCCAACCTCTGGACGAAGTCCACCCTCCGGTGCGTGCTGTTACGGACAACGCCATAGGCCTCGAAGTGGGCCTCCGGTGTGGTAGTGACGAGTGCCCGCAGGAGCATCTTTCCGATCACTTGTCCACCGAGGGCTGATGCGTCCGATACCTTCGCTAGCTGCCACCTTGTAGGCGTGGGCGAAGGCATGGTATGAAACGATAAAGGTCAAAGTAACAAGATATTGTAGGATCATCAACGATTCCTGTCTGCCTACGGCGTCTTGGAAGTCTAAAGCCCACAGGCCCACAGCACAACCCGCACGATAGATTACGTCAAAGACGGTTGTGATGTGGCTAGCGATGCACCGCACCGATACCTTGACGTCAGCGGTCATGTATTTACTAACCAAGGACATGTTATCACCTGAGGTCACTTTTTGTGAAGCATAGGACACAGTGTCCCTTTCTGTTGGGCAACAACATTGCCCGACTAGCACTCTACCGAATTACGCCTGCTTTTTTTATGGCCATTTCTAGGTGTGCTCGATTTTTTTCATGACAAGGTGTCTATTATGGTGACCAATTCCCACCAGTACCATTAGAATTTACTTTAACGTAATCCACCCGCCATAAAAAGAGGAGTTAAATTTTAAGGCTATTTGTCAATACCAAAATACAAGACAATACGCGACAGCTTTGACAATGTATGACACGGTTACAGTCCACAATACGGAAGTCAATGCCCAAATACAAAAGAATACAAACAAACTGGATAATGCATGGCACGGTTACAGTCCACACAGCACGGCGCGGTACGGGACATTCCAAATTCGTCAATTCTACATGATAAAAACCATTCCGTAAATTATTTCCGGGAGAATATATGCAGTGTGACTTTTAGAGCATGCAAGGAACGTTCTCATATCAGGTTCAAGTGGGAAACGCATGTAGACAAGTGTTTCTTCAATGGTGGTTGCAAGGAAGAAGACTAAGGGTCTTTTTTTTTTTTTCATGGAACTGAAACTTTCGCTATGGTATTCCTGCAAGGTAGACGAAGGCATTTCGTGATACTGAACCGCCTGAACTTAGTTTATCGGGGGTACTTGATGTGGCTTCCGGAGTGCCGGCACGTGCAATCATAGTGTGCCAAGGGAGCACAATATGAGCAATTTCCGAACAGACGCACGGCAAGCATCATGAATTTGATGAAAAATTATCAGCAAGTCACTGACGTGCGCGCAACCTACGGAAGATTGAAGTGAGTGGCATGACACGCTTTGATATGGAGTGTTTTTTTAACAAAGTCATAACAATATTCTTACAATTCAAAAAAGTCCTATAGGCTACTTTATGATAACTCTTGAGAGTGCACACGTTCCGAGGCCGACTCCTTTCGATGGAGGCAAATGGAAGAAGCACGCATACTGTGCGGTGTCGGTACACGTCAAAGAAATACAAGTAGTGCAAAATTGCCGGGGCCTTCCAGGTCTGATCATATTATAGTGGTTTTGGAATACAAAGCCCTAGTAAGGCTTATTATGAACTGAGAACTGTCCTGTTTGAACAGTGGGCATCATTCGGTAGTCCTGTGCTGACCAAAATGTTACACTCAGTCAAGCTATCGCATTGTACTCTTCGCGTAAATAATGAACAATTCCAGATTTGCATTTTGTGATAGGTTTTGGTGATCGATTTAAAAAAAAGAGCTCACTTGATGCACTTTCCGGGAAAGTTGACTTCATTTCGTGCGTTCAGAAGATGCACGACAAAGCTGGCGAATGATTCCACCAACTCCGAATTTTCGTCAAGGTCTACGCGAGATCCCTGGCACTCGCAGAACTGTGCGCTCACAAAGGCGTCTCCGCAGGTCCGTTGCGGAGGCACGTGACCGAACAGACTGATGCCCCTCCGCGTGCTAAGGGTAGGCTTGAAATCCACGCCATCGTAGCGAGACAGCGCCAGGAGTGTGGCGTGGAAATCGTACGCCGTCACTAGCCGCCGTTGATTCACCTGATGGCAATGAAAGATAGATGATCGCAGGCATACAGACAACTTTAGAGGTGCATACCAGTGGAGCCATATTGGCCTCATAAGTGGCGCTTTTGTTTTTTCTCGTAAGTGAGTGAATCCATACACTTCAATCTGGACGTGCGGACGCATTCGTCATTTCACGCCATTGTTACTTTGCGGTCGCGGCATTCAAAAACTGAGAAATTGTTTGCGTAAAAGTATAACACTGCAGCCCCCGTGAATCTAAAATACCATAATTTATATTGAGATTTACTTGGCAACAGGTAGTGCTTTTGTTATTGAGCGTCTGATAGCTTCAACGATTGAGCAATGAGGCAGACAGATTTGCACACTGCTGCCGGGAAGTGGTCCAAAATAAATATAGGTTGTTATGCGCTGGAATGCATCGCTGATATGTCCTTATACAAACGTTATCGCACTGACATCGCGCTGAAAACACGCAAAAATGAAAAAGAGCTTTTGACACAGGAACCACAGAGATTTTTTTGCAGCGATATGAAAATTTGGGCTCTTGGTTTATCATTCCCTAAAGTGTTACGTGTTCGACTGTGTCAGGAAACTGCTTATGAAATCTCAGCTCTTTTGGCAGGGAAATATTTATTACATTCGACCACGTATGTAATATGTGGAGTTTGTTGCCTATATGTCAATTAGGAACACATAAGCGGAAAGGTAGATTTGGATTTTTCTCGATAAACTGCTCTGAATGTTGTCTTTCTGCGCTATGTCCGATACCCAGCATCCATAGCCTCCAGAATACCCCATTCCATGTTATCCACAGGGCATAGCGAACGCATTTGCCGCTTTCCTTGCCCATTCTAGTAATATGCTTCAAGGATAACGCATATCTCAACCAGCATAACCCATAATTTTCCACGTGTGAGCGGAAGTTTGATTGTAACGCTGTTGTTTCGGTACGTGTGGTTCAACAGATTCAGCAAACTTACATGGTAGACTCGTTTTTCAATGTATTCCCTACGTCTAGCGCAACCTTATAGGCAAAAGTCTGCACGAAAATACTAAAAATAATGAACTATAAAACCTGTACTCATTCCAACGATTAGGTATTTGCACATATTTTGCAAATATTTCAAATAAAAACCCGAAATTACCTTTCTGTAAAACCAACTGTAGTGGAGAATGATCACTGCGGGAAGGTTCTCTACCTGAAGTCATAAGAGAGCTTTAGCGATAAACTCATTCTTTCAACCAAACTGATCTGGTGGAGTAGCATATTGACTTCTGCATACACTTCTTTTGTCAAATACACCTCGACAAAAATAATGCGCACAAAATTTACCGAAGCATTAAAACTAACCACTTGGCGACGCCAAGGGTCAGCCCCGAATGAGAACGTTGAAAATGTTTCAATAAGCTAGTTTTGTTCATTCGTTGAAGCAGAAGCGCATTTGAGCAGCGTTTATTTATTTATTTATTTATTTATTTATTTATTTATTTATTTATTTATTTATTCATCACAGCCCCCACACCGTCCATGTGGGTTAGAGCGAGAGAGGGGGGGGAGGGGGAGAACAGAAAGTGTCGATTATAACACAGGTGGCACCAAATAGAGCACACATGCAAAATAAGTGCGCAGTGCGCTCTCATTATTATAAACCTGCGCAAATAGACTACTTGAGCGCCTGCAGTGAATTTAACTGAAACGTCGTGTGAGGTAATACTGCTGCTTATTTCAGTGGCATATTGTTGTGGGAAAAGAAAATGACATGTTAAATGGCTTGGCTGCCGCACCACGGTGGTCTACTGGCTATGGCACTGAGCTGCTGACCCGAAGGTTGCGGGATCGTATCCCAGCCGCGGCGGCTGCATTTCGATAAACTCAAACGTTGAGGTCCGTGTAGCGAGCGAAAGAACCCTAGGTGGTCTAAATTTCCGAAGCCCTCCACTGTGGCGTTTCGCGTACTCAGATCGTGACTTTGGGCCGTTAAACCCTAGAAAAACAACATCAAGTGCTTTGGTTATTGCAGGTTATTTCCTTTATCATATTTGCATTGTCCCGGCCATGCCCGATGACAACTCTTAGGTGTAATCATGAGCATCCTACCTCGAGGTTCACTGCAGCTGTCGGATGTCGGCGCATCAGCCTTTCGGGCAACATCATGAATCCGAACGGAGTCTTGTCCTCATGCCGGCCGATCTCCGAGGCACGGGACGTGCCGAAGCGGGCACCGTGGTCGCTGAGGAGAACGACCACTGTGTCGTCGAAGGCACGGCGCTGCTGCATGCCTCGGAGAAGCCCGTACACCGGGTCGTCCAATACCAGCAAAGCATGATCGTTGCTGTGCGGCACGTCGGAGAGCCATACGTAGGAGAAGAGCGGATTGCCGTCTGCGGCGTTCAGCTCCATCACGTCACCGAGATAGTCGAGAAAAACCTGAGAATAGACAGAGAATTGCAGAGGCGGGACTCTTGTCTTTGTCATCTGGCTGCTGTCGGTTTCTGTGCCTTCCCTGACAGCGTAATTCGGCCAGCCGTCAGCGGTCCTTGTGTCTGCTTAACGAATGCTGTTGTCAAATGAAACCTACATTTCATGATTTAGCGTAATGTTACCTGATTGGGGACATCCTCGGGACCAGCGTTACTTCGCGTGTCACCGATAAAATGATGCAGAGTTTCTCTGCTCACTCAGCTGATCATCTGGGAATCCTTCAGAATAAGTCCTACTTAGCTCGTTAACCGAGCGCTCTCTTCATTTGTGCTGTTTATCGTAAGAGCGCGAGAAGCAGTACACATTGGGGTCTTCTTTCATAAGAAGGCCGACAAAAAAATGTGGACGCTCTCGCACAAGGGCCGCAAGGCTAGGTTACAGCGGAGCTGGTGGCTTTCCCCTCCTTCTTTCCCTATCATCATTGCCACTTGTGTTTCCCTCCCCCTTGCTATGCCGTAGTATACGGGCACGCTGCACTTTGCCCTATTCTGTCCTCATTTCCCTCTTCCTCACTATCATATCGCTTATCACTCTCAGTTCCTTTTTCCACCCCCTTATTATACTATACTGCGCCGCTGATGCCCTTACGATCCTCTCAAGACGAAGAAAGAGGAAAAGGAAGGCAACAAGGTAGACAGCAAACAAGCAAGCAAGAAACGAAAGGGCAGGTACACGCCAAGCTTCGCTTGCCCCAAATTTCCCGATAGGAGAAGGGCTCCAATTTTCCCTTTTTTTTTGCATAGTCAAGTATGCCAGCCGCTTGATAGACACACGCCTCCATAGAGCAGTCTCTTCTGATATAACTATCTTACTCTAACTCATCCGCACTTGCCTTCCGTAATGCAGGCGTAGTGTGGGAAGGCGAATGCCAGAAACGCTTCAAATCCGCTGGCTCTAACGCTGGAAGCCAAAGCTAACTCTCAAAGAAATTCTCCCTACTGTTAAGCCTGCGAATGCGGACATGCAGGGAGGATATTTTGCTAACGCCATCACCTCAACTGACGCTACGTAAAAACAGTCACATAATTAAACCACCAACGCTACAACCGCAGATGAAACATCGTTATTATTACTGCTACTTTGGAGCAATTACAGCGGTGCTCAAGTACAGCCTTGTGGTGAGCGTGACACAGAGATAAAGTTTCAGCGACCAACTTCAAGGAATTGTACCAACACATTTGCAGCCAAGAAAAAATTCAGGTCGTTGGTGGCGTCGTTGGGTCGCTTCCATTACTCAAGCACATACTCTTATATGCTGATAAACGACGCCTCGCCTCGTTATTACAGATTTACATTTATCACCATCACTGGGGCTTCAGTGACGGAAACCTAAGGACCAATTCTCCCGCTGCCGCTGCAGCTCACTTTGAGCTGGTAATGTCGCGTACTTTTTTTTTATTTGAATGTGGTGCTCTCCTGCAACCATGGTAATTTCCATGCGATTCAAAGGCTAGGAGGAATCCTTGCGTACTACAGACCAATGTGCTTGCTACAATACACCTTCTCTGTCAATACAGACTCATCAAATAATATGAGCACTTCTCAATTCCTTCTACCTTTTCCCCTAACGTAACATAAAACTTCCGGAATCAAATATCTCACTATTCCTCTCTGTCGCATTAAGTACACGCACAGCTGTTTCGCAAATTTGTCTATTTAATCATTTTATACCGCTTTGACAATATGAATTGAATACGCAGCGGCACCATAAATAACACTGTATAGCCCACTCACCTGCGTCTTAAGACGCGAGCCGGCGCAGTAGTCATCGAGTCCCTTCTGAACTCCCATGGCGTACACTACAGGCACAGGGTAGTAGTCGGTAGGCGGCTTGCGAAAACCTTTGTAGTCTGGGTATACGAACAAGCCAAAGCTGGGCATTTCTTCCAACGAGAGCGTAGTGAATCCGCGCTTCTTGTATACGCTCCACAGATGTGGTAGCGAGTCAAAAGGAAGGTCCCGAAAGAGCCTGTCCACATCGTCAGCGGCAAGTCCCGACAGTAGTGGAATCTGGTTCCCGAAAGAGCTCTCGCCCACCTAAGACGAACATAATGCAGGAGCAATGTGCAGATTTCGTAAGAAAGAACAGTGTTATGTGGGGTAAGCTGAAGCAACTGGTTAGTGAGCATATCTTGGAGGACTGCAGATTCATACCGAGGGACAAGCAGGGCAGCATAATCGTGAGGGTGCGTATGAGCACATACACGTGCGTGCTTTGTCTGTCTGTCTGTCTGTCTGTCTGTCTGTCTGTATCGCTTTGTTTGTGGGGCCATGTATGTGTTGTGTGTGCTCGTGCGAAGAAATGGCAAAACCTGGCCGATACTGCCCCAAGCCTGCATGTGAACACTAACATATTTATATTATTCTCGCTCTCATCTAATTTTACAGTTTATCCTTCCCTCAAATTATTCAGTTGATAATATAGAACAACACCTTCCACATCAACGCGTTTGTCTGTGAAACAGCACTCTGTTTTCCATAATAACATGTATAGAGCACTGAACATGGAAGACTAAAATTTACATGATCCAGCGACTCCATGCGGTGTGACCATTTCCTGAAACAAATATGTTCAACGAAGAAAGTTTTAACAACTTTACTTAGACTAGTCGTTTGACCAGCTGAATCGAATTCGTAGGAACTACTCGTTACTTAGCCAAGAGCACGGCAAACCCCTGATACATCCATCTTAACAAGGGTGTTCAATTCCGTGTCCACCACGGTCCCCCTACGTAATTTCCGCTACGGAAACAAGACAGTAAAATTTACATGCATGAACTACAAAAAAAAAAATGCGGAAAAATTTCATTGGACGCGCTGGGAATCGAACTCACGTAAACTTGCATTACATAAACTACTTCAGTTACCGCAAGGACAAGGGTTTGGTCATGAATGATGAATGTTATGGAAGCGATGCGCGAACGTGGGTCATCCACGTCAAAAAGTGCCGTATCACGGAGGAACCGATAGAAGTGGGCAAGTCCCTCCCGATGTACAATAAACATTCAACAGCCTAAGTGAAGGCAGATCCCACTTTCGTGTTATACCGATTCCTCTGCCATGGGGATCAGCCGCATTCTTTTTCACCATAGTTGCTCAGTCAATGCTCATCAGCAATTCATTAGCAACTGTCTGAAACCTACTAGTAATACACTTGCAACTAGTGTTTTGATGTTGTCGAGAATGATAATGTGTACTTCAATATCATAATAGTGCATGAACTTGCCTGCAGTTTTGTTGTTGACTATAGTTTTTCAAATATTAATATGCTGTTCGTGACTTGGCATCCTTCTGTTCGCTCCTGCATAGCGTGATGTATCTGACTTGTTTTTTGTGCGTGACATTGTTTATCTTTTCCTTGCACCCGTAACTAGCCTTTGGCCATGGGTCCAGCGAGTTCTGGCATTTCTGTACGTTCGACGTTCGCAAATAAAAGAATCGAATTGGACATATAGACCTATAAGTAAAGGACTGACGCGCTCACTAACGTCATGCCCTTTTTTTACTTAGCCTACCGTGCGAAAATACGTTTAGTCACTCACACCTTACCTTATTGTAGCCGAAGAACTCGAACGCAAGAAGTTCTTCTGTCACAAGTTTCCGCGTTCGTTTCATATGGCGGTCGAAGTTCATGCGCGACGTGGAGTCTATTCCAAGAACGAGGACATTGATAGGGCGCTCTTCTCGCAATCCGCGCTTTGCCGACGGCGCCCTCTTCTTTCTCTGAGGAAGGAGAAAGTAATCCGTGAAGAGAGTCTCAACACCTGCCACGCAAGTCACGGCGACAAACTCTTCCGACAAATTCCTCCCGAAGACCATTCTTCTCGCTGGTCCGAGAGAGTAGCCCCAGTCGTGGCTGACGCCCAAGCTCTCGTTTCTCATTACCTCGCGGAGAGTACAGATGGTGCTCTCCGCCGTTGAAGCACCGTAGTAACTGGCTAAACGACTCTCGTTCATGTAGAGGACTCTGCCGCGGCGATAGATGACAGTGGCACGGCGTCCTGGACAGCGCCAGTGAAGGCTGGTGTCGGTCTCGTTCGCACGCCGAATGGTTCGGTGGAAGGAAGGGTAGAGCGGCATAGTGCAGCCTGGAGTGTCCAAGAGGCGGCCTATGGGCTGAACCCGGTTCAAGTAGGCCCGAATTAATTTCACCTCGTAGTATATGAAGACACAGACGAAAGCTGGATAGGCAATCACGATGGCTTTCACGGTCCGTCGAGACGGGTGCTTAAAATGAAGCATGAGATTTCCGAGTTTCCTGCGGCTATGCGTCGGGACGTCTTCTTCTTGATGGCGAACAAAGACAGACACCCACTATGAACTATTGTTCGTATCTCGGCAAAAATTGGAAACCAAAGTGGTCCATTTATTTTACGAAGAATTACGTATGCGTTATGAATTTCCCTTTTACATAGTAGCTGCTACAGCCTTACTAGATTTTCTATAATGTCGTCCGAAGGTAACCAACGCAGTTAACCGTGGAGTTCTCAGCAAAAACGAAAAAGCCGAGCCCCTCTTGTCCTTGACCCGCTGCGCACACTAGTAATGTGATAGTGCTTAAGATAAGGACAATTTATAAACACAGAAAAAGAAATGACGGAACGAAGGAAGGAACGAAGGAAAAAATATGCAAAGAAAGCAACAACCAGGGAACGACAGAAAAGTCGCTGGTAGCGCAAAGGGAAAAGCAGACCGCTGCTTTCCCTCGACCCTGGCCTAAGCCTACTTCTACGTGACAGTGATAGGGAAGCGACAGTGTTACATGATAGCGGTAACGAAAACAAAAGAAGCCAAAAAGGAATGAAAAGAAAGAAAGAAATAAAAGAGGAAGGGTGACTTAGGAAAGGAGATGAAGAAAAAGAAAAAAAATGATGATAGTGGAATAAGTGAAGGTGATGACTACCTTGCTGAAGAAGAAATACACATTCTATTTGCATGAAAAATGAAGATGTTATGGTCGCTCTGTTTTGTCGCTCATATAGTGCATGAAAATTTAGGTGTGGCTTTGCCATAAGATCGCCTCTCCTTTCTAATTCTTTGCTAAGTCACCAGAGCTACGCTGGTCATTTGTGTTTGGGATAGCAAAGTCACGCGCAATTTTCTTATGAATTTATCCTTGCTACTCGTAAGCATGGCCTGCACCATCTGCACTAGTTACCGAGCAATAAAATAAATCTCACAATGTAATTCCTGTTCTTTGTCTCTCGGCACATCAACCCAGTGCACCATGGAACAACATATTTTGGCCATGTGGGCATTACTTTAAGATACTTCTCGCAACAGTAACTTCCGCTGGGACGAAACAATCATGATACGCGAGTTAACAAGTGTATCGCGATGTACTCTAGGCGCATAGAATACATGCCACGGTAAGGCCCTTCAGTAAAAGACATCCATGCGTTAGAAGAGTGCAAGGCACAGCTCGAATCAATGTGAACAAATTCCTCATTACACACTTATTACATTCGGTTGTTACACTACTGATCACCGTCATTCGCGGAATGGGGGTGATGGCATTCCTTCATATCTCAGCAACAAGGGAAACGCGGTCTAAGCTTACATTGCACCTACTCTTGAGAACGGTCTAATTTCTTTATCGCACTCTTACGCAAGGACCTAATGTCTTCGTATGTCTACGTGATCGGCCTACCTCATGCAGACAAAGCGGCCAAGGAGACGCATGAACGCCAGGAATAGAACCCGTAGGATGGCTTGCAATATAAAACAAATTTTTTAACCACAGAGATTGCCTTCATCGTCGCAGTTGGGCTCCTTCGCAGCCCTCATGGACGACAATTTCAGGAAACCCTGTAGCGCCTTTGGACCCTTGGCCTACACGCTCAAGGCTCCAGAGGCGCTAAAGTGTTTCCTTATGTTGACAGGACTTCACGAACGATCGTGACCACTTCCACCGTGCAAATTCTTCAGCTCTATGTGCCTGTGCTCTTACCAACTCCCCGCTTGTTCATTTTTATTACTCTTCTTTCCTCTCTCTTATCTACTATTCTCTTGTCCCCCTCCCCGGTAGTGGGGCCGCCCACTAAGCATGTTTTTGGCTAGCCTCGTCGCCTTTAGTCTCCATTTCTTTCTCTATTTCTGGCTACTTGTTTGAAGCCCCACAATGTTTCGTTTTTCTTTAGCGGCATGAACTTCTTCGACCGACACCTCTTTTGATATTGTTCCGTCAGAGTCCTCTAGTGGCTATGACACTCGGCTGCTGATCAGAACATCGTAGGATTGAATCGTGGCCGTGGCGTTTGCATTTCGATGAAGGCGAAATGTTGAGCCCCTTGTACTGTGCGATGTCAGTGAACGTCAAAGAAGACCAGGTGGTCGAAATTTCCGGTGTCCTCCACTACGACACAACCACAGAAATCAGTCAACCAATCTTTGGATATGTGGCGGTTACGTAATCTTGCGAAGAGTTCCCACTCATTATTCAACACAGGCATTGAAATATATGTCCGAAAAGTTTCCAAGGGTAGGACGTATACTCCCTGGAATGATTGTGCTAGCAGCTCCCGTTCTGAACACTTCGTAACTTTTCGCCTCCATCGAAATGTAGCAGGTGGGGCCGGGATTTGACGCCGCGACCTTCGGATCAGCAGCCGAGTACCATAGACTACCATGATGGGCCCAGGTGTTCGCTTTCTATCGAGTTTGACGAAAACTACAGGGTCTCCTCTTTTTTTCTCCATTTATAGCACACACCTTATACAGCCAATTAGTCACCATACACATAAAATCACCCCGAAGCCCATTTCGCTCTTTATTTTTTTCCTTTTTTCGCAGCTGCCTCTCTTCTCGTTCTCTTTTTCTGAGGGTGGGGGAGAGGTTCGAAAGCGTACAGAAACGAACGTTTGAGAAGACAGTTGTCGTCTAGACGAAGACATGTCCCTTTGTCGAAACGTTGGCTCCAGCGACATTGATTTTCCTCCGTGGTTTTTAACAAGCCCTTCAACAATTCATAGCCTCTTGTGGCATCTTTTAACTTTTGCTTGTTTTCCGTGTTAGCTCAGCATCTGCTTCAATCCAGATTCTCGTCGTGACGAGGGCAATAACTTATACTTCAGCAATAGGGTGCATTCAATACTGCAAACATATGTGCGCAGCGAACAAAAAGTTATTTCTGCCAAGCCATTTCCGGCTGAAGTTCCAATTTGCTGCGGTGAAGCTTTTCACAACAACGTTGGTTGTATCCCACGTACGCAGGCAGTGCTCACTATTCTGGCCAGCAATAATGGCAAGCGAATCCCCTCTGTACTGGTGTCACCAAACATTATTATTCCCAGTATTTTATCTGGGAACATAGGCAAGTTGTGAGCACGCGATTTTTCACGACAGCAGGCATATCACATTGTTCCCGTTAGTCACAATGTAGCCACGTTCCGTTTCCAAAGGATGCAATGCCTCTCCCGGGATGCGTTAGCAGTGAGCCTCGCACTTACTAACAATAAACATGAAAAAAACTAACTCACGAGAAGTTCCCATCTATGTACGAAATTGAATCATATACGAATGATATACACTCAACTGTACAGCGCTATATACAAGCATTTATTGCCGTTAAACCGAATAATTTCATGGTGGTCAAACAATAATAGTATGTCGCTCATCGTAGTATCGATTTAGTGGCGCTATAAAAGCCCTCTATGGGCATGAATATGGCAATACTATACACGTTGACAGCAATGCATGGCTATTCCTACATTCAATTGACAGATGACCACTGGCAAATCGATAGTGTCTAGTAGTGCGCGTCAGTGGAGGCGTTACCATAGGGCTAGAACTATCGCAAGGCAGGCTCGGCGCTATCACTCTTTCTTCAGGGAAGGTACAGCCAGTGTCGTGGTAGCGAGCAACGCGTTATAGTGGCCTTTGCCGCGATGAACATCCACGTGGCGTTCGCATACTATATTCGACGTAGTAGGCGGTAAGAGCAGCACATTGTAAGGTTCAACCTATTCTGTGCTGCGTTTGCATTGTTATCAAACACACTTTCGGTTTGCTGGTGGATTGGTTTTATTAAATAACTATAATATTGTTTCCCAGTTGACTTCGTCGAAGCGTCGCGTCTCATCCGGTGTCAGTCATGATCAAGCAGCCGCTATATTTACCTTAAATGACTGACAACCCACTGTTGCACCTCCGTTGATTACTTGAAGCTGTATAGTGATTGTCGTAGGTGCATTCTGCAAAAAAAGAAAAAAGCCGAAAGAACCGTGTTACAACGAAATACACTATTATTAATGTATCCCTCGAATGTTGCTTGAACGAGAAACAATGTGACTTAAGTTTCGTTGCTTCGTGATCTTTATCGGGCCTCTTAAAGATTTTCGATATTTAAGCACCAAGACCTCAGTACAATTATCAGGGTTGTCCTAATGTACACTCTGCGGCGTTGCTCACCCCCTGCGTCGCAGACCTTAGAGTTCACCTGCTTTCTTGCTTTTTGCATCACAAAAATAACATCGCCGTAGCTGAGAATCACACCCACGTCACTCTCCTGACAAGGGCAATACCATAGTGTGAAGACGCCACGGGTGCATATACTACACCTTGATATTCCATTAAACTGAATTTGTTGCTTGACAGACGCATTCTTTGAAACAGTGACAACGCGAAGCTTTCGAGGTAATGTTTAATGGCACTGATGTCCAGCTTGAACTCAAGTTCAAGCTGGACATTCAAGTGATGTCCACTCAAGTGCAAGCTGGACATTACTCAAGTGATGTCCAGCTTTAACTCAAGTTAAGCTTGAACTCAAGCTTAACTAGTACCGCCAGGCTATTAAATGTTAACGTCAACTAAAAGGCTTTCGTGTTTTCGTAAGTATGAACTCGTTGACACGCAAAATGAAAAGAGGCTCTAAAATTGTGCTCCTGCCAAATGAATGTTCAAAGCAAACAATACTTGCAATATTTAGCTCGTGGACAGGTAAACATTACTTCAACGTCTTTCCTTACGTTAACCTTGATCGCTATGAATATGAACGCTAGTGGTAGAAAAGCACATAATGGGTCAATTTATGCACCTTGCGGTAGACGGAGAAAGATCTGCAAATACATACCCCGATAATGAGCTGTATTAATGGATCAAGATCAGCAGTTAGCGATTGTTGAACCGTGATTGGGTTTATTGGACATTGGTTGTTCCACAAAGAACCCAGCTGCTGTTCTACGCTGGACGTTCCTCCGCACAGCTTGTACGTGCTGAAACAATAACACGAAAATAAGTGCGTTGGTCGATTAAGCTAACAAGGCATAAACACAGCAAACGCATTTTCTGTGTGGACTCCCTCGCAGTACGCGCACCCAAACCAGCCTGCCAGACATGAAGGCAGATCTCGCAGGGAGATAAGAGCCGCTGACCTCGGCAAGTGATATAGAGATATCGGCAGAATGTCATGATCGCTCGTCGGCCCACAAGGCACTGGAAGCACTTAATGCACTTCTTTAGGAAGACGGGTTCGACCAAACGCCTGTGACTGATAGCGCCATCCAACACTTATATTTCGTTCTTCCTCTTCCTCATTCCGTCTCTCTCTAATCTTTATATCACCATTTCCCATTCCCCCAGTGTAGGGTAGATAACGGGATGCATTTCTCATTAAAGTCATTGCCTTTCTCTCTCCTTATTTTCTTCTCCCCATTGCGAAGGAAAAGCAAGGAAACGCGAAGGAAAAGCATAATAAGAAATTGCACACAACGACAGCATGTGTTAATGACACACAGTGAGATCAGAACGCAAGATCAACTGCCGTAACGAGCTGCCAACTTGACGAAGGTGTGCATCTACAAACCTTTCGTTCCTGGGTGGGAAGAGAACATAAGGCTTGCTACATAAGAGGAATTTTAGACAGCGGCAGCCAGCGTTCATTTATAAAGGAAGAACTCGCTACACGTTTGCAGCTAAAGGTAATCGGCGAGACGAAGCTGCAAATTAACACGCTTGCGTCTGAAGTGCCTTCCCAACCACGGCGAAGTAAAATAGTCGAAGTGCACGTGAGAAGTCAGTTTGGTGGTGACAAAGAACAAGTGATCGAAGCTATCACAATACCAGTGATTTGTCAATATGTCGCACTGACGAACACTGACTGTTCCTTCGAAAACAAGCTTCGAGAACTAAGGATGGTATTAGCGGATGAGCCTAGCATTCCTATGGCGCAAGCCGAGCCTGGAATAAGCTTGCTTATTGGATCAGACCAAATATGGAAGATCATAACTCATGAAGTGATTAGAAGTCAAGAAATTGAAGGACTAGTGTCTATTAACACCATATGCGGTTGGACTCTACAAGGACGTGTAAAAAAAAAAGGAGCTTTGTGCAAAGCACCTCCAGGGTAATGGTATGCGTGTTAAGAACGGATATACATACGCAGGCGGAGATTAGTGATGGTCTGCAGTCCTTTTGGACTTTGGATGTTATGGGCATCTCCCCAGAGGAAGAACAGCTAACTTCTTGAAGCACGTTGTCCAGGTTCCAAGAAAATATTGTAAAGGAGGATCAACGGTACGAAGTTGCAGTGCCGTGCAAAGAACCTGACATAGACCTCATCGAAGACAACTACCTCGTAGCACGTCACCGCCTTCAGAGCCTTATACGACGACTATCAGCTAAAGACGGCCTGCTGGAACGCTACGACCACGCCATCCGACAGTATGCCGAATCGGGACACGCGGAAGTAGTTTCCAAAAGAAAACCCAACGAACAGCGTACCTACCACATGCCGCACCGAGAGGTTATCCGTGAGGACTCACTCACTACGAAGTTGAGGGTGGTATTTGATGCCTCCTCACATGCAAGAGACAAGAAATCGCTGAATGACTGCCTACAAACCGGCCCGAACTTGAATCCGCAACTGCTGCAAGTCCTTATGCGATTTCGCTGGTACAAAGTACCAATGACTGCAGACATAGAAAAAGCATTTCTGCATGTTGGTGTTAGAGCACAAAACCGGGATCTTTTCAGATTCCCGTGGTTTGCTGAGAATCCGACGTTACCATTCGCGGAAGACGACATACAAGTCTGGCGAATGACTAGAGTACCTTTCGGATCAACGTCAAGTTCATTCATGCTTACAGCGACCATTCAACATCACCTCAAAACAGATGTAGCAAACGAGCGGTACGGAGCGGCCCAACTACTTGCTAAGTCATTCTATGTAGACGATTTGCTAATTGGGGCGGAGAATTTACAAGCAGCCGTAGAGCTATACGCCACGGCGAAGGAAATAATGAATGACGCTGGAATGCCACTCAGAAAATGGACAACAAGTTGTCAAGAGCTGCAGGAAATATTCGAATCAAATGTACCAGCTCTACCTTCAATACCAAAGTGCTTGGGATGACATGGAACACGAAGACCGACAGCCTTACTTACAGATCTCAAAATATCTTGTCATTTCTGGAGAAGGCTCAAGATACAAAGCGCTTCCTTCTACAAAGAGTATCTAGAATTTATGATCCACTGGGACTAGTTGCTCCTTTCGTTGTACGAGGGAAGATGTTATTTCAACAGCTCTGGGTCCGCCGAGGCTGTGGTTAATTACCGGCTACTTACTTATGCCTGCCTCGAAGCCGGTGAGCCATCCGTGATTACACCAGCACACTTCTTTATAGGCCAACAATTTACCACTTTGCCGGATGGTGATTCAACAGAAGATTCAGTGAACCACAGCAATGCGAAGGAATATTCACGCCGTTTACAACACCGCCAAACTTTATTGGATCATTTCCGGAGTCGTTGGAAGCACGAGTATGTCCTCACTCTACCATCCGCACATCGTTCTCCTGGATTTTCTTCCCGTAACTTGACAGTTGGAGACATCGTGATTGTGGACACACCCAACAAAGCGAAGTTTATGTGGCCTCTGGCAAGGGTTGAATAAGTTTACCTCGGCAATGACGGAATTGTTCGCGCCTGCCTGTTACGCCTGGGTAGCGGAAAAGTTTTGAAAAGACCCGCGCAAAATGTACACTACCTGGGGATCGACGCTACCACAACTGAGGCCCCGGAAGATGTTGGAACCTAGGAAAGAAGACGAAGACGAAGCGGAGCACTCTTAAAAAAAAGGTAGTAGAAAAGCTAGTAACGGGACCAGTTACTAGCGTTTTGGCACCATTACTACATCTTTTTGTCACTTACTAGCTTAGATATACGCTAGAGGTAGTAAATGTCAAGGGTAGTAACTGTCACTACATGCGGACGTAACAGGTTAGTAAATGTACTACCTCCACTGGCACTAGTATATTATGCTCTAATTGTGATAGGCGTACGCGGAATTTAGACAAACTATAATTGATTTGATTATGTTTGAATAAGAGTCCCATGCAGCTTTGGTTGCATACATATACGGAAACAGAAAAATACAAGAATCTCGATCCAAAACGTTGATTACTTATCCGAATCCACTCCTGCTCACCGGAACAACGTTAGCGTCCTTAAGTAAGGACATATATCGCGTAGAAGCTTTGATATTCTGTGTGCGGTAGCGTGAGCTGTCGTTTCTGGTTCGAACATGTTTCTAAGCTGTCACCTAAATATTTCTATGCGCAGCGTATTCACAAGGCTAATCACATGAAGTAATTAGCAACTGTTAATTGGTGTAACACGATGTAATTAGTCAGCACAAATCAGCGTGACTGGACAACGGCTTACCGCGCTCATTTTTATTCGATCTTAATCTTTTGCAATACAGTCGACCTGATATGACAACGTAAAGAGCAAATATAAACCGAATCATAATAAGCCCGATAAAAGATTGCCGTGGTAGTAAAGTTACTACCTTTGGTTACTACCCATACCTAGAGCTAGTAACTGCAGGTAGTAAACGACATGGTAGTAAAGTTACTACCTCGCCGTTTACTACCTGCAGGTACTACTTAGGTAGTCAATGTTGTGACAACCATATACTACCTCAAAGTTAGTAAGTAGCACTACCTTTTTTTTAAGAGTGAGGGGTGACCCACTACGCACCTTTTCCTTCTTCTTCTTCCTCTTCAGATTCTATGACGCCATTAAAGCGATCATAGTACACTCCAGTACGCGTCGAGTTCTTTATTGCCGTGCGCTACAGGATCGGCTTTGTCGTCCCATTACAAGCGTCATATCACAGACATTGACATCAGCGACAAGCATTCGCGAATGCGATAAGCCAGAAACGTGGTATTTAGTAAAGTTCGCATGGTTACCTGATTTTAAAATAGTCGATCCTTTTCGGTGCTTTTCTCTTTAGTACACCCGCAAACGGTCATTGCATACTCAGATGATCTTAGAAATGATCAGATTTTCGCAGTTGCTTATCCTATTGCTTACATGCTTTAGAAGGAACACTTGTGGCGAACTGTAACAAAAAACCACTCCTCCGCGATGCGTTAGCAATTACTGCCAGAATGCAATGATGTAACATCTCCTTGCGGGGCAGTAACGCTTTGTCAGCACACGTGTATTTCGTAAAACGATAAGTATCTAAAATCATGGTGGTACTGTGGCTGTCTCACCTGCAAAATTTTCATCACGACATGCCGTCTGAATGATAGTCTTTCCTTTTATTTGTATTTGTTCCTTTAGCGGCCAGCACAAATGCTTGTTGGTCGGTCTACAGAATACACGTTACATATCTAAATTTAAGGTAATATGACAATCTCGATACTGTTTGACGAATACCTACAAATTCGGAGGTTTGCATTCATGTACACTGTCTCGCAAGAACTCGATGTTTCAGAACAAAAAATTCTGCACATCCCACGCATTGTGAGAATCGACGTCATGAGAAGAAGACAGCGAGAAAATCGTCTATGCTGAAGCGTTTTGCATACAGCCAAGCGTTACGAGTATGATCAAGAGAGAGAGAAAGGAAAGACAGGGAGGTTAACCAGAGAAGATCTCTTGTTGGCTACCCTGTACTGGGGAAGGGGAAAGGGAACGAAAGAGGGAAAGGAGAGAAGAGTGTTTAGGGTCACATCAACATCACTGTCACCTGGCGCCGGCGCAATCGGAGCAAGATCTACGCCCTTGAGTAAATTAATGGGCTTCGCATTCAGCGTGGGTTTGTAAGCCACGTCGACAGCTAAGTAGCGACGTAGGAGCCGCGCGTGGTACGACGTAGCGTCGGCACTTACGTTAGCGCACAGACGTCTGTATTGTAGGAGAAAATGCATGGCCTACCCACCAACGTCTTGGTATAGTTTCTCTTCAGTCGTCAGTGTTCAGTGTTACGTCTACACTACGATGGCATGCTACAAAAAACGGCGCGCCTTCATCCTATTGGGCCTGTCCAAAGTGCGCTTTGATAAAATTCGCAATGCCTACTTTAGTTGGTCTGTGGTGGACATAGGCTAAAATGCCAAATTATTCGCCTGTGGCTCATACTTGCATAGACCGGGCCGAGTAATTCACGTATGAGCCACACGTGATTGCGTCATGGTTAATCGTGGCGTGCATGGCTGGCATATCATGTTGGTGGGTGGTACCAAAATCAATTATTCCTGTTCGTCATACATCCATACCCTACCATGCCAATTTTGGTCCATACCATGTGAACTAAAGGAATACAGAGCACCGAGACATAGATAGATAGATAGATAGATAGATAGATAGATAGATAGATAGATAGATAGATAGATAGATAGATAGATAGATAGATAGATAGATAGATAGATAGATAGATAGATAGATAGATAGATACGGTCGAAGTTGCTCAAGTTCGCCAAGAAATGTTTCGCGTTTAAAACATGTCCCATAAATGTCATCACTGTGGCAACCTAACGTTAATGGGGCATTTTCTAAGTAACGGAGAACAGCAGGGTCTTTTTACCACGAGCCAACATTGCTGATGCAAGGTATTGTAGTGCCACTCTTCTTTTTCATAGTGATCTTCAAAGTCGGGCTTGAAGCCAGTTGCGTGCTGATGACCAGCGTAAAATTTACCCTCATGGTTTTGTCAATCTGAGCGTCCGTTATGCTTACGTCCGTCACTTTTACGTCCTGGACACCTGGAGAATGAAGAAAAATATGAGGAAAATGATGGTATACGTTGCTGCCCATTGCGAAATTGTACTTTAAGGAGCGGCCAATACCGTTCAATTCAGTCAGTCAAACGCACTTGCTTGCTAACCACATGCCACCGAACGACGAGGTATTGTAGGTCCCTCCTTAAATTCTTAACAGATTGAGATAATTTAACACGTGGTCAAGCATCAATAAAATTAGTACTATTTAGGATGGCGACCACACTCATTCTGGCGTTTAATGCTGCGCTGATTGATTAACGAATGTCTCACACTTGAGAACAAATTCATGGCATAACAACATGGGTGGAGTACAGCACACGACTCAACCCGCATCTAGCTCGGCAGAAATGGCTCGCAGAACGGGTCGCTGCTTCGATCGGCTAGCGGATGCGTTCGACTTCGAACTTGACGATCGCATTTGTCATGGCGTTAAACGCACGCAGAAAATAAAAATTATCCGCCGCTCTCATTCTCCTTCGCTGTGGGTTTAGCAGAAATATCAAAATAGAGCGATTCCTCGTTAATCATGAACACCTTTGATATATGTACCTTTATTCGGCTACACCATATAAAGGAACTTCGAATAAATTTAAATCAAGCCCGTTTTACGCCGTTATATCCGTCCGGAACAGCTTAGCTGTTCTCTTATCATTAATCCTGACGTACCTGGTGAGGGCGTCAAGTGGCAAGTGTGCCTATCGGTTCCCCCGGCGTCCTCGGGAATCGAACACGTAACCTCGAGCTATATATTTTCTACACGTTATCGCAAACCTACGATCACAGTGCCTCCATCATGCAGCAATAGATTGAGGGCAAAAGTGGGTCAGGCGCAGTAGTGGGTATAGGGCGTCGCGAGTAGGACCCTAGTTCTTTGTTTCTTTGCGTCTTGTCCTATCGAAATGGAGCCGCTGCTGCTGTGATTGAACTCGCAACTTGGAGCTAAACCTTTTCTACAATTTCTCGTGCATTTGGCATTCGTATAACCACTATCACGGAGCACTGGGCTGCATGAAAGAGTGGGTAAGTGCGGCAGTGGGTAGTGGGGTCGAGTGTGAATACATTTACGCTGACCTTGCTGCGTTGGCTCGTGTACAAGCACAACGAGTTCGTCCAACGCATGGCATAGGCCTGACCTTGAACAGCTCCGCTTTCGGAAACCCCCAGGAGTTCACCTTTTGCGTTAGTAAATTCTTGCAGATCACTCCTCTCATTTTTGGAGAATTTCCAAACCCGGCTTTCACGATTAATTAAGCATGCAGTTGGGAGCCTCAGGTACTACAAATTGAAGGCTGAAGCGCGTTTCACTGAATCAGTTTGCGACGCATTCATACGCAGCGTGCCGCATGTATTGTGATCATCATCATCAACAACACCACCACCTCCTGCCCACTTCCACCAGCCCCCTGCCGGGCAAGGGACTTTCCCATTGTTCCTAAATTATCTTGGTGCTAAAGGCGACTACGTTTTGCGAATACGTTATCTTGGTGCTAAAGGCGACTGGAGATTCGATTTCAACTGCCAGCTAACGTTCTGCAGCTCTCTGCTACGCTTGCCTTCTCTTGGGATCCACTCCTCTTGCCTTGCTTATTGCCTATGCACTAACTACTTTCGCTTCCACATTTAATATGCATCGATGTTCGATGTATTTGTGCACAAACCTTAACATGATACTCACTGGAACACGCCGTAAGCGTAGGCATCTGCACTGAAGCTGTTGCCAGGTGCGCGCTTGCAAACGCGATGGATAACACTACGAACAACATGTCGGCCTTACGATCAGCAGCCACTTCTCCGCTAAGGAAACGAAATAAACCGTATTCACTTGTCCGCTCTGCCTCTCACTAAAACGGTTATTTTATACCTGTGCGACGAAACACTGATGGACAATGAAAGCTGCATTTGTGCACGTACCGTAGCGCATTGCTTTGTACAGTTTCCGCTTCCTGTTTGCGCTTTCCTGAAGCACTATGCCACGCGCTTTTCTAACACGTGCGATCTACTTTCTGCGTGGCATACCGCAAATAGGACAAACAGTTTGCAATGTGAGCGATAAACTGCAAAAAAAAAAAAAGAAATGGGGCATTGAATGCATCCGCGCGATCTCCACGTGCGTTGTTATTGCCCGAAATATCCTGCTTGAGGTCCTTATAATTATTTACCACAGAAGAGCGGTATTACTCATTCAATCATTAAAATCTTCTGCAGTATACACGCGACCAACTGCAAATGAGATGAAACTAACTCTGACATGACTGTCGGTCCATAATGTTGTAGTGCGCTAGTTAGACAACGAGGTGCGAGAAGAGAGTTTTGCCAGCGTTTTGTGGCTTGGGTATTAAATTACCGCTCATTGAACTGTTGCTGCCGCAGCAGGGCGTTTTGACGGGCACAGTTTTTGCTCGTTGACTTGGGAGGCCCGAAAATGAAGCCACCGAAGACTTTTACAGCTAAAAGAAATCCTTTATAATTATATTGCTATTAATCTTTGTTGAACACATGAGGAGCTTATTGCAAGGTAGGGCACTTCTATGTGATTCGATGTAACTGGCAGAGAACAAAGATGTATATACTGAGAATTCATGCAGAACGCAGATAAATCAATATTTGACAAGTCGCCGAAGAATTCCTCCGCGTTGTACGATCATTAACGAGGAATGCTTTGTCGCGAAAACAATTTCTTAGAACTCGTTTTATACCCACATTTATCAAGCAACATAGAGTAAGTTCATATATGTACGGGGTAATCACTGACTACATATATACACCGGTGATTGTTGTCGAAGGCGTTCGTGATAAACCCTGTCCTCCAATGCACCCACGGTCACCCCTATCACAACCTGTGCGGTGTCCGCACTTACCGGTCGAAACCTTAGTGTGGCAAGAAGGTTCTGTATTACAGTCGTTTATGTGGATGAATAGATGCAATATGTTTGGGCTAATAATTTCATTGGGAGGCACATCTGCACTCTTTAGTGCACCGCTCGAGCGGTGCACTAAACCACGCCGCCACAACTGCGGCGTGGTTATGATAAACGACGTAGTGGAAGGTTCCGGAAATTTCGCACTACCTGGTGGTCTCTAACGCGCACTAACACCGCACAGTGCACGGGCCTTTACAGTTTCGCCTTCATTTGATTTATCATATCCTTAGGGGATGTCAACACATTGCTTAGCGAAGCGAGTTCCATGTCATATGAAAACTTGTACAGTATATACGTGAAACTCGTCGTACATAATTCAGTGTATGTACAACGAGTGAAAAAATTATGACAGATTACAATAAATGCAACATGCGCAAGATATAAAAGAAAAAAGACGTACAAGATATATAAGGGAATGAAACTGGATAGCAGTTAATAATGTTGCACAAGGCATCGAGAATAAGGGAATTATTATGGATAGATACAGTGTGTTCGAAAAGTTGGTTCCACTGTAAAAACAATACCAATAACCTTGTTTCGACGTAACGTTAAAGGAGAACATAAAGGCCTGCCAAGGCAATTACTTGAAGGCCTGACCGACAGAACCTAGGAGGCAGTGACTAAAAACCGTATATACATTCGCATTCGGAAGGACCCAAAGAAATGCAAAATTGCATAAGAAACCACAGAAGACAGACAGACAAAGAACTCTTAATTAGGTCCTGAGAAGCGCTGCCCTTAAAGCAGCACTGCGGACCGCTCCCACGTGGGGACAGGGAGGCACAGCCTCATCGCCGCATCGTAGGCTCTCTGGACAGCCCGGAGTTGTGGAACAAGCTCGGAACTCTTGATGGCAGAATTCCCACCACAGAAGTAACAAATACAAATAGCTTGATTCAACGCATATGAAAATAAAACTATGAAACGCATTGCAGCTATATGAATAAATAATATAAACAAACAAAAAAGACAGACGTAGAGAACGCAGCAATGAGCGTTGACCGAATGATCGTGACAGCGAATTAAATAACGCGCATGACGGAATGCGCAAGAAAGGGGGATATAATTATGCACAAAGAAGGAATACGCGTCTTTGCAGAAAGATACCACCTAAGTTTTTTTTTCTAATTTGTATTTTGGTTTTGTTCGGGGGAAGCACGGTATTAGTTTACTGAAGTAAGTCTGTGTGTAAGGGTTAGTGACTCCCGAGGAACAGTAGGTGTTTGTGATGCAAGAAGGGATGGGAACCTTATTAGAATGAACAGCTCGACGCGGTACATAATGTGGAGCTTCGCATTTTTAAAATTGCCGACACGACTTGGGCACGGCAACAATATGCCTCGAGCTGGACTGCATTATTTCTTTCAACTTCACAATGTTGGTAATACATTCGAACTCACGTAACACATAGCCAAGACTGCAACAGCATATCCAATTCCACGTATGCCGGTACGTCAAGGTCGATGTTATGTTGAGTGCTAGCAATTAAACAGAAGAGCGTGTATTGAACTTATATGACGGAGGTCTAATTAACAACACTTTTTTATCTTTCCGATAAAACACACGTTGTCGCCTGCGTGCATCTCATGCATACTTGAACGTATATGGGAAGTATCAGGAAGAAATATCTGAAAACACTATCAAGAATTTTCTCGAAGCCCTATTACGGAGTTACATGAGTTTGAGGAGTCCTCTTCTGCTGATAACAGCATGTGAAATTATTAACTATATTGTAAGAATGGTAATAATGAATTTATACCTCTGTCACGCGAACACGCAACAACTCCCTTGCGTAAGCGGCCTTTTACGAAGTTGACAGACTTTTATTGAAGAAATGTTGCGCTGCCGACGCATGGCACCGACGATCTCATTTAGTGATTTCGTCCAGACACGCTATCGAGAGTGCGGCGCTGATTTTGAAAACAGAAGCATTGAAAATAAAATTAAATGTCTCCATATAAAGAGCGAAAGTTATCGTATTGCATTTATTTTTCTTTTGTCCACGCTTGTCTCATGCTCGCGCATGGCGCAAGTCCGACGAATGTCACGGCGTGTCACTCCCGACCCGTACTAGCCGTTCACAAGAGTAGAAAATGGTTCACTACACCTAAACGACATATGAAATTCGCTCTTATGGCGAGCTAGCTGACAGGAAATAAACTTGTGTTTTGTTGGGTTTATTTGTTAGTTTTTTTTAATTTTTCGTGAAATCGCAACTGTGGGCGTCCAGTGGTTTCGAGGCTACTCCTTTTCAGAAGCAAAATAAATCGATAAATCAGCTTCCAGAAATTACCGGCGCTTCTGAAAAGCATGTCATCCTCTGTCATGTGTCGCCGAGCCCATCTCTTTTTCCCCCAAGTCTTCTTGCTCACAATACTGTTGAGTGTTACAGGGGTGTTACATGGCACAGGAGGAGCCCTTCCTTCGTCTTAAAAACAACACCATTTAAAAAAAACAGAAAAATGATGCTTCTGTCTAGTACACATTCTTCGCGCTTCCCGCTGCCTTTATTTTTGCGCCATCTTTATATAAATGTTAAAGGAAACATCAGCACATCATATCCCCCATCATATAACGAAATTTATTTTTCATACTTGGATAAGCATGGGTTAGAAAAATATACTACGTGCAATATTGTCACGTGGTCGTGAGAATTAACGACGCAGCAGGCTTCGAAGCGTTGTCAGTAGAAGTGTTTATTGGACGATGCTACGCCGAGAAAATAAAGCAGATTCACATAGCAAGACGATAGCGGCGTGAACAGTCATGGGCCTACGGTCAAAACTGGCCAGCGGTGAAATGCGTCGGATCTTGTACGTTCGTTACAACGCGTTCTCGTATTATCACTGCACTGGTGTTCTAGGAGGCACTCAAACGTGCGCTTCGGGCATGCAAAGCTTGTAGAACGGTCGACACCATTCCCGAAGCAGCATGCGAGGCCTGAGCTAAGCGTCACAATAAAGTAATAAAGGCGCTCGCCGTAAACAAACCAAATCGAATGCGCGTGTCACTATAAAAAACACGGAAACATCTGGTTGACTCTAGCCAACTGTACTCCCATAGTGCTCCGCAGGTTCACAGGTAAACATGAGACCATCTGTTTTCGACTAGATATCTAAAAAAAAATTACGAATGAAATAGCAACAGCTAACACTGGGTCAGCTGGAGTTCTACTCGTCAACAAAAGCTTGCTTTCGAGGCTACACGGAAACTCGACACTAGTATGCATATTCAGGAGTGCGTTGAATCATCCTGGCATGCATTGTCACGAACAGTAGCAGTTTAAAATCGAATTATTCTAGTTTTCACGCAGTTTATTTTCAATAGAAGCGTTTCAGCAATGGATAATATTAGGCGTTCAGATGAACTCGCATCTTCCTTCGCTCACCGTGCGATCTCCACAGCGGAAAGCCTTGCGAAAATACGCGCTTCTCGCGGCCAGTTCACAGAGTTCGGCGCGTTCTTTGTCTCCGCAAAAATGACTGCACAAGCTCACGAAAAATGTCTGATCTCGAGTGAACGACTCGACGAAGCGAAGCTTGGAATAGCTCGGAAGTGCCGCGCCGCTGACTAAGAACGCCCGCAGAGTCACGTTTAGGGCAAACAGGTCCGCCAGCGCGCGCCCCTCGCGTCTAGTCTTCGCATCGTTCAGCGAACACTTGAGCTTCTGGCTCCAAAACATGTCGGGCTTGCCGTTCCCGTCCAGCATTCTTCCGTGGCTGTCAAGCGCGCGAACCAGGCTACGGGCCATATTGAAACCGAGACCGCTGAAAGTCATGAGACGGGAGCCATGCCTGCAAGAAAAGCACGTACACAGCGTGACAACAATTTCAACACTAAACAGGCAGCGACAAAACATAAGACACATCAAGAAGTAGTCGAGCGATGAGCTCATTTTGAAAACACTAACATAAGTCATTCGGACAAGTATCTCCTGTTAAAATTAATGACACCTGAATGTCAGTAAACGCGTGTTATTTATTTCATCAACATCTAAACGCAGCGGCTGTGACCGGGAATCGAGTCCCCACCACCACCTTCCCGTTTAGCAGCGCGGTGCCGTAGCCATCAACCAAGCAGGATTGATGGGTTCATTGTTGCAGGTGTTTTCTATAGAGTGTGCTATGTAGTTCATATCTGTGTGAAGCTCCTACACACTTTACGTGGCTTAAAGTGTTGCAAAAGCAGACATTGAGACACAGTAATATGCCGGCCACGGCCATCGACTTTCAAAAACATTTGTTCCCGGCAGCGACAGCTGCGTTTCGATACGGGCGACGCGTTGACGTGAAAGTGCCTTCAGTCGGCATCCGCAAGCTGTGAAAGGAACGCACGCGTCTGCAAATGTTACGCGCACATGCGGCTCGTTGTATTCAGCACGGCTGTTTCACGGCACATGCGGCGTTGCATTCAGCACTCAGGCAATTTCAGCACGTTGGACGTGCTGAAATTGCCTGAGTATCATCGAACATAACTAAGCTTCCTCATAACAGAAGCAACAGTTTCGTCGTTAAAGAATTACACTCCAAGCCATCATGCGTATATGTGTTAGTGAGATCGCAGTTTAGGACTTTATGACCGATCTCACCTTGAGAAATTCGAATTTGTTCATTGGAATGCATGCGCCATAGTGTAGGGTCTGCGTGTCGTGCTCCGGATGGCTAAGAAGGTAGCAGTAGCTTGAGATGATTAAAGCGCGCTATACGGCTGTGCCTACACCGACGCAAGATTTTATGTGGTACGTGCCCCTGAACGCTATCGCCTTGAAAACCTGTGTAGTGTACAGGACCACGTACGTGTGGTACATACAGGTGCACGTGCAAACTCAAGCACAGGAAATGCGCGCACACGCCCCACATGATTTTGCGCGGAGCGAAATCCTGTTTCCCATTTAGGATTATATGAGGAAACGTAATGCACATCCTAACGGAAAACCTAAACTTAAACCTTGTTTATAACTCAGTGCATTGTTAAACTTGAATCATGTTTTCCCTTTTAGGTGTTGTGAGGATTGTTCCACGCGATCGTGCCAACAAATGACGCACAATCCAAACCACTCAAGAGGGAACTCGTCATTATGATAACCTGTGCCCAGCAAAGTAACTGGTGCTCCACAACGACAGCGCTGAGCACAATGGTAGGTCGTCGACAAGACATGAAAGCGCCCACCGATTACACATGCCGCTTTCACAGGTCAACAACCAATTGAGTCATATTCTCATAGGGCCTCCTCTCCATCGCTTCTGAAGCTTTATAAGCACCATGGCAATCGCATCATCCTGCCCCAAGGCATTAGGGCTTAGGCGCTAATATAGCCAGCCCCTACAATTTCGAATAAAAAAGGAACTTCACGACCTCCAAGACTACGTGTCGTGGTTGCCTTTATCTCCCTCACCTCATATAGGAAGGCGCTAGGAGGGCCCACACTCCGACTTCAAGGGAATTGCGGCTGTACAGGTAGCGGACGCTGCGAGTGAACCAGCGGACACGGCTCGTCAAAAGACTCGAGTAGTACCGGCTGCCTCGCAAGTCCTGCAGCACTTTCATCGTTTGAAGCCGAAGAGAAAACAGCGACGTGGCTTCTGCAGGAAACGCGGCGGTTATCTCGTTCATCATGTGTCTGCTGAAGAACGGTTCCGGGGGCCACTGGTGAACGATTAGCTCTTTGGCTATCTTAGATTCTGCCCTAAGCTTCGTTGCCGAAGTGGGGCTTTCAGCGTTTTTGACGGTCACTAGCAGAGCGTCCGTTATGGAAGTCCATATGTGGTTCACATCGCTGCGTCGGGATATGCCGAATAGTTCGGAAATGTAAGCGGCTACGATGGCAAGACCGTGCATTTCTTGCACAGCTAGGAAGCAGAGAGTCCTGGTGTTCAACTTGTATGCGTCCTGGTGCCCCGAATGGAAGCTGTCAAAGCGGGTGCCCATTGTCCACCCATATACGTAAGAAAACATCCAGCCCGTCACGTTTAGAGACACTTCGTGCGGAAGGTCTTCCAGCATGGTGAAAGCGTTTTTAATTCTAGCCTTATCGAAGACGAGTATGTTCGTTTCGTTCGAAAGCGTCGTGTTCAAGCCACCGTGGAGGGCATTTCGTAAAGTGGCCAGCCACTCTTCTGTTCCCACGCCCGGAGTTAGGGAACCAATCTTCCCAAGGGGCACAGTGGTATCTACTTCCTCAGCTTCTTCGCTTTCCGGGTCCCGTCGAAACGACAAAGTGTTGCGCACAATTCCTTCGTCCAGGCGCAAGTCGGTCAGTTCGGCTTTGCTCAGCGACACGTTCCCTCCAGTAAGGAAGGACGCCATCTGGTGGAGTAAGGACAAATGAGGTTGGTTAAGTAGTATGTGCTAAGCACATGAACGTCACAAAATAAATTTAAAGTGACTTAAACAACTCTACGTTATTATATCAGTAGGACACCGGCAAAAAACGCATGCAGGAAACTTTGTGGCAATCATACACTCTTAGCACGGTAACCTTTAGTTCGTTTTACAGGTACATAAAAATGTGAAAATATGCTCCTTTACTGAAGGTTAAAGCACTTTAGCCTTTAGTAAAGGAGCATGTTTTCACAGTTTTGTGTGCGTAAAAAATCAAATAAAGGTTACCGTGCTAAGGGTGTATGAATGGAAACTCTCCTACATATTTCTGCTCCTCAGTAAACTTGCGCTCAACCGCAAAAATTTTCTCGGATTGACTGTTCCGTATACGCTTTTTCTGATGAGAACATGTCGCTTCTTTTTCATTGCAGCATACAGTAAATTGTGGTACTTCACGCCTACGTGACGTTTCTTTCAAACAGGCTTTGCGGAGCCCCTGTCATTTGTCAAGCGGGCAAATTTGTGGCTTCATCACCGTAAGATGTGAAATAGAAGTTATTAACGCACATTACTTCAAATCAATATGGTGGATCATGGCTTGTCAGGGGTTCATACGTCTTGGAAATAGAGTAAAAAGCCGCAAACCATTCCGACAAAATGTCAAATTGCTTCGACTAGTAATACTTGCGGTTTGGTAAAGGAAAGAGCGCTACTTTCTGCATTCCCTATCGGGATGACGACATACTGCACGTGAGGTTGGGGAAAATGGAAGGGCGGAGGAGAAAGAAGACGAAAGCCGTAATGGAGGTCTCAGGAAATTTTCACCGCCTTGGGTTCTTTAACGTGCTCTCATACCGCACCGTACACAAGCCCTTAGAATTTTCACCTCCATCTAAAATGCGGCCCCTGCTGCCGGCTTTAAATATTCGCCCTTTGGATTTTCGTCTTGCATGCCTAACCAAAGATATAGCCTAACGATAGCTTAACAAAAGAGATATGTAAGAAAAATATCCACTTCCTACACGTAGCAGAGGTATACCGTTCAAGCATCAAAATCTTTGTTGCACTAACTGACTTGGGCAGGAGCATCGAGACATGGACGGTGGAGTATATATTAGAAAATTGCAGCACTGCAGTGGGGAAGCGTGAAGAAGTGAGAAATGCATGAATACACCGTCACAACTCGCACTTGCGCAGCTGTAGCAGGTTCCATATAAAAAGCACTGCTCACCATTTGAAGCTGTGTTCAGAGTAATGGCGCCCTTTATATGACACTTTCTCAGTATCCAGTGGTATGCTATGCACTGCGATATACTTATTAAGCACACGACCTGCTGCGCGATCCTCTCGTATGCGTCATCACCCAGCGATGACAGTTGTGCCATGCGGAGCGTAGGCACAGGTCCCGGTTCGTCCAGGGTGATCATGAAGTTTTCTTCATGCTCCGACTTCATCACGTTCACGTCGAACCACAGAGATACTCGCCAATTCAGGGACATGTCCACGAGTATGGGAAAGAGTGGGCCGCCTGCACGGGCAAAGTTATGCGGATTCTATTTGTTGTCTCCTCTTCAAATATGCGTATGTGAAATTCTTCGAGACATCTGTGTAGATAATAGCTCAAAAGGACAGAAAGTTGAGCGAGTTGGTAACATTCCATAATCAAAAGAAGAGGCGTGCAGGACACGGACACAAGAAGAGAAGTGAACACAACGAACGCCGACTAGCAACTGATGCACAGCACAGAGGCGAAAAAGAAAGAAGACACACAGCTTATCTGCGCATGCTCGGAATGGTAGCGCCACCTGTCAATCGGTTACACGTGCCCGCCTACGCGATAGACAACTCCCAAGGCATTCTATCTCCTCCCTGTTTAAGCTAATCGACGGTTGACTCACGCATGCACTTCCACTAATACTGATATACCAGGCCTCAACCAATAAAAGCGTATCTTCGTTCTTATGCCTGTACAGGATCTCGGTATTATCTTCTTGTGTCCGTGTCCTGCACGCCTCTTCTTTTGATTATAGATAATAGCATTCACACTCATTACATTTCCTAGATAAACTCTGACGAGAATTAAGTAGAGGCCTATCAGTTCGAATATCGCAATTATCGCAGACTTGGGGAAAACAATATTGTTCAATAAACGCTTAGTCGTATTTTCCTCGCCACGCCACGGTGGTTCACTGGCTTTGGAACTCAGATGCTGATCCGAAGGTCGCGGGCTCGAATGTCGGCCGCGGTGGGCTTCAAGCCCGCCAGCAAGCAGGCATTTCGCCTGCCTTTTCATGCAAGCAAAATGCTGAGGCCCGTTTACCGTGCAATGTCAGTGCACGTTAAAGCTCTCCGCCTCTCAAAATCATAGCGTGGCTTTGGGACATAAGAGCCCAGCAATCAATCTTTTTCAAGTATGTACGTATCTCCTCAGTACGTAATTCAAATAATTTACGCTACAGAACTTCAAAATGGAATTAATTGTTTGACGATGCGCCCTCAACGTGACTTAGCACATTGTTCTGGCACGCCAGAGTCGTAGCTAGGAACTGAGTGTGTGTGCGTGGGGGAGTTGAAGGGGGAACCCAGCTTTCAACCCCTGTTCCGCCCATTATATGTACACACCGCAGGTAGGTCACCCTCCCCCCATCCCTGCCACCCCACAAAACACACCATGTAAAACCCCCGAAAATTATTTCCAGCTTCGCTGTAGGGTGCGCATGATGTCTTCCCACTGGAAATCAACTAATCTAAATCTTGTGTCCAGGGACTTTCTCATATATTTAGTACCATACAGGTACTTCAGGAATGAGTCTGTATACTTGCTAAATAGGCATATTGAAGATGATTTCCCTGTATTTTCCCGACGAAACTATAACGCCATCGGTCGTTAGGGCACATAAGGCAAACGATGTGTTTCTACATAGCAACGGCGGGCAAATCGTGGGACCAATTTCAAATGTGTTCAGTTTTAAAAGCTTACTTTCAATGAATATTACGACAGGCACTACGTTCCAGAAATGTCAGACCATGACTTCTAGCAGTGTGGATTATCTTGTCTATGTTATATGTATTTGTTAAACATATCAAGCGCTAGTCACTTGGTACATTTTCAAATATCGCGAGCATTCTTAGAAGCTCCGGAAAAATTAAAATCAATGAAATTATTATTATGGGCATGGCTTATTTTGGCACAAAATATCATACTTTACAAATTTACCATTTAACATACTGAGTTTAAAGCAACCGTCAATTAATACCGATGCGCACATTTAAAGTCTTGTAGTAAATTAGTAAAAGTCTTGTAGCTAACGATCAGAACGATTGAGCTATCGGCACAGCGCATCGGTATAAAATTACCAAGACAGATTCAAGTCGCCTTTAGGTAACGTTCGGATTCTACAGAGCTTTGAAACATGTTTGTACTTTCTTCAATAACGCAGCACTTTTTTTTTTCTTTTGCTGATCCCTCACCTGACTCGTTCGTTTCACGTTTGGGTTGATTAGGTTCCATGGGCCACATGAGTCCACGTTCATGCATAAACTGGACGAAAGGCTCTGGATCCATTGTATCTGGCCTCCCCATGCACATGTCCAGCGCTCGCGTAGCCTTCAGTTCGTAATCTTGCCCGTTGCCCTTGTCCTTCTGGATCAGGTTTTCCCTTAGTTGCATGAAGTCCTCCACCTTTGGGCCGTACATTCTCCGCAGCTTTTCCTCGGCATTGTCGTAATCAGCCTAGGTAAGTTCGGTGTAAGAATGAAGAAAAAGAATTGTCTACCTCTGCTCAGCTAGAACAGAATTTACCCCATATATTTTTCTCTTTCATTAAATTGGAAATGAAAATAATTGTTCATTATTGCTCATAAAACTCAATCAGATCTGAGCCAGCGCCTGCACTGAGTACTTACGTTTTATTTTTCGTTTTCTTATTTCTTCGAGGGGGGGGGGGGGGGGGTTGTTGCCTAGGTTTCTTTGAGCTATGAGCAAAATCGAACTTCACAAGTAAGTGCGCGCCGTTTCCGCCTTTGGATAAGCGAACCAGCTCGAGATGTGTTATTCGCGTCTCCGTACGCAGTTCAAATGACATTTCAAGGTTGCGAAAAGCTCTAATACACATACGTTTCCACAGACGTAGTGGTAGAAACTGGAGCACGGGTCCGCTGACAGATTGAGTCTTGCGAGCAGCGCGCGCCCGTGTCTGATGCAGTCTTCGGTAGTGCAGATATCGCCATCGCTAGATCGGCGAGACGCCAGGTGGCGCGTAATCAGAACAGTCATGGCCACAACCGCGAGAACGCAGAGAAAGATGGCACCGAGCAGTGTTGCCCAGGACGCCTCCTCTTTGTCAAGCTTGAGTATCGGTGACGAAAAAGAACGTCGGCCGTGGCTGAGCTGAAAGGGAAAACATTGAAAAGACTGTTAGAAGTTCAAAACTTTCGAGAAGATAGACGCTTGAATAGACGTGAAGAGATACACCGACCAAATAAAAACTGAAACTTCCTTGACGTTTCGGCACCCCATACGGGAGCCTTGTTCACAATAAAACGCCATAGGAATGGCACAGCATATATAACATGATGTGAGTACATCAAGTGAGAGAGATGGTAAGCAAAGAGCGCCTAACTACGCATGAGTATATGACGTAAGCAGCAAGAGTACATTGCCTGTAGTGTCCCGTCACTCCTGTTCAACATGTGCGCTGTGGCTTGTATGTGCAAGGATTCCAAGTGCAGGCGTGACGCAAGCTTCTTTTCCTTGGCCAGAACACGTGCACTTGACCAATCAGTGCTGTGACCTGTGGAATCCACGTGTTCGGCCAGAACGTTCGAGGCCACGTGTCGTTTCCTGACGTCATACTCGTGCTGTTTCACCCTTTTCTTGAAATTGCCTGTCTCACCGATGTTCTTGTAGTCACAGTCATGGCAGCCTATGGCGTATACTACACCGGGGAAATCTTCGCTGGGCATCTTGTCTTTAACGTTTACTAGGACATTTCGCAGCTTCCGGTACATGCGCAATTTCGACGTCGTACCAGCGCAGGAAGCGGGTGATGGTATCACTTGTGCCGGGCACATACGGGATGGGCATTCGCTTTTTTTCGAGGCGGCAATGAACGCTGCCTGCATGGTAGAGACAGTTTTTCTGCGCAGATGGCAAGAAAGACGGGGAGGGGGGGGGGGGGGTATCCACAAGTCTTTAATGCGTCATAGATGCTCTGAGTATCACGCCAGCAGTCTTCAAAGTTTGTGCAAATGGTCCTGGCTCGTTAGAACAGCGTGGCGGGAACAGATCGTTTGTGCAAATGCGGGTGCACTGAATTAAAATGTAAATACCGGTCTGTGTGTGTAGACTTCCTGTAGACGTTGCAAGTCAGGCCGGTCTTTCCCCACTTGGCGAGAACGTAAAGAAACGGTAAACAGCTGTTCGCTTCTTGCTCGACACTAAACTCAACCGCCTTTTCAATGCTATTCAAGTGAGCTGTGAAGGCAGCATCCTTGTGAATTATGCAGAAACAGTCATCCACATACTGTAAAAATATCTTCGGAGAAAGGGTGAAAGAAGCGAATTCCCGATGCTCGACGTCTTCCATAACAAGGTTGGCAGCAGAAATGGGTATAGAGGCGCCCATAGTAGTAGCATGCGTTTGCATGTAGAAGTTCTGTTGGAAAACAAAGTAGGTGTTCGATAAACTGAACCGAAGGAGACGGGAAAGCTCAAGGACATCAATTACCGACATTTCAGGTAGTGACCCGTCGGCCTCGAGGGCATCGGCCGACGCCAGTTCTACAGGAACGCTTGTGAACAATGATTTGACATCAAATGAGACCATGACGTCGTCATCAGCGGGAACAATGTGTTGTGCCTTGTTAATGAAATGGCTGGAATTGCTCCGTTTCTGTGCGTGTGCCTGCCTTTTCCATTTTCTTTCTTTCCTGCTTTCTCTATGTCTGTCTGACTATATGTGTCTACGCCTTTCTTCCTTTGTTTTCTGTGTTTCTTTCTTCGTAGTTTTATTTCTTTCCATTTTCCTCTCTTACTGCATGCAGCCTCGGTGCGTCTTGTCTTTCGTCTTTCTTTGCAGTCTTTGTATAGCTCTTCTTTGTTTCGTGAGTTTATTTAATTGATGTGTTCTTTACTGTCTTTCTTTCTTGTTTGGACTTCCTCTTTCTTTGTCTCCCAATACCCTTTGTAATGCCAGGGATCTCAACTCCAACCTTCATTGCTCCGGCAAAATATTCAAGCTGGCAGAACGTCTGATGCAAGTGGCGTCAACAACAGCAGACTGTCTGATGCAATCCACGGCTACTCTTGCGGTGCGCCTGACGCAATCGACGGCAATTCCTCACGCACCTGCGCGCAAGCCCTCTCACCCACGGGTCGGATCCCGGCCAGCAACCAACGGCGGTTCCTGATTGGAGGCTTCAACTGGCTGATGCAAGGGATCCAAAAAGGGGCTATAAAAGGAGCAAGCCGCGGAGTGACGAGAGAGAGCGACTGAAGAAATCCCGGGTCGTCATCGCGCCTCAGTGCGAGCCCAATAAGCTGTCGGCCCGAGTGCCGAAAATGTAACGCCTCTGTTTATTCTGTATATAAAGTTACGTTAACTCACCGTCGCCTTGTCCGCTTCGACCATCAGCTCTGCGCAGATGCAGCAGCAAGCTGAGACACCCGTTACCAAACAGTGGATGGCAGCTGCGGGATCGGCCGGCGTCAGCTACCTCGATGCGGTGAGTGCCTGATGTTTTCCCCTCAGTTCACCAGACTTCTCTAGCACAGGTTATAGTAGTTTAGAGAAGGCTTGTGTGAAGCATTGGAGTGAGCTTTGATTGTTTCGAACCAAGAAGGAGCGCTTTGAAACCAAAGTTAATGCGGAGGGTGTAAACACGGCAGTTTTGAGAATTGCTTGCATGTCTTGCTAGTAGACTTATAGTGGGTTCGGCAAGTATATTCTAAACAAGGGCGAACAGCAAGAGGCTAGTGTGAACGATGGAGAACCTTAAAGTGAGGGAACTCATCGAAATTTGTGAGGAACTCGGCCTTACTCTGGGCCGTGCGAAGCGAAAACAAGCGATCCTTGAGATCATGAAGAAGGAGGGAGTAACGGCGGAGGAAGTCGATGAGGCCTGGGCGGATATCAAAGGACGCCGCGAGGAGGCCGAAAGAAGAGAACTCCGTGAGCGTGAGGAGGCCGAAAGAAGAGAACTCCGCGAGCGTGAGCGCGAGGAGGCCGAAAGACAAGAGCGCCTCGAGATGAAAAGAATAGAATTAGCTCTCCGACAGTGTTCGCAGGCGCCTAGCGTAGCTTCTGCAACGGTACCGGTCAGTGGACACAGAATTCGGGACCAACTGCCACCGTTCGTAGTAGGCGAGGACATGGCGAAGTATCTCGTCAAGTTCGAACACGTCTGTGAGCGAAATGCCATCGAGCGGTCTCTTTGGGCCCAGAACCTGTTAGCTCTGCTTCCCGGGGAAGTATCCGACGTGATAACATGCTTATCGAGGGAGGCGTTTGAGAGCTATGACGAGGTTAAGGAGGCTCTCTTGAGACGATATAAGCTGTCACCCGAGGCTTTCCGACAAAGGTTCCGGTATGCGAAAAGGGGTAACGAGTCCCATGTTGACTTCGCGTTTCGTCTTAAAGCCGATTTAGTTGAATGGCTCAAGGGCGAAGATGTTTATGACGATCGCGATAAAGTGGTGGAATGCATTGCATTGGAGCAATTCTACCGCTGCATCGAGGATGACGTCAAGCTTTGGCTGCAGGATAAGCTTGGCGAAGTACAGCTAAACAAGGCAGCAGAGTTAGCTGAAGAGTACTACACTCGCCGAAACTTGCATAGTAGGGCAGTGCGCGTGGAAAAAGCTGAGAGAAAGGAGGGCTTCCCAAGGAAGCCTGATGAACGGAAACCTTTCCCGAATCGTAATTTGAGAAAAGACCCGTCTCTTACGAAGGAAACTGTGAGGGATGGGCAAACGGAAGCGCAGAAATTAGGTGAGGTTCCCAAGCAGCGCACTGATACCACACGGGCGTTTGAGTCACGGAAGCCGCTAATCTGTTATCATTGCAAAAAGGAAGGGCACATCGCGTTAAATTGTAAACAAAAGTTTGCCTTTGCAACAATCCGGGAATCTGAAAAGAACATACAATTGTTAGAGCCGTATGTTCAAGAGATTAGTGTCAATGGGAAAACGTGTCGGGCACTTCGAGACTCAGCGGCAACCATGGATGTTGTCCACCCTTCGTTTGTCTCCCCGAACGATTTTACAGGAGAATGCGCGTGGATCAGGCAAGTCGCCGAGGAGCAGAGTGCTTGCTTACCGATTGCGACGGTGGTCATTGAAGGCTCTTTTGGCAAGCTTCACACCGAAGCGGCTGTGTCTGCCGCGCTTCCCGATTGTTTTCCTTATCTTTTTTCGAATAACTCTGAGCAGCTTCTCAAAGAGCAGGGTAAATCGTTCTTTTCCAGCATTGCGTACATGGCCCTCACGCGATCGCAAGCGCGGAAGCTTTCACAGGAACTTGATCTCGTTCCATGTAGTAAAACATCACCTGCAAAAGCGGCCGAGCTGCGTGACCTTGGCTGCGAGTCTACTGCGCCTCGTACAGAGGACTCTCGGGTTAGGTTACTCGAGCAGCCCGTAGCGCGAGCGGTTAGCGTCGTTTCCGTCGGCGGAGAAACCGAAGTGGCGCCGTTGGGCGAGACGGGCACTACACTCTCACCTGTCGCTGAAAGCTGGTGTGAGCTGTCGAAGGTTGATCGAGAGACACTCATTAGAGAACAGCGTGAGGACTTCTCGACTAAAGCGCTGATGGAAAGTGTAAAATTAGGTACTAAGAAAAAGAATGTTTCTTTTTATGAGAAATCAGGGCTTTTCTACCGTAGCTACACAGATGTGAAAGGTCGCAAGTATGAGCAGCTCTTGATACCGCAAAAGTATCGTCGCCAGCTAGTGGAGCTTGCGCATGAAAACGCGTGGGCAGGGCATCTAGGCTTAAAGAAGACCAAGGCTAGAATTTCCCTTGAGTTTTACTGGCCGAAATGCTGGAAGGACACCGAAGATTTTGTGCGCTCTTGCGACACTTGTCAGAGGGTGGGGAAATCCACCGATAAGTGGAAGGCACCCATGAAGCTTGTGCCACTTATAACAGAACCTTTTCGGCGCCTAAGTATCAAAGTATCGGCGCTTAAGTATCAAAGATCCTCAAATCTGACACTTGGCTAAACGCGCGAATCCTAGCGATCCTTCTAGAGCGAGCTAAGTGAACCTTCTTCGCTAACATCGTGGTGTTAAACAGGGGCGAGATTGGAGGTCGTTGCTTGCAAACGCTGGCGGTTTTGTTCGTTTTTCACGGCATGTCATTGGCTGTGGTCACGCTTACTTCGTAAGCAGATGAGCGCGGCCATGTTTTCGCGTGTCCGCTTAATCTCTGCCGTAACGCATTTAGACTCTTGAAAAAAAAAATAGTTCATTTTCATAAAAGAGCCTTATCCGTTTGAAGACGAAAAACATTTATTTTGTAGTACATTGTCTCAAACAGGACAACAAAACATGCTCGGTAATTATTGGGATGTTCACCACTTGCCCATCAATTCGTCGCTGTCGCCCTCTCGTCCTCGCATATTTCACGCATCACCCTTGTCATAAAACAATATCCACTCTAGTATAACAAAGGAAAGGGGTCAATCCTGGAAGCCAGCGCCGCACAGAGTCGTTCCAAATCAGCAGCACACAAAGCGAGAGCCGCGCCCGAACTTCGTCACGTTACAGCAAGCGAGGGCGTTGTGTCCCGAAAAAGATATCTCCGATCGCGCCCCATGTCTTTTGCGGTAGCTAAGATTGTGTAAAACACTAACCTTTGATTTCGGGCTTGTATTCTTCCGAACAGGTTGCAAACCATTATCCCCATTGCGGCGTCTGACGTTTCCTTTCTCATCCGGTTGCATCTGTCTTCCTGGTGGAGAATTCGTGGCGACGCCTGTATTTCTTACTCTAAGCGCTAATCTGTAGGTTCAGCTTGGAGCGGTGAAGTCTAAACGTGCACTGTGTTGAATATGCAATAACCAAAGTTATGTGCAGTATGAATCGGCTTGCACCGCAGGCCGTTCTGCAGAAAGAAAAACAAACAATAAAAAAGCAAGGTTCCTTAGTAATATGAAGATTTTATGCCGTGGAACTAGACACGATTTATCAACCATTATTTAGAGTTAACGGTACCAGAACCACAAATTTATTGTAAGGAAGGCGTTATTGGGCACTCCTGATTCATTTTGTCCGTCTGGGGTTCTTTAAAGGCCAACTCCGGTAATTTTCTTAGAGGTCAGTCGATCTCAATAGAATTCACTGGTACGCTCCTTGGCACACTTCGTCATTTGTGCAAGATTACAGGCTCGAGAGATGCGCAGATTGCTTGACAAATCAATTTTGAATGATTACCTCAAAGCGCCGACCTGGCTTCCTACAGTTATTGGTCAGACTGTGCGTTGACGTCATCATCGACAAACCGACAGAAGCGCGCCGTTACCATACCATGGCCTTCGAAATCGCGCGCGCCAGCGCGACATTGCCGCCAGGGGAAGGGCGCGTGCGCAGTCGTATCATGCAAAAAGGGGACTGACTGATTTGACGTTAGTGCTGGATTCGAATCGCAGTTTCAGTTTCGCTTACTTTCGTGCTCATTAAAAATTGTATTCGGGTTTGCTAAGCATTTCAATTATCCGGAGTGTCACAAGAGCGCCTCAGGAACATGCAATCTGCTTTAGTTTAACATGCTCAAAAAGTCGCCGAGCTCAGCCTTTAGCGCACACGGCAGCTAAGTACACTGACTTACGTGCATTCCAGTCCTATCGATATACGGCTTCCGTTGCCTTAAATCGAATACGTGAGTCTTACAGCTTAAATGGCTTGAGAGATCAAATGCTGAAGCTATGCAAAGCCTGCTGTAGGTTCCTCTTGTAAAAAAAAGGGGGCATTCAAGGTGAAGTTTTGTGCACAGAAAACATTTCAAGTGCATTTTAACTCGCTCACGATGTCTGCCTAAATGCTCGTTCTTAAGATCGAGACCCATCGCCGGCACGATGCGCACCACCGTCACTCTGTCGGAAGCACAACGAATGTTTTCGAGACGTCACGCCCAAATTAGAGTGACGCGAAATATGAGGTCCCCACAGCGCTCGGCAAGCCTAGACAGCTGTGATTATCAGAGATGCCGTAGCGAAGCGCTTTGAAAATTTTGACCACCTGATGTTCTTTAACGCGCACTGACATCGCACAACACACGGGCCTCAACATTTTGCCTCCATCGAAATTGATCTGCTGCGGCCGGGATTCGATCCCGCGACCCTCGGATCAGCAGTCGAGTACCATAGCCACTGGACCACCGCGGCGGAACAGTTTGCACACAGAAGTAAACACAAAGCAGCCGCCCCTTTTTGTCAATATTCTTCGCAGAAGTACTCGAGGTATGTGCAAATATAAAATGTAGCACCTAAATGTTCAGCGGACCATTTTTCGTGGCACAGTAACTTACCTTATTATCTCTGGACTCCTGACGCTTCCTCTTTTGCTCCAAAACTTGCCTTTTATGCTGCTCATAAATAACAAGGGCAGCCTACGAATTGCCGGTTCCTCTTCATCTTCTTCTTCAACCGGAACACAAATCGACACCTCACAGGAAGCATTAAAGGTGATAAATGTTTCGCAAACACTGTAAGGGACGCCTGTTGAATATAGTCGCGCGTCAGAAACATCGCTTTAGGAAAAGTAGACGTAAAGGGTTGTGTGACATATAGCCAAATATTTGGGTAGTTTCCAATGGGAGGCCTCTGGTGGCAGCGAAAATTTTTGCATCATAGTTGTGCGAATTTGCCGGAATCTAAAGAGTTTTCTTACCAACGCCACCACTTGTGATGCCGAGAAGGGAGTGCGAAGGAGAGAACTGTTGCTGACGAGCTCTGAAACGTGAACTTGTTTTGCTTTAGATGCGAGGCAGCTTATGGCGGGGGCTTTGTCCGTCCCTCCTTCCGTCCCGCGTCCCACACCCTCACAGCGCATGTGCGTCCCCTCCCCCTCTCTCTCCTCTCCTACGCTCTTCCCTCCTCTCTCCTCTAGGAATCCTCTACTCTACGGAGCGGCGCGCACGACAGGTGCTGGGGCGCCTGCGTATTCCGCTGGGGGCGCCACGGTAGTTCCGCGGTATGAAAATGACGGAGCGCGCGCGCCTCATTCTCTCTCCTGTGCAGCGCTGCAATGAGCGCTCGGGCCGCTGCCGCAAAAAATTACACCATCTCCCCGCTGCTTCGCATCCACACATGGTTACTTTTAGCGGGAGATGGCGTAATTTTTTTCTTGCTAAATAGAACGTTTTTTTTTCTTTGTTTACTCCTTTACATGTGGTCAGTCTTCCAGACAAGCAGTAATAGTGTGGTCCATATTGTACATGGGCACGAGACTGTTTTAAGGGCAACGGTTTTCAAACCGGCGCAAGGCGCTCTTTATTTCGCAAGAAATGATCATCGTCATGAAATCTTGAAATAAGCGTGCGTGCCCTTCTGTGAAATGCCCAATGAGTTACCATTTCCGCGCGCACTTCCTTCTTCTACTCCACTGCGCTAATGCCTCCAGCCCACTGCGGCATAAAGGAGGAGCCAGTTCAGCAGACATCGTCCTTCTCTTGCGCTCTTGTCCTCAGCCCACTAGTACCTAAAGGCGGAAGCATCTCATCACAGGTTATACAAAAATAGCAGCGTCACAGCTTTGCACCACTTTGATGAACTGCGGCCTCGACGCCTACCACGCGCAATCTGGCCACGGCTGCCATAGCGAGCAAGTGACGTTCCCGCGCCGATCATCGTAATAGGGCTTCCGCGTCGCCGGTCTGATGACAGACATTTTTAGCTTAGCGGCTTAGCGTAATAGCGTAGTTACCGGAATAGCGGGATGTACATTTACGCAAAATGTACATTTGCAGAAAACGGATGTACATTTACACAAAATTATGACCGTGTAAGGACCTTGAAGCTATCCTTAACATTAATTTCCAATCTCTTCAGTCGGCAGAGCAACCCTTATTTATAGAAGGAGCTGGAACTACATGACGGGATAAATCCCGCGGTTTCTTCTGCGCATGAGCGACTCCCGGTGGATCTCCACCAAATCGTGCTAAGTGAAGCCGCATATGGCCTGCTGCGGGCGTACTTCCTTTCAGGGGAAACTGGATGCCATTGTCCGCGGGATGGCGAAGTCGTGCTTTAACTCTTGTAAGCAATACGTTAATTCAAGAAGCACCGCACTCACGTGGAGCTACCACTATCATAAGCAGCGGAAGTTCCGGCCCATTTGTCCCCTCCCTCGGCTCCGGGCCTGCCCCATACGTGTTCATATCAACTACCCATCTGAAATTTTCCTGACACTAGCCAGTGCCACGTCTGCCTTCTCTCTTGAACTAGTCTGTTATCCTTAATGACCAACAGCTGCCCGGCCATCATTGCATGATATACCCTACTGCACATGCGCCGTATCCGTAATCTAACTTTACCCTTAACATTCGTATTCCTTATCTTCCCTGATCCTTTCATAGTTCAAGAGCGGGCCTTACCCATAGCAGACTCGTTTAGCCCAACCGAAGTGGAGAAAAGACGGCTGCATTATAGTGGCGACGGCAATACCCTAATTGCGCCGTCTCAAACCTATAACATGATGCTTTTCCTACATAGAGATCTTCAAAGAGCACAAATTCAAGTTCCACGGTCATTGCGAGCGGCCTTACATAAAAGAAATATGGCGCCCCCACTCATTTCCTTCAGTGTTTTCTGAATTCATTGCTCTAGCAATATCTGTATGCTGGGATCTCATTTAACTGCTTTGTTAATTCTTTCCTGGTGCATCGAGGCGCTAGCGTGTGCTAGAGGAGAGCGCGGAAGGCTGCCGCCATCTCAGTGAGCGTAAAGAAGCTAGTTTTTCTCGCAGACGTTGCAAAACACTGTAGGTAACTTATATAGATACAGAGCTTCAATTATCAAAGGCAAATCGCCTGTTTTACAAGACAAGATAAACGTATCACTGATGAACGAACAAACAGTGGTGGCACGTGCAAGAGAAGACAATGTGAGCACGTGTGCAAGGGAGAGGGAAGGGGGGTGCAAGAGCACCTTTCTGTACCATTGCAGGTAGTGGCAGCTGTTGATTCTCAGGAGAACGACTATAGTTCACAGTGACATCTGTACATTAAACGGACCAATCCTTCCATGGCCTCCATCGTCATGTATATGCTGAAAATGTTATTTGTTTCGCTGTTGTCTACTTTCCGATCCAGGTAGGAGAGCACACGTCGAATTGCGCCGATAGTGCATAACATGCATCCCTAGAAACCTCAGGAGTCATTGTTGAAACCACTACGCAGTGTACGATTGCTTCTAACAGTCCGACAAGCGTTATCCTTTTGAGAGTATTTACTACAACGCAATCGTGGTAGTTTCTTTTTTAACTCGTTATCAAGGGGCCCTAGTTCACGTGATGCAGGATGCTATTTATAAAGATACCGTACAAACCAAATATTATGAAGCCCGCTTGATACGGTGAACGGCCGTATGAATTAAACTCGGGTTTTTGTTGAAAGTGTTCTTTATTAACTGAAGGAGGGCTGTTTCTTTTCTTTGAACCGATTTATTGAACATTTCGAAAAGCGTAGTGGTTACTACGTGTAGCCACCCAGGAGAAACACCGCTCTTCTACTTCTTGGCATTTTCTTCGGACCTTCCCAGTATGTCGAGCATAGTGTCGATTATGCCACCCATTGCTGCAGCTTCGCCAGGTAGAGTAATAAGCGCAGCTGCAAGGCGAAAAATTACGTAATGTCATCGTACATCACGTTCATTACACTGTTGATATGTAAAGTAATAAAAGTAATTGCCTGAGTTTTACGTGCCGAGAGGGAGGGAGACAAGTGAGAGAATGGCAGGGAGGTTAGCTAGAATTAAACCATCCGGCTGGCTACAAACCAGTATGCGATGATGAGGAACGCCATAGTGCACGACTCCACAAGTGTTGACAACCTGAGTTTTTTCAACGTGCACTGACAAAGCGCAGCACATGGGCGTCAGCCATTTTCGCCTCGGTAGGAAGTGCGACCACAGCGGCCGGGATAAAGCCCGCGTGTTTTGGATCTGCATTCATGCACCTAAGGTCCTTGCGTATACAGGGACTTTAGGCCACCCTGTGGACGAATTGTCGAACATTAAAACGCGAAGCATCCGCACAGACTACATTCCCAAATTTCTCATCCTTATTATTGCGAGTACTTGGGGAGGACAGCGTAACAGAACCCTGAATCCAGAAGTTGTTCTACAGGAAATGTCATTAGCATGAATGAACATGCCAGAACTCAGAAGGGGAGGTGTGCCATGTTTCATCTATATACGTCATTTAGCGGTCGTGCTTGGTCCTATTGTTCTCTGCATCCTAATATCGGACAGCTGATCAGGTCAACACTGAAGTTACAATCAGAACTGGTTCGCGGAAAGATATATGGTCCGTACATTCAAGATCAATATTTTTTATATATAAAATCACGTTTCTCGCATCTCGTTTCTATCGAGATTTTTGTATACATATTCATGTGTCCCCCAACCTTTTTCTATTCAGATCCAACTTGTTTCTAACCAAGCGTTTTAATACATTGCGTGGTTTGTTACTACAACGTAACATGTCCAGACCGAAATAGAAAACGACGTATTAGTGTGGAACGCAGGTTTCTGCATCCCGTACGGAATAATATAGCCGCTTCCTGCGAACCGTGTTTGGCAAACCGCCTTATAACTTCTAAGCAGTAAAGACGCTGCGTTCTCAATAAGCGCCTGTCACCATCCACGGAAGATGGGGAGATCTTATTTGAGTAGGAAGTCATACGTTTTAATATGCATAACGCATTGTTCACTTATTCTAGTGCTACGGATTTGTGGTGAAGTGAGAAAGAGAGAACTCTTTATTGAAAAGCAGAATGGCTAGCCAGCGCCTACTTGCTATTCCGCAGAATAGGGTGAGGGGGAAGAAAGCCCTAGAAGAATGTCGCCAGAAAAGAGAGAAAGAGAAATCACGTCTTTTAGAAGCGGAGCGCAGTGTGGGTTTTTGTGCGGAGCACAAAAACGCACACTTTTGTGGTGAAATGTTTAAAGTTTGCGTAGGAAGCGTCTCAGTAAGTAAATTCACTCTACCACGCATCTATTCACAACGAATGAAATAAGGTGTTGTATAATACTGTACTTGAGGCACCCAAAAAGATAACTTAATCGCTTGGTTACGTGACTCATGTATCTGTGTATGTGCGTGATCGTATCAGCCCCATTTCAATTTTACATGGCGTTACCGTAAACAGCTTCAAGAACCCCATTGCTTTAAATACGCACGTATATGTTATTCTCTCTTTCATTTTCTCTCTCCATTTCTATCACACGTATGTAGGGGTGTGTTTGTGTGCGTTTAAACTCATTTTCGAAACACAATTCGCTACTGTTGGGCAGGTGAATTAAAAGAATTCTGTCGAGCGGAAAACCACAGCTCGCAAGTCACCGCAGTCTTGCGCGCAAGGGGTGCATCATATCGCATCCCCGCGCAGGTATATTCTCGAGGTCTTAGAATTACTGCTTTCATTTGTTTGGAATAGAGGTCTTGAAAGCTCACGTTTAAAACTAATTTGGCGAAAGAAGTCGCGAATATTCTAGTATATCTTAGCTGATCCGTTGCGCGCGCAGTCACTACATGATGTATTTATTATCTTACCTAAAAGGGCCGCCGTCGTCAGGAGGAAACACTTCGCAAAAATGCCGTCCATGACTTGACTGCAGGAGACAGCAGGAGGAAAGATGCGTTTAATTGTAATGTGACTAATATTGAGGATCTTATTTGATCATGCTCGTTATCTCGTCATTTTTCAAGCCTGCTTCCACACTGTAAGATATTTTTTTCACACATGATGCACATTTCACATTTCTAGAAACGTTTGACACGTGGCGGAGTTGAAATAGACTGCGCTTAAGGAACTGCTGCACGAATTACTTGATAACAGCAATAGCTGGAAGAATAGTGACAAAAACGACGCAATGACACAATATATATATATATATATATATATATATATATATATATATATATATATATATATATATAATCTACTGGCCACATCCTGCCCTGTCGCAATATTTACTGATATTCTCATAAATTTTGCTCTGTTTCTCTTCTATGAAGTAATAAATATTAACATTGGTGCGTTCTGTATGCTTTGTATCACCTATTTTAAATAATGATTGCAACTGCGTGGCCTCAAGAATGAGATTTTAAGACTTTTCTTCAGGAGATTTTAAATGAACGTTGAGCTCTACTTTTTACAGAGAAAGGAGTTGTCACAATGTTGAAACAGGATCAATGAAACTATTGTGAGAAAGAAACTAACAGTACTATTAAATAGAACTACTAGTCCAGAAAAAAATATAATTTCTAAGCGCGTCAGCGGCAACAAATTCTTTGCGAGCCCGTGAATCAATGCATAAGCAGATAGCAAGCAAATATTTTGCTGCATACAATTGCCCTTATCGCGAACGCTTTACTCTTGTTTCTTTGTACCAGCTCGTCGAGCAACGGGTATTCGCTGACTCTGAGAATTTGGCTACTCCACTTACGTAATCGACTTCTAATCTCGTTTCTAACTTGTAAGTACGACGTGAATGTCAAATTCGGTTTCGAATCAGCTTGTTACAGATAACGATCTGACGGATCACGCCATAGGGAGACGTTTTAAGTTATGACTTTCATTGGTGTTATGCTGTAGGAGCGTGCAATAATCACATAACGTATGGCACGAACAAGGGTCTCTGCTGTTACAGAGATAATTTTCTTACCGTGCAGTTTTTCAGTGAAGAAACGCAGGGAAGCAGCGAAGGGCTCTCTATGACAGCGCGGTACTGAAGCGCACATTATAAAAGGGAACTGCTGTACATAAATTATCAAAACAATTATACGAGAGATGACAAGGGAGGCAGACTTCATTTCACTAATTAGGATTATTATCGGTAAAACTCGTTATCGTTTGTGACAGGATTGCTACGGCAAGCACGACTCTTCCCAGGGACATATGCCACATCAATGACAGGCTGAGTGACGTAACTCGGGGTAACTTTTTCAGCACCGTCCTTTACACAACTGACAACTTCGCGCAAAAGCCCATACAGGTTGCAATTAGCGTTGCTTACTAATGCTCAGAAAATGCATTCAGGTTTCTTGTCTAGCGACAAATTGCTCTCAGTGCAGCAGCGTATTAAAAAGAGAAATGTTTCACTAACTGAAATCAAAATTTTCTGGTAAGAGGATTCGAGAGATTCACTGTAATTGCAGGAATCTACGTCATGCAATGTAGGCAGTGAGGAAATTTCGTGTGCCGAATTGTTTGGCATTCAGCCAAGTATTACGCACACAGCATCAACGTCTTCGTGTAAATTCAGTAGTCGTGTCCGTAAGGTGGCCTTATCAGGGTCGTCGGCAGCGCTGTGGGGCACAGTGGTCCATTAGGTTATCTGTGCAACAATGTGCCCGGATGCCAGAATTGTCCAAGATTACTGCGCGCGCTGATGGGCGTATCCTAAGCGTCGTTCCTAGGAGTGTTCCCACTGTATCAGGCGACGCTGCACCGTATCCTGCTAAGTGATAATAAAGCATGCGTATCGTTTATCATTTTGCTACCGCGGCGGACACACCACAACCTCGTGGAAATAGCCTACCGTGAACTAGTGGTTGCATTGTCGCTTGGCGCCGCGAGGAGCTGCATTCGATTCTTGACCTTCTTTTCGCTTGATTGGTTACTTTCGGTGATTACGTACAGCATGTTTGTCTGAGTCTGCCTGCTCGTGCCTGCATTGATATTACGGGCTAGCATAAATGCTGCGACTTTCTTCTTATTATTCAATGCAAAGTGTGTTCTCATAAAATTTTCAGTGCCTTTTTTTCGTTGGTCCTTGATTTAGTGCTCCGGCGAGATCGGAGATCGTTGTTTGCGAATGCGGCTGGTTTCCTTCCCTTTTCACTGCACGTTGTTGGCCGTGGTCATGTTTACCTCGTAAGCAGCGGGGCGCGGCCACGTTTTTGCGTAACCACGTTTTCTCTGCAGGTCACGTGCTTACGCGCACGAAAAAAAAAAATTTCGTTTTCGTTTTTCAACAGTTTTATTCACTTGAAGACGAAAAAAGTTTCCTTTCGTTGCATACTGTCTAAAAGAATACAACAAACCATGCTCCTCAATGTTTGGGATGTTCACTGCTTGCCCATTGGTTGTTCACACCCTCCCATTCTCGCATAGTTTATGGTAACCCGTTCATAAAACAGTGTCCACTCAAACAAAGGAGAGTGACCAATCCTGAAAGCATGCGACACACTCAGTCGCGCCAAATTCGCAGCGCGCACGACGAGCATCGCGCCCTCACTTCGTGACGTTACAGTGATGTCTTCCGAACAATGATTTCCATTCGCGGCCGTTTTTTTGGTAGTAGTAGTAGTGCTTTATCTTTCTTCGCAAAAACAAACTTAAACAATTATCTAGACTGATAGCCAAGGCCGGCTAGTTTCCGGTCCAGTGTTAAAAATCAAACGGACAGGTCAGATACAGAGTATAACAGAACGGTAATCAATAACATTTCATAATTAAAACAAACCATATAATCCTCATAAACAAAGTTTTTCATAAAGTGCACCTAATTTATCAATGTAGGTTCGTTAGATGTCCTGGTTTTTAATGAAAAAGTACTTACTAGACTGCTTAAAGTTGCGTGCGGTTTTAACCTCTAGGGGTAAGGTGTTCCAGACTTTTGTCCCATTGAATCCTATTGTGTGCGTAACATGGCTGTAAAGTTAACATTCAGTCGACTGCTTTATCCGGGCGGCTATGAGCCACATATGATCGTGTTATCGTGAACCATGATGTTTGTGACAGCTATATCGTATCAGTGATGACAAAATTAAGTACTCATAATCACGATAGGTTAATACCCTACCATAAGGTCTGGTTCCCTTGGTATACCAAGGGAACCAGACCGCTAGGAGAAAAGCGAGCCGTAGGCGGATAGATAGATAGATAGATAGATAGATAGATAGATAGATAGATAGATAGATAGATAGATAGATAGATAGATAGATAGATAGATAGATAGATAGATAGATAGATAGATAGATGCGGTAAAACTTTCTAAAGTACGTCCAAACATGCTTCGCATTTACGTGCGCTCTTATTTGATTGATTTCTGGGGTTTCACGTCCAAAAACCGTGATATGATTATGAGAGACGCCATAGTTAAGGGCACCGAAAATTTCGACCACTGCGGTTTTTCACTCTCCAGGCCGACATCTCCTCATTTCCTCTCATTAAATGCTTTCTTCTTCTTATTGCCATTGCACAGTACACAGGCCTCAACATTTCGCCTCCATCGAAGTGCAGATGATAAGCCGCACCGCACCGTCCCACATATGATGTGCGCCTCCACTTTCAGTATTCACAAGGCCAAATCCACTTCAGCACTCAATGGCATCCATGTGGCATAAATCAACCATAGCATGGTTCATCCATGCATGCATGCCTGTAACCATGACGAGAAAACACTTCTAATTATGTAAAATACAACTTAACAACCACCACACTTCCAAAACCGTATACCCTCCGAAGAACTCACACTCCCTCGATAACCTCTCAAAAACAGCAGATTCTCACCAAGCACCTTAAACCCTTGGGAACATTCCCGCTGCAAAATCAAATCCGATACTTATTGGCGCAAGCTTCAATTTGTACCCTCATGAAAACACTCCGTTTTATGCCTAACCTCCAAATCTTTCTTTTTCAGACAATTGCTCTTTTTAAGTACTCTTCTTTGGGATATCAAAGACAATAGTCTTTCTTGGAATACTCGAACGCAGAAATTTTGGTCTTTCTGTTTGTCTGCCTGCCACACAAGTCAGCCACCCGGCCAAAGTTTAAGCACTTGCCTAACGCCCAGCCATCTTGAACTGGTAGCTGCGTTCATACTTGGGAACAGAGTCGATCAAAAAGCAAATGTTACGCATATCTGAGGCGCAACATCAATACCTAAGAATTAGGTTGTATATTACTTTACTAAAAAAAACATAGATACGTAATTCTAAAGACCCTAGTCTTTGTTAGGCTGCGCTAAAAATGCGACGCTACGCACGAAAAAGGCCTCCGCAGATGATTTGGCGCTGCCACCTGGTAGCTGCCCAGCGATTCTGCACAAGCTCATGTTTCCCGACAGCGCTGCCAAATGGCGTCCGTATCTCACGCAGCGTAGTACGGCTGGCAAGACTATCGTCTTTCGGCGACATTTGCAGCCTAAGCACGTAGGTACGCGGCCGATTTTTTCCGTCCTCTCTATTTTATTAATTGGCTTTAAGCCCGTTATACCTTCGGCTAGTACGGGCTCCCCCATATTTCATTTACTTTTTTTTTCACTTGGGGGACACATTTAGCACTCAGTGTGTGCCTCTTGCAATGAGCAGGACACTGGCTACCGAATGTGTCATTGAAGCGCGATAGCTTTTAATACGAGAAAGCACAAGGACTCTCAGTGCAAGTTACGTGCGCGCGGAGCTGCAATAAGAGAACGGAGGAGACGAATTGTTTGGTAAGAATGTCTGCCAGAACATAGTACCTAATGTTGTGCCCGAATAAATGCCTATTTGAATAATAAAGTTGGACGACTGCTATAACTACTCCACGCGCAATATATTTTGCGGCTGGTGCGGACGACGCGCTTTCGTCAGTACAGACGCCCGTTTGATGATGCAACGCACGGCAATATATTTTTAATATATAAAACTGGTAATTGAGCTGTCACAGAACTCATAATAGCTATGATGCAGTGACAAGCGCACGAGAGCACTGGAAATCATATGTAAGAGGATATGCAGCATCACATGTAGGAAAATGAATGGACAGGTGTAACTGCAAATGCATTACCAAGGACGCAGCACGACACGCAGTGGGGTCTTTCGTTTCGGTCTACATTTATATGCTCGAGCGTCCAAGAGCGGTAATTTGAAGCGAGAAGTTATAATAGACATGGCGACGGGGAACGCACAAATTGAGGTTGTTCTTTCGCTGTTGTGCGCGACCTAATTAAAGAAAGCGTGCTCCCCTCTGAGAATTGACGACTAGAAAGCAAATGCCATTTCTTCCTTTCTTTCTTTCTTTCTTTCTTTCTTTCTTTCTTTCTTTCTTTCTTTCTTTCTTTCTTTCTTTCTTTCTGTTTCTTTAACTCTTCCCTTCTCTCCATCTTCCTTTCAATCTTTCCTTTTCTCTTTCTTTTCAATTAGGTTGCAGAAAGTCAAAGGCGTCCATGTGGTCAAGGTGTGTTCACTTTTCGTGGGTATGGGTGCGTATTCTAGAGGTCAAGACACTTTCCTTAGGTTGGTTGGGGCCTCGGTTCAAAGCACGGGAATATTATCATTTCTTTTCCTCTGAAATACGACCTCTATGACGTGGCGGCCGAAACTATTAGGGGCGAAGCACCTTAGCCTCTCGGAATATCGCACGTCTCTTGTGGTGTCCTGTCGTCACGGTAAATCAAGTTATCAGACGATGGTAAAAAAAAAAAAAGAAACAAGTGTATAACCAATAAAACCGGTTTGAAATAAACTAAGAAAACTTACAATAAAAGAATACTCCGAATTTAATTGCATTAATGCTACATCGTGATGGTGGGTGGAGCGCAGAGCATCCAAGAAGTACGCCAGACGAAGGCTGCCTCAACAAGAGCGTTTTATTAGAGGCGGCTATCGTTTTTATAGCCACCGTGAAATTATCTGTAGTACAGTCTGGTGTGACTTGGTGCAAGCATAAAGAACGCTATCTATAACAATAGGCAGCAGCCATGCGCGCGCACATATAGCGCATTCTACTTTGCAGCAATTAATAATAGAAATCTCTTAAATACGGTTGCGGAAATTGTGTGGGCCCATCCTGGAGGTAGTGCTCCCTGACAGTGTATGTGTACGGTTTGTCGTGTCAGAAGTGATTCTGACGAGTTTCTGCTAATTCGCTCGGGCGTCCTACGCCGTCTCCGTCATGGCCACGGTAAAGCAAGCCCATTAGAAGCGGCTGATATTTCCTGTGGGAAACGCCGTCGTATCACCGCATGTTTCGCACCTTCCCAGGTTGCACAATAGTGGAGCTGCCACGATTTCTTGCGTAAGTTTCTTGCACCACACCACCATGCCAGGCGTACCACTTTCCTGAGAGTTTTGACGGGACGACCAGAACAACGCCGATGAAGGTTGAGCTACACAAGCTTCGCTTGAACATGTGCCTGTTTGACACTTATCTTCGGAATTAAGGGTCCTTGTATTTTCACTGCTATTCAATTGCAAGATGAACTGTTGTTATTGGCTCTACGCTAATACCTGTACGCAATAACAGGAATGAAACAAGAAAGTGTGGCGTATCTGAGGAAGAAACATAAATATTAAGGAATATTTCTGAACCATCGTTCTTCATGAGCATTGCAGTTTGTTTTATGCCAGCAATAGATAGCTTCGTTCAACTCTTAGGCGTGAATTACACAAATTTTTAAATGACTATCACAATTCATTGTGCGCATTCTCGCACTAATTATGTTGACGTTCCATCAGTCAAGAACGTGTTTCACGGTGGGCCCCAGAGAAGGAGAGAGAGAGGACGTACGTATATCGCTTCCGTACCCAAGAAGCTTTGCGACGTCATTGAGCATAATTAATATGAAGGTATCTCCGGAGATTCTTAGTAAAGCGCTTCTTCCAACACCTACTTAAAGGGACTCTCTTCCGTCCTTCATTGATTCGCAACTTTTTATCGGATCATGAACACAAGATAACATAATATAAATGTAATGCATCGTCCATTAGCAACTCTTTTTTTCCGAGAACTATCAGTGAGTGGACTCGATTTCCTTCCACAATTGTAGCAATTTCTGCTGCTGATGCGTTCTTTTCTGCAATAAAAATTATTGAATCTTTTGACCACTAAGCCTTGCAAATTCCGTGTGTGCGCCTGGCAATCGCCATGATCTGTGTACCTTGGCTGTCAACTATGTTTTGTTTTAGTGCTTCCTCTGTCCTTGTACTCCACCAACGCTGTGCGTTGTTGTAATTATTCTTCGGATTTTCATTAACTTTTGGGCTTTCTGTCCTTTTAGCTCGCTTTCCGAATGCATATGACATTTGTGACGCCGCTGTTCGCGATGCATCTGTGTATGTTTGGTGTCTGCGTGATCGATATTTTCTAATTTGCAAAAATTTATGTGAACATGCAATTTCCATATTTGTTCTTTTTCTGTGCCCGTCCCCACTGTAATGCTTGTATGGCGCTGTGGGTGTTCAATAAATAAATAAATAAATAAATAAATTGTACCATTCGAAGTGTACACAAGCCAGTAGAAATTCTTAAAACAGAATTTTTCGACCTGGCGGTCACCCACCCCCTATGCAGATGTAGGGGCGCCGGCAACACTTGTTACTCGGCTTCAACAACAATGTTGTTTAGGGTGACGGTCGCACGTCCTTGGTCACCAGAAAACTATCATTATCATTAGTTGTGGTCCCCAAGAGTTCACGTGCATTCTAGACATTGCCCATAGCGCGGCGTTCCCACGCGCGCTTCTTTCTTCTCTAGCGCTCATGGCTTCAGCCCACTACTACACACTAATGGGCGCACGTGGTGCGCATGCAAGAGGAAAAAGTCAACGACGACAAAGACGGTGCGCATCAATTTGTCGTAAGCACATTACTCTGCCTGGGGGCGCCGGCACTCGGTCAGTGTAATAAAGCTGTGTGTAATGCCGTATTTAATTTTTTATCCGAAACTAAGAGGCTTCCCCGCTAATTTATTAGTTTATCTTTACAAAAAATCTCAGTTTCTTTTCTTGTAAGTCATGACTGATTATATGAACACAATGTGACTCTTTTGTGACAGGTACTTCGTAATGAAATTAAAATGACCATTCTCTCTTCATTTCTTTACCAAATCTCAGGTTAGCTTCCAATTCTTCTTCATTTCTTTTCTTTTTCTTCTTTCGATTTCCTCCTATCCTTTTCCTGCAGCGCCATTCATGGCCGATCCCCCGTAGTGGGTTGCATGCATAATGTAAGGCATGCATAATATAAGCATAGTGTAGGCCTAGGCATGCATAGTACAACAAAGGGGTGGTATGGCGTCAAGCCGAGGCCACGCGTGTCCCGTCTGCCACCGTTTCTTCTTCGAAGCGAATGTCTTTACGCTGAGCTCGGTGCAAAACTTTGACAAGCCTGCGCCGGGCCTCGCAATGCTTCGCGAGGCGTTACCCGAAGTTTCGGACCACGACAAACTGTGGCTGTACCGGAGACAAAGACGGACCATCCATACCTACCTTCTTCGCTGGCTTTGACTGCAAGCTTCGCTAATTTTTTTTTCTAACCACTACTACCGTTTCTTGGCGGCAGAGAGCAGCTTTTGTTATTGAGATCAATATTTTTTACTATTTATTTAAATAATGACAATTACTCACCATCGCCAAGAAACACTACCAGATGTACTTAAATACAATAGTACGTAATAAATTATTTCTGCTAAGCAAGATATGTTAAACGGCGTGGATATTTCTTGGTTTTCCGTTACACTACACGTCTATGACGCACAACACCGACGATGTTGCCACCGGTCGTTTTTCTGCCGATCCTCAGTGCCAAGTGAAAAATATAACTCCGTTTATAAACGGCACAAGCACGCTCGTTTTCATCAATCTAAGGAACCATCCTCTCATTTTTACAATAACGGAAAAAATTCACGAGCGGTTAACCGTCCTTTAATGTTTGCCACCTTGTGGATATCCGGCACAAGATGTGTTCAAAAATGCTCAATAGAATGATTGTACCTTCCACTGTCATATTATTTCCCACTAAAATACCCAGGAACGCTCTCCTCGCGATCGCAAGTACATCAATAAAGATTTATATTTAGTTCCCGGGCAACTGCCAACGCGAAAGAAAAATAGAACAGATTTCTCAATGTGTTCTTTTTTTTTTAATTGCTATAATGTGCTGTTTTATTGGTACCTCCTCCACTTGTCAAAAACCACCTCTAAGCCATCACTGAATGGAGATATTCCCAGTAGAAAACCCAGGGACCATAACTGTTCAAAACCACGTGAGGGTTCGGTTTTGTGGACCTGCATGAGAATGCAAGTTCGCAACGCTGATTTCAAGGTTCAAAAAAGCGCGACAAAATAGAGAAAGTTCTCTGCAACTTAGGTATATCTTTATAGCCAACCCTCACCCGTCAATTTTAGTTGCTATTGTTGACGTTCCGAAGCACACGAAACATTATAAATTTTTTGCACCATGGTATCACGCATACATTTCCGTGAAATGTGAGTGCGGTGCGCTGTGTTAAAACGGAGAAAAGTGAAGGAAAGCTTGTAGCGTCGTAGTTAGCGACTCGGGCTATGTCCCAGAGGGTCATGTGGTTAAAGCATTCATGACTTAGGCTGAAGGCAAGATTTCCTGACTACTTTTCTTGCTACAGGACTCTTTTTATGGTACTCAGTTTTGCGACTGAAATGGTGCGAGTCAATTCGTTGTGCGTTTCGCCTTAACGCAATTTGGAAAGAGAAGATGATGAGTCTGACGAAGTGCGGCTCTCTACGAATATTATCCTAATACAATCACCTAATCCATGCCCTTTGCCAGTTGTGGGCAACATCCATGCTTCGAATGATTACCAGTATCATCAGCAGCGCAATAAGGTCTGTGTGACGAAAAAGAGGCCGCAAGAAAACAGGACACAACTCCACTCTTCCTTACGTTACTGATTCCTCTCTCTTCCTTTGTTACAACTCAAATTTCTGCCTCTTTATATTAACCGCCGGCTTCATGGTCAATCCGCCGTAGTGGGCAAGAGCCAAATATCAAGGAAAAAAGAAAAGAAAGAAAGAAAACAACAACAGCAGCAAAACGGTACATCCGACGGCGAATTGCTCATACTGTACCCACAGAAACGCTGCAAATGGCATCGGGACCATGGCGACCTCGTGCTACAGGCAGCAACCACCACACTTCGGAAGGTAGTCTACAAGAGGAACAGTTTCCGACCGTCGCAGATAGCAAGGGCTTCGTCCCGTTTTTCGAAGACCCCTTCAAACAAGGCCTCATTCTCTCCTCAAGAAGCCTGGCGTCACTCCAAAAGGTGTCTCCACCGTCAGTACAGCCCTACCCACCACTGAACAGGGCCGAGTTCCTCGAGTCTCCCACTTCACACTGCCCGTCGCCGACAGAAAGCGATGATTTCCAGAGCCTCGTCGGCGGCTTCAGCGACGTGCGCAGGTTGTCGCCCGTGCTTTCCTCCGACGGCGACCACTGGAGTCAGCGAAGCGTTAGCCGCCTTTTCTCAATTTCCACGGGCTGTGAGGAATTCGATGAGGCGTCGCTGTCCAATCGCATGAGCTCCGTGTCAGAAGACGACCGCCACCGTGTTGAGCCCTTTGTATGGTCTCGGTGCAATAAGGCGGCCGCGTTCCTCGCCGCGGCGGCAGTCGTATGCATCTCAGCCGTGATGGTTGACATGACGTGGGTGTTCCTATCTCGCGGCAACGCGAGACAGTTTCCGGGGGAAGCACGTGGCGTTATGTCCACAGAAACGGCTGAAGGTGGCGCGTTGCTCCAGAATGCACCCATGGTGAAATGGCCGTCGATGACTAATGTGAAGTCATCGCTGAATACTACCAAGAGTTTCGAGGACTGGGACACTGATGCTTCGGCTTACGGAGAAGACGGCGGAAAACCAACCACACTGGACATGGCGATCACGCGGTTACCGAGCAGTGCTGCCCGTCGAAAGCACGAGGGAGAAAAACTGCCGAGATCGACACCATTGCGTCCACAGCAGAGGTCCGTCAAACGACGCCGCACGCTTAGACGGCGCAATGGCACAGCGTCGCGTCGCCGTACAGATTTTGAGGCCTGGTCAGAGACGAGGTCGCCATCGATACCCAGGCCTGTATGTTCACAGCAGCGGTACATCGTCCGGAGTAACAGTCAGTTGTACTAACTGAGGTTTCACGGAGTACTCAAAGCTTAATTTGCCGAGGCACAACGTTCGTTCGTGTATTTAGAAGCACTCTTGATTCCTGCTTTGCAGAACCAGCTCATTGGTGCTGTTTGTAGCCTTCCCCATTTATTTTAAGTATCTGCAGTTCTGGTACTGTTAGCGAGCGTCCTTATAGCCCATACCAAGCATATCTCTTTCATACATCTAGTACTATTAGCGACCATCCTTATAGCCCATACTCAGCATATCTCTCTAATACATGGGATGTAGTTACTGATGTAAATAACAATGGCAGCAACTTGCGCTGCACGCTTGCTGCCCGTGTTTACGTTGTTCCGCATCCATTGGGGGCAGCCATTCGGACGTCCTGAAAAGTGGACAAATTGCGGTGTTCGCTTACCCTCTCCTTCTAAGAGCTAACACAATTCTTAAGTGCGGAGGATTTTAGGAGCTCGGGCTGTCGGTGTGTAATGTCGGCTTATGTCGCTGTCATGCTCTGAATGCCGTAGTAGAAAAGAGGTCCGTAACATGCTAATTATAAAAAAACGGTTAAATTAGATCCAGACAAAGAGCAGTTAAAATAAACCATAATGGTATAATGAAACAAACTATATTAATTTGGTGTAAGTAATCATATAATGAGAATAAATTGAGCGAAAATAATTCGAACACCCGGTGATAAACACAAGAGCGACACAAACAAATCACAGCCGAATCACTCCACTGCAGTTCATACTTTTATGCTATTGCTGGTCCACGAGTTTAGCATTGCTAAGGCAATATAACCAATGATATGAATGAGCCCTACTAACACTCTTTCTATTTTTTCTTTCTCTCAGACGAATAACAGGTGCGGCTTGTTCTTCTACACCTACTGCTCAAAGTTGCGGCACGAGGCGTACTACCGACGCTCAACGCACAGCTGTGTTCTGACCATCACGGACGACGTACAAGTGTGCAACCACTCGCCAAACAAGTTTGCCACCCTCGGAGAGTGCCAGCATAGCTGCGTCCGCACCAGGATGCCGTCGGTTTCGTGCTTAGAGAAGCCACTCTTCTTCTGGTGCGGCAGGTGTGTTTGGATACGATATCCTGTAGAGGAAGCCTCGTTGGAAATTTTACACCACGTGTCGGCGTCGCGCCAACTTTCTTCTCGGTCTTCAGCGCGGTTGCTTCTCTATTCTTCCCAATTCTTTAATCCCTCGATGTCCTCTTTGAGCACTGCTGTTCAGGTGCCCGCAAGGCAAGCGTTCGGCACTGCTGCACCTCAGCTCTTGTGGTAGGTGACTGTGACGTAAATGATGTTGTTGTTATCGTTACAAGGGTTCTGCAACACTTTCTTAACGTACTTTGTAAACGGGGTCCATCAGCCGTGGAGGCTTCTGGGAACACGGGAGTCGAAGATTACTGCGCTGCGCTCACCAGGGAACTCGCGATTTGGTTTCAAATACATCTAGAAATCGCCTGCTCTTCTGAACATATGACATCACAAGGAACGCTGACTACATCGCCAGACGTCGAAATAAGATTAGTCACCCGCCACGGTCTTCCAGTAGCTAACGTACTCGGCTGCTGATCCGAAGGTCGCGGAATCGAATCCCTGCCGTAGCGGCTACGTTTGGATGGAGGCGAAATGTCGAGGCCCGTGTACTGTGGGGTGTCAATGTACAGTGGTCAACTCTCATATCTATAACGCCGGAGCGTCGTGCTCGGAACTGCACGAGCGACATCTACAGTTGGAAACGGGACACATCTGAGCATGCGCATCGCCACTGATGCGCTTGCCTTGTAGTTTCTGTCCTTGTTTATCGCCAAGGCCGCGATAACTACTTTGGCCGGCAGAAGCGCTGTCAGTCATGTAGCGCCGGAAAAAAAGTGCAATCACCCGCATCGACGCGTTTTCTACTGCGTACCTATATTCTCGGTTTTCGGTATCATATCGTACCGGCAATGCGCCGCATAATGTATACTGCGCATCGCTCTGTGAATTTTTCATAGCGCATTGCGTTTATTGCCGCGTGCTGTCATTTTATTTCGCAAACCTACTATTAATTATAATTCACCAACGATGCGTTGCCTGCGACTAAATGTAGTTTGGATTGCCCATTCATGCGACGATCAGTCGGTCCTTCGTCGGTTGTAGCCCTTAATGACCGATGACGGGGAGCATCAGCAAGCCGACCTTCCTTATAGAATGCTTCGAGCACTCTATTCACATTTGGAAGTGCAAAATTCTATACCGGCCAAAAGACAGCTTCCGAGTAGCCTGACCCCCACCCCCCCAAAAAAAACAAAAAAAAAACACGCAACACATATACAGTTCATAAGTGGGCGACGCGTAAATCTGTTGTTGGGACAATGTGACCGCGAAGGGAGAATTACAACACAGCACAGCCTGCGTCGGGCGCTGCCAACAATACGCTTCGTTTCTTTTCCTTTTTGTTTCTTTTGTTATTGCGCTAAACTGTTGACAGCGCTACTGACGGCCAAAGCGGTTGTTGCATCCGCGGTGATAACCAAGGGTCGAGAATGCAAGGCATGTGCGTCAGTGGCGCTGCGCATGCTCAGAGGTGTCCCGTTTCCAACTGTAGATGTCGCTCGCGCAGTTCCGAGCACGACGCTCCGGCGTTATAGATATGAGAGTTGACCACTGTACGTTAAAGCACTCCAGGTGGTGGAAATTTCTGGAGCGCGCCACTATACGGGACCTCTCGTAATCAAATCGTGGTTGTGGGACGTAATACCTCCGAAATAAAATCAATCAAACTAGGATTAGGGATTTCATAACCACAGAAATGTTCTCGGCAGTGCACTGTTTGTTCATTTTGACTTCAGGAAATTTTAAAAAAATGTTTGTATCTTCCTTACAGAAGAACAAAAAGAAGTTAATCGATGTAGGCAGCGATACTTGTGATGTTATTTGTTGATAGGATAACAACTGATTTCCAGCTATATTTTCAAAGAAATTGCGAGATCCCTAATGCATATAACACACCAATATTTCGCTCACCAATTCACAGGAGGCTTTACGACTGATTAGACGGTTTTTAAGCTGTGAAAGAAGTGCTCCTGGGCCCAGGCCTTCGAGGTGGCAACACTAGACTACGGTGGCAGAAAATACACCGAATATTATAGTGAATAAACGTATCGCACCAACAGTTGTGATGGTGGTGCATGTGTAACGCGAACTGCACTTGTAATATGCGGTAAGCAGTATCGTAAGAATGTACTAAACAATACATACATTCTGCTATCCCTGGGCACGTCACTGCCAAAGTTTGCCAGATCATGTAGGAATAGTTCAACGGACGACACTCCTAATACAGGCATCAGTGCGCCGTAGCATGTATCTTTCTTCGATCAAACATATGTCTAGGCATTAACGTGAGGGACTACTTTACGTTCTATCGTAAAGTCTCATTCAGTTACCTTGGTACTGTTTACCTTCCTGGTGAGCCAAACTTAGGCGTACGCGAACTCACGCACTCATGCTTCTGTAACACTTGGCTCAATGCCAAACAATTCGTCATAGTCAAACAGTTCGTCATAGCATGACACTACAATGCGTGCGATCTGCAGGAATTTTTTCCGTGAAGTTCTCCATCAAACATTTCCGACATTGCGGCTGCAGCCCGATGGCATATTGCGGAGAAACTGCTGCTTATGTAGATTGTCTTAAGTCCTGATTGCTTCAGAAGTAACCACATTTCATTAGTGCCCACTGATATTTTGTTTCGCAATCGGAGTCATAATTTCCGGGTTACCTTTACTGGCTTTTCGAGCCGTATGTTTATGAAAGACGTATAGCGCTCTATTGTTGATGTGTTTATGTGGCTTTTTGTTTTTGCGGTTCTCTCAAGTGCTACAAAATGTTCCGAAGTTTCTGTGTAACCCGAGTCTGGAAAACATTAAGGTGAATAACAAGCAATAGTATTGTAGTCGCTATTTTTTGTTGACCTGTTCAAGAGATATAATTGGCTCATTTTAATTCAAATCGCATGTAAAAGCGTTTAACTTTGAAAGTTTGATCACTTTACCTTTCTTTTTAGGGAAGAACATACATTTCGTACATGGGCGAAACCAGGAACTTGAGTCGTGTAGGTTTGCTTCACAGCGTCGCACGCTTCTCTGGTGTGGCAACAAAATTACCGCAAACCTCGTTTATTAGCGTTCCAAGGTGACTCACCTTCTTTTTTGCTGCATCCGCCACGGTGGTTTAGCGTCTGTGGCACTTGTGTGCTCACGCGAAGGGTGCGGGATCGAATCCTGGCTGCGGCGGCCGCATTTCGATGGTGGAGTAATGCTAGACTTTCGTCTACCTTGCAGTATGAGTTCACGTTAAAAAAAAAAAACTCCACGTGGTCCGAAATATCCTAATCTCTCCACTACTGCTTCTGGCATAATCGTGTCGTGGTTTTCGGACATATCCCCGTTACTTTATTGTTGCATAAAGTGGAATCCATTCGCCGTTGTCAAGACTTCGACGAGTAACATATACACGATGGAGGGATAACTCTTTAATTGCGTAGATACTGTCCGGCGGCGTCCGTCGTCAAATCTATAGGGTCGGTCCGTAGGGTAGTGCATTTAGTCTACAGCTCCTTACACACCTCATTAATTGGCTTGACAATTTTTTTTTTCAGGAAACTGTTTTCTTGCTGCAGCGAAAAATTTACCGGCCAGAGTGCGTAGGGCAGCGCCGGTTCGCAGTGATATAATTCTCTCACCGCACAATAAGCAAAGAATAAAGTGCGGACGCATTTACATACGCAGAATATAATTTTCAGCGCGAGTTAGGTGCAAGGATACAAATCGCATTCAAATCGCGAAAGGTGTGCTCTACTCCATCGCTGTAGTACACAACATTGACAACTGTACAAAGGTCCGATGACGCGTCCTGGCCGGTCTTCGGTTCGTTTAACGCGTTTTCTTCCTCACAACAGACGAGACGTCAATGCGAGCTGGTGGGCGTTCGACGGGCGCATATGCCGACCGTGGAACTTCCCGGCGGGCCTGTGTCCCAGTCCCACCGACCGGGACGTTTTCCACAGTCGCGGCGAATGTATGAGAAGCTGTGTGGCGGCAGACCCGGGACGACTCAATGCTGGCGGTGGTGGCCGCAAGAGGCGCTGCAGGACACCGGGATTTGGCACAACGTGCGATTCGAGTGTGCTGCGATTCCCTTACTTCGCCCACAAGCTACCGGGTCGCGAGGGCCGCTATCGATGCATCCGATCTTCGGCGGCAATGCTGTTTGCCCACCGTTGCCTGATTGGCTCAAATAGATTCCTCTCGGAGGCAGAATGCAGGAGGACCTGCATTGAAGACGTTTGGGTTAGGGCGTGAAATAGAGATGCGTATTAGAGTAGAAGTCTCTTTTTTTTCCTGTCGTTATGAGCTGCTTTTTTATTGCGCTTTATTAATTTCTGAAATTCTTATTTTATCATTGCCTCTATGTATTCGTAAGTCGAAGTTAACCACGATAGGCGCAAATAGGCATGAGCTATCCTGAAGCAATATTGCTAGACAGGAAACCACCAAATAAAGCTACTTTTCCAGCCTTGTTTTCGCGTAATGATTCCGTATTGTAAAATCACCTGTATTATAGCGCACTTAATTAATCACCTTTTGAAAGCGGAACTGTTGAACATGAGGTTAGGTCGATGTGGGACGCAAAATATCGGCAGCGATATGCTACGCAGCTCGTAACATAGCATAGACGTTCCTAGTATAGTACAGAAGAGGAATTGGAAAGGCAAGTGAGGGTGAGCAGGGATGGAGGGATGGAGGGAGGAGGGGAAAACGTAAAGCGTGCCACAGTCTCTTATAGTGTAGTTTATCCTCCGCAGAACGTGGGCTTGTGCCAAGAAGCTCTTAGCGTAGCCAGACGTAGTATGGTATAGCAAGGAGGCGTAAAAGAAAACAGGGCGAGGGTGAAGGGAACGAGTAGTAGTAGTAGTAGTAGTAGTAGTAGTAGTTGCTGCTGCTGCTGCTGCTGCTGCTGCTGCTGCTGCTGCTGCTGCTGCTGCTGCTGCTGCTGCTGCTGCTGTCCTTGACGTCCTCGTCGTTGCAGTTGCAGCATTAAAAATAATAGTACATAAATAAGTGAACAAAAGAATGATTTATCATGTTTGGCATCATCTGAACACACAAGAAAGAAGTTTCAAGATTAAGAATCGGATATTCATTAAGTGAATGTAACTTCCATATCTCTGAATAAATAGTGTCATGTCGACAGAATAATGGCTTTGTTGTTGTTGTTGTTGTTGTTGGCAGTATGTACGTTCTTGCTCGGACAGAATACTAAGAAAACTCCTACTAATCCATTGTTTCAATGAGCAAAAGGCATACAGCTTTACACATTCTCCCTTTTGGATGGTTTCATGCGATGAAGTGATCATCCTGCTTTATGTCGCTTTCTGTTCATGTCGCTTTCTGCTCTCGCAGTGTTATAAATACGCACGCTGCGATTGTCCTTGCTTCTTTTCCACGAACGAGATGTCGCGCATAGGACACGTCAAGGCGACCCGACCAGCTTTTAACAGATGCCTTTCGAGAAGATAGCACAGCTCTGCGATGGAAATAACTGCACATTGTACTGCCGTAACGCCCAGCTTTGCGCATATAGCATTGTCCGCGCTCGTTGAACGGGTAATTTTGACTACGAGGTCACGGTCTTTCGTCCCGGAAACGCCGGTGCACACAACAAGGGACAACGCACACGAGAAATGTTTCATTTTTGAGCACCGACCGTGGAACTTCCCGGCGGGCCTGTGTCCCAGTCCCACCGACCGGGACGTTTTCCACAGTCGCGGCGAATGTATGAGAAGCTGTGTGGCGGCAGACCCGGGACGACTCAATGCTGGCGGTGGTGGCCGCAAGAGGCGCTGCAGGACACCGGGGTTTGGCACAACGTGCGATTCGAGTGTGCTGCGATTCCCTTACTTCGCCCACAAGCTACCGGGTCGCGAGGGCCGCTATCGATGCATCCGATCTTCGGCGGCAATGCTGTTTGCCCACCGTTGCCTGATTGGCTCAAATAGATTCCTCTCGGAGGCAGAATGCAGGAGGACCTGCATTGAAGACGCTTGGGTTAGGGCGTGAAATAGAGATGCGTATTAGAGTAGAAGTCTCTCTTTTTTTTCCTGTCGTTATGAGCTGCTTTTTTATTGCGCTTTATTAATTTCTGAAATTCTTATTTTATCATTGCCTCTATGTATTCGTAAGTAGAAGTTAACCACGATAGGCGCAAATAGGCATGAGCTATCCTGAAGCAATATTGCTAGACAGGAAACCACCAAATAAAGCTACTTTTCCAGCCTTGTTTTCGCGTAATGATTCCGTATTGTAAAATCACCTGTATTATAGCGCACTTAATTAATCACCTTTTGAAAGCGGAACTGTTGAACATGAGGTTAGGTCGATGTGGGACGCAAAATATCAGCAGCGATATGCTACGCAGCTCGTAACATAGCATAGACGTTCCTAGTATAGTACAGAAGAGGAATTGGAAAGGCAAGTGAGGGTGAGCAGGGATGGAGGGATGGAGGGAGGACGGGAAAACGTAAAGCGTGCCACAGTCTCTTATAGTGTAGTTTATCCTCCGCAGAACGTGGGCTTGTGCCAAGAAACTCTTAGCGTAGCCAGACGTAGTATGGTATAGCAAGGAGGCGTAAAAGAAAACTGAGGGCGAGGGTGAAGGGAACGAGTAGTAGTAGTAGTAGTAGTAGTAGTAGTAGTAATAGTAGTAGTAGTAGTAGTAGTAGTAGTAGTAGTAGTAGTAGTAGTAGCAGCTGCTGCTGTCCTTGTCGTCCTCGTCGTTGCAGTTGCAGCATTAAAATAATAGTACATAAATAAGTGAACAAAAGAATGATTTCATTATCATGTTTGGCATCATCTGAACACGCAAGAAAGAAGTTTCAAGATTAAGAATCGGATATTCATTAAGTCAGTGTAAACTTCCATATCTCTGAATAGTGTCATGTCGACAGAATAATCGTTTTGTTGTTGTTGTTGTTGGCAGTATGTACGTTCTTGCTCGGACAGAATACTAAGAAAACTCCTACTAATCCATTGTTTCAATGAGCAAAAGGCATACAGCTTTACACGTTCTCCCTTTTGGATGGTTTTATGCGATGAAGTGATCATCCTGCTTTATGTCGCTTTCTGTTCATGTCGCTTTCTGCTCTCGCAGTGTTATAAATACGCACGCTGCGATTGTCCTTGCTTCTTTTCCACGAACGAGATGTCGCGCATAGGACACGTCAAGGCGACCCGACCAGCTTTTAACAGATGCCTTTCGAGAAGATAGCACAGCTCTGCGATGGAAATAACTGCACATTGTACTGCCGTAACGCCCAGCTTTGCGCATATAGCATTGTCCGCGCTCGTTGAACGGGTAATTTTGACTACGAGGTCACGGTCTTTCGTCCCGGAAACGCCGGTGCACACAACAAGGGACAACGCACACGAGAAATGTTTCATTTTTGAGCACCGACCTACAGTATGCTTAGGGCACCTTCGCATCCGCATTCCTTGAACGAGACCACCGTGAAGTTGCAGTTGGTGTTTCGAGCGCACTAGCAGCAACTGCACGCTTTTCCATCTGTCGGTTGCCAAGGTGAGAGGTCCGTTCGAAGTGCGCCGTTTGACGAGCACTGGCGACAGATTGACGGCCGCTCGGTCGAATTGCTTCCCGCGACTGCTTCGCATACGGTGTGGGCGGTTGCCCCTCTACTCTCTAAGGGGCGCCAGGGTCACCGTGATCTCAACAGAGCGGAACGCCCAACTCGGTGGTACAAACAGCGCACCGCAATCCACGCCCATCCGTACGCTCCTCAGAATATCTCACCTCGCAGATTCATTTCCGGAAAGAAAGGTGACTGAAATATCTTGCCTTTCTCAATCATTTCTGTGTTTTTCTTTTGGCAGGAGGGGAGGCCATCTTGGTGGTCTGTCTGCACCAAGCCCCCTCTAATAATGCGTGTGAGTCTGGCATTTCTGAAGTTGTCATTCTCTTAAGAAATCATTTTTCATTGATGCACTGCACGCACATATTTCGACGTCCCTTTAATTTTTGAACGTTTACATGCAGACACGGCACCGTCCTCGGGGATGCTTTCATAAATGATTAGTGACCACCAAGGCAACCGATTCCTCTAGACATGGAAGCTCGAATTCAGAATAAATCAGACCTCCCATTAGCTCCTGCCCACGTAACAAAACCCTGCGGCCGCATGTATACTTGTGTTGAAAGCATTAGCTGGACAAAATATATGCACATGCAAAGCAAGCTAAGAAGAAGCCAAGAAGAATTAACGTTTTCTTTAACGTGCACTCACGCACAGTGCACGGCCTCAACATTTCGCCTACATCGATTTTTAATTAACATTTCCTCAAAATCTGAAAGCACCACCTTTTTTAAATTGTGCTTCCTCACTATGACTGACTGACTGACTGACTGACTGACTGACTGACTCATAGATAGATAGATTGATTGATTGATTGATTGATTGATTGATTGGTTGATTGATTGATATGTGGGATTTTTCGCAAAGTCACGATATGATTATGAGACACGCCGTAGTGGAGGGCTCCAGAGATTTCGACCAGGTGGGATTCTTTAACGTGCACTCACGCACAGTGCACGGCCTCAATATTTTCGCCTCCATCGATTCGCAGCCGCCGTTTTATGATTACAGTTCAAACAATGGGCGTCCGTACACCATGCCTGTCCAGGTTCCATCACGCATAGGTTCCAAGCATCCATGACCCGCAGAGTGCGACGAGCAAAGCAGAAATCACTTTGATTTCAACTTCACAAGGACTACGAGCGATATATTGCTCATATAACGAAACTGCCGTAGCCGATAATGGCAATCTCGTGTCTCAATAGCCACTGAAGAATCCCGCAAAACAAACAGCTTCTCGAACGGAGGAGGAGGAGGAGGAAGGGGAAAACAGAAAGGCAGGGAGGTTAACCAGAAGGGCGTCCGGTTGGCTACCCTACACTGGGGGAGTGGGAAGGGGGAATAGAAAGATGGGAGAGAGAGAAGGAAGGGGAAGAATGAAAAAGACGTTGTCGGACAAGTCCAACTATCAAAGGCGTTCACGCAAACCAGTCGTCTTGAGAAAGCGTAAAAGTGCTTTTAGTGCCTTGTGGGCCGACGAGCGATGAGGGCGGTGTACGAGTAGCATCTGTAAGGATAGTGGCCGATCGTCAAGGTGGTGTAGCGTCTCAGTAAGGATTTTCCTTTCCTCGAAGAATCGCGGACAGTTGCACAGCAGATGGTCCAGGGTTTCGTCGGTGTCGCACATCTCGCAGGTTGCACTGTCGATCGCTCCAATTAATGCGGAGTATGCCTTTGTGAAGGCAACTCCCAGCCAAAGTCGACAAAGAAGCGATGCCTCATGTCGAGGAAGTCCTGATGGAGGGCGGAGATGCAGGGAAGGGTTTAGCTGGTACAGTCGCGTTCGTCTGATGTTTGGTGTGTTCCACTCAACCAGTGAGAGACGGCGTGCCAGGTGTCGAAGCTGCATTGCAGCATCTGTCCTTGAGAGTGGAATTGAAACAATGTTCGCCTCTTGATGTGAAGTGCGAGCTGCGCCATCTGCGTACTCGTTGCCGCTGATTCCGCAGTGGCTGGGCACCCACTGAAAGTCAATCTCGTGGCCATTTTCCCGGAGGTGGTGGTGAAGCACGATTACATCGTACGTCAGCTGCTCGTGGCATCCGCGCCTAAGAGCTGACCGTATGCACTGCAACGCCGCCTTCGAGTCCGAAAACACAGCCCATTTCCTTGGCCTCTCAGTACGGATGAATTCTAGCGCACGACGTAGAGCCGTGAGTTCTGCCGCCGTGGACGTCGTGACATGAGACGTCTTTAGTCGAATCGTTATCCCCTGCGTTGGTACGATCACCGCTCCACCAGAACTGGACGACGTAGTCGATCCATCGGTGTATACGTGTACGTGGTTACCGTACCGTTCGTACAACAGGTGTAAGCTGAGTTGCTTTAGCGCAGATACTGGTAGATCTGTCTTCTTCTGTATCCCAGGAATTGCGAGGTGTACTTGTGGGAGACTCAAACACCACGGAGGGAGCACTCGCTTAGCCGCAGGCGTGTACCCTGGAGTAAACGCCGCACTGTGTGCATTGACATTAGCGCTGAATGAAGTGCGGGGCCTTGCAGCAACGAGGCTCGCCAGATGGTGTGAGGGAGTCCTAGCCACATGCCTGAGGTGAAGTCGCATGGTCTCAACGGCGATGTGCGTCGTGATAGAGTAATCCTGCGCTATGGCAATGGTTTCAGCCGTTGACGCGCTGCGTGGTAAGCCAAGGCATATCTTAAGAGCTTGTGCTTGAATGCTCTGTATCGTGCGCAGGTTAGTCTTGCAGGTGTTGGCGATAGCAGGTAGGCTGTACCGCAGGAATCCGACGAACAGCACTCTGTACAGCTGTAGCATAGCGTGTATGGACAGGCCCCAGTTTTTCCCTGCGAGGAATCTGAATAAGTGGCAGATAGCAGTCAGCCGTTTCTTCACGTAGTTCACGTGCGGAGTCCAAGACAGGTCTCTGTCAATTACCACTCCCAGGAACCTATGACTTCGGCAGTATGGTATTACTTGACCGTTAATGGCGATGTTATATGCAAACATCGGTTTCCTGGTGAATGGCACCATTGCACACTTTTCGCATGAAATGCCTAGTCCTTGTTTCTGAAGGTAACGTGACGTCGTCGTGACTGCCTTCTGAAGCCGAGCACGAAGCTGAAGCCGTGTCACAGCGGACGTCCAAACGCAGATGTCATCGGCATAGATGGAAAGTCGTACGGTGCTGGGCAGATGATTTACTAATCCAATAAGGGCTAGGTTAAAAAGCGTTGGACTTAGCACTCCGCCTTGAGGGACTCCACGGCTAACGTGATGCTTTGATGTCGGGCCGTTCTCTGTGTGAACGTAGAACGTCCTCATCTGTAGGTAGCTGCATACCCACGTATACATCTTGCCACCAAGTCCTACAGCGTCTAGTGCGCTCAGAATGGCTTCATGGGTGACATTGTCGTAAGCGCCTTTAACGTCCAGGAACGCAGCGGCAGATAGTCGCTTACAGGCTTTCTGGTGTTGGACATATGTGACCAGATCAACAACGCTGTCTGTTGATGAACGACCGCGTCTAAAACCGGTCATAGCATCGGGATAACCGTCATAGTACTCGAAGTACCATTCAAGGCGCGTTAAAATCATTCTCTCCATCGTTTTGCCGACACAACTGGCAAGCGCGATCGGACGATATGAGGAGATGTCACAAAGGAGATTTGCCGACCTTAAGGAGTGGAATTAAGCGGCTGCATTTCCATTCCTGCGGTACAGTGCCCGTCTGCCAGTAGTCGTTGTAAAGGATCAGGAGTGCCTTCCGTGCTTGTTCACCCAGGTTGCACAGGGCGCGATAAGTGATGCCGTCCGGTCCTGGCGCTGAAGAACGCCGGCACACAGCCAGTGCAGCTTCTAGTTCTTCCATGGAAAATGGACATTCCACGCGAGGATCACGTGAGGAGAGAGGGTGGTCGGGCGACCCCACCACCGCTCCATCAGGATTTGCCTCACCAGCAATCCTTTTACAGAAAGACTCGGCGACTTCTATCTCACTGTACTTTAGATGGAGTGCCAGAGACTTAAACGGGTGGCGCTGAGCGGGTGTTGTACGAAGGCCACGAACAGTTCTCCATATGAGCGACAAAGGCTTTCGCGGATCCAGAGACTCGCAAAAAGCTGCCCATCGCCGCGAAGCCAGCTTGTTGATTTGACGCTGTATTTTCTTTTGTGTGCGTCTAGCCAGTCTCAAGTCGTGGATAGACTTCGTGCGTCTATACCTTCTTTCCGCACGACGGCGAATCGCACGAAGTTTTTCCAGTTAGATGTCGAAGTCCGTGCGTACGGAACTCTTCCAGAGTGATTGGGTGGTGGATTCCAGGGCGCCCTTTATCGCTTCCTCTATGTTGTTCGGTGAACCGTCGCGACAAGAATCTTCCATGATCATTTTGTATTTAGACCAATCAGTGCTCACAACAGCTCTGCAGGATTCAGATCCCGTGAAAACGTCGATCCTCAGATAAGTTGGGATGTGGTCGCTGCCTCGCGCTTCCAAGTCCGTAAACCAATGTACTTTTCTCGCAAATGAACGTGACACGAAAGTAAGGTCCAGGCAGCTACAGTACGCTGCTCCACGTAGATAAGTGGGGCTTCTGTCATTCGAGAGGCAAAGTTGACAGTCAGAGGCAAAGGAAACCAATTGTTTACCTCTGCAGTTGACTTTCGAGCTTCCCCATAGGTAATGATGAGCGTTAAAATCGCCTGTGATTACCCAAGGCTGTGGAATCGATGCCAAAATTCTTCGTAAGCGTTCGCAATCTAGCCGGCTCGTAGGGGATATGTAGGTTCCCAGAAGTGTGAAGGTTACCTTGTTCTTTTTCACGGTTAGGCAAACATATTGGTTTCCTTCGTCAGCTGGCACTAGGTGATGTACGTAAGTCAAGTCACAGCGTATAAAGACAATGACTTTGCTGCACTCTCCGTGGGTTGAGGACATAAAGCACTCATACCCAGAAAGCCTGATGGGAGCTGACAGGTTGGGTTCGCAGATCACAATAATAGGGAACTGGTTCATGAAGACGAACTGCCGAAAATCCGACATGCGTGACTTAAGCCCTCTGGCGTTCCACTGAAGAACAGACGCATCCCTGACTTCCACTTGAAACGACGCCATTTTGCAGGTCGTGGTTTTTATCCTAGAGCCGCAAGCACCGGACTCAGGGTGTCCAGCACCTTTAGCGCGCTCTGCGCCGACGGAGTTTTCATGTTGCACAGCAAAACACGCATGGCGTCCATAAGCGACTTCAACATCATGATGACTTGGCGATCTTCCGTCGTCGTCGCTTCAGTGGTTGTTGAAGTCGTCGAGGGCACCGGGATCTGATGTGGCTTCGAGGCAGGTTGTACTTGTGGGAGTGCTGGCCACTCTTGATGAGGTGCAAGCCTTGACCCTTCCTTCTTGTTCACATTGTCCGTCTTCGCGGAGTTCGCTGTTGGCAGAGCAGCCGCTCTAACGGAAGGTATGACATCTCTGTCGGTAGCAGCGACTTTATTTTACCCTCTTCGGTGACGACGCCGTCTCCGCCTGATAGAAGCAGCAGCCTCTCTGTGTGTGGAGTTGTCCCGCACCATACGTTTCAGCACAGCGCGCTCGTCCCGTACCCGTGGGCAATCCTTGGATGAGGCCTCATGAGCACCATGGCAGTTGGTGCATTTCAACACGGTAGCACGGCAGGAATCTTTGGGATGACATTCAGCACATCTTGGGCACACGACATTGTTGTCACAGACACCCTTAACGTGTCCTAACTTGAAGCATTTGTAGCATTGCAGAGGCTTGGGTACGTATGGTCGTACTGGATGGCGTACGTGGCCAACCTTAACGTGTGACGGAAGGCTGTCGCCCTCAAACACAAGCCTCACGCAACGCGTGTTGCCAAGTCTCGTGATGTGCTTGATAAGAGCCCTTTCTGTGGCTGGTTTTATCAATATGGGCAAGTCGTCGGCTTTGATGGCGATGTCTATATCATAAATGACACCAACATTTCCATTGCAGCCTGTAGGAATCGTTGATTTCACTTTGATACCATCAATTTCCGTGACGTTGCGGAGGCTTTGCAGCGCGCTACGGTGCAGAACGTCTACTACCAGGACATTCCTTCTTGAATTTATTCTCACGTCTTTTATCTCGTTTGGCGCTACTTGTTCGAGATACACAGACAAAACTTGCCTGTTCAGGAGACGTAGATTGCACGTAGTGTCCACGGGCGTAAAAAGCACAGTGTGCGGCCATCGCTGCGGCGCGGTCTTCACGGTAGAGACACTCGCCGACGAGGACGTCCGCATCAGTCTTCTTTTCGCTGCTCGGCTCATGACAAGGGTGAAGTCATCGTCCGACGAGTCGTAGCTGTCCGAGTACAGCTCGGTGGCATCGCTGTCGGAGTCGCTTGACGTGTTTCCACGTTTTCTAGACGCGACCTGACGTGACGGTTGTGCGCCAGGGGGGTCCTCGAGTGCTTCGTCATCCATTGCCGCAAGGAGGGAGCGGCAGTTCCCAGATTTTGCCGTTAGTGCAGCACGCTTGGAAACAGAAACTCAGGCAGCAGGTTGCATGCGCTGAACAAGTGTAATCACGTCTTTTTACGCACACAATGTAGCATATATCATTTTATTTTCTTTTTCTTTTTTCTTGGGATCCCGCGATGTAAGCACAGATACAGAGTAATAGTTTGCCCTGGTACTGGTTCTTACTTCACGGAAATGTGTCTAGCCGCTGCAACATCTCTTTACTGCCTTCCCGTATATATACTTAGACACGAAAGTTAGTTTGTAACAACCCAAATGCATGTTCTTGTACGCTGACCGAATTCTAAACGCGCAGAATAGACGCGCTGCGTTTAAAATTGGCTGTTGCTTTGATGTACCAAGCTTCTTTCTCTTGTTCAATCCGCGCGCTCGCCCATTTCGCGCTCCGGATTCACACATCGCTTGCGTAATACCATTTGCCGGGCCAAACAATGCCTCTTCAAGTACGCGCTTTCGTTTTTCACCGATTCTTTCGTGTTTTTTTTTTTTCTGCGGCATTTCTATTTGATTCCCTGACGTTATCTTTGCGAAACATTCAAACATCCGTTTCTTTTTCGTTTTTTTTTTTCTGCGTCCTTGTTCCAGCGGAGAGCTGCATAACCGGCCGTCCATCGTTCCGTATACGACGCTCACTTCTACATCCCCCCCCCCCCCCCGCCACTCTTATTCATCAAAATTTCTTTCTGTACATCCTCGCCTCGCTGTTCTTTCTTGTAAACAGATGACAGCTTATCACCTTCTTCCTCTCGAGCTCGCACAGAATATGTGTTTTTTTTTCTTCTTATCCTTCTACGAGGCAAGAGCAGCCGCAGTCCCACTGCCAGGTATGCGCTGCAAAAGAAAGAAAGAACCTCTAGCGGATGTGCGTGAGTGCAGAGGAACCCGTGCCGTAATGGACTGCAGTGTCTGTTCGAGTTTCCGTGCGCTCCGCGGAAACTAGGAAGTAAGAGCTAAGCGTGTGAAAAGTCCGATGAACGAGTGCTTCTTTTACGACTCGCACGTTCGCCGGCTCGTGAGATGTGCCTCGGCCCGGTCGTTCGCTGTGTCCTTCGCGTGTATCCATCCGCTCACGTGGGGGAGAGCACGCACGCGATGTGCCCCCGACATCAGCAAAACACGATTGTAATTGAAACTTCCGCAATTACGTAACAACAAAAATGCGTTTTCCCACCTACTTTCCTTACCCACTTCGTTCGGCCAGAGCGTGGTGTCGTACCCCTCTGCCTCGGCCCCCGACAGTGTTCTGCGTTGACCGTAGCCGCGGAGGCCGCATGGGCCGCTGGAATTATCTTCGTCTGCTTAAGCGGAGATTTTCTGAATCACGCTTGAAGTTCTGTTCATCGCGCTACAAAATGGAGATTTTATTCAAGGAAAGGGCCGTTTTCCCTCGGCGAAATTCGTGTGTGTGTGTGTGTGTGTGTGTGTGTGTGTGTGTGTGTGTGTGTGTGTGTGTGTGTGTGTGTGTGTGTGTGTGTGTGTGTGTGTGTGTGTGTGTGTGTGTGCAAGAGAGAGAGAGAAGCGTCAATGACGGCTAAACGCCAGCAATATCTTCCCTGCAATTTTGTTTTTCTTGTTCTTGCTTTTTTTTGCATGCGATAGGTATGCTCTGTTCGCGAGGGACTCCCACTCCCGACATGGTTTGCTTTTGTGTGTGTGTGTTTCCTGCTGTCACTATTTAGGATGGTTTCCTTTCAAGCACTTGCACCAGCATGAGGCGGCCAATTCATATATCTCGCCTGCTTGCAGCAAAGGAGTACACAGTCGAGCGTCTACTTGAGGTAACAGCAATATAGATGCCCAATAATTCGCACATCCACTGTAGTCAAGCTAGGCGCAGATACAATGCTGTCATGGTTCCACAAGAACGATAAATAAAATGGTCTCCATGAGAACATAGCAGACGTCGCAGCGGGGCCTGCAGCGACGGTCCGCCACTCGGTTTGCGCCGCCTTCCAACATTCCTTACTAGAAAATCACAATCTCTTTTCGCCTGGTGTCTCTTCCCTGTTTCACTGTTTCGTTAAGCTTTATGGCATTTTGACGTTGGTAGTTTGATTGATTAATATGAGAACAAAAGAAGTGGGGCAGCTTTAACTAGAGGTGCAAGCATCCCCCTGCTCCTATTTTCCCTCGTCACCCACAAGTCATTCTTCCTCAACCTCACCACCCTTTCCTCCGTATTGCTATAGCATGCAGTAGATACCTGCAGCCTACGCTATACTTAACCATGTCCCCATCGCTTATCCCTCCTTCAATCCCTCGGTTTACTTTCCCACTATCTTGTTATAATGAACTACAAGACGCTATGCTATGCCTTACCCTTTCGCCTCCTCGTCACCCCCATTTGCCTTTCACACCCCCTTGCTCTACTATAGAAATCTGTGCTCTATGAAACCCATCCTTTTCTTTGTAGTAGTAGGCTGAGGCCATGAGAGCAATAGAAGAAAGAAGAGCGCGCGCAAACTGCTGAGCCTTTTGCGCGCGCTCTTCTTTCTTAGAAGCTCACGTGCACATATTTCACATATTTCATGATGATGATCATTTTTATCCAGGCCGGGCAGGTTACGCTCGGCACAAAGAGCTCCCCTTTTAAAGAATACTCCCGGTATGCCCACGTAACCTGCAATTTTCCGCTGTGCCGCATGAAACATAGCTTATTTTCGAAGGAAATTACCCTCGTCTCTTTCTCTTAGATAAAGACAAATATTTTCTTAATATATCGAACTCGTTTTCGCCAGAAGTGGTAGCGTCCCAAGGAAAATGTAAGGAGAATGCTTGATATCCATGTGCTTTGTTCCAGGCACACCTGGAGCTGTGACCCCTTATTCATTTCAACGTAATGCGAGTATGACCCCATAATTTATTCCTTACGTGTATCTTTTTTTTCAACCATTCTAGACAGGCTTCAAGAGGGAACACAGCTGAGCCCGTATATAAAAGAAAACTTTATGATAAAAGTACTCTTTCGAGAGATATTCAGCCAGTCGCTATCCTGGGCGTATCGTTAAAGAATCCTGATGATCAGGGGAAAAAATGGCTTCCGGGAGAGATGTTTTGTTAGTTGAGCCTATGCTATTTTACAATATTTAAATGCAAGTTCAACTTGTGTCGCTTGCAATGGCACCTCACGCTATGTTTCATCCAAAAACTCTAAGCACAGTTGCCTTAGGTGACTTTCGAATTCTTGCTTGAAAAGCTGCTCTAAAAGCACTGCTAACCAGTCTTCTGCATGTGTAGGGAGTCGCCTCTTTTGTTTTGTAATGTTCATCGGAATCCATTCGCGATTTTTTAATTTACTAAAGAATGTGGAATCCGTTGGCGTTAGCGACGAAAACGGAAGAAGGAAACGCAACTTGGAACACTTTCAAATTCGGTCGGCAATAAAGTAGCATGTACCATCATTAGCATCGCTGTTTCCCAATTCCGGACGGGCAAGTGTGAAAACGCTATGTCTGTCATGAAGATATATGTTGGCCAAATAACTGAACTGTCACTGCTATGGAGAGATAGCGATGGTCTCAGAATCATATAACTGGCAAGCCTCAGGTTCCTCTAAGAGCTATAGTCTCTGAATGAAGCGCGTGACTTCACGCGATATGCGGATTCCTCCTGAAGAACTATGCACAACTAGGTACTGTGGGTGATTTGGTGCTTTTAGGAATATAAGGAAACTATCAACTGTGTTCTTGAACTCTTTGTCCTCAAGTTAACTTTAGAGCACTGGCATGATTTCAGTCCACAGTTCCTGGATTTGGAACTGCAATTTCAGGCATTCCATGTGTGCTGGACCTACCACCTAAGGAAAAGATACTTTTACTCAATTATGCCTCCAGCTACTCGAAGTTTGTAAGAACGGCAGTTGCCTCCACGTCCTTCGAAGCCCCGATGTAGCAGTCGTTTCCTTATAGTGCATGACGGTTTCGAAAAGCAGGCTAAAAGACATGACATCGCAGAGTTTCCTGACGACGTGACAGCCACTGTTTAGCAAGTGGCCACCGTGTGCAGTTAAAAAGAATTAGAGGAAGCCGGAAACATGTGCTAGTAAGGCCAGTTATAGGCAATCAGTCGCGGTCATTTCTTATGTTCACGTCTTTTCGCACTGGCTAAAGGAGGTTTATAGATTGATTTCTGAAGTTTTACTCCCGAAACCACGATATGATATATGTTCTTCAACGGTCACTTCTTCAACGTTCACTGACATCGCACAGTACATGGGCCTCAACATTTTGCGTCCAGCCGCCGCGGCCTGGATTCGATCTCGTGACCTTCAGATCAGCAGCCGAGTGTTATAACCACTAGACAACCGTGTCAGGGCAAGGTTGAAAAAGATAGGAAAGAAACATAGCATACGCATAGTGTTTCCAGCGCGACCCAAGCTGTCGAAAGTTTGCAAAATGGTGAGTCGAAAGAAATAATCTCCCAGTCTCTCGCTAAGAATTCAGCGTCACGGGCAACATGAGGAGAAAAAATGCGGCACAGTTTGCTAGAAAATGAGCTCCTACCAACTCGCCCTGCTTTAAACGCTAGTTAGACGATGCTAAGAAACTTGAGGGTGAGAAATAGTACGGAAATAAAAGATTGCTTTTGGGATAGTAATGGTTACCTTCTCGTAATTGCCACTTGAAGGAAGTCATCGTAATTGTTACCTGTGTTGCATGTGCCAGTAAGCCACAAATGAAAAAAAGGGCGAACCAAGCAACGGAGCCACTCTCCACAGCGGTCAATTATTCAAGGTCCCCTCGCACAAGAATTTCCCGCTGCCATTTGTTACGCAATCTCCTAAGCCAAATACATATCTAAAGAGCCCTTTCGAGTTCCGCCGTGAAGGTTCCTTGTTTAGTAAGGTGCAGTGGCATGTGTTTGCAGCACCTCCGCGGGAAAGGAACAAGTTCCGCAGGTCGTGCTTGCGGCCTTGTTTCCGTGTGACTTCCTGGCGCTTTCTCGGCTACCGTCCTTCTGAAGATAGACGTCGTGAAGCGAAAACGTCGGCGCGTGGGCGGCGAGCTTCCTACGTTACCTCGCGTTGAAAAGCGTAGCAATCACAGCTCACGATGGAGCCATTTTAGAGAGATGAAAAAGGAAACGAGCTGTTCTGGTCCTTCTTTTTTTCCGGTTTCGCGAACATCCGCGCTGTAAAGCTGTCTTGTAAACGCGCAAGCGTTCAGTTCGCCTAGGCCCCGTGGAGGTTATTTAATCTCCTCTCTAGCCACGTTTGCACACATTTGAAATTCTGTATTAGTTTACAGTCCTCGTTTAATTTTGTCGCTTCTTGTAGCGTTCGCACGGATTTCTTTAGCTTTTACATGCAGCGTGTAGCAGTAGCGCACCCAGGATTTCTGCCAGGGGGGGGGGGGGGGGGGGGGGAGGTGAGGGGCTTCAATTTTTCATGAAGGACCGGGCAAGCGATTACACAGTTGTTGCGTGTGTAAAAAAAAGTAAGTAAATAAAATGCCAAATAATAGTGACATCAGTGATGATGATTATTTTCATTATATTTTCGGCGTTTTGCAGACATTATCTCCACATTCTTCTAGGACATAGGAGCCGTTACGGAGTGGGAGGGGGTTAGGTCGGCTTGAGGGGGGGTTACAATCCCCGAAACCCCTCCCCGTCGGTACGCCATTGGCGTGTAGCGATTTCACAATGGAAATCGGCGATAGACGCAAATGCTGCTCAACTCCTGCAGTTCGGCATATTTAAACGTTCCGTGCGAAAAAACAAACTAAAACCTGCATGTCACCGAAGCCTACCTCACGGGTGAACCTTCTCACACAGGAGAAAGCACGGAGCCGTCAATTTTTATTGACATGCAACAACCAAAAAAAAATAATAATAATAAAAAACAGGCGTACAAGGAAGCAAATTGAACGACGCTTAAATGAGAATTCCGGAATGTCAATTGCCAGAATTGTGGTCAGCCTACGCATGTGAGACAGGTCCCGAAAAAAATGTGTTCAACACGTGTGATTAAATAGTCCACGTCGCGCAGGACATTCAGCGCGTCCCGTCTCCATGAAAAGGCAGTCACTTTGGCAAGAAGTCGAACCCACATCATACACTCTGCAGCGCAGCACATCAGCCGTTAAATCAGCATGGCGCCTCAGTATCATTGCGACATAGATAATAAATTTGATATGGAACGGCGGTAGAGCCACTTGTTATTCGTTCACTTGTCACATCATCAATCCTTCTCCTGCTGATTGCTGGGGTGTTGGTGCGCTAAAGTCGAGGATGCATATGGTCAAATCGCGGCCAAAGCCACCGCATTTCAAGTGGTGCGACCCTTTGCCTTCTTTCCTTCCTTAGTTTTTCATTTCACCATCTGGACTTATTGAATGCATGCCGAAATATAAGTGCGCGACTGTTTGTGCGCTTCACCGCCATTTAAACGCGACCCCCTTGGCCAGGAAACGTCTTGCGTGGGCACTTCAAAGGCACCTCTTTGTCATCTGTACATAATCATCATCATAAAGGCTTCTTCTTCATCGGATGTGGGTAATCATCGGGAGTCTGTTCGGTGCTTCTGGCGCGGCCGGTTCGCTGCATCATCGAGGCCTAAAAAATACGGCGTAACAACCGCATCCTCACAAGTGGTGGAGGCGCGGGGTAGAAGAATCGGTTGGCGCGTCGTGGTACGTGACAATGGACAGTTGGCACAATCGGCGACCTGATCGGAGCTCCAGGAGGGAGATCGGGATGGCAGAGGACCACGGACCAAAAGGCACACTTGTTTCAGCTAAAATGATCGAAACGTTGCAGTAAGCTTTCGAAGAAGACACTGCCTCAGGGACTCCTAGGGCACAGCCGCAGGCCTCACCTGGCTAAAGCAGATCAGTGTATGGGAGGGAGGGTGCTTTGGCGTCTTACGCAACGCTGCTGACCATCTACCGAGCCTCCTCGGGTATACACGAACACGTGCCCGACAAAAGCGCGCGGGCGGAGGTCAAGAGGGGTCGGGTAATTGTTGCCCGAATAAGGCTACCGGCCATGGTTGACTGCTGCTCGAGCATCGACAAAGAGCAGCCATCGCTGGACAATGCAAGTGCTCGCGTCAAGGAGCCACTTGGCCTCCGTTGCGTAATCGGAGTGGACGGCTGGCCGGCCGACGCTGCCAGTGTTCTCTGTTGAGATGGTAGGGCATTGTGTTCGGGAGTACGGCCGATTCGCGCCCCGCTTTGCATGTGTCGAAACTTTGTGTGACGGAGTAGGCCACGTCATCTCATTCGTTGGTGGCTGCGCGTGCGCGCGTCTGCATACGCGAGTGCGCGCACTCCCTCGTCTATTTGTTTAGGCGCGTAAGGTGACGGGCTGAGCAAAGCGATGGGTGTTGGAAGGTGCTGTGCTTTTCGGCGGGACGGTCTCGCATGTTAAAGCCGAGCATGTTGATTGGATCTGCTAGTGATCTTCGGCGTATGTATTTTGTTTTCACCGTATTAAGGAGAAACAGACGGATTCTCTCAAAAATTGGCAAATTGTGGGGATTGAAGGAAACTCGTATGGCGAGGTAGCAACATGCCAGATGAAACGCACAGTCGCCAATTAAAACACACACAGAGACACAAACAAACAAACGCGCGCTGGCGCGCGCAGGATTTTTTGACGGTTAAGCCCTCAATACCGGTGCCCTGTTAACATTTGGTATACTATAAATGCTGAATGATGTAATGCGCTTTCGTAGGATTAATATACGAAAGATTTATGTTCTTTCTTTATTTCCAATGCAGTGAGCCTTAGCACAAGTCCGCCCCGCCACGGTGGTCTAATGGATATGGCACTTGGCTGCTCATCCGAAGGTCGCGTGATCGAATCCCGGCCGCGGCGGCGGCATTTCGATGGAGGCGAAATGTTGAGGCCCGTGTGCAGTGCGATGTCAGTGCACGTTAAAGAAGCCCAGGTGGTCTAAATTTCTGCAGCCTTCCACGACGGCGTCTCTCATAGTCATAGCATGGTTGCGGGACGTAAAACCACCGAAATAAGATCGCACAGGCACATACAGGAAGTGGACAGTATAAAATACAAATGCACGTGGGAAAGGCAGAAGAACCAAATTGACGAAAGACAGTCAACGTAAAAAAGAAAGAAAAAAGAACCCATAAAACTACGGCGTTCCCAACAACCACAGATCAGTGGTACGAACTTGTGGCAGTTACAAAAATATGGTGTAATTGTTGTCACTAATCAACACATTACGACACTGGCTTTTAAACAATGCAGTGGCACACAACTGCACGTTACCACTGTCAAAATATTTCTCCAAGCTTTCGAAAAAGCCATCGATAGAATCTAACTCGACAATTTCATTTGGCAACGTGCTCCACATTACGACTGCCCACGTAAACGATTAACACTTACACGTGTTGCATTTTGTCGCATACGGTCCAATGTGCTTGCTGTGACAGGTTACGATGGAATTTCGATGCTATGGCTGCTTGTAGCGTTCTTTATTTCTATTGATATTACAGGATACAGCAAGAATAGAAACGGTATGGCAGCCTCAAGACGTGGACGTGCGAGAGTAGGCAGTGCTGCTTGATTTCGAACAGCGCTTATGCTCTGGTGCCGAGAATATTTCGTGTATATAAATGTTAGCGCATTATTTTGCATGTTTTCCCATTTTTACGCGAGTTCTTTCTGGAACGGTCTCCACGCAATGCCTTCATACTCGAAAATAGGCATTACTATAAAGTCTTATATGCTGCTTGCTTCACATACGATGGAAGTGCGGCCAATTTCCTTTAAAAAAACCAATGCGTTGGGAAGGCCTTCGCGCATGGGTTATCTACATGAGTATTCCATTTCGACTCATTTGTGAAGGTTATGACTAGATATTCGACCGGTGCAGTTTGTACTACATCACTGCCCTCGCGGTACGCCTAGTAACGAAGAGACTTGAAAGATATAGTTTATAATTCCATGAAATATCTTAGAAGGAGCTCAACGTTTCAGAGACATACTTGAGAAGCATAGCTGCCGGATGAGTAACGCACGAGAATGGAAACTCCATCAACGCAACAATGTGCGATAAATTCAAGTGGTACTGTGCGGTCGTCGAATCTTCAGCCTAACACTCCGGTCTGAGTGAATGTTCGGAAATAAAAGCCGATCTTAAAATTCAATGAGCCCAGGAACCCGTTTAATTTTAGTTCAATTCCAAGTGTTGCCCAACCGAATAACGGCTTCCCTGTAAAAGGCATTTTGGCGAGGGAAGCGCTACTCGATCCGAATAGCTCAGTAGGTTGCCATGAATAGTGGCAAGGTACTCGCTAGCCATGATTATGCAACATAGCGCCCACAAATAGCCACTTCCCAATGGCTTCTAAGCTCTTGCCAATATAGTATCTACTATCTGTGGTACATAGCCGTTACACCAATGAGTTAGGTGGAGCTAGGAGGATCCTGCGTCTCCAAGATTATGACATCGCGGCTGTCTACAAACACAATGACGCCGATTGCTTGCTGCGTGCACCCGTCGATTCCTCATCTGCTGACGAGGAACAAAACTTCCCGTTTCTAGGGGCAGTGAACGTGACAGAATGGCTTATCAACAGCGGATGGACCCAGGTTTGCACCTACTAAACCGACACTTAGGAGGCCAGCGGACCGCTATAGCCTAAGGTGAAGAGAGGTACTGTACGAGCCCGGAGACAAAGTATGGGTGTGGATGCCAGTTCGAGCGCCTGGGCTTCCTGAAAAGCTAATGCGGCGCTATTTTGGCCCTTAGAAAGTCATTGGTCAGTGAAGTCCGCTCAATTACGAGGTAATACCAGAAGGTCAAGTGTGCTCAACTCGACGCAGGAATCTTCCAGAAGTCGTACACGTAGTAAGAATGAAGCCGTACTACGAAAGACCCCGAAGAGAGCTCTCGTCAATGTTCAAAGGCCCTTATTAAGATCCGACCTACACCACCCAGACGCATCGGAAGGATGCGTTTTAGGAGGGGGATTAATGCCGCAAGTTGTTCACCTGCAGAAGACGCGCACCACTTCTGTTCGAAATAAGCCGCAACAAAAGTGCCAGCTAGACGTGCATTGCAACGCCGGACCGCCGAACCACGCCTGGCACCACGTCGCACACCAGAGGACTGCTGGCTGCTGACCGGCACGAAATGAGTTCAGTTTTAGAAAAAAAGGCCTGGACGGAGTTCGAAGGAAGGAATAGCGAGGGACGCTTCTTTTTTGAAGTGAGTCAAGTTAGCAGGCACAGGTTCGACTTGAATAAATAGTTTTTATAGAAAGAGGCCCTCATTTGCTTGGGACATTATGAGCATCAGGATTCATAGCCGCACTAGCGTTCCCACTCTAGCCCACTCAAGCAGACGCGCACAGCCAATCCACGCTCCAAACTTCTGAATGCACAACACCGTGCAATATGTATATTGTGTCGACCGCAGCGCGTACGGGTTGACCAGCGTGACCAGCGTCCTCCGCGTAGTGTGGCATCACTCGATCTTCGTCAGCTGTGTCATCAGCGCGAAAAGTGACGCGGGTGAAAGAACCTCGGCGGAAGGTCCGCAGCGGTCAAGCCGTAATGAGAGTGAGAAGACGAACAAAAGAACGGGGAGCTGAGAAGGCGTACGCACGGGGCGAAAGCGTAGCGCTTTGAGAGGGCGACAAACGAACCGATTTTCACCGGGTCACTCGGGACACGGCAGCCAGCGCGTCATTCACCTCCTCCCCCCTTTCTAGGGGAGGGTGGATGGAGAAGAGAGGCCTCTCGGAAGTGTCCGGCCACGCTTAGCGTCCTACCCTCCTCCTAGGCAAAGAAGACGGGGAGGATGCAGCCCGAGGGAGGAGGTGGCCTACGGGAGAGGCTGTCGTCCTATAAAGACCTCGGTGTGGACCAGTTCCTCGCTGGCAGCAGTTGCTCTCTTCTTCTCATCGTCCATCCCCAAGCAGAGACAAGGAGACGCACCGGCGATTCCGCGGCGCCGCCAGCGTACAGCGCGCGCGAGTTCATCCCGCCGAAAGACGAGAGAGAGCAAAAAAATGATGCGGCTCTCGCGAGCAGTCGCCGACGCATGGATCCTTCTAGTCGTCTTCGGTGAGCGGCGACGGTGTTACCTCAACTCCTTGGATTACCGCTTTGTGAAAGATCGAAACTATGCTGGTGCTGCGCAGTCTTCGAAGGGACGAGCGATGATAAGCGAGCATATCTTCCATTGTAGTGTGTGTGAACGGTGTAGCCTAGATGCACGGAGAATCTTAGACGAGTGTTTCCGAGGCGTCATCTGTTTCTTTTTGTATAACAGCGCTCTGTTTAGTCGGAGCACTAGCTCGCACATTTAACTTGTGTAAAATTGAACTCGAGGCTTGAATATGATGTGTTCCCTGGCATGCTTATACGTGGAGGCTTAGGGCTTCTAAAGTTTGTGGGGAGGAAAGGAGGGCGATTTTGCTCTAAAATGATATACTTGTATTAGGAGAGCAGGAACCAACGCTATTTTATAAGGTTGCGTCATTGATGAAGCTAAGTGGCTGGAGCAGAGTCAGAGTAGCACCGTTTTCTTCTGGGAAGTCGTGGTGTCCTCCGGCTCTTCATTTTCTACCTATCATTTTTATCGGTGTTTTAGCGTCAACTTTGGACAGGTCGTCAATATTCCCTAATTTGTGCGGCACATGTTATGCGACCATCCCAGTGGAACTGTTCACTTCTTAAGTTGTGCGTATGTCGGCGTGTTCAGACAGCACAAATTCTATTCGAATTAGTGATTAATGAATGCGAAAATTGACGTAGCATTGTTAACGCGACAGTTTGAGATTATTCCAGCTGGCCACGCTTCTTCGCTTAAAAATGACCACCTTTAATTTTTATGTTTATCTCAGCTTCTTTAGCCCACGACTTCAAATCACAGTGCGTTTGAAAAATGTTTTTCGTTATGCTGCACTCGCATATACGAGGCGTAAACCACTGAGAGCATCTTTTGGTGGCTTGTGGCTGTGAATTTTTTTTTTCATATGCTTCGGATAATATGTGCGCACCTCTCCGCGACCTCCAAGCACAGCCCTATATTGCTGAAAACAGGCAATGCTGTGCAGCTTACAAGCACAGGTCCGAATCTTTGCTGAAAGCTATGAAGGAAATGCACCTAGTCCTAACATGGGACCTTTCACCATTCTGCGATGATCCTTTCTGGTTTCTTGATGACGTCATGGCTATCAATCAAAAAGAATGAGGCCTTTACCGTGAAACGGAATACGGAGTAGTATTCCCTCTTATCCCCCCGCCCCTTGATTGATAAGTTCCTGCTTGTCAAGGCAGAATTGACCAATCTCTCACCAATTTTAACTCTGATTGGTCAGTCCTCCCTCCACAAGCATAATTGACCAATCATGGGTGACCAAAACGGAAGAGTATACCGCATTCTGTTTTACGGTATATTCTCCAATACCTCATGGTAACTACTTGAGACAGCCTTGTGTAGATTAGAGGAGACATTGCACAGGACTTTCAATACGCTGGAACGACAGTGTTCCCCGTTTACGTTGTTCGTGGTAAATTATCAGCATAAATGGGAAGTCTGTATGCTGGTGCAGCTGTCGATGTTACTAAAGATTGTAGTGCTACTCGGTTATCTCCACTTGTAAGGAGAAACATTAGTATCGGTAAGTGCTTTAAATATCTTTATGTTTGCGTGCAGTTCCATCGTAAACATAAAACTTTCATTACGCTACAGAGATAATTGCAGAATCAATTAAGTACTTAAAGCAGTTTCTCGGCCTTGTCGTATGGAAACATGGCCGGCAAGGCTGGGTCTTCTGAGCGCGATGATCTTAAAAGTGAAACAATTTTTGTAATTCGCCTTGAATGTTGTTAACGGCGGGTGGAGATAAACGCGCGAAAATTTTGCATAATGAGCCGCTGCTGTCATTACTGGATTCGATCTCTTTTCTTTCAAATTATTTCCAGGTGTGTCCACCTCCTGCGCAGGCCAGAGAAAGGTAAGAGTTGCTGCGTCAGGCAAAACAAACTTTCTGAGCTTCAATACCATACGTTCCCCCAGATTTAGTTAAATGCTATGCAGCGCCCTGAGTAAACCTTATGCAGTGCACCTCACAAGAGTATATCGTCGGCATCATGGAATAATTGCCTACAAATCCTTTCATCTAATGTTAACATTTATGATGTTTCTTACGACCGTCATTCCGTATAACCTATTCACAAAAAAATTAGATATGTCGTGATCTCGGCAGAGTTAACTACAAATATACACGATCGACAAGCTCTAATGATTATGATAATTTCCTTCGTTTTACGTTTAAAAATCAAGATTTGATTACGGGAGACACCGCAGTAAAGGGATCGGGAAATTTCGAACATCTAGGGTACTTTAACGTTTACTGAGGTTTCATAGCACACGGGATACAATATTTCGCCTCCATAAAAACAGCCGTCGATACTGGGATTTACATACCGGGACTTTCGAATCAGCAGCCGAGTGCCATAGCCACTAGGCGACTTCGGCGGGGCTCTTCAGTGTTCTCATTGTACTTCTATTCGTAGCATATTCTTGGCACTTCTTTTAATTTTTCAACTATTTTTCTCGGAATGACTCGCCACATCACCTTACCTACAATGTTGGGCTGAGACGGTGAGCGCGAGATTTCAAGTCAGATACTGGCTGCACTCGCTACAAATGCAGGCGAAGGCCTACGGCAAACGCACTCTTGTGCTATGCTCTTCTCCCGTGATTGAACAGCTCCAGGTAGTTGAAACGATACAGAGCTCTCAACCATGGCGTGGTCTGGCCCGTGGCTTTTTTTAATGGTTTTTGGAAGTGTCGCTTTGTGTGACGTACAATCTCCCATGTCAAATGTCGCAATGACTGATTGCTCGTGTTTTCTCAACCATCCAATCATTGCGAAACATTGGCAGTATCCCCAAACCTATAATTCATCACAGAGCGCCTTCTCACCTGCTCACTGTGGAGCTTCGAGGCTGATAACTTATTTTTTTTTTATCTTTGCGTTCACAAGTGCTAGACGGAGTGACACGTCCCTGCGCCAACCTTCACACTCATTTTTCTCATGGTTCGGCTGTCTGCTGAAACATCTGAGTCTTTCCGCTGCCAGCTCCATAAATGTAGCTTGCATAATGTCGCTGCTGTAGCGGTGCGTTGTCTACAATGCTGGACGACTGGGCCCTAAAGGAGACGGAATGGATCACAGCCGCAGCAGTCGCATTCATACGAGGTCGAAGTGCCAGAGGTCTGTGTGCTCGGTGATGTCGGTGCAGGTTAAGAGACGGCAGCTGGTCAAAATTTACGCCTCCTTTCATGATGACACGCCTCATCGTAGTTTTGACGGGTAAAACCCACGCAATTATTCTTCGAGTATCTTACGTGGAAACGTGTTTTCTTGCAGGGAAAAACAGCACTTCCCACCATCAGGCCAATCGGTACAGCACCAGCCATATCTGAGATACCCATCACCGAATTCCGCTGCAGCAACCAGGAGTTCCCAGGATACTTTGCCGACGTAGAGACAGACTGCCAGGTGAAACTGCTTATTAAATATTGAGCGATATTTTTTACACTTGTTTAATACACGCTACGAAATACGGCCTACCATTTGGGTGATATCGAAATAAAAACAGCTTGAACTGTACAAGGACTATGCCAGAAACCACCGTATGGCGTTCATGTTGCTTTTGTTACACATATAAAAATCGAAACGTTATTAAGCTACATCCGTGGTCCTCTTAAGAAGACTGTGATTGACGGTTCTGTAGTCACAAAAGGCATGGTGAGCATATCCCTCGGATAAGACCTTTAGAAATGTACTGTTGCATTAGTAATGAGTGCTAACAAAGATAACATTTCTCCGCCATCATGCCATCACCCTGTCTTTCTTTCTTTTCAATTTAGTTCAGACAAGAAGGAAGTTTGCAATGTCGAGATGTCACACTAGCAAGTTTTCAAACGCCGTAAAAGTCCCTTATGCTGAAAACTGATTCCTATTTGGAATCAATGGTGCTGTTCAGTCAACGATGTTGAAATGTGTTTCACTGGTGCTGTCAACAGATTGTGATGTGAACCCCTGTAAAAGTTTGGCCTAATAGATAATTCTAGACTACAACACGAGCGGTGTCTCTCGTGGTTGTGAGGTATTGCAAAAGCTGAGTCTGGGACCTACAGTTCGTGTATTGCATGCTGTTTGGTTAGAGCCTCAGACGTACTGGCCTTTCGAAAGTTGAATGTATAAAACACCCCGTTTGTAATGAAATGAAAGCTTCCTTGTTTTCGTCAGGCCAAAGTTTTGAAAGAATATGCATTGATTCTTCCATCTGCATTTCTCAAAGTTCTGCAAATTCTTGACTTGTAGGTGTACCATAACTGCCTGGCGGATGGCCGTAACTCGAGCTTCCTCTGCGTCAACGGCACAATATTCAACCAACGCAACTTCGTGTGCGACTGGTGGTACAAGTTTGACTGTCGCAAGGCTCCCAGCTTCTATCACCTCAACTTACTTCGCAATAAAAAGAACGGCACCAAGGCAGGTTCGACCGAAGGAGCTCTCCCAGTCGCCCCCAAAATTGTACAGTCTTCGCCGGCACCGCCTAGGCAGCAACCAAGCAGCAAGCGCTACTATGAAAAGGAAACGCGACCAAAGACATCATCATCTTTGACATCACGTTACAGCAAGCCTTCCTCGAAACCCCCACCACCCAAGGCACCTTCTAAGACAGCACCCAAAGCATCCCCCAAAACACACGAGCCATTGATTCTGCTTCCGTTGCTCAACGTCGACAACAGGCAGACGAAGCATACTACAACGACAGCTGCTACGACGCGAGGACGTTCGTCGCGCGGAAGGGCGCAGCGAGTCTTCGCTAAAATAAAAGACGGACAGGAACCAGCGCCGCGGACATCAAAGAGCAAGACGCGGGCCAAAAGCGAGAAGGTGGAAGTTCCCGAGCACGTAATGCCGGCTTTCAACGGAGATTCAGACCGCCGTCAAAACGGCGGAGGTTTCCAAGAGTGGACAAGTATCGGCCCCGTCTCGGGAAGGCCGTCTGTCACCAGGGTGCAGTTCCACACGTTCTCTGCGAATCCGCCACGCTTCGACCCGCCGCTGCCGCAGCCGGAACCCGCTGTAGATCCAGCCAGCTGGCTCGACGACGACTTCAATCGGCAACCAGACGCCGGTATCGAGGAGTTCCGCGGCGAGGTAGAAGATGGCAGGTCTCAAGAGGAGATAGCTCCCGAAGGTGGTACTTCCACCCCGCATCCCGAGGTAAACCGCGGCAAGTCGAAGTCCGCTGCCGACGATGTGGTGCGACTGGCGAAGGCCGTGCCGGCTTCACGAAAACAAACTGCGCACAGCGGTTGGCGCGGAAGGAAGGAAGCTTTTCCGGGACTGCAAGACAAGAAGCGGCTTTTCTACAGGTTCCAGCCCAGCGAGCCGTACGGTCCTTTCGGCACTCTCTCGTATTTCGGTCGAACTCGCGGACCGATGAATGATCTCTCAAAGTTGCCCCGCCTCGTGTCCGTCAAGCTAAACAAAGTGGAGAGGAAAGAGCCGGAGTATGCCATCAAGCCACTGCTGTTGTCAGTCAAGTTAGACCAGTCATCCGAGGTCGATTACAGGACAGGGAAAGGGGCACCGCCGGGCCTTTGCTTCTGTCCATGTCATTAGCATCCATGTTCCATGCAATGCCAACAACCGACACCTTGCCCCGAGTGAGAGGGAGTTCACTTCGTGCCGGAAGTTCACATTGTTGCAATGTGTTCGATAGACAATCCGAGGTTTGACCGTTACTGGAAGTGTTCGGGGAACATCAATAACCAGGCAATGAAAGCAGCTCAAGTTGATACCACAAGGCGCAAATGGGACTGCGTTGTTTTAATTAGGCGCTAAAAGCAGCGATATCAACGACAATAACGTGGGGCTGCTTGGGTTTGTTCCTATTCTTGGTCGAACATATGCTTACTTTTTGTGGATAACGTGGGCGTAGTGTAAGCACAATGTTTGAGTACTTGTGTTGCGTTGCTATGTGACCGGACGTCGAAGTTCGGTACACCGGCCCTCAACTGCACGTCGACCATAACATTGCTGTCCAAATTACTGCGAGACAGCACTAAAGCACCTTAAATGAAATACTGTAGCTTCGATTACGTAATACCTTCTCGTGGTCACGTTGTTTCAGGCTGCTCTCGCCTGAACAGGACGAAGAGCTTTAACCATACCCATCCACTCCTCCACCCGTTCCCGACAATGCTTAAACATGAAGCTTAACAATCAATATCAACTAATCAATATATTGATGAGAAGATGCGGTCGGTTATAATTCGCTTCACTGAATACGAGTCGACGTAAATTTTCGAAAACCGGCTGAAGCGCTAGCAAGCGATTCTGGCAAAGCGCGTTCGGCAAATATGCAATTGCCAGTGGCGTTTATCGTACGAGCGATGAACGCGTCCGCTGTGTCACACAAATGCAAAAGGCTCCTCGCACTGTAAGTTAATCAGTTGGCTGCAGTCCTCTGCAGAAAACAGAGACACAATGCAAGAATGTACCTGGGTATTAAAACACAAGCCCCTACTAGAATAAGCTTTTGTTTTTCTTGCCGTCATTCAGAGCCCAATGGTGCCCAGTATTAGAGAGACCCATTATAATTTAATGAAAGGACCCATAATTTTTGCCAGAAAGTAAGTGGGCATCTTGATAAATGCAAGGATTTCCCAAACGTATTCATTTCGTAAACTTTCAGTGCACGTTAAAGAACCCCAGGTGGTCGAAATTTCCGGAGCCCTCCACTACGGCGTCTCTCATAATCAGAACTGGTTTTGGGACGTAAAACCCCACAAAACAACAACAACATTTCGTAAACTTTCACATATCGATTCAGTTCTGCAATTAGCCAGTTGCAGTGATTGCCACGCAGCGGAGGCCTTCTCGCGAACAGTGCTGCCATGTCAGCGGTGGACGCCTACGGGATCCTGGCGTCTTCATCGCCTCGGTGCACCTCAATGTACATGTATATAAGAAATAAACAGACTTACACAGTTCCATATTCGTTTGACTTTGTTACTACTATGCACACACTTCGGCAATGCGACAGGCGCGAAGCGATTTCGTCCTGTCCGTTTTGCGCCTACTGAACATTTTATAATCCCGTTTCATGGCTCCTACCGAAATCAAAAGACAGTAATTTTAAAAACGTTCGGTAGGGCGTGATAGTGACAGTGATGTTGCGGCTACAGGCGGTGTTAGCTTGGCAGGTATGGCCGGCAATTGCTACGCCCGAGCTCCTCTGTCCATGTCGCATTAGTCACCACGTGTCACTCAATGCTGTATCTTGGAGAAATGTTACAAGCAGAGCTGAAGTAGGGAGCGATTCAATTGATTACATTCATGCAAAAGGTAACGTAGGAATCAATTGAAGTAGTCTTTGCCGGACGAAGTGCGAAAGACCGACATTTGGTGCCTGATTCCAACATTGTACTATCGGAAAGAGAAAAAAGTAAATGGACAATGCCTTATGCGGTCGGAGCGGCTGCAAGGCCACAACGCTAGCGGAGTTTAACGTAAAGGTAAAGGTCTAACGTCCCTCAGGCCTCTCCATGCCTGAGCGTCGAGAGCGAGATAGCAGCGCGTGTTCTGGAACCTCAGCGGCTCCAGATGCCAAAGCAGTGGCCTGTTTATTTGTTGTTGTTGTTGTTTTGTTTGTTTGTTTGTTTTTTGCCGATAGTACCCAGGAACTCGATGAAGCATTCCGCAAAGCGTAACATAGTATGGGTGTTCGCCACAGCTAATATTTTCTGGTCAGCGCGTTAGCCTCCGTGAAGGAGAGCACTATAGCCTCAAGACATCACAGAGATGATGGCGAATATATCGATCAGAATGCTTACGACCTTTAATGCGTCTCGATTGTTTCGAAGTGACACGGCAAGTCCATTGTGAGGTGAAAGCGGCAACAAGCTATGATTTTATGGCAGAAAGGCGCTAACTACGGTTTAGTTAAAGAAAACGCAGAGCACTATAAATTGACAGTTACATACACGCTTACCTTCAAACCATCCGCACTGCCAAATTCCGCGCCGACAAGGTCTAGGACGCGGATTCAGTACACGGGCACTACGGCTACTCCATTTCAATGGTAGCGATATGCAAGAACAATTATGTACTTAGAATGATGTGCAGATTAAAGAGCCCTAAGTCAATATATTCCGTACTGAACCAAAACAGTATGTACTCTAACCTTGCTGTTATTATGGAGCTAAACAACCCAGGAAATATTAGGTATTATTCTTCAAACTATAAGCTACTGTAACACGTGACTGATAATTAGCGCTGATGCTCGTGAACTTGGAGGGGATATTTTTGTTGTCGTCCGCGCATGTCTGAACGACTTCTCAGAAGAACGGGCACAAGATCGCTAGCATGGAAAACCTTCCATGTCATTTGAAGACCATGTCTTCTCTCGTTCTTAATCCTCTTTTGTTACGAAGGCAGAGGCTATGCCACCGTCGTCAACTGCTTCTGGAACGCGTTTGCAAGCAAACCAACGGCAGTGCACGATGCTCTGCTCAGGGAATGATGGCGCCTTCCGGTGTGCCTAGAATAGCTTCAAACAAAGACGGTAAAAATGGTAAAATGCTTGCGACTGCCTCTTCAGTACCTCTTCGGGGCAATCTCTCCATTGTTTTTCAAGGGACGCATCATTCATTGTTCTCAAAATGCGAGCGTGGGAGGGCATATGCGAACATACTCCCACCGAAAGGGGCGTACACATGTAGCCATGCGATTTCGCTGGGAACAACTACACGAACGATGCGTTTCGTGGTGCTGGGCGCCGTTAGCCGTTGTCAAAACCAAGAGTACAAAGCATGCAACGGGGGCCAGTCGAGAGAAATAAGCATGGTTCCTATATGTTTACTACGCTCCAACGAAGTAGAAACGAGCCACTAAGATGGCCACTGTCTTCAGACTGGTACGTTAGGGTATTGTGTGTCTTAACGCATCTCGCATTTGTTATGTTATGTATAACGATATTTATAAGTGACATGGAAAATGTAATTTATCTGCGTTTTATTTTCAATGGGAGAAAATTTATGTAGATTCGAACTTGCATTTTCAGCTGTGCTGTCGAGCTTTTTTACACTGTCCGGCGAAGGTAGGGCTGTCAAACCGTACATTAGAACCCACCACACATTTGTGTTATCCAGGCTCGTAGCAAGGAACCTCTTTCACCATGTGCGTGCGTCTGTGGGGAGGAGGGGCAATACTAATAACTGAGAAAAGCACCAATATTTTAGTAACGATTACCAGTACAAGTCAAAATATAGGGGAATGGGGGCGGGGGAGGGAGGGGGGTGGGGGGTGGGGGGCGTCGCGCTCACGTAAAGGTACAATACACATGCATTAATGTGCTTTAAATCGTGTTTCACAGAAAGAAGGTGAAGAATAGGCTGCGCTATTTCATGTCACTTTTTCTGGGCTGACGACGGGGTGTGAAAGAGCCGCAAGCGTCGCAATGACCAAACACGGAGTTTTGTTTTGTTTTTTCAGACCACTGCTTTCACTGGAAGAGAAACTGTGTCATTAACACCGAACAAAACACGAACCCTGTGCAATACCAAACCGCCGGTATTTCTGCGGGGCATACAGATGTTCTAGTGCAATTTCTCAACATCTTCGTGCTCTTCTTGTGCACTACCGGCCACCATACTCCGCTTCCATGCTGAACTGCAACGATCCTTGTGCTGTAAGCACATCAGTGAGAAAAGCAGCAGCAGAATCAACACAACTGTATGTCTTATGGCCTCCAGTTATTTCCTGCGGCGAATACAAAGCGGTTTAACACCTTCGTGCGCCGATTATGCGCCATTATATGAAACCCAAGTGCTCACACCGTAGACGTCTCGCGGCTCACTTCCCCACAGGGTATCACAGAGCACAATCACCCCCCCCCCCCCCTCTTCCCGTTATAAAAATAAGCTTGTGAAACACAAGCAAGCCTGACGTACGATCATCCCCTCGGCACCGTTTTCTTTTTTTCTCTCTCTTTTAACATGCAGGTATACGTCTTCCGTAACTACTCCGACTTCATCCTTTTGCTTGTTTTTCGCTCCCAGACGAAAGTTATTGAAAACAGACGTATTGGACTTATCGAAAAACGAAACTTGCCGCAAGGTCAACCGCGAATGTCTTGTTTAATTGCACTGAAGCATATGAAAGCTCATGTCATGAACGATGTCATGTCTCCTGCGTCGAAAACTATTACTGCTCTTTTAACTATATTTTTTATAATTTTTCCGAGGCTTTCTTGCAAATTTATTCCTCAATGTGAGGTTGAAAGAACAAGCGGGTATTTGCCACACCCATTCCCCATCGATATTAAGAGCACGAGCAAGCGTGAAAGAAGTTTGACTCGGCAGCTTGATCGACTGTTTCCTCTTACCAATCCGTTTGTTTGGATTTACCGCTAACCCAAAAGAGACGATGCACCGCGGGACAGGCAATAGGAAACCATCGCTAGGCGCCCTCACGTACGTTGTGCCCAGCCGCCGCCAGCAGCCTTCTCCGCCTCGTCAGCAATGGAACAACACCGACGAAGCACGACTCGGCGTGGAACGGGGTGAGCGACTTGCCATTCAGCGGTCCCTCCTGGTGCCGCCTCCCGGGTGGATGCAGCGGGAGCATTTCGTCGACCCGTGGTCCAGCGAGACTCGGGAAGTGCTGCCACCTGGACGCCGTCATGTTGCTCCTGGCGTCGTTCCCTCGTCCATGCCGGCTAGACCAGGGAGGCTTCAGCTGCAAGGCATGGTACCGAGCTCGGAGGATACCTACGAGTACACCGATAGCTCGTCCTCTTACTGGGAGAGCCGTCTTTCGAGCGAGGATGCGACGACGACCATGATGACAGGCGCCAACTACGGCAACCTAACGTTCAAGTACGTTAAACGCTGCATGAATTTTACATGAATTTTGGTTGCTTACCGTATGTCAAAGCAGCAATATGCTTATGTGGCAGGCCGCAGGAGGGGTACCGGAATAGTTGTGACCGCCCGGTGTACCTTAACGTGCTTGTTATTCTAAGTACCTAAGCGTTTCTGCCTGGAAATCGAACCCATGACTAGGAGTTGGCAGAGCAACAGCTTAGCCGCTAAGATACGACGGCGAGTAAATTTTTCTTTTCATCACACAACCTTTACATAAGGCAAATGAAAAGTGCTCTTCAGTACTTTACCACTTGCACTTCAGCAGAAACACACGCGCGACCTTTCTAGCAAGAACGATATGGCATCAAAAAAGACCTCGTTATATGGTTTTAGCAGATGTCCTCACTGCTGTGTACTCATGTGCAAGCGTCACGACAAAGCGTATCTGCAAGTAAAATGTAAATGCTACCGTGAACTGATGTTCAGGTGCGTGTTCGAAGGCACTGCTGGTCAACACAACCAGGAGTCCTGCACTGCGCCGTTCTTGGTTAATTTATTGGAAATGTGCCTGATAAAACCGTCAAATTATGACCATATCAATAATGTATGATCTTAACTTCATTTTTTCCCTTTATTTACGTGAACTTCCGTAAGAGTTCCGTGTAAGTGACACATCCCATCAGAGGCGTCATTTAAGGGGGCCTCCCTCCTTCCCTCTGTACTTCCTTCAACCCAACTCGGCCGCGTACTATGGTTTAGGGTGTCAACAATAACCATTTCGTCAAGTACGCTGGCACGCTTACCTGCCCGTTCTGGGACGCGTTCGGAGATTCTCGTTCGGAACAGAACGTGTTCTCTTGCTGAAGCGTCAAGAACAGGGGGCGCGGCTCTCGTTGTGTGCGCTGCGGATTTGGCGCGACTGAGTGCGGCGCATGCTTCCAGAATTGGTCACCATCCCTTGAGTAGTTGTTGTTTTATGACAGCGGCCCTTCAGATATACTAGAACGGGCGGGCGGGAGCAGTGCACGCCTTTTGTTGTCCTATTTAGATGTGCACATCTCAGAAGAGGGCGTATTCGGCAGTGTACATGTTAGATGAGACAATACATCTCCTTAAAAAAGAAAGAAAGAAAAGAAACGAATTAAAAGCGTTAAAATAGGCTACGTGACTACTGGTTGCAGCCCGTTCTAAGAGTGGACGTCAGTTAGAGAGATTGTACAGAGATTGAATCGTTCGGAGTGATCCGAACGATTCAAATTCTTGGAAGTACATAATAAAAAATCTGTGTATTCTCTCCGGAAGCTTTACATGCCAAAGCCACCATACGATTACATAATAGAGACGCCGTAGTGGAGGGCTCCAGCAATTTCGCCCACGTTGCATTCTTTAACGTGCACTAAGATCACACAGGCCCTTAGCATTTCACCTGCGTGGATTAAATTATGAGAATGATGCGCTGTCTACTGCGCTACCGAGGCGCATTGCATGGAAATGCTGCCACTGCGGCCGGGATTGCTGCCTGGAGACCACCGCTACAAGTTCTGAAAAAAAAAAATCATCTATCTTGTTCGGAAAACCGCAGCAAAGATGTTACCGGCCGCCGCTTGACGTTCACGGCGCCTGCTCGATGGACGGAGTCTGGGTCATCCTACACCCTGGAAGATCCCAGCACCCCTACGGCACCTGCGACAGCGCACGAAGAACCCCGTGGTAGCAACGGCGGTGACTGCGGCACTGAGGACCGGCCCGCTGTATCGCGTTCCACGTGGCAGTCGTGCCTTCCCGCGGTCGGGCTCATGGTGCTCACGTCCCTGCTCCTGGGCGCGGCCTTCAGCACCGTGCTCCGGATGAACGACATACTGCCGCTACCTACAGAGGCGTCGCAGGGGACCCCACAAGATGGCGGACTCGGAGAGGTTGAGAGGATGATGACGCCACGAAAGCTGCTTCTTCAGCCGACGATAGCGGCGTTCCACCGGAGGTTAGTGGTGTTCAAGATAGGCCCTCTTATTCTACTCTGGTGTAGTGCACCGTGGTAGGTTTCTGGTGTCGCGCGTCTATCTTAGAGGGAGAGAGAGAGAGAAATAACTTTAATGAGCAAATAGGCCCGGCGATTTAGTCGGGGCGGGACCACAAGCACCCCAGCCTAGGCGACGGCCTCGAGTCCTTAGACACGGAAGGACACGGGAGGCACGCCGAGGACGGCACGCCGTCCTCGGCGTGCCGGACAGCCCTGGGTTGATCTAATCTAACAAAGAAATAAAATAAAATACTTCGTCACATCCACTCGCATGTATATGATGGTGAGTTCATACTGAGTATCAGTATAGCTAAGGCGCTTTTGTTTCTCCCTGGAGAGGAATTTGATGGTGTGTTCCCGTTACCGGTTACCAATACCGAAATAGATGCTGTAAAAATTTCCGTAACGCTAGACATCGTTTTCTGTGGTAATTTTTCCGAGTAAATTTATTGTTGAGAAAAAATTGTCAAAATTGATTGCTCTCGTGCGTCTACATCAATTTCCGCTTCCTCCTTTAGTTAACTGTATTTTCTTTTTGCAATGCTCTGTTTTCTTCCACGCTGCCCAACGGTGCGTTAGTTTGGAGAGCAACAAAGGAAAAAGAAAGAAAAGAAGAAGTATTTCGCTTCAAAAGTGGGTAACAACCGCAGTCTTTAAAGCCCCTTATCTATATCACACAGAGGGCGAAGTGCTCGAGACCTGGCACAAAATATTTATTGATTCCGTGGGACAACTCCAAGGGATAAATTTGAATTCAAGGAACGAAGACTGGAAGAGCGTGAGAAACCGCCTCTATATGGGTGGCATTTGACTCCTAAATCATTTTGTAAATTCATTCTGACCTCTCATCTATCATTGCTTCTAAATACTCTGCATGAGGGACGCAAAGTGAGCAATAAGGCAAATGTGCAACAATGCGAATAAATCGGGAGCTTTCTCTTTTTTAAGAGCTAACTCGAGGAAAAAAACACAAGTGACGTCTATTGACAATAAGGTCGCTTCTGCTCCAATAACTAATTTTTGCCATTTAGCTCTTTTCACCAAAGCGCTCGAAAAAAGCAAGTTAGCGCAATTAAAATACCTTACACAGAGGAACTCACCCTGCACAAGGCGATGTAGGGAATGTTCCTCTTTGTCTTCTGTACGGTGTTTTCTGTGTCTTGTCCTTTTTAGTGAAGCCCCCAAAGCACCTGAAATTTAACTAAGGTTGAAATGTTGGCAACCTACTAGATAGATATTCAGGCATAAAAATTTGGCTCACTTTGAATTCAATGCTGTAGTTTGTTGCTCTTTCTGCCCCCACAAAAGAAGGCCTAAATGACAGTGAATAAAGAACTTCGCAATGCTTTGCGATCAAATTAACAGCATAGGTTTTTTTCTCGGTGCCACCCTTTGTAGGATTAGAAATCTCACCAACAGTCCGCGGTGCGGAACTATAGAGGAGCGTATGTTGGTTATTTTCGTCACGAGGTGCTCACGGTGTATGCCCATTCGTCGGTGATGGATCTGGCACATTCCGATTCAAACGAAACCGGAATTAAACTCGTATTTCGCTTAAGTGTCTTATCCTCTTTCTGTTTGGATCTTTGCGCCTGAATATTTCAAGTAAGCAAAAACTTCTTCACAGCACTTTCAAATTTAGGCCATTTCTGGTTTGTATATTTGGCTCCGTGAGGAAAAGCCTCCTGCAATACCTTTCGCACCCTGGGAATAATTTTAGCGTACAACCTAGGGAAATCATATGTTTAATGCTTTCTTGCATATGTAATCAACCTTCTTAGAACCTGACACTTTGACTGCAGAAATGACACCGATATAATCACATTCAAACACTGCATGTGCAACACGGTTAATGAAGATGCACGCTGCACGCTTATTAGATAGTCCAGTTCCGGAAAGGGCGTGACGCGCCTGTAATAGAAATTTTCCGTGGTATTGCATGATTAAGATGTAAATGAAATTTTCCTGTCTCTCTACAAACACTGCTTACCAGTGGGATCGCAAAATGCCCTTCTTGTCTCATTATAATGAATGGAACATTGTCAGATAATAAACGCTTGTTTAGCGCGACCATTACATATTCGGGAAAACATCTGAAATAGAGATTCATGCACCCACACCAGCTCCAGTCGATACCGGTACACTTATAGACGTCATGATTTAATTCAATATTCGTAATACTTATATTGTTTACGTAAATGAGATTTCCTTTAGAAAAATAACTACATTGGTTAGAGGAGGAATGAATTTATTTAATAAACGCATGCACGTAGCCCCAAGTGTGTGCTTATGCGTATCACGATTCTATGTTTAAGAGCGCCAGAACGCTAATACCGACCTCGGCCGCAAACTCGTGTAGATACCTTTTTATCATCCTTCATGGCTGCCCATGCTTCACAAGTTCGGAGAATCAGAATCAGAAACTTTATTGTTTCCACAAATTCAAGTTATTGCAACTCAATATACAGAAGGAGGTCCCGGAGTCGGAGACTGAATTGGGACCTCCTGTACATAGTAAACATGACGAAAAATTAGACTTTATCATCGACAGGAAGGAAGAAAACTTGCAATATACATTTTGAGAACAGTGTTCATATACATTTCAGATACATAGTATAAGAAACAAGAAAACAAGTGATACACTTCAAAGAGAAGAAAAGGTTTGCACAATATACTATATAAAAAGATACAAAAGTATGCTTTAGGGGCTGTGTAAAGGAAATGTTATGTGGTGTTATATTGATTGATAAGGAACTTTCTTAAATCTTTGACAAATGAGCTTAAAGTCATTGACAGACGGCAATGAATTCCATATGGAAAATGCGCTAAAATGGGCGGTTTGTTTACTGTAGTTAGTTCGGATTTTCGGCAAGATGAAGTTTTTCTGTAAAGCAAATCTAGTGTTGTTGGGGTTAAGAAGTGAAGAAGATGGGATGATAGAAAAGGGACATCTATTATTGATATGCTTAAATAACTAGATGACTAGACTGTATTTAACTGTATTGTACACTGTAGGTACATTATAGGCATAGAACAATTGTTTGGAATTGCTGTTACATGAGCTAGAAGTTACTATTCTGATTGCTTTGTTCTGAACAGTCTGTAACGGTGCAAGGTGAGTATTGTAGGTATTACCCCATGTAGTTATGCAGTAGTTGATATGCGAGTGAATAAATGCGTAGTATAGTGACAAGAGAATGGAGTGTGAAAAAAAGGGGCGAGATCTAATGAGGATGCGTATACCATAAGACAACTTTTTTTTTACATCTAAAATATGGCTAAGGAACTTTAAGTTTCTATCGAGTCTGACACCTAAGTAAATACAGTCATTGCTAGCGTGTATCAAGTTATCTGGAATAGAAAGTGTAGGAGTGGGTACTAGCGAGCGTTGATGTGATGAAAAGACAATGAATTGGGTTTAATAAGACTTAAGCATTCTAAGTGTAGCATAATGGCGACAAAGAAGTTGTCACATCTTGTAATGAAAATAAATACCGCACTACACTGGACGCTAGTGGTCCACCACAGCCCACAATTTGTTAACCCGATAGCATTAAAGAGTTCGTTTCGCAGAAATTCCGGTGTCGGCGTCGACGTTGTTGGTTGTGAGCGGAAAATCACGATTGTCCGCGAGCGAAAATTCGAGGTTGATGTAAAGAGACATAGCGCAATGCGCTACGCGCTCGGCCACGACGCAATCATTGGTATGAGCTGTTGCGGCAATCCTTTTATATGCACCATTTCCCGTTTCTTATGCGCACATCTCCGAGGTGCACTCGGGGGTACTTCAGCGTGGAAGAGGCTTCACTGTCACCCGCCAGATGGCGCGAAAGGCCTACGGCGCCTAGGGTGCATCTATACGCTACTCTGTACAGGGTGGTGACAACCTCCCGCCATATTCAATCGCACGAGCCCTGGCACTCAGCTGCGCTGGCGTTCATAAGCAGGTTGCGGCGTGCGTCTTGGTCTCGAAAGAATCACAAGAACCGAAGAGACGCGCACTGCGTCTCGAATGTAGAACGAGCACAAAACAGACGCGCAACCACTCGCTGTGATCGAAAATGGCGTTGCAGCGGCCAGTGGTTGTCACCATCCTGTACGGTGTAGCGCGCATCGAGGCATCCTAACGGCGCCTAGTTGGGAACATATACAGGTACACTAAAGGCGCTGTGTGTCGCCGCATCGCATGAATGGAGCACGCGGGAGGATACTCGCACTTTGGCTCAAGGACGTGGTCGCCTGTGCTTGGGCCTGTGCTCGCGAGCATGTAGACCTTCATTCAGGCCTGTTGACACGTTTGTGATGGATTTTGTGCTGTGTACTAGCGCTAGGCGAAATGTTGTTGTTGTCCTCAACTGCGGTGCCTTCTTCATCGGCGGGTTTTGATGGCGCATCCTCACTTTGTACTTTGGCCATTACATTGCACTAATTCCAAATATCAACAAGTGCGGTGTCATGACAATTACGTGGCTAGGCGACTCAAGAGCATGGCAAGCGAAAGAGCGCGATGAGAATGGGGCCATGCATCGCTATTGCGTTGCACACCTAAAGAGAAGCTTAAGGATCCCACAACTTTTAAATTTTCTCACTACCTTCAGTTTACCCGTCCGTCTATACAACGCAATTCGCAGAATTCACGATGGCTCACCCTTTCAAACTGATTACCGCGGTTTCCGGCCGTGGCTCGTACATTGTCTTTTCCAATCTGCAGATAGTTCCGTATTTTAAGTTTACCCACGAGGTTAATTACGGGAAAGAGTTTTTAAGTCAATTGATCCATGAACCAAAGAGCCCCAAGCCGCAATATCGCAGCGGTTTCTTGTTCATTCTGCAAAATGTCTCCGGTCTATTTGTATCCTCGTCTCTGGTGTACAATTCTCGTACAGTTATCTTTGAATACCTTTGTATCTCCCTGAGCCTAATATAAGCCAGAAGCTTCCAGTCCTATAGTAACTATTTCAGACAGCTCTGTATAAAAATGGCCTATCGGGGCATTTAAACTGCCATTCTCTAGGGGGACCTTTCGAAGCGCCCACTATCAAGCAGCAGTAGAAGGTGCGCGTAGACGAGTGCGAGAAGAAACAGACATGGCGAGCTTCGAGGGCGTGCCGGCCGTTCTCGGGAGTCGTCCCAGCGAACGAGACAGCCACCTTCGTCGTGCCGACGAGCCACTACCGGAGAACGTCACGCCCTCAGCGCCCAAAATTAGAACTGTAAGTGCACGTCCCTGCCCTCACTGCAGTTGAAGTCGTTTCGCTCTCTCGCGCGAAGCGTTACTTTCACTTATCCAATAACTTCGTACGTTTTCGCACGATGTCCTATCTGTCGAAGAGGGGCAGGGCATACGGTTCTTGCCTGAGGATCCACAGGACGTGGGTCCAAGCCCGGCCGCTGTAGTCCCATTTACGATGGAGGCAAAAATGATAGAAAGCCGTGCTATGTAGGTGCACGTTCAAAAGACCGAGGTGATCAAATTTCCGGAGCCCCCCACTACGACGTTTCTCTGCTTTCTACTCTTTCATTATGTTTTCCGCACCCCCGCTGACGCTTAACCATGCTCCCACAATAGCTGCAGAAAATAGTGTCCTTTCCTTAACCGATTCGTAATTACTTTTATCATTAAGACGTTCATACGAGTATATACTTACTATATTTGTCATATATTTGCGAAATTCTTCTGCGTCAATCTTAACATGTGGAATTTCTTGTGGTGACCATACGCATGGCGTTTCACTGTTCAATAGCATGCTGAACCGCATGTGCTCACCTCGTGCAGGCGCTACTGGCTGCAGTGATGTAGCTTATGTTCCAAAAGTATGGCGAAGTCGCGTGCGCTTAAGAAGACATTATTATGCAGATAGGCTGCCTATGGTTGACCTCGCTGTTTTGGTAGCACCTGGGCGCAAGACATCCTAATTACGCGACCTCAACAGCCGTCCACGCACTTCCACACCACGCGCGTGCCTCGGTGCAGCAGCATACTATTTATAAAATAATGGTGGGACCTTCATCTTTCGATATAAATGCTAGCCTTCCCGTGAAAAGGTGCTCTTCCAACAATGCTCTTGTATTTAGAAGTGAAGCAGTCCTTAAAGGGCCACTAAACAGGCTCCTACTTTTTTTCAAAGCCGCCCAAACAAGCTAACTCAATCATAGAGAAGGTTGCGGCGATCACATTCTGCGAATATGACAGCGCTGCGCGCCACACAGACGCCGTATTTCAAAAAACAATTCGCGCGCTTCTTTCCGGCGACTGACCAGTCGCGCTCGCATCCTAGGTGTCGTCATGTCGTACCGCGAACAACTTTGCGTAGTCGTATCTCGTTGATTGGTCGAAACGTCTATTGTCAGATCCCCTGGCCATCCCACCGGCGGGAGCGCAGGAGCAACCCAACGTTTCTAGAACGGGAGCAACCACGGCCGGTCTGGACGAGCGCGCTCGCTCGTCCAGACCGGCCGAGAAAGAGAAAGCGAGCGCGCGTCTAGACCGGCCGTGGAGCAACCGGTTCCGCAGCGCAAGCGTCAATGACGTCAAATGATCACGTCAGGTCACGTGTCAAAAGTGGGCGGAGTCTCGACGGCGCGCCGCCCCTACCCTCTCCTCAGCAGAGAAGGGTGGGGAGGCCGACCGAGAAAACGAAACCGGCGCAAGCGGTCACTTAAACCCGTGTAACTTTTCTATTATTGCACCTATTCGCAAAATTCTTGCGGGAGCATGTTCACAGCGCACAGGAGCGCAGTTATATCTTTAAAACAAATTTTGGACCTCGGGGTTGTTTAGGGGCCCTTTAAGGGTGTCGTTGTTAGCTTGGATTTTGTAAGCCAGCTTTCCCACCAAGGAGAGGCAAAACAAATTGCCAAAAAGACAATTAACAGTCTACGTACGTGATAATGTGACATCAGACGGCTGCTATAGATACTAAAGAGTTGTCTTCCCTGTAATGCACTTGGGTTTAGAAGTAAAGCCGTCTGTAACGGTATCGGTGTTAGCTTGGGCTTTCTACGCCGGGTATCGCACATTGCACATTGCCGTGAAGCCTCTCATAAAGAGAGAAGTCACCTACGCCAGCCTCGAGGCGAAGAACGCGGTCTTGTAGGTGGGGCTTGGGGAGTAAGCGTAGCTAAATGGCCGTGCTATCGTCTATGTGTGGCGATAGACTCTGCGCAATAGTTTGAACGTCGATGCGGCCTTCAATACCGAATTGACTTATGCTATGCCACGTCCATGTACCGTGGTGTTCTTAACATCTTCACTGGCCATTCATTGTCATATAGTGGAATTTCGCACAATATTTATGTACACTGTTCACATGTGGAGTGCTCTGACGTTACTGCGACTTCTCTTAAGACTGCAGCAGCTTTAATTTGCTGAAATTTCTCGGCAACTGGACCAGCAACAATTGAGCCCGTTAAGTCCAATACGGTGATTACGCCCTACGAGACGAAACCACGGTGACGATAAAGATGTTCTTGCTTATTCTTTGCTCACGGGCAACACAGCATGGCTATATTGCCAGAAATAGGGAACTTCAGCGATTGTCTAAAATAATTATCACACATTTACATCAATTCAACAATGTATTCAGCAAAATATTCAAGCAACGTAAAATAACGCCAAATTTAATTAACTCCGACTATACTGTCGCCAGATATTATGGAAACCAAGCATTCAGGAGTGAGGTAAAGTAGAACGCCTACGAATGCATTACGGCAGCTTCTAAAGACCAGGTGCCTTCAGTGCCACATTTTAATTCTCTCTTCCAAATACTATGTTTCGCTGTGTCCATCCCCCTTGTGGCACAGTGGTTGTGATGTTCAGCTGCTGGTCCCGAGGCTGCGGGTTCGGTCCCGGCAGAGGAGGTCACATTTTCGATCGAGGTGAAGGTGCAAGAGGCCTGTGCAACACGGCTGCTTAAAACCACAGCAATTATTACATTGTTTGTTCGGACGAACTGATACCTGCCACAAGTGCAAAGAAAGGCCTGTTTAATTAAGAAAAATTGTTTCTAATTAAACATTACGACACTGTTCATGCCCAGATACCGCACGCCTGCCGGGAAATCTCGTTCACCTACTGTAGCGGCAGCACACCGGAATTCTTCTACAGCAGCTTTACGGACGGCTGCATGCTAGCGTCTGAGAACCTCGTCCAGCTATGCAACCGAGGCCGAAACAAGTTCACCTCAAAGCGCCGGTGCAAGATGAGTTGTTTGAGCGCTGAAGAGCCCGATCCAAACTGTCTGGAGAAGCCACTGTTCAGCGCGTGTAGAAGGCAAGACTACGCATTCACAATCTTTAAATTGCTTTTTCACCGTTTGACCAGACGCTGCGTGGTGCTCAACCTAGAGGCCTTATATTACAAAGAAAGGTGCCAGCGTAGATCCGGAAAGGCGTACCGACACGGGCACTAACGTAGAGGTGCAGACAACACACATCTTTCCTACAAATCGATATCAGTTATTTAGTTTCGCTTGCGCATTTGCCCTGTCAATCGAATTTTTATCGCTTTTGCTTCCTAAGTTAATTGCTTTTATTCGTGCACTTACCTTGTCGTTGCTGCTTCAGAGTGGGCGGACCGAAGTCAAGCAGTAGCGCCCGCTAATTTCCACTACTGTATCTTTTCGATGAAAAAATTCATTGATTCATTGATTGATTGATTGATCGATTGATTGATCCGTTAGTTGGTTGGTGAATTTGTCGGTTGTGTCCGTGTCTGCGCGCCCTTCCTGTGCATGTGCAACACCGACCAAATATAAGCTTTCTGCGGTGTGCCGGGTGTTTCTGCAAAATATACTTAAAGGTTTTACAGTATACTGATGGCTAGATATTTGCAGATTTTCCGGTACCGCTGTGGTCATAATGGTACTGTTTTCTGTTTTTCTTAATTTCAATTGGGATGAAATTTTGAGCAGTAGTTACCTCAACGTACGTTTCAACCAGGGCAAAAAGGGCATGTGATCGAGTTTATTAACTCTTTGAGGGTCAGTGACGTACATGTACGTCTTCCGCGAACGCTGTCATCGCATGTACGTTTGAAAGTCGCGCCTTTTTCGATCATTCGTACGTGGATATATATATATATATATATATATATATATATATATATATATATATATATATATATATATATATATATATATATATATATATATATATATATATATATATATATTGCTCCGATGTCTTTCTTTTTTTTTCGTGCTTTACTACCGCGGTGCGTCGGCTATTGCTTGCACATCCGGTACTACGCCCCGCGCGATACTGGATGCTACTCCTCCGAAATAGAATACTGCACAACTGCCAAGTCAGGATCTGACTCATTGATTGCCAGCTCATCAGAAGAGGAGTTATTTATGAGTTCCAGCTTCGAGCTCGGGTAATGATCAGTTAAATGATGACGAAGCCACACGTCAAGAGCGTGCGAGGCTAGACGATGTTGAGTGGATCGAAGGTGACTTTTCTCTTTCCTTATTTTCATTTCACGCAGCCTATTCTGGGCAGGTGTCTAGCTCTGCGTTGCCGCCAGATTCAAGAGAAGTTGACTACTTCAAGCTTTTCTTTGACGACGGGCTAGTCTCAGAGATTGTAACGGAAACAAGCAAGCAGTGTAATAGGAAGGTTTACGAGCACAGTCTGCCCCCGAGAGTATCACCTACGGTCGCGAGAGGAGACAGATGTTGCAGAACTTTACAGCTTTCTAACGAGTCCGTTTCTGATGGGCCTGCTGTGGAAAAATACCCTGAGAGAGAATACTGGCCCAAAAACACCATATCGGAAATGCTGTTTTTCCGGTCAATCTTTTCTGCCAACCGCTTTTGCCCACTTCTGCAAGCCCTGCATTTAAGTTCCACGAAAGATCCAAAACACCGCCTAAGAACAGTCAGGCGGATTGTGAACACAATGCAAGAAACATTTTCGTGATTTTTTTCGTGCTTCTTTTCAGTACCTCTGCATAGATGAGTCGCTGACGCCTTGGAGAGCACGGCTTTCTTTTTGACAATAGCTTCCTTCCAAGAGAATGAAGGGATATATTCCTTCCAAGGGTGAAGATGTTCGTTCTTTGTGGCGTCCATAGAGGCAACAACTTCATATTCATTATCTATACTGGAGCAACTATAGTTGTGACCATTGTGAAGGAGTCGCTGTCGCTGAAAGTGGTCCAAGAAAAGGGGGATAACTGGTACACCAGCCCAACACTTTTCGACTTTTTCCGAAGCCGGCAGACAAATGCTTGTGGGATGGTACGAACAAGTGGGAGAGGACTTGCGAAATTCGCTGCAGAAGAAGCTGCAGCAAGATGAAATAGATACCCACCATACGAACTCCATGCTGACCCTGAAATGACGGCACAGACGGGACATGCAGAGTGCACTGCTTAAGCATGGCTGTTCACAGAGTGCTTTGTGCGAAGCGCAACAAAGTACTTGGTGGGGAACCGTGTTTCAACGACTGTCACACGCTTAATACATATCAGTGTAAGAGCACGAACATTTTAATTTTTTTTTTACTAGGAAAGTATTCCGTTGCGCTTCTTTTGTACTTCTGTGAACTATATGTATTGCAAGTCATCATTTTCTAAAAGCTGTAGAAGCTTATTTTAGCATTTTTCTCGTTCCTACTCATGAATAAAACAGCAAAAAAGCGAATTTTTTCCGCTTTATGATCACTCTAAAAAACTACAATTTTTTCGAAATAGATTCATTCGAAGCAATTAAATCAGAAAATAAAAAAAATTGACCCTCGGGTCGCATTTGGCGGAATAATTCGAACCTCAAAGGAATGGAAGGTCTCTATATAATTAAGTAATTTCCTATTTAGTACATATGAAACAAGTCTGCGATACGTACGGAGCAATGAATACCGGCTAACTTCACATAGGTGTTTGATTCCAAGGTAGTCACTTTCGGCGACAGGTGTGTCACTTTCGCGAGATTTCTCAAAAAGGACTGATGCGCCTCTCGTCTCTTCGCGTTTGGCACAGTACGAAACCGCTGTAACCCCTACACGGCCGAACGCGCAAAGTGTAGTATTGCGACATTTGCGAAAGCCACACTGACGCCCAAAGTTACCGTTTCTGAATACACATCAGTGGAAACCAACGCAAACTGCAAAGTGCGCAGTAACCGCTACTATCGCCAGCTCCCACAGCGGTAGCACTGTTTCCATACATATATACCGGGCGAGGATGAGCTGGTGCCGTTATTATTTGCTGAAATTTTACGCGCCAAAAAAAAAAGAAAAAGTCAGTGGCCATTCCTCTATGGGAAAAATGGGGGCAAGCGAAGCTTGGCGCGTGCGTGCTTGTCTGCTACATTTTCCTCTCCCATTCGTTAAGTATTCCTTTGCCTTTTTCTTTTTTTTTGGTATTTTCCTGCTTGATTTCTTTTCTTGTCACATTCTTTCTTTCCCTTTCTTGTTATTTTTAGTTCCATCCGGCATTCTTTCTATACTTCATTTCTTTGGTACAAAATCTATGGGAATCATATGGCTCAGATATGTTCATATCTCTTTGTTTCTTCGTTCGCCAAGCGCGCACTGAAAAGAGTGCATGTGTTACGGACACGCGCTTCACATGTTTAAGCAGATGCGCGAGACGGGTTTTGCGGTCATACCTAAAACGTCAACGACGTACGTTAAGAGGCAATACAAGCCTCGCTTGAAATAAAAATTGTGGGTAGCTCGCGCTGGGGAGCAAGGCTGAATCTGCAATGGAGCTGGTAGCTTTTCTCTCCTCCCTTCCCCATCCTCACATACTACACGCGGGCATGATGTGGTTTACTCTCTCCCCTCCTCATTTGCCTTTTCCTCACCCTCAGATTCCTGCTCCTCACCCTCAATTTTCTTTCCCATTCCCTTCTAACAGCATATGCCCTCCTTTTTCCCTCCTGCTCTGCGTCACTTCAATCCTCTTTGGTTTTCCATAGTATACGTGGTCATGGTTTGCTGTTCGCTTTGCCATTCGCCACATCTAGTGGTTTTTTTTATTTCCGAAGCAGAGTCAGCTGCTGCTGCTAGCGTGGTTCTCTCTCCAGCCACACACATGACCTTGCTTCGATTCCCGCCCCTACCCAGCTGATGTCATTGTCATGCTACATAAAAGACTCGAAAGAAACGTAAAGTACGTTGCAACTAAAGCGTTCTGATTAGGTCGCACGAAATGCTAACTAGGTGCGAAGAAGTATTTTTTTTTTTTTAGTTAAGCCGGAGAGAGCACTGAAGATTTATTCGCATAACCCTGTGACTTATCTTCATACGCCGTTTTCTGTCAACCATGGACATTTTATGGTCGGGTGTGTCAGGTTCTTTTTTAAAAGGTATGGTAAAGACGCACGCCGCAGCGTGGGCGCCTAAGTGCACGGATATTTTGTCCATTTCGAGCGCGTCGAAGTGCCACCGTCATGGCTGGCAATCGAGCCCGCGCTTTCGAGATGCGCAACGTAGCACGTTAGCCGCTAGGCTTACGCGGCAGGTTGGGCTCCACAATTAAACAAGGCCGGAGGCCGAACGACAAGGACTTGTAATTGCTGTTAATGTTAATGAGTCAATACCGAGCCGTACCGTAAATGAATGTGTTATATATATACATATATATTTTTAATCTTCCTAGTGACGACATCAAGCCGTCGCCGTGGTACTTTGACGGCAAGAGATGTACGCCGTGGGGTTTCCCCTCTGGACTCTGCCCGTCGAATGACAGCGCGGTGTTCGCCACGGCCTCTGCCTGCACCAGCCGGTGCTCAGACCAGCGGCACGCCGCGTGCTCCTTGCCGCGAACGGTGAACTGCAAGTACAAGCAGCTGCGCTTTCCGTACTTTGCCGACCGTTCTTCTGGGGACGGACGTATTCGCTGCTTGTCTGCGTCCTCGTCCTTACTTAAGGGACGTCTCTGTTTGGACGGGCTCAACCGATTCGACACCTCCCGGGCTTGCGAAGACGCATGTCGAAAAGCAACGACTTAGATGAAAACGAAGATACCCTGCTATGCTTAATGTTCTCCTTTCCTTGCTCTGTATAAAACCTCTTTATTGAACTCATCCGTTCATATAATTACGAAAGTATTTTCATTATGTCACTGTTGCTTATACTTATTACGTACATACAGTGCAGTTCGCTGTTAGGAAAATATTAGAATGCGCCCTTTTCATATTACTCGATCCCTAACTGCAAGTGGCAAAAGGAACAGCGTACGTGGGACGTCAGTTTTTCACGAAAAGTTGAATGACTACCAACAACGCGCTTTGTGCTGCCATTCTAAGCGACTATGCACCCTAGTACGAGAGCGAAATCCAGACACGTAGTGCGTGCTAGTGTTCCTTTTAACAGTGGACGCGTCTGTACATATTGGCTCTCCCTACTGAAAGGCACCGTCCTGAACTGCAGTAATTTCATACGCCTAGTACGATTTTTCGTTTAAGCATACGCGTGGACAGGAATGTTGATTTCTTTCAATAATCTGAGTTGTAAAGGACATACCTGAATAGATTTCGTATCCCTCTCGCCCTTTATTGTTTCGGTCGATGGCTTTGCCTTTGTTTTCCGATATTTTTTCTTCGTCCTACTAAAATTTTTATGGCACCTGAAGCGTCTGTTAGCTGCGTCCTCACTCGCAGGACGGCAGTGTCCCAGCGTCGTCATAACAAATATTCTCGGTCTGCGAATGAGTGTGGTCGTGTGTTCGGTGTGTGGCATTCGACTTGGGCCTCGAGCCCAGTGCGGTTCAGTGGTGCAAAGTGTCGTGACACGTTCACACAAAACAATAATGGACCGCATGGTACACTTATGGCTCGTTGTCCAACAAATTAACTGGAGCTTAACACGCACGCACTAAACAAAGCGCGCGCACCGACGCACAGATGTTGCAGCCAAAAATGGTTGTTAAGACTCCCATGGGGAGCTCCTGACCACGTGACTTTAATCTCCGTGGGGAGTATAATAAGCTCATGGCGTTCTTATGCTCAGTTACTTAGCAATGACAGTAAAATTATTGCGTATGCTGTATTCAATCCGCTATGACAGAGTAAATGATAGCGGCAGGAGATTTTGAGTTGTGATAGGCTGATAAAAGCACCTACCTCGTTTTATTTTTGATTACAATATGATATTTCTACGATGATGCTACACATGAGCTATAGCAGCGAATGACCGCGATTGACCATAAGTTGCACTGTTGCACCGCTTTCGTCATTCGTTCAAATATGCTATTTCAACGTTTGTAGTTGATAGACAAAGAAGAAAAGGCTCATGCAGCGCCGCTATTGATGTTTTACGACTCCACCCGTAGTTTACATGGCTGGTGCCCTAACACGAGGCTATGAAAATGGTCACTTATTTGGCGTTTTCATTATTATATGCAAATATGCTACATCATTTCCCGAACATGCAAGACAACGCCAATATTCCGTACCGCCAGTGACGTTTGGAACTCACGGCTGCAGTTTTATGCACACGAAGATATTTATGAATCTTGAAGCAAGTTAACTGATACACTCAACAGAATGTTTCGTTAGTGCTTTCGTGGGCTACATAACAGTGCGACATAGCATTCATACCAATTTCTCTCGTCGAATATCAATATTTTGCAAACATTTCGCGTAAGTCACTAAAAGGAGATAATGATGTCGTACTTTTAGAGCTGGAATAGTGAAAATAATTTACTCGTCTTCACAAAAGAACATTCGCATACAACGCCTCCGTTTTCATCGCCTTGGCATTTATAAGATGCAAAGCAACTTGCCGATCTAGTCAGTACATCCACAGGGTAAATAAGAACTAGCAGTTCCCTGCCCTAAGGCAACGGAAACGAAATGCGCAATGCTACTTTATTGCGATAGCAATTATATGGGCAATCTCGACGGATTTTTGTCGTCGACATTGCCGTGACCGTCACATTCCGAATAAAGTCCAAATTTATAACCCACCCCTGAACATCGTACCTTCTACCCGCGGGTAAAAGAACGCGAGCGGGGCTCGAACGCGACTGAAGCAGAGATCAAACAAGCCCCAGCCCACCTCGGTCGTTGATAACATCACACCGCTCGGGAGGCCTGCGTCGCAGCAGAGGGAAAACGCCCCGCTCGTCTTTAACCAGCATGAAAAGACGCGATAGGGTGTGTGTGTGTGTGGGAGGGGGGGGGGGGGTGCTGTCGCTCGAGCAACTGCTGTGGACTTCGCGCGGTCGCCATCGCTGGCGCGCGCGCTATCTCGGCAGCCAATAGAAGAGCAACGCACTGCGTAGCAGAGCCTTGATGGCGTGCTCCCTTCCAGGCGCCTCGCATACATGGAGGAAGAAAAGAATTAGGAGGGAGCATTAAGTCACGCATCCAGCCTTGGCAAGCGAAGGCTCCGTGAAGCCACCAGTGGTGGCCCAGCACGTGACATTTTGCGTCAGAGTCACGCAGGAATCGAGATCTGCCGAGATATTTGGTACACGGTAGCTTTTAATCGACGCGTGTTTGTCCGGACTTTTCTCGCACTTGGCCGGCAATTTCTCGGCTGATCTGCCTGTGTGTGTGTGCTCAAAGCTCTCTCCGATAGCTTGTTCCGCTTCGGTCATTTCCTGCAAGGCATATTTTTCGCGGTGTGCGCCTGCTGCAATAAGGTTACAAGGCAACGCTGCGCGCTTCGGCTGCCGGCATGCGCTTCGGCTGACGTAAAATGAGCGCTGTGCGCGGTAACCATTGTGTATGTATGCATTACTGCTTTGTTGCTGTTGGTAAGTAGCACAGACCAGATATCGACACGCTGGCAGATGCGCGCGTTAAATACTCTCGAGAGCACCTGATGCTGCTCGCCTAGCTGACACGCGCGAGCCTATGGCCGAAAGGCCAGGTAGCGGAGAGACGCCGCGCGCGTTCGCGCCTTCGCTTGTTTTCACAGTGGCATAAAAGCGCGACTGTTTCGCTGCTTCGACGCTGTGTTTGAGTCAGATATGATCGGCAGCAAAAACGTTTGCCTTTGAAGAAACGCCACGATTGGACGCCGCAATCTTCCGCACGGCATCACGTCGGTAGTCGGAAGGGTTCAGAAACCGCGATTACTGAAACGTACCACACGCTCTGACGTATTGCAGAGTGGCGTTGTCGGATTCCACTGCGCCTGCGCAACCCGAACAATCCTTTTATCGTTCCACGCGTGCGAACACACGTAAACGCGATAACAAATGACGAGAATCCGTCAAGACGCTCCGGCTTGTTTCGCTAAATGCTCGCAGTGTACTGAATAAGATACAGAGCCTCGAAGAAATAATTTTGACTTATCAACCGCATGTCGTAGTGATCACTGAAACCTGGCTGCATTCAGATGTTCAAAATTCAGAAATAGTGCCTCCTTCGTACACGCTCATACGTAGAGACAGAGGATCAAGGGGTGGCGGAGTTGCAATCGCGATTAAGAATAACATTAAATTCACTCGCTTAAATGACATCAGTGATCACGAAAGCATATGGTGTAAGTTAAAGTTCTTTGGTAAAACTATATTACTGGGAGGTGTTTATCGTCCCCCAAATGCCCCTCCGGAATACTTAGATACATTATATGATTATTTGCTTCAAAATACGAATTCACGCTCCAACATTCTTGTAACAGGCGATTTCAACCTTCCCGGTATTAACTGGCGCAGCCTTTCTCATGACGGCAAAGATTTCAAAAGTGCCGAATCCTTACTCCAAACGGCATTTACGTTTTCCTTAACCCAGTTGGTTTCTGATGCCACAAGAATCTCCAGTTCTTCTTTACTTGACCTTGTATTTGCAAGTGGCTCGCTTCAAGATTGCTCCGTCAGTGTTAGGGATGGCATATCTGATCATCAGTTAATTGTTCTAGAGTGTCCTATTACTGGTGTGCGGTCCTATGTTAAACCTACCGACACATTAGTGAGAGACTATACGCATGCGGATGATGATGGGGTTATTGGTTGCATGGAATCCTTATTCCCTTCCTTTACTGAGATAAATGATGTTAACAAGCTGTGGTCCAAGTTTAAAGACATGATCATTCATTGCGAAAACACGTACGTTCCTTTAAAAAAAAAGCGTATCAACAGAGAATACCCGTGGATGAATCGTGATCTTATACATCTGAAACGCAAGATAAAGCGATTTCGAAAACGTGGTGATAGGAGGGAACTTGCAAGTTTAGTTCGCACTTTTCAGGATAAAGTGCGTGCTGCAAGAGACCAGTTCTTTTCTTGCACCTTGACTTCTTTCATGTCTGAACAACCAAGAAAATTTTGGCGATATTTATCTAAAGATAAAAATGGCATCACAGAAATCAGAACGTCTGGCATAAGCATTGACGATCCCTTTACCATTGCCAATAAATTCAACGCGTTCTTTCAGTCTGTTTTTACTTTGACAGCATCGCATACACACTTGCAACCTTACACGCTTCGTAACCCGATGTCCGAAATAAATTTAAGCAAGAACGGCATTTTGAATCTTTTGCGTAATTTAGACATTAAAAAATCACCAGGTCCGGACGAAATATCGAATGTTTTCCTCAACAGGTATGCAATCTGGGTAGCAGAGTACTTATATAATTTACAAAAAGTCGTTAGAATCATGTGTGATACCTGATGACTGGCGCTCTGCAAGAATAGTTCCAATTCACAAATCTGGGTCCCCTTTCGAATTAAATAATTACAGACCAGTTTCTTTGACATCCACAGCTTGTAAACTGCTTGAACATATTTTATTTAAAGCAATTATGACACATCTCGAGGATAATGATTTAATTCATGCAAATCAACACGGTTTTAGGTCTGGTTTATCTACAATAACACAGTTAGCCGAGATAACGGATGACTTTTTAAGTGTAGTAAACGTGAGGGGTCAAATTGATGCAGTACTTTTGGACTTTTCCAAAGCGTTTGATGTTGTCCCGCATGCTGATTTGGTAACCAAACTACATTCTATGGGCATTGAACACAATATCATTCGTTGGATAGAATGTTATTTGTCCTCAAGGAAACAGTATGTTGCCGTTAATGATTGTATTTCCGATACATTGGATGTTCACTCGGGAGTACCGCAAGGTTCGGTACTTGGCCCTTTAATGTTCTTAGTTTATATAAATGATATTTATTTGTCTGTTCATTCGCCTGTGAAGATCCGACTGTTTGCCGACGACTGTGTTGTGTATGCTAATGTGACTGACCATTCCGACCAAGTTCGACTCAATGATACGTTGCACTCAATTGGCGTATGGTGTGAAACATGGGGATTGAAGCTTAATACTTCGAAGACGGCATGTATTACATTTAGCAACAAAAAAGAACCCCTAGAATTTTCTTATACTATTAATAATGCTTACATTGAAAAAACCAATCAAATAAAGTATTTAGGTCTTACAATTACAAACAGTTTAACTTGGGAAACACACATAGAAAACGTTTGCAGTAACGCGCTAAAAAAGCTTGCATTTTTGAAACGAAAATTACGTCGTACGTCATCGACCGTAAAGTTAACTGCATACAAAGCTCTCGTCAGACCCAAATTAGAATATGCGGATCTGATCTGGAGCCCGCACCAAAAGTACTTGATCAGGAAATTAGAAAGAGTACAAAACTTGGCCTTGAGGTTTATATACACTACATACTCGCGTTTTTCCAGTGTGTCAGTTCTTCGCGACAGGGCCAAATTGAAAAAACTAGCTCATCGCAGAACTGTATCTCGCTTGAAATTTTTGTATCAGCTGTACCACGGTCACTACAAAATACCACGTGAAAACTACATAACTGAGCCCCCCATGCGGTCTGGTCGTACAAACCACAAGAAAACAATCAAGCAGCCATTTAGTAATCTTAATATACATCAGTATTCCCTTTTTCCACATGCTATATCACAATGGAATAAATTACCCGAAGAAGTAGTAAACGCTAACACAGCTGAATCATTTGTTCAGTTTTTAAATAACCTTTCGTTTGATATGTAATGTTCTGTTTATGCTGAACAGCTTTGTTGCAGTTGATTCTCGCGTTCACTTCTTTATGCATAGTGTTCATCTCATGTGTTGAAATATTGTACGTGCATATTTATAATTTATAATGTTGTGTGTTTGTTATTGCAAAGCATATTTATTTATTCATTTTCTTTTTTGCTTGTTAATTGTGGTTTACTACTTAAGTTGTCGATAGTTCTAAGCATTATTGTTGGTATTGTTTTTAATGATATTCCCACTCCTGCTTGGGCCCGAGTAGGGCCTGCAGTATTTGTAAATAAATAAAAAATTTTCCGTTCCGCTTACGCTTCGGTCACGTGCTCGGCCACCACTGTTGGCTTCAATTTTGTGACGTAAGGCTCCCTCCTAACTTTTTCTTCCTCCATGCTCGCATACAGTCGCAACGAGGGCAACGCCATCGTTGCGACTGAGGGCAACGCCATCGCCACACAACGCTAACGCGAATGCGTCTATGAGTGCTGGAAGAAACATGCTCGCTTGGTGCCGCTCTGCTGGATCAAGTTTCTCGATGGAGCAAAGTGCACGCCGCTAAGCGAAAGTGCGCGGTGTGAAGCGCAGGCCAGAAGACATCAAAACAAGACTTAGCTCGCAGCTCTGCTGGGTCGTTGTCTCTCTCGCTCGACCGCCACATGGTACTTTACGCAACTGCATGCTTACCTTATAAGTCCACGTTCACTACAATTGAGATTGCCCCTAAAGATGCATAGTTTTACTTCGTATATTATATCATGCATTGCTATCTCATTAATTGCTTCGCCCTTCTGGCGAAACTGTGTGTTTGTTTTTTTTTCGATAAACAGCAAGTAACCTTGATATAGCCGGTAAAGTGCTATGCTATATCGACTCATACTTAATTTCTCCTAATTTAGTTATCTTTCATTCACTGCATTTATGCATTGTAACATCTGACTCACAGTATTTAACTATCGCTGAACAGATCGCAAAATACGATTTAGAACAGGGATTGTCCAGGAGCCAACGTTTCGACAAGTGGACTTGTCTTCGTCAGGGCGGCGACTTTTGCGATCTGTTCATCGATTCAAGCATCCAGCTTCCCCTGAGCTTGTCTTCTGGTTAGTATTTCACTATGAATTACGTGCGTCAAATGAATCTTTGCTATCCTATGTGTTTCAAAGCGAACTCAAAGGACTGCGTTAAAAACGTGTTCCGCAGACGCATACATACTTATCATAGATGCCCACACACGTTACAATATAGACTCTACTTACTCGTTCTTCCGAAACGCATATTTTATATTGTCATTTGTGTAGAACAAAAGCCTTTTGTAAAGTATTGCTATTATCTGAGCCAAAATCAAAAGCGTATTCATAATGAACCTGCCTAAACAGAGGCTGTAATTAAGATTAGCACTATATAGCATTGTCGCTGCTAAATCTTCGAAAAGAAATGGGTTCATCACGCCAAGGAGTGCAATCTTTCCCTAAGAACCATTTCGCCTCCAAATTCTGCTCGGCGTCGTGATGTTGGCGCCAACGTTGCCTTGGCAAGCCCGCTGACAAGCTGCTTTAGAGTGGTAGCGGTTTGATCCCTCGAGGCAGCGGAACGTCCGCGGCTTCGACGCCAGCGTAGTGATACAGCGGACTCGGCCGTCGTCAGCCGAGACATAGGCGAACGCAGGAAACTTCAAAATCTTGGTATCACACGGCACCGAAGAAGGCTTCAGGCATGGAGGGTATCGTGTGTTTGTGCACCGCCTAGTGCACTCTCCCTCCGAGGAGAAGATGGCCAACGAGCCGTTGTTTTCCGGGCAGCCTCCCTTTGGGAAGTCCCAGCGCTTGCATGACTTGCTGTCAAAGAACCACCATACACTTTTTACGTCCTGCCTGCGAGAAGAAAAACTCTTATGTCTGTAGAAATGGTCGTTGCATCTTTTGCGATCTGTGGTCGGGACATGGGCGAATTTTCGCACCGTTTTTGAAATCAACAAGGACTTTAGGCAACACAGCAGAAATAATTGAATGAAATGACAGGCCCTGCACATTTTCGGGCGTTTTATTTAACAAACGAATCGAGGAAGCCAAAGAAAGCCTAAAGTAAATAAGCTGTGGCATATTTATAACGCTACTGTTAATTGAAGGCTGACGCGGACAAAACCCACAAAGCCGGCCTTACATGTGCCTTGCAGGGTACCACCAACTATGCGGAAATAGTCTTCATGCCAGCATTGTCAAATATTTATGCGTTTGCACAAGAATGGCCACAACAGTGTTATTGAATGTAACTCAGCACCAGTGCAGGACAGCGATTCCCATTACGTGCACCAAATGAATCGTTGCTCTCCTATGTTTTTTTTTCAAAGCGAACGCAAAGGACTGCGTTCAAAACGTGTTCCACGGACGTATGTATTCACCACCTGTCACATCATGTGACAACGAGCAATGGCAGCATTCCGCACTCACATCTGTATGACGCCTGGTGATTTAAATACTTCTACTTCGAGGGCAACCACAATTGTTTTTTTTATTTTATGCAGTGATGCAAAGCCCGAGACATCGGAGAGCCAAGAAATATAACATCCCATTTCCTTCCAAAAATACTTGGTGCTGCAGTACAAGACTCAGCATGGGAAACTGACACATGTCTCCCTATAACCTTGTTTAATAACGGCACATTTCTTAAGCGCAACATTTTCAGGGTAATGTGGATGCTTCAAGATTGAAGAGTCCTTGAAGTCATAGATTAAGGAATGCCGCTCAGGCTCTTGCTTCAACAATACAGCTGGTCTTAGTCAGGGCAGGTTCCCTACTCGGCAGGTTCGCTTGAATGAGACTACTTCGTCAACAACTTTTTATAAGCTAGCGAAACGCAGCACCTTTCTGGAAAGTTAATTTCATGTGGCCTTGTGCAAATGAGCCTTAAATCGCGACCATTAGGCCGGCCGTGGTGGCCTGTATTTCCTTGCGGGCGAAGTGCTAGAAGTCCCACATCTTTGACTGCGTGTTAGCAAAACACCGTAATCAAAATAAACGACTCGTCTACTACTAAGGCATGTACCGTAATCACATTGTTGATACATGGCATGTCAGCCGTAGAATTTATATAATTTAGTCTTCGGGACACGAAAGAATAGGCGAATGTTTACATATGGCAGGCACTTTTCTGGCTACGTCCCTCCATAAAACGTACTGTTTCCAATTAAGGTGTTGTATGCACTCGTCGTCTTTTGTTACCGTAAGGCCTAATGACGAGTGTTGGAGGTTCAACATGCAACACCACGATGTGATTGAGGCACGCCCCGTTAGAGGGCTCCTGGAATTTTCATCAACAAATATGACGGCGCACGGTACACGAGTGTCTAGCATTATAGGCCCCCTCGAAAATGCGACCGCAGTTGCCAGAATCGAACACGCAACTTTCGGGTCAGTTGCCCGTCCCGATAACCCCAGTACCGCCACAGTACACGACGTTAAGCTCAAGCGCGCATACCTCGCACAGGCTGTGAAGAGTGGCTGCTCCAGGCATTCGTCCTCGAGTCTCTCGCTGAGGACGCACCGTCTCTCACACACTTCCACCGATGAAAATCTGTTAGGGCTGCGGTTGCACACAAGGAACATTCCTGTCGCGTCCATAGCGCCGGCTTCGACGCAAGCGTTCAACGAACGACTGTAGCGATACTCGCGACGGGCCGTGCTGCAGGTGGTGTAGAGCGCCCCGCTGCAAGACCGCTGTGCCCGCGAGAGACGTTGAAGACATACAAAGATTCATTTTGCGACTAAATAACTGGGTCTATCACCTTATAGCTTTAGCTTACGTATAAACACAGAGGTTATTCTGTGGAAAAAGTACGGCGACACAAGAAGCGCCTGTGGGAACAAAAGCTTTACTAAGTATTTTCAGGTGGCCTCTAATGCTGAAGATGTTCTTGCCGTAGCGGACAAATATCTATGTTCCTAAGTTCCAACCGGATATGAAGTCCGCACCCTCAACCTTGAAGCGCGAAATTTTTGTCTAGCTATCACGGCGGATACGTTTTGTGCTACGAATATTAGGCAGGGCAGCGGGTGTTGCTGCAGTGTTACAAACGAAATCTGAAAGCAGCCCCCCCCCCCCCCCCTTCCTAGGCGTCTTCCTCTAGGTGGCGGGTTTATGCATGACTTAGAACACCATTAACAACACAGTCATTTCTCTTTTCATCCTATTGATAGATGCGCTTGTGAAAGGTATGCGATTCAAGCTAAAAGGTCTGGATATTGCTGGGAACCACCAGCTTCTACCGATACGGGGTTCTCATTTATGGTGCAAGGGAAGTTACGGCGGAGATCTTACAGTGGAGGTGGGACAGGGGGAGACTAGATCAAAGCCCATATGCCGAGGTATACAGGTAGCGACTAAGGCCAACGTAAGCAATCTAGTGCGGTAACGCTGTCGCATTTCCCGAAATGGACATGAGTCAAGGCTAAGCCTAATAAACTCGCCTCAACAAAACCAATTTGCCTTTGTTTTTGGTGGGCGTCTTGCGGACCCTGCCCCCAGAGAGGCCTCGCCGAGCCACGTTTGAGAACTACAGCTATAAGGCATTAAATGTGCTCTCCATTATGCAGTTCGCTTTCTTGTGCGTTTTGCCTAATTCGCTACCTGAAAACATTATTCTTTTTTTTTTTTTGCGTGAGCGGTGCATGGAGGTGTGGTGGTATCGTCGGCTGACCCACTTGTTGCCCCAAGCATGTTATCTCTACTTCAACCATATACAAATGTTGTTCACAACATGAGTAACATTATTATCCGTTGTTTTTACAACCCAGCCCGTGTTGATATCCAGGTTCCCTTGCACGCACTCAGTGAATGACGTTTGCTGCCTTGTGGACTGTAATATATCTGGGTACCCTTGAGAGGCATCCGACGAGCGAAGTGGAAGCAGCGCTTCGGCGCGCTAAGCGTCTCGATTCCTGCATCCCACCAGCACCCAACGTGTTTTTGCTGTCTTGACTACACGCTTGTAGGCTACCACCGTTGTTCCCATAGTGGCACTGACCAGTCATCGTCGTCGGAGAAATTTACTAAGATAGCTAGCTTGTCTGCATTGTCAGACCGTCAATTTTCCAGTGAGGAAAAAAATGATCGAGCTAAAGCTGTGATTTTCATGGCACGTGCCCTTACAAAAATGCTATATGTGGCCATATCAGGAATTGGGCAAATGTGGCTATATATGGCACGTGCCGTATGTGGTCGTATTTGCTCAAATGGTTTAGGAACATATGTGGCAGTGAAAGACAAACACTAGGAATGCCATGTAAGACTCTGATACATATTGGGCAAATACGGACACCTACGGAGACGTGCCATATATAGCCAGATATACATATATGGCCATATATGCATATCTGGCTATATATGGCACGTGTCCCTACGTGTTCGTATTTGCCCAATACGCATAAGTGTCGTACATGGCATTCCTCGTGTGTGTCTTTAATTGTCACATACGTTTCTAAAACGATTTGGGCAAATACGGCCACATACGGGCACGTGCCATATATAGCCACATATGCCCAATTCCTGATATCGCCATATATGGCATTTTTGTAAGGGTGGTGCCGTCGATATCAACGGCTGCCGGGGTTGCAACTCAACTCAACCACTAATATCGACTGAACTCACCAGGCGAATAACTTGAGGAGGAGAAGCAGTGCTTCGAAGGATGCTAATATTTATTTAGCCATGGCTCCCTCCACGAGATATGCGTTGCTTAAGTGATGGTGCACTTGATTCGACAGTGTTGTAGCCGAATCTTTCGGAGAAATCCGAAAAAAGAAAGACGTTCGCAATGAAAAGAGCGGGAGAAAACAGATACAATGTGAAAGGAAAACGGGTCAGCCGCTGAAGTACACATAGTGTCCACACGTAGTTTCTAGCGAACATACTCAACGTGTATTTTAAAACTGCGACTGAAAGGTCTTGTTGACATGAACACAGACTTTTAATGACAGCGAAGAAACGGAGCATCGTGGTTTGTTTCTTACGAGGCGTCCCGTTCCGGTTTTTCTTTCAGAAACTTGTTTTCTTCAAATATTATTCCGGTCTTGATTGCTACTGTCCTTGACAAGCAGGCGTGCGCCAACTGAAATTCTCGGGTTGTCCTCCTCTGGGGCCAGCAGCACGCGTTCACTTATCGTGGAAAATCAGGCGATACTGTTATGAATAGTTACCGGTAATTATTATTAATAATCTATGATGCAGCTTTACGTGACAAAGCCAGCCATGATTATAGGGCATGTCCCGTAGAGGACAGCTCCGGAGTAATCACGACCACCGGGGGATCTTTAAAGCGTCTCTACCTAAAGGTACACAAGTGTTGCCTACATTTCTCCTTCCTAGAAATGCGACCGCCGGGGCCGGGATTCAATCTGGCGACCTCGAGCTTTATATGCCAACACCTAGCGGCTAAGCTGCCAAGGTGGGTACTAATTATTAATAGCCGAACATTTTGCAACCAAAAGAAGCTTCGTTACGTGCGACGAACATGAAAGCGACACCATGAGAAAAAAATAACATATGCTAACTGTGATAAAGATAACTACTGACAAAAAAATATTGTTTGTATTGTGTGGTTCTCAATTTGTTGCGCCTGTACCTGCGTGCCTTATACTTCTTCCATGAAAAATGCGTAAAGAATGTTGCATTTCTTACCGCAAGTCTCAAAGGGAAAGCCATACTATCCTTGAGAGCCTCGGTATCGGCTCCATCTTCGTCGCTGACGTTGCCAGCAATGGCACGACCAGCAGATGTCGATGAAGAGGTAGTGTGAGCCATGCCACTGGATGCAGTGGCGTTGAACATCGGTGTGCTGACGCGTGATACCTCTCGTGTATCAATTCTTGTACGAGCCACATCGTTAGCCTTCATGTTGAAGCCGTGACTTCCAATCGGTTCCTGTAATACAAAGCGTTTGTCGCACAAAAATTCAAATGTTCCTCCATCTGAGCGTTTTAGGATATTAAAGGACGGAAGAGGTGAGCAGAATCAACACGCTTTTTTGGTAAATGAAGCATGCCGTTTTCAGAAGATATGTCAATATGCACCGAACGAAGAATAAGCCTGCCGTTGTGTGTGTGGCAGACGCTAGACAATAAGGAGAATAATGAAAAGAGAGTGGATCAATGGATTGTTTCTTCGTTAGATGCAACCAAATGAATCCGAAAGGCACTGAGGCCAATTCTTTCGAGTTTTGGTCGTCGTGTACTACTTTTGACATAAATGGAAATTAATTAAAATGAGCAAGAAGAGTACACCTGCTGTCAGTAACGACTGAACCTACGACATTTCTCCTGCGCATTCGATTCTCCATTATTCGCGCGCAACTTCTTTTGTCAGCAAGCGTCACGTACTACGTGATGTTAATCCGAGCGGGAGGCTGACGAATCAATGCATCGTCAATAGGTCATCGTCAACTGACATCGTCAGTAGGTGACCAAGGAATAAATGGTGAGCCAGGATTGAAACACCCAATTACGATGCACCCGCCCCTGCTTTTCTTATCACTTGCACTGGATCTGTGACCACGAAATCGGATCCAAGATCATCAATCGGAAACATAAGATGAGGTGTCACCTTAACAGGCTTGGTCACCGCCGGCGCGAGCACGGTTTGATTCGCCCTCTCCAGTCTCAATGGACGCCAAGGACACCACAAACGCTGTCAGAAGAACAGATGCGAGAACCGGCATCCACTCTCTGCGATGCACGACAAGGAACATATCCATTGCGCTTAGTGTAACCAAATCCAAGGCGACACTCTAGCCATCACTGCAGAGCGACACTGAACTTACATTGATAAGCACCTGTCCGGTCTTACAAAGACGATCCGCTTCACCACTGACCTATGCATGACCACATAAGATTCTGCTACGCCACTCATTTCAGAGTTTTGAAATTCTTGAGTTTGTACCAAAGCCACTCACTAGTAGACAAACGTACGTATCACACAGTGTGTTGCCTCAACATCCACAAAGCAGCGCAGCAGACGTCGGGCGGACATATGAAAGTATGACGAGAGAAAGTGAGCCAAGTTAATGATTAGTGAGGTGAATACAGTCGGCTGAGGATTTCTTTAATGTTCTGAGTGGACTCGAAGGGAAGGGACTTTTGTTTGATCTACGTGTCCTGCCCTAATTGTGCACTCACTTTCTGTAAGAAGGGCAGGTTGTATAAAAATACGGTTTCTTCGAGCAGCGACAATAATCCTTTGATCATCTTTTCGTTGGTGCATCGCCCACGTACAAAAGAACGACGATTGACAAAGCACAGTACAGGCGCTGCACCAGGATTTCCTGAATATTCCGCCTTGTCTACGTGAGTTTTGCACCTACGAAAAGATCTATGCAAGCCAAGTATCGTTGTTTTCAGTTCAAGTAGTGTAACATATCATACAAGACTCCTTCAGGAGCTCTGGGTTTGAATACGAAGGGGGGTAATAAATATAAATATAAGTAAGGGACTTCTGAAATGTCTAAAAATTTAAGGAATGATATAGTTGGAACTGGGGTCGTTACATGTGTTGGCCCATGGAAAAGGGCTTTGAGCAAGAAATAACTCCTGAATTCTTCAATATATAAAGCACAGGTGGCACATTCAAATGAAATATCAATAATTGATTGGCTTTGACATGCCAAAACTAGCTACGATTATGAACCACGCTCCGTAGTTCATGACTCCGCAGAAAATTTGAGCACGTGGGCGTGCAAGTAAATCTAAGCACATCGGTGTTTTTTTTTTTTCGTTTTGCATTTCGTCCGCAACTAAATGCGCCGCCGCGGCCACGGTTCGGTCTCGAGACCTCAAGCTTCTCAAGCCAACACCAAGTCATTAAATTACCACGCAGGGCATGCTGGTATAAAACAAATTAAGGAACTCCTTGGCCCGTACGTATTCGCAAAAAACATCCTGCGCTAAAATTTCCTGTGGGACAATATATCCAATCCTGGTGCAAAACGTATCATTGGCCCCGCGGACTCGCCAATGACGAAAAGCACTTTCGAAAGAGAAGTTTTTTTTTTAATTCACCCTCTCGTTGTTAAGACTGAAATGACTAGGTGACTAGAGGCTGCCGCCTCCTTCAAAATGAGTACCAATAAGGATAATCTGCTCTGAAGCATACATAAATCGTCGGTAACCAACAACATGAAGCTGAACTGTACATCGCTGCGATAAATATTGGCTCACGATGACGGGTGCCGACGGGGCTCCTCCTGGCGCGTGGCACGATCACTATTGGAGAGTGCAGGCTCGATGATTTGGTCTAAGCTTTCGCCGATGCCTCTAAGGATGCAAAACTGCAGCATAGCCAGGTTTTCATTCTCGGTCGACTCGAAGCTGCTCGTCGACTCGCTGCTCAGAGGGTTTGTCGATGTGACGGTCTCCGTCACTGACGAGGACCAAGACGTAGTGTTCGTGACGCCCTCGTTGTCAGAGGTTGCGATATTCTTCGCACAGTGACCTGGACATTACGGACGTGTAATAGAGAACGTGCATTGAATTATCAAGCAACCATCTTTTGAATGTGCACAAGGTCACCTACGTGCACGTCAATTACCAGAGGACTTCTTTTTCTCACTAAGGGTAAGTGTACGGGCAAATAACACGGGATGGCTGAACCTCACAAGGCACGTATTCCCAAATTATGGCCACCAGCTCAACGGTGTCCATAAAACGGCAAGTCTGCAACATGTTCATTCTGCCATTATTATAATAGGTGGCTCAGAAACATGGAGTCCGTAAGAAAAGTTGATAAGTTAGTCACAACGGGCCATGCCAGTGACATAGATGGTTGTGCTTCGGTTGAGGGAAGGACGCTAATTTTCGCAGTTCATGACTGGAGCACGGCTAAGCGTTTGTCTGGGTAGGGGAAAGGTAACGAAATAGATAGGAAGGAGATGAACACCGTAGTCGAGGGCTGGACTAAAATATTATAAGCGTGGACAAAATACTGTAAGCGCATGGGTGGAAATATATAAGCGCTAGACAAAGTATTATAGGTGCATGGGTATTTCTAGTACCTGATAAGCTACCACGGCACTTGTGAAAATTTAGATTGAGTATACGATATTATAAATTCACCACAAACGTCTCTATATTTTGAGAGCCGAGTGTTTGAGGCAACTGCATGCGACCTCACGGTATTACTGCAATCGCTTCAGATAACGAGCTGCGGTACCTGTAGTATCTGAAGGCTGGGCAGCAGTTCGTGGTTTCTCCATATTTGTCACGGGCTCCACGGATCGATGAAGTTCGCCAGGCAGAGATACCTTCGCTGCTGAGAGCTCTTTTGCGGTCGCTGGTTGCCGACTGTTCATCAAAGAGTGAATCACGATTTGTGGAGACTCCTCCTTAACCACGCAGCCTTGGAGCTGATCTAGTTGGTGTAGGTCATGCTGTCCAAGAACTGAAGCTTACAAGATGATTTTTCCTCGTCGGCTGCTGGGCACGTCATGGACAGCACTGAACAGAAAAACTTCTTCGTCCACTTTCCATTTCCATGCTTTAGGTGATAAAGCTCAAAAGGCGGCGACACATACCCATTATCGGCGTTTGCCTCAGATTCAGGTATTTCAGGAGCAAACCATGAAGCAAAGTACAAAGAAATTCAAATAAATTTACCTCCTACGTTTTAAAGGTTATAGTGATCATGTTGGTGATGGAAAATAATGTGTTAGTGTTGGTGGGTTGGACGACTACGATGGTTGTAATTCAATAGAGAACTATTCTTGAAAGGAAAACTTAGTATTTTTACCAGGTTATATATTTTCATTACCTAATCCTTGACCGATTCCCTGAAGTTGGCATGCACAAACTTTGTACCGGATATGCATCTACATCTACACAAATAGTGTCGAAATTGACCACCCCAGCAACAGACATTCATTACTATCTGCATGATTCTGATATGCTAGGAATCTGCGTCGTCCTATCGCCAGACACAGCTGACAGTCACAAACATGTCATGGCCGAGACAAGCTTCAGAAACAACCGCCTATTCGCCGTTACGTAGGTAGCTTTCACGGTTGACAAACTATATTAACAGCTGAGGTGTTTAGGTTCAAAGTTGATCCATAGCAGCCGTCGCCGCTCTGTTCGCAGTTTGGAGTATAAAAAGAAACTTCATTGCTAATGCGGGAATGAAAAAACGTGCCCAAAATCCGAAGCCGAGAGCCATATCCAATAGGCTATATGCACAAGCTTGTGACAGGATTTCGGGCAAGCCAGCCTTCTCTGATGCCGGTGCGTCAGAGGAGGCAAGTGCGCTGTGCCTCTCGTGTAGAATTACGCCACACATAGTTGCCGGACCATTCGAGTTTCTATGGAAGCGGTATCCTAAGGTAGCGCTTGATCAGATGAGAAGAGTAGCGCTACTCAACGACGGGACACGAGAAAGGCATACACACCACTCGTGTACCGTCGTTCAGTAAGGCTACTCTCCTCGTCACGCTTTACCAACACGCCCACTTTTCACCCTTAGCAAGTGTTTGGCCATTAATTATTCTAACGGTATGCCTACCATGCGACCAGGGTCTATTTCCGACGATTCTGTCTTTCAAATTTTTATGACTAGGCGCTAAGAGTGTCGCGTCAAACCACCTCCTAGCTTTTGCTTCCTCTAGTGCTAGCACGACACTTTTCTGGCACCCACGACACTTTTCTGGCATCCACGGTCTTCCTGTCCCACGCAGGGACAGGAAGACCGGGGCCCTTCGTCCTCTCGCAGGCGCCTCTGGACAGTCCGAAGTTGAACCGAAAGGTCGCCGCCTCTCAGGACTTCCCTCCAGTCCTCTTCTTTGCTGAACTCTGTGTCACGTAACGCAGGACATTGCCAGAGCATGGGAGCTAGTGAGCAGTAAGCCTCTCCGCAGTTCGGACAATGCGGTTCAATGTTGGGCGAAAAGGGACTAAACCTGCATCTCGAAGGGAAAGACCACGTTTGGATCATCCTGAAGGCCGAGGACTACGGTCGAGTGAGTTTATAGAGAGATGATAATGAGTCACGATCTCGTGAAAAGTGAGGAGCGAGTCCTTGTACCTTCCGGCGTCCCCGCCTACGAAATCACCGGGACCGCCGCGGTGAGTGAATCCTTGGGCAAGGTCATGGGCAAACTCATTGGCGTTGGGAACATCAGTGTGTACGTTGGCCCCAAGGAGGTTTGGCCCCTGTGGGCCGGGAACCATTTTATGGTGTGCGCAATCAGAGGATGCATACTCCCGTGGTGAGAACTTGATGATGAGGATAATTGTAGTTCGGTCAAGGAAAGGATGCTAATTTCTGCAGCGCATGTTGAGAGCACGGCGAAGCGTCCGTCTGGGTAGGGGAAAGGGCCTGAAAGAGATAGAAAGTAGAGAAAGGCCGCATTGAAGGGCTCCGGTAATTTTGACCACCTGAGCAGCGCCTCCGCTGACCTGGGGTCCCTTAACGTGCACTGACATCGCACATTACACGGGTCTCTGGCATTTGCGCCTCCATAGAAAATGTGACAGCCACGGCGGAGATCGAACCCGCGTTTTTGAAGCTGTGCACTAACGCATAGCTTTGCGAGACGCTGTGCGCCGTACGAATAGATGCGCACTTTGTTTGTATTCCTTCTGCCCCCTGAGGGTTCCTGGAATAAGGGACTCTCCCACCGACCGGGCTGCCCACGTCATGGAGCTTCACGAACTGATGAACGTGTAGTGCAGTGGGGTCGTGCGGGGAACCGAAGATCCCTTGGTCATTGAAGTTCTTTCTCTCTCTCTCTCTCTCTCTCTTCCACCAGGACAGATTCTGAGCTCACACGCTCGGAACACTGTCTCGAAAATAAGCGTTTATTTCATTCATTCATTCATTCATTCATTCATTCATTCATTCATTCATTCATTCATTCATTCATTTGCTTTAACACGTGCGCCCGACCTTCGCAGTTTTGCCATTGTAATAGGGGGCTGAGGTCGCGTGCACATGAGAAGACAGAAGCGCTCGTGCGAACGCCGCGCACTGGGCATTGCATAGACAGCGGCATAGAATAAGTGCACGCGCCCTCTTATGGACCAGAACTAATGACGATGATACCTTTGATGTACGCCACAAAGTGACCCACCATAAATATATGAGAGCCAGAAACGCATGGCATATAAAACTATGATTAGCATAGCATGTGGGGGTGATATTGCAGTATAACTTTAGTCAGAACACTAGTCGTGTAATCATTAACCATCAAGGTAACCATCATAGCAGATTATTAAATTGACGTAGGTGCACGACGCAGTGGGTATGCGGAGGCGAGCTAGGATAATTGGGGGAGGAAACACAGTTAAGCGACAAAGAAAGAAAGAAAGAAAGAAAGAAAGAAAGAAAGAAAGAAAGCAAGAAAGAAAGAAAGAAAGAAAGAAAGAAAGAAGCAAAGAAAGAAAGATCAAGTTTGGCTCAGAGCCGCTTTGGACCTGCGGGTGTAAGCCACAAGTAATGCAATTCACGCACTGACTGCCCAAGACAACGAAAATTCACTAATCTCTAGAGGCCGGAGCCTTTAGATAAGCTTAACAGAACGTCACAGTCGCCTAAAGCTTTTGAAGTCATAGTTCACCTCATTTCTGGCCAATCCTCTCGAAAGCGCCACCTAGTACCAACCAAGGAAGATCCATGAGGGATTACCATGCACCAAGAATTTTGGTGCATCATCATTACTTTTTAGCGCCCTTCCTTTTCTTCCCTCCTCGCGCGACAACACGCACGCACACGCACGCGCGAGAACTCGACCAGCCGCCATTGTAGACGTCGGCGGATTCTGCGCTCCAAATTGAAAGACTTCCGCAGTACTATATACAGCGTCGCACTATACGACCATGGACAAACATCCGGTGGCCGGCGCACATTTGCCGTCGAGCGGAAGCCTCAGCTACGGGAGCGCTGAGTGGGCGTCTTGCGAGAGTCGGTACAGCCTTCGCAAGCATCGCTCCCAAGCTGTGGAACCGCAGCCAGACCAAGGTAGCAACGACCGATGGCCGTCCAACAAAGATCACAGCGTGGTTGCGGCCAGGACCAGCCGTAGCTCGGGGGTGTTCCAACACGACGACGTGGCGGAGGAGAGTTCGCCTGAGTGGATACCACTAAACGGCCCCGCATATGGAGGTGACTCTCAGAGCACGCAGTCGCCTTCCCTTCTAAGGTAGGTGATATTCCATCACGCAACCTTTATATGGCCGTAGAGGAAGGGGGGGGGGTCCAACTGTAGCGAAGATTGAAGCGAGAAATGTGTGAGGGATACAACCACTATCACCGCAACCACTACAATTACAAATTTGGACAGAAACTGTATTAACAGCGGTAACAAAACAACCACATTACGGCCACTCGCCGAAAAGTTTCTGCCCGTTGTTTAGCGGTAGAGGTGAACATTGAAAATACCGGGATCTAGTAGAACCATGCGCAAAGGACACGCAAGCTCTGTACGGCTTGCACCGAGCCGTTCGTCAGAGGGGCAAGCGTTTCTCATAAAAACGCGAACATGCGCTTTTGGCGGGACATTCACACGAATCTTAGTAAACGTATCTACCTCGCACACATCGGAAAGGAATTCCTTGTTCACTGTTTCTCCATTCCTGCAGTTTTGAAGTTGGCGGCCAACATCGTGGGAGGAGCCTTCATGACGTTGGGAGCGCCGTTCGCTCGTTCCAGCGCTCAGAGAGTGCTATTATCGGCGGCAAGGTGACCCCTATGACGCGACGTGGCTCTGCGAAAGCACTTCGTGGCGAGACCGACCACGTGCATCTACAGCGACTGTCGGATAGAAATGTCGGCGTCAGAAACGACCTTCGTGCTTGCTGGCCGTAAGTGACAGCTAGCTCTCACGCATTTGCCGTCGACACGGGACACAGATTGCTCCGTGTTCGTCCCTGACAGTCCCTGACAGGGAGTCCGTATTTCATGCGTGTGCATCACCACGGAATTCGAAACACGATTCCGTGGTAAGGCATACATATGCAGCTCACATCAAGCAGTTGGTCTTTTTTTTTTAAATAATCCATTGCATTGGCTTAGCAGCTCAATTTATGCGACACAGTCTTATAATTGGCTGTGTTAGCGCACTGAAGGAAGGATACCTGTGAGTAACGTAGCAGTGGCAAAGCCGAATAAGATGGGCATTGAGATTTGAGGAATTCGATAGTACCGGGAATAATAATAATAATAATAATAATAATAATAATAATAATAATAATAATAATAATAATAATAATAATAATAATAATAATGAAAAGTTTATTTAACGTTCCCTGGAACAACCATGAGGTCTTCGTACTGGCGCATGAAAAAAATAACAAATAATAATAATAATAATAATAATAATAATAATAATAATAATGTTTATTGTTCATTGGGGGAGGGGGATAAATATACAAAAACGTATCATGCCATCGCTATGAGACAAAAGGAAACAGAGATGGCGTGTTTCCTGACTAGGCTCTCGATCGACTTATCTAGCATAAGCTGCCCATTACTGTGCACGAAAATCTACATGTAGGGGTGAGATTCCAGGTATGTCTCATTTACACCACGATGTCGAAAGTGCCAAATTAAGCCATTTACAGGTGCTGTAGAAACTATGGGCCAATGAGAGCCAACAAAACTGCTGCATCGAAATGGTTGAATTAGCACTGGGGCATCACAGCACCTCAGGTTCTTTTTTTTTTTTTTGTATTGTGCAGCTTTTGTAGCGGTCCTTACGGGATCGAGAACCGCACAGTCAAAGAGGTGATGCGAAAAGTTTCCAGCCGAATGGCTTGGTGTGACGCGGGCCCCAGTTCTTTCAAGTGAACACATTATATTGTCGAAAGGGTGTAGACTTTTGGCGTTGCAGTGGCGCACTGGCTGTCACACTCACTATCACTGACTATTCCCGTGGCGCACTATCTCATTCCGCGAGTTAGCACGTGGTTCTTGGCACGGTGCTGCAGTTCGGCGACGAGGAATTACGGAAGGCACTGCTGCTTGCAGGAACACCATAATAGACCCAGCTGGTGGGAGTAGTCTTCGTGCGTCCATTGCAGCGCCTTCTAGTCCTAGAGCGAGTTTGGGACGTTAAATGTTAATGTCATTGTCATAGGACGAGGCTTACATGCCACCATGGATTTTCCTTAGCTTCCTTCCTTGTAGCCCTCAGGTAATCATGACTGCATCAAAATGGCCGTGCCATTCCCTAACGTTGCCTCGCAGGGACTGGGTCCAGACGTCCTACCTGTGGTACACAATGATGGCCCTTATGGCAGCTGTGCTCCTCACTGCCGTAGTCGCGGTCTTCATGGACCTGCGCTGGGCCGCCGAGCTGCCTGAAAAGGAGACGTTCGCCCTGGCTGATTGGCAGGAGCCGCACCATGCGGAGGCGTGGGTCTCCTCGGTGAGCGTGAAATCGGGACATTCAGCGACTTTTTGACTTCACCTATAGCTTTAAAATCATGCAAAATGCTTGCATTAGTGATCGCTAAGGCTATAGGTAACTGCATACTGTATGGTACAAACTTACCGTTTAAATGTACATGACTGAGGCACAATGGAGCTGCGAGCGCAAATCTGGAAAACGCTACATGGATGTAAATATAAGTGAACAGACTGCACGGCAATTATTGACCAGGTGCAGCGCTACTTCCAGGATTGGGCATTCTCAGCATACAACAGTAACGTGATAGTAGATTGGAGATTTCTTTGAATACCTGTATTTTCTGGATACATTTGGAGAAATATATCTGCGTCTCAGTAGTGTGAGACGCTTGCGTTGCATCGTCTGTATGGCGATACTATGCCGGACACGTGTATTTGAATACTTCTTTGTCAGAAATGAACTAACGCTTTTCCGGCGGGGAAGGGAGACTTATTTAAAGGAATTTGGGACTTTATCAAGTTGAAAGTAGACATATTGGCTTCTGTATGGTCAGCACAGACCCACGGTCGACTGGATGTTTTTCCATACCTATTGGCCGCAACACTAACGTATTATTGGCGTTTCGTAGAAAAAGAAAGAAAGAAAGAAAGAAAGAAAGAAAGAAAGAAAGAAAGAAAGAAAGAAAGAAAGAAAGAAAGAAAGAAAGAAAGAAAGAAAGAAAGAAAGAAAGAAAGACTGCTGCGAATTCAGTTAAAGTAGCAGCTTGTGTATCCTACACGACCACTTGCACGCATCCATATCGTAATCAGTCTGTTTCTCTCTCCATCTTATTGCCTCTCGCATAAAATTCAAGGTATTTACACGGCTCGGTTAGTCACCTTACGTGAGTGTTATACCGTTTGATTACCATCGGAATGCCTGACACATGGTATTATTAAAATTTTGATAGCTAGAAACGTGACTTTCTTCGCAGGAATACTTGGCGACTGTGACACAAACTAGTTCCAATTACATTAGAAAGCAAAAACATGCATTCTTCAAGTGAAAAATGTGCGCTACTTGCCGTCATACTAACAACGCCACAATAACGCTAAATGTATATTAATTGCCGGGCTGCCGCTTCATGCATGATTTTCGTGTGATACATAATTTATTCCTCCTTGGCGGGCAATTTATGTGCCCGCTGTTACAAAGCAGCTGCAGGTGTGCCTGCGACGGTGTGGCGCCGCCAGGGGACGTGAGTTTCTGTGCCGCACGTGCGGGTGTGTTTCGTGTGTGCGAACGCTTTCAGTTAGCACAGAGGGAAGGCCAGCCGAGAAGAACGTCTGGTCCCGAGCCGAAGAGTCGACCCCGTCCGGCACATCTGGAAGTGATTCGTCCAGCGAGGGCCCACCTTATCGGCGTCGGGCCACACAAACTGTTTGCCGGTGTGTCTCCGCACGTGCACGTGGCCGTGTGATGTGATCGTCTCCGGCGTCGTTTCCCGGACTTTTGGTAATTACGGCCATGGGCGGGTCAAATATGGACACCTCCCATCCTCTCCCTCCTCCCCCGCCTAGGAGCCAATGGTGGAGAAGTCCGGGCAACAAAAAGCGCGGGACCCAGCGACAGAGAGAGATAGACAGAGAGAGAAGAACTCTCTGAAGAGAACGCACTTGTAAATATGTAAATAAACGTCTTTTAAGTTTTCCTCTACCTCTGCCTCGGTTCTCGGCTCCCGAATCCCAAGTGCCTGCAAGTCGTCTCCGCCGCTCCGCCACACGCTACCCGCTGGTCGGCTAATTCAGCTGGCCAGTCGCAACAACTGGATGACAGCGGTGAGATTCCTTACCCGGAGGTCCGACGTCGGCATGGGAGATCCTTGCGGTCCGCAACGGATGGTGCAAGCGTCGGAATCGACTCCGCCGGGATCATGGCTGTAGGGTGGTGAGTGCTTGGCTTTTCTTCACTGAGATTTTACCAGGCTTTGTTTTGATTTGTGTTAGCAAAGATGGTAATTTCGGTAGCTATTGTTCCACGTTAATCTGAGAACGGGAACGTAGTAGTATTTGTGTGTTAGTGAAGAATTAGCAGCACTTGCAGCAACCATGAACTTAAAGGCACTCAAAAGACCGCTTTTGCTAGAGTTAGCAAAAAGGATGGGTTTGGAGGTTCGGGAGCTAATTAGAAAGCCAAAGATCATCGAGGCTATCGAGAACCTTGGGGCAGACGATGACGAGCTCTCAGAGTGTCTGGAGCTGATTGAGGAAGAAAGAATTGAGAAGTCAAAGCGGGAAAGAGAAGAAAGAGTTAATACATTCAGAGCTTTGGCGAGGAGCCGTTTGGAGATGGAGTTTGAAATGGAGCGTCTTGATCTCGAGCTGCTCAAGGCTCGGAATGGAGAGTGGAGCAAAGCATCTAGCGGAGTAGAACGAAAGCCGTTCAACGTGGAGGACCTTATGCAACCCTGCCGCTCCGGAGAGGACATAGGTCGGTACTTGGTAAACTTCGAGCAAACATGCGAGAAGGCGGGTGTTACCAAGAGATTGTGGCCGAGATGTTTGCTTATCTTATTACCGTATGAGGCTGCTGATATAATTGCCCGTTTGACAGAGGAGGAAGCAGACGACTACGAGCAGGTTAGGTCGAGCTTGCTAAGGAAGTTGGATGTTCGTCAGTTCGAGGCAAGGCAGCAAAGCGGTAGTGCATCAGTAGATGTAGAGCACGAAAGGTGCGGTGTAGTGGCGAGTGCGGTGCCGTTCAGGGTCGCAGAAAAGGCTAGCGCACGTAGGAGCAGCAGCGTGTTCATGCGGGAGGAAAGCTCATCAGCGAGTGAACATGACGCGCTTGCGGTTGAGGCCGTTCAAGGCCAAATGGAGCGCGACGGGGTGATGTGCCAATGGAGTGTGGATGAGTTGGCACATGCATCACTAGGGAGTGTCGCGGAAGCTCGTGCCGATGCGGGCGATGGTAGCAGTGCGCTAGCGAGTGAAATTAGGTTATCAGCGGTTAACAATCCCCGAGTGTGTGAGGGTAAGAGCACGCTCGCGAGTGTGAGAGGTTTATCTGCTGTTAACAATACCAGAGTGGTAGTGGAGGCCGTTCCAGGCCAAAGTGAATGCGGCAAGGTGATGTGCCAATGGAATGTTGGTGAATCAGATAGGCCAGCTGTAGTCGATTTGGCACATGCATCACTAGGGAGTGTCGCGGAAGCTCGTGCCGATGCGGGCGATGGTAGCAGTACGCTCACGAGAGAAATCAAAGTAGCTGCTATTGATGCCGAAGTGGTAGTTGAGGCCGTTCATGGCCAAAGTGAACGCGGCAAGGTGATGTGCAAGTGGAATGTCTGTGAATCAGCTAGGCCAGCGGTGGTCGATCTGGCGCATTCATCACTAGGGAGTGTCGCGGAAGCTCGTGCAGATACGTGTGAGGGTAAGAGCACGCTCACGAGTGAAAGGAAGGTGTCAGCTGCTGACGATGCCGAAGTCGTAGTTGGGGCCGTTCATGGCCAAAGTGAACGCGGCGAGGTATCGTGCCAATCGGATGAGAGGGAAGCGTCTAGGCAGGCCCCAGACGAACTGGCACGTATACATAGGGAGTGCGTCGCGAAAGTGGATCTTGCCTGCGAAGCTCAAGATTATGCCAGCTCGCTAGACGAGAAAGCCAGTGCATGTTTAGCAGAGTGCGACGAAGCACACTGTAGGGAGGACGAGGCAGGTGCAGATAGCGCTCAGTTATGCGAGCTGCGGAGCTCAAGTACACCGAACTGCACTGTTTCGAAGCGTGCTAGGCTGTCCGTTAGTCAGGAAGGCAAAAGAAACGATCAGCTGCCGGTAAGTAAATTGGACTGCGTGAATCGGTCGGCTAGCAAGAACAGTGAGATTGTTCGGAGTGAAGAAATGCGAGTGAAGGGCTCAAAAAGGAGAGGCAAGAGGAGTAGACGTAAAAAGCGTCATAGAAAAAGTAATGCCGCAGGGAGCGCGGGGCGGTTGACATCAGACTTCAAGCGAGGAAGCAAGAGTGCGAGAAAGGTGCGCTTTTCGCGCGTGGAGAATTGGGCTAAGACGCGTGCGAGCCGACGAGCGAAAAGGGATAGAAGAGCGCACTATGATCGAACACGGTCAGAGGGGCATGTTAGCAGCCGTGGACACGTGCCGTTATCCTACCGTGGCTTTCTTCACGGTAAATTGTCGCGCGAGTTCAGGGTAAGGCCCCTCCGCGAAGCCGTCGAACAATGCCACGGAGGGAAGACGCTGGCGGCGGTTGTGGTGCCCCGCAGTGAGGCGAACACGTGTGTCATCCTTCGTGCTTCCTGTTTGACAAAAACGTTCAGTGCGCGTCCCCCGCGAGTACGGCTAAAAAGGGGCGAGGCAGACATAGGTGGTCAAATGCCCTCAATGGAGACACTTAGAACACTTTTGTTTTGATTTTCTTAGTTGTGGGAATGGTGTCTCGAGATCTCCGCGATCAGTGGTCATTATGTAACTTGTTGCGAGTTTTGTTTGTAGCTCTCTCCTACTTGGTCGGTTTGTTTTGGGAGCAGTGTTTTTTGCTGAATTCATAACCATTGTGTAGCAGTAGTGGAAAGCGTTATTTGTTGAAGGCTTGGAGACACGTGTGAAGATCGTCTCAAATGTTCGCGATGTAATCCTGGAAGTAAAGAAAGGGCTACGTTTGAAGGGCTACTCGTATGACCGCAAGAGTTTTGATAGTCTTCAATATTTGACTTGCGTGTCAGTGAGATGCAATGCAAGGGGTTTTCATGTCAGGTGTATCCAACGAGTTTGTAAATAGCGGAAGTTACATGTTAGCCTATGTGCATATGTGAGCAGTAGGTGATGCATTCTTTGTGAGTTTGAGCGCGTAATGCACGCGGGAGTTGTTTGTTTGTTACTTTCCTTTATCATAGGTTTCATGTGTAGACGTTAGTTAGCAAGGATAGCTATACTGCGGGAGTCGTTTACGTGAAGAGTTTGAGCGCGTAATGCACGCGGAAGTTATTTGTTTGTTGCTTCGCAGATGTCCTGTGTGGACGTTATCGAGGAGAGTTGTACTGCGGAAGTAACAGATGTGAACTATAGGGCTTGTGACCGCAACGGCTAGAGCGAGTTTGCATCCGCGGAGTACGAGCTTGTTTAGCAAATAAGTGTTACGGCGGATGTCGAATGTGAAGTGTTTAGGATGTGTTGCTGTATATGTTTGTATTGTTTATCTAGAGCGCATTTGTGTACTCAGCCGTAGCTCTAAGGCAGCACGACAGTTTTGTTTTGTCTAAGCACGGGAAGATGATGATTCGTTTTGTCGGAACAGAATCTTGAATAAGAGCCTCAAATTCATGGGAGACGCGATTCAGGTGCTAGACGTAAACTGACGATATTGTAGGAAGTGTACAGCGCTTCACAGAAGGAATGCGTCAGTGTGGTAAAAGGCAGCACGAAAAGTTTGCATGGTAGCTCGCGGGTTTGGAGTTCTTAATTTAAGCAGACCATTGTCCTCTCGGGTGGTTGCAATGTCATTTGGGAACGGCCGACTACTGCGCTGGAGCTTGCTACTGTTGCTGTACTGATTATAATTTCTTCAAAAAAGAAAGGGTAAACTGGATGGCAATGCTGACGCCTTACGTCGCTGCTTCATGGGAACTCGATGGCGTCGAGTACACTGGCTTTTGTATATTGCCTTTGTTTTTATGGGTGTAGCCTAGGTTTACCATTGTCCTTTTTCGTTGGGGTTGTGCGGTGTCACAACTCGCATTTGTGTATTTAGGAAGCCTATTTCAGGTTGTTGGAAGTGCTGCTGCTGTAATAAGTATGGCGGAAAATGATTTTGTTTTGGATAAAAGCCTGGTGGGTCTCAGGAGAGGGGTCCGGGCGCTTGCCTGCTTTGCGGTTGTGGTTCTGGCGTAGTTGGTTGACGCTGTGTTCCGAAGAAATTGATATGCAGAGCAGAGACCGCTCCTTGGACGAGATGCCTGGTACCGGAGATGGCCGAGCAGAGCTGCTGGGAATCAGCGCATCAGCGTGTTCTTCAACGACCTCTCCCCACAAGGGTGTTGACCCTTGTACGTCGAGGTCTCAGCCCGCCGCCGGGGAAGCTGTTACAAAGCAGCTGCAGGTGTGCCTGCGACGGTGTGGCGCCGCCAGGGGACGTGAGTTTCTGTGCCGCACGTGCGGGTGTGTTTCGTGTGTGCGAACGCTTTCAGTTAGCACAGAGGGAAGGCCAGCCGAGAAGAACGTCTGGTCCCGAGCCGAAGAGTCGACCCCGTCCGGCACATCTGGAAGTGATTCGTCCAGCGAGGGCCCACCTTATCGGCGTCGGGCCACACAAACTGTTTGCCGGTGTGTCTCCGCACGTGCACGTGGCCGTGTGATGTGATCGTCTCCGGCGTCGTTTCCCGGACTTTTGGTAATTACGGCCATGGGCGGGTCAAATATGGACACCTCCCATCCTCTCCCTCCTCCCCCGCCTAGGAGCCAATGGTGGAGAAGTCCGGGCAACAAAAAGCGCGGGACCCAGCGACAGAGAGAGATAGACAGAGAGAGAAGAACTCTCTGAAGAGAACGCACTTGTAAATATGTAAATAAACGTCTTTTAAGTTTTCCTCTACCTCTGCCTCGGTTCTCGGCTCCCGAATCCCAAGTGCCTGCAAGTCGTCTCCGCCGCTCCGCCACACGCTACCCGCTGGTCGGCTAATTCAGCTGGCCAGTCGCAACACCGCCAAATTCACTTCTGAGGAGAAAACATTCTGCGCAGCTGGGAGAGAAGGCCGCGCAGAGCGTGATGCACCAGCCCTTTGTTTTCCTTCGCCAGAATGGCCGAGTGCTGTTGTTGGTAACCTAAGTATGACGGGACACCTGTGCGTGCGTGTATGTGTGTGCGTGTGCGTGTGTGTTCGTGTGTGTGTGTGGGGGGGGGGGGGGCTTAGCATGCCGTGGTTTCTAACTTGGAAAAAAGGACTGGGTGGTCGCGTCCGCCGAAACCTTGCATGATTGTGAGGCACGGCCCCGTATGGAGGCCTTCCGAGTAATTTTCAGGACAAGGTCTTCTCTAACGTATGCCTATATTTAAGCCAACCGGCGTTTTCTTTTTTATCACGGAAGCGTTTCATGCCGCGGTCCACTACGGCCCCACCACATCACTTCCATAACGGAAGTGGCGCAATACAGCATACGTGTAAGAACAACAAAGAAAAAAAATTACACCATCTCCCCGAAGGGGACCATGGGGTGATGCGGAGCATTGCTGGGAGTTTCAACGGTGCATTTAACGGCGCTGTTTACAGGTTTTCAGTGTTGTTGCTTCCATCACACAACACCACCAACTTCTTTCATCAGAGAAGGAGATACTACTGAAGCGAAGCGCGCGCGCGCTCTCTACCCGCTTCATTTATTGCAGTAGCTGTTGGACAGAGGGAAGGGAGAGGAGAGTCGCGCATGCGTAGTGTGAGTGCGGACGCCGGACGCGTGACATACCCGGGAGAAAGAGATGCTCCGCATCTAAAACACGCAGAATAATTGCTGTTGATGAGCTGGGCATGATACTCGCAGCGCCCCGCTCCTCGACGAAAGGCTGCCTTTGCTTTCCCACTGCGCCATCGGAGCACGTGCTCGAAGCTGTACGAACCCGACGTATATTCTTCGTTATCTCCGTTCTTTCCCTCTCGCTCGATGAGTTCGTCCGGCTCCGCGCACGCGTGCGTCCAGGTGCACTGGACGCCATCCGGTACCGCCACGGTACGCGAACGGTACCATCCGGTACCATCCGGTACGCGAACGGTACCGCCATCCAGGAGAGGCGAATTGAAGGGATGGCCCCTACAGTCGGGTTTGCGTAGTATCTACTTCTTTTTTTCCCTGCTTACTTAACACGTGCATTATGTAGCCATACGCGAACCTTTCGTGTCGCAGACCGTTTCCCGCTGACTACTCTTCAAGTATGATGGCAACGAGAAAACTGCTGCGTTAAGCGCCCAAGTACGGCAACGACGACGACGGGTCAACTGGGCACCAGTAAACATGATTGATGCCTTTGTCGAGCGGCATTTACTATCGACTGTGTAGTTATTACGTGAACTACTTCAGTTACCACAAGGGTACAGTCACGGTCGTGGATGTTATGGAGGCGGTGAGCGAACGTAGGTTCATCTACGTCAAACGGTGTTGTACCAGCGATACATCTATATCTATGGGCAAGTTGATATCGATGTACAATAAACATTCAACTGCTTATGCGAATGACACATTTCAATTTCGTGTTATGCCGATTCCTATGACAGAGGGTCCAGCCACGATTTTCTATCCTTTCTGTTCAATACTACACCCCTGTAGAGAATGTTTCCCCAGAGCCCTGCCGGCTATCACTTCACAACATAACTTTCAAGGCCCCTTCAAAAGACAAAAACAAAATATTTTACGCTAGCCATGAGGATACACAACTGCCGCCATTGAGCGAAACCTCAAATTCGTGGTGTGTATGCTTAACGATCACAGTACGACAACCTTAAGTCATTCCTCTTTTTTTTTTCGTAACTGAATGCCTACCCGCACTCATCTCTGCTGGATACAACATTGTGCTTAAAGGTAAAGGGAACCATAATCACGATGCTCAATCTTCTTTTTGTGAGATCTTCTTGATGTTACGACCTCGTGAAATGCGCCATGTGTGAAAAAGTTAGTGCAGTAAGCTCCTTCTATTAAATTCTTGATGCCGGTAATAAGCCTGCTTGTTTAGAGAATTGTTATTTATTTATTTATTTATTTATTTATTTATTTATTTATTTATTTATTTATTTTAGTACCCTCAGGGTATAAATGCACTACAGAGGGGGTGGGGGTGTGCATAGTAAACAAGAGCATGAACAATAACAGCAAAAAAGTAAAACTGGAAGCATTATACAAAATAAACACAAAAATCTAGTAAAGTACAATACAAACTGTCAGCGCAAACGTGCGCTGACATCGCACAGCACACGGGCCTCACCATTTCGCCTCCATCGAAATGCAAACATGTAGTGCTACAGTACAGTTTGTCATACCAGAAAAATCTTGTAAATATATTTTGACGCTTGAAATTCTCATCTTTTACGTGAAAGATACTAGTAAAACGATGCCCAGTGCACCGTATCTATTTTTATCGCTTGCTTTCCTATCTTCTATCTATTGCTTCCAGCCAACGAACCCTAGAGGTAAAGCCAGTGGGTTCTCATGCATATGGGTGATAAAACAAATGAATGAACAGAGAATGCGTTCTTTGCATTGATTCCTGTATTAAAAACGTTGTTTCTAGATAGACAGAGCTCTTAAGCGCGCTCTGACTTCAAGCACAAGAGCCACGCGGGAAGAAATCTGTCCGTTCCTGAAACGAGTCGCAACTTTTTCACTTATGTATCCGATAAAATCTGGCCTATCTCTCACCCCAGCCCACGAGACCAGAGCCCGAGAACCGATCCTTGCACTCACTCCGCAATGCCCAGGGCTCAACGCCACAACCACGGAAGAGTCATAAAGCAAGGAAATCCGCCGACCACCATGATGGTGGTACGGGCTTGGTCGATGGAGCAAAGACTGCCGGCGGAGAACGGCCAGTGATGGTTGTCGGCTCGGACTCCGGAACGGAACATCCGGTGGAACAAGACTACGGCACCGACGACATCGAGAAAGAATTGCCACCCGCAGTAGAGAGGCCGGTGAGGTTTCCTTGCTGCCGAATGTTCCATCTGACGTTACACAATCTCAGTCTACATGTATTTTCTAATGAGCAGACTACTGCTACAAGAAAGTAATAAAAACGCCTGTAGCTAAACGGAACAGACTGCTAAACAGCTCATTACGTGGGGTTTAACGTCCCAAAACAAGCTCTGATTATGAGAAACGCCGTAGTGGAGGGCTCCGCAAATTTCGACCACCTGGGGTTCTTTAACGTGCACTGACATCGCACAGCACACGGGCCTCACCATTTCGCCTCCATCGAAATGCAGCCGCCGCAGCCGGAATTCGATCCCGCGACCTTCGGATCAGCAGCCGAGCACCATAGCCACTAGACCACCGTGGCGGGGCACTAAACAGTTCATGAATGTGATAATCGCATTTAGTCACTTCTCGCAATAAAAATTAAGGTTACACATCCCGCATGCCCACTGCCGTTGCGCAATATGCTAAAGATTATATTTGTTGTGTACAATACATTGAAAATTTCCAGTTTCTCTCTCATTAAATTCGCCATGGGAGCTAGAAAAAAAGTTGCATCATCTGCATTACTTTGGAAGGTGAGCACTGCTTGCACGCCAACTACACATTTCTATTCAATATTGAATTACCATGCCTCACGCTATTTACTGTGTTATAGCACACATCAGAATAACAGATAATGTGCCCTCTCATTATGAGAACTTGCTAGTCTCAAGCACTCTCTGCGGCATATTAGTCCGCACGCCGTTCCCGTTGCCTATACATGCCTAGTTGAGAGTTACAGTTGAGAGTTACAGGTTGCCTATTTGAGAGTTAGAGGTTCGATCTTGGTTACATCGGTATCGGTTACGTGGTGCTAGCAAGTATTACGCTTATATATTGTAGCGGTAGGAGAGTATAAAAAATTACACTATCTCCCCATGGGGTGATGCGGAGCATCGCTGGGAGTTTCAACGGCGGTGTTTACAGGTTTGCAGCGTTTTCGGTGTTACCTTTGCGGTGAACTTTCCGTGTAATTACGTTAACTTGGTTCGTTACCACGTATCGCGTGACCGTTGTCAGAGTGTGGGTTGATGCTGATGCGTACTTGCGTCAACCCACTCGCTGACGGAACTGTTGCTTCCATCACACAACATCACCAACTTCTTTCAGCGCAGGAGGAAATACTATTAAAGCGAAGCGCGCGCGCGCTCTCTACCCGCTTTATTTATTGCAGCAGCTGTTGGAGAGAGGGAAGGGCGAGGAGAGTCGCGCATGCGTAATGTGAGTGAGGACGGACGCCGCGCGCGCGCGCTCTCTACCCGCTTTATTTATTGCAGCAGCTGTTGGAGAGAGGGAAGGGAGAGGGGAGTTGCGAATGCGTAGTGTGAGTGCCGACGCCGCACGCGTGACATACCCGCGAGCAAGAGATGCCCCGCACCTAAAACTAATTTATTATGGGCTAAGCTGTGCCCGAAAAAGAGGTTTAACAAAAATGAGTCGCTAGAAGCGTTCAACACACGCCGGCGTCTCTTCTTCGAATGTGTCTTGCAGGCAAACTCCAGGGCTCGTGTCTCTGTCTCGTGCGCGGGCACGAGAGGCACACGTTGCGCCGCCACCATGGAGAACGATGAAACGCGAGATAGCAGGCGCTCCTCGTGGCTCGCTCGCTACCACCGACGCTTAGTAGCAGCCTCAGCGTCAATATTATTCATGGATTGTGCTTTCGAAAAACATCATGTGCTCTAACTTATGCTGAATTATGCCCTTCGGTGGCTTGACCCACAGCCGTGGTACAGTGCTTACTGTGCTTGCTCGAATGCTCGGCCGAAACGCGTCGATTTGATCCTGGCCGTGCGAGTTGCATTTCAATGGAACGGCAATGCTGGAGGCCCGTGTACTGTACTATGTGCGTGCACGTTAAAGAGACTGTCCACTACGGCGTGCCTCTTGATCACATAACCGTTCTTGGTCCTTTAAGTACCAGCACTGATTATTCCAGGTGACGTGCTTAAGGTGACAATAAAGTGAAAAGGTTAAGTGCCTTTGAATGTTGGTAATTTCAACATTTTATGTTCAATATTAAAAGAGAAAATGTCAAATGCTTTAGTTTTGAAATTTGCGCCCCGACTTCGGGGCCTGGTGACGTCAGAAGGCCGATTTCTTTTTTTCATACTCTCGCCAAATTCGCCGCATCCAACGTTCTGAATCTCCCTGTGTTAATTCTCTGGCTTCCTTGGAACACAATGTACGCCTTCATTACCGATAAATATTTATGTAGGCCGTAGCAGACGCCGTCAAAAATTGGTGACGTCATGCGTTTTAGCGCTGAAACTTCAAAGTGGCGTCGCCACATGTATTTCATTTTTGCGAGCTTCCTAGCTTACCCACGGCCCTTTCGCCGCGAGATATGTGTCTGTGGTATTGTGATAAGCTAAACTACTAATACGAGAAAAATTGTATGTTTTCTTGCTAGGGACATTGCGTCATTTCTAGGGACATTGTGATAAGCTATGTTACTAATACGAGAAAAATTGTATGTTTACTTGCTAGGGACATTGTGTCATTGCTAGGGACAGCAAAAGAATACAGTATTCACGACCAACAGAAGACGACAAAACATTAACATTCTGACTGGAGTATTCCATGGCACAGTCTCTCTCGTGCGCACACTGTGCAAATACGTGACCACTCGTGGCACTGTATAAACACCACATTCAATCACATTTAAGTCTCATCTAGAGGGCGGTTATTTCCTGATCGCAGACGTTTGACAAGTGCGGCGACGCCCTGTACGCTTTCTGTGGCTTGCTGTACAAGATGTACCACTACCGAGCCAGCACGAACGAGTGCGTGTTCAGCGCAACAGAGCCCGTGCGGGTGTGCAACCGCACCCCCTTCCGCTTCGCCACCATGGACGAATGCCGACGAGTATGCGTCGTCGAGGGCATCCAGGATTTTGTGGAGGAGAGACCCGAAATCTGCTCGAGAGGACCACTCTTCGGACCTTGCACCTGGTGAGACGCCGTACACATGGCAATTATGCGGGGATTGATGAACAGTTTCCGAAGGTCTAAGCACGCGGAAAGTATTCATTGCATTCATTGTAGAGAACGACCTAAGGGAAACGAGCATTTCGAGAAACACGTAATGACGTAGGAAGCAGACAACCGAGCAGCTGATAGGTGAACACGAAGGACAAACCAAACATGCGCACATCGATTGAAGTTAACAGGATGCCGAACATATCGGTTCTTGCATATAATGCCGGCGCCAAAGGTTATGCCTTTATTCACCACTACTGGCTTCACGGAGAGTGCGGTTTTCAAGGCTGACCGCATGAGGTGATGCTTTCTACTCACTTTTTCTTCCTCCGTTCCAATAACCAAGGCAATGTACGTGGAGGAAGATGTCACTACACGTTCGACGCGCTATTGTTGCTGCGGGGGTGGTCGCTCGCCCACCCAGTTTGATACCTCTGTGTTTAACTCCTGCTCTAAGGGCGGCGCTGCTCAGGCCCTAATGAAATGTTCTTTGTCTGTCTGTCTGTCTGTCTGTCTGTCTGTCTGTCTGTCTGTCTGTGTTTAACTCCTGATCGGCAAGCAAAGGGCGATCCTTACGCGCAGCATTCTAATCTGCCAATTGGTTTCACGTCGCGTGAGATCCTTTAACGAGCTGCGAGTTGGTCTAGACACCCTCCCTTGTTATCTGAAGGCATCTATATTAATGAACGAAAAAAGCGAGCTCATGGAGGGTGCCGTTCGTGTTGGCCAAAAGCATGCGCAGCCTAAATATCGAGAAGCCAAAAAGAAAAAAAAAAAGCACAGCTGGCCTCATTTCAACGACTACGAACAACGCGTTGTCACTTGCTCAACTGTGTATCACTACGTAATTTAAGTGTTGCCGCACTTTATATAGTGCATTCGTTATGTCGATCTATGGAAACATACCGCTTTGTGTCTCTCGTGCCGTTGTGTACTTTACGTGGACATCATAGGTGATGGCCTGTCCGATCATTAATAAGAGGACACGGCCGGTCTGAATACGCACTTTCAAACACGTAGCCACATCATTGCTGCAGCGCGTCGCGTCAGCCGCTTTTCTGGAACACTGATTTAAATCAGTCGCAGAAGCGCTGCTCTGAGTAGAAATGTTTGCAGACAAAATTGAGAAGATATGTAGGACCGCGTATTGCTCCCTGGGAGACCGATCACATATGTCTGCTATTTCAGGCATGCCGCTGATAATGGCGTCAATCCTGGGGTAATGCTATTTGCCGTGAGGTTGACCTACACGTGGCACCGCCATCACGGATTTACTGTGAATCGACGGTCGGAGCACTCACTGAAATGTGCGCAGCGGCGCCCTGTTGGGAGCGATTCGCGCCACTCTTTAGCTAAATATAAGCGTGATAAGCGCAGTCAAATGTCAATATAGACGTCCTCCACTCTGAGGTTACAGTGCACGAGTCCTGCAGAACGTTCTTATTACATGTGTAATAAGCGCGATCTGCCACTCAGCGGGCCACTGCGCAACCCATTTCACAGCTATACGTCCTTGGCTTTTCTCTCTCTATCTTTCCTTTGGGCATACTTATGTTTTTGTTCAGTCTAAAATGCTTGCATTGCTCTTACGTGACCGAAATGGTATTGACTCCTCGACATTTTCCATAACTGACTACAAAAGAAAAAAAGGGAGAGATTGTCACCGCGCATGCAATTCAAGTGTCTACTTGCGTCTCATTCTAAACCACTATCACTGCACGTACTATGTCCTCATAATATTTTGTTTTTCATTTCCCGTGAAATGCAAGTCACTTAACCGGCAGGATTTAATAAAACTACATGGCTGTTACACCGCCTCTTCATTATCAGAATGTTTGGCACACGATAATAAGTAAACATTTTATTAATAAACGCACGGCCTTGCATTATTACTTGCGTAGTGACCGCGGCACGAATATTTCCTAGTTATTTTATGGGCCGAAAACATTCATTTTTCAAGCGAAAAATCTTTAATGCTTTCTGTCATGCTAACATTGCCCCATTAAAACTAAAGTTATATTAACAACCAGCAACTCGACGAGTTTTAGTGTTGACAGCCACGTCATGCATCGCTCTCTTAGCTGAAAATTCAAGAAACCAAGCGCCAGGGCGCCAGAATCTGCTTGTGAAGCGCGAACTTTCTCTGTAGCGGTACCACAACCGTACAGTAAAGGAACATCGTATGTACAGTCGCGGAATCCCTAATTCACGCAATTAATTACGCCCCAAAGAACATGTACGTACGTCATTACGTATCAGCATGCATCAAATTACTATATATCTACCGCTGAAAAAGGTATTTTTATCAGCTAATTTCTGTTGCCAGAAAGCAATCGTACATCGCGAGATGATATCGGTGCAGCCCTGCCTTTGACACGTTCGTGTTTCAGCACACACCTCGTGGAAGGCTTGAAAGACGCAGCAGCAACTAAACTGAATAATTGTGCCGAACCGGTGGTTCGACGATGGCATAGAACGCTATCGGCACACGCACTCAGTAATCACAAGAAAGAGAAAGAACTGCAGCCCACAGCCAAATACTATAGTATTCTACGATAAGAATGCGTGCGAGCATTGAAGGCTGCACTAGCGCAAGGAACACACCTTCCGCGGGGTATGCATGACCTACGCGTGCATGCAAGCCCGATGCAGAACGTGGCTAGCAGACCAGACAAGAACGATCCACACTTTGGAGCTTCGTCCGTTCGCCGCTAGTTGTCGACTCGGTTCGATCTCGCGGCCGATAATGTTCCTTACGTATTTTGCAGCCGCATGCTCACCTGCGGGCGTGTTGCCGTTGCAATGCGAGTGCTCGTCCCACGCCTATAGGCGAAACCGGATAAGCAGTAAAGGCAGCATAGTAAAATGACCATGAAAGTAATATGCCCTGAAATCAGAGACCGGTTTCTAAAGCTGCTGTGAACGCCCTGCTCAATGATCCTTTTCTTGGACACAGGCTGGACGTGAAGCCCACGTGGGCCATCTTCAATGGTGAGAAATGCGTACGCTGGCCTTTCCCTGACGGGCTTTGCCCGGCACGGAATAACAGCGCCGTGTTCGTCAGCCGCCAAGAGTGCGCAGACAGGTGTCTCCCCGCTGTGCAAGAGCAGAACGCCAGCTATCCAGGCGACCCCTGTCCAATCGGTCCTGGGCCAGCTGAGGTGTGCAGACCGGATGTGCTGAGGTAGGTGAACCACATCACAGCGCTTCGTGTTCAGTGGCTCTAGCCTTATGGCTATAAGACTAGAGCCAGGTTACACAATAAGAAATAACGGGCAGAGGGAACGTGCTGTGCTCCTTTACTACAACACACATATGCAATAACTGAGGGCCTTTTGATTAGTATGTTTAATATATATGTTGGATATGTTAATTTTGGTCAGTTATATATATATATATATATATATATATATATATATATATATATATATATATATATGTGTGTGTGTGTGTGTGTGTGTGTGTGTGAGTGAGTGAGTGACTGGAGTGGAGCGCATGTTATTCGGAGTAGCCTATACAGTTGCTCGCGCTATTTCTTATATCCTGAACTAAATGCTTTTAATAAGCCAACTTCTTTATTCTTAGGAGGCCCAAGGTGTCATAGGCAAAGTAGTAGAGCAGTTTCACAAACCACCTCTGAAGTGCTTCTTTTAGGATACGTCTCAGGCGGATTCCTCGTCGTATTTATATTGCCTAGTTTCGATTGTGAACGCAGAGTAGCGGCCCATCTACAGCATCCTCCCTTTTCAGCTTTAAACTTACGTGAACCATGTTGAACAAGACCGACGCAATATTTTTAAGAAGCAGACCCTCTGCTCGACACTATGGCCACGTTTAAGCAAGAAATGCGATCTTTCCGCATAGACGATGTAACTAAAAGAAAACAGTTTCAAAAGGTGTCTGGCATGCTTCGCAGAAGAGGTGTAGGTGTTTTATTCCTGCACAACCGATTTACGAAATAGACAATCGCTTTTTCGTAGGCAACGTACGGCATAGAACTGATTCACATTACAAACATCGTTTTGCAAGACACCTTTTCTATCGAAAGCCTTTTACACATACAAATTCCGAGAATCAGTACTTCCGGATACTTCCTTGCACCACAATAATCTTATTTTTCCAGAATTATATTTAGAATTCTGTGTCTACATTAGTCTAAATGCGTTGTGTTACAGGCATCGTATTAATTAATACTAGCACAGAAGCTCATGGAGGCTTGAACCGATGAACAGATCACTAAAGACGGCTGAGAACAGGGAATGTCTCAGGAGCCAACGTTTCGAGAAATGGACCTGAATTCGTCAGTACAGCGACTGTCCTGACGAAGTCAACATTGTCCTGACGTCGCTGTCCTGACGAAGACAAGTCCACTTGTCGAAACGTTTTTCTCAATCGTTTTTAGCGATCTGTTCGTCGACGCATCGTGCTAGAGCGATAGTGTTAGAGCGTAGTTAGAGCGATAACGTAAGGCAATGCGTTGGGCAACCTTTTTGTTATATTTTTATTCGATACAAACACGCATTGTTCGACTCTTCTAAAGTTGTTCTTTTTTTTTTTAGCGTACGTGGGGGTTACTGAAATAGCCGTTGTACATGAGATCTGAGATTGGTCAAGCAGCCCATGCTGCAGCATTCTCTTCTCCACTTTAGTGTGTGTTTAGCAGGGAATATAAGTCAAACCCGCGTGTATCAATTTCCTGTCAGGGATTTTCGCCGCCGGATGTTCGATATATGAAGTGTTCCGGCATTTTTATTTTCGACGTAGCCGTAGATTTGGCCACTCACTGACATGAAAGCAGTGTCGCGTTCAAGAACGGTTCGCTCTAATTAATAATTGAATTTACGTGGTTTTGATCTAGTCGGGTTTAACTCTATATAACTGAAATATTAAAATGGATACTTTGCTAGTGATAAGTTCAATATGCTCATTCCAATAATTACATTGTGTTTAGATAAAAGGTATTGCGAAGAAGATGTGAAAAACGTATGAACGATGCGTAAAATCGGTGTATATACCGCGAGGTGTTTGGAACGACGTAGGGAAGGACTTTACATTAAACAGCGCACAGACACAAGAATAAAAGAGCGGAAACTGGCGACACGAGCGCTGTGAACCGAATTACTTCGCTCAACACACCAACAAAAACACAAATCGAAGCAGCATTTCTTCTCTTTTGTCCACGTCTGTGCGCGCTGTTTGGTGATCAAGACTTACCAACTCTCCCACATTGCTACGCTGCCTCTCTAACATTTCAACATAGAGTTGTTTGTTAAAATAAACAACTTTGTGCTTCGTTGTCTGCGTAGGTTCCCCTACTTCTCACATCACTCGGCAAACGAGTGCTTCGAGGCATCGGAGCATTTCCTCGCGCGCCGCCGATGTCTCACGGTTCCTACGATGTTTGTCGACGAGAAGAAATGCCGCGAAAAGTGCATGCGGAAGCCTCGGACTCGCCGCTGACGCCCACGGGAAGCGGATAAAAACGCGGCTCCACAGGCACCACCATCGGCTCGGAGCAAAGCTGTCGCCACTTTGTAAAACGGACACGTGCTCCCACGTGGTCACCTTGTGGCAGCACTTGTGCAGCACGTGCGACCCGGGCAGTATAGCGAATAGTGTTTGGGCGTGCGTCGTTGCAAACAAATATGCCCTATGATGTTCACCATCTAAATTAAATGTCGCGCATAATTCTGCCAAATTGTGTTCGCCCGTGAGGGCGTCTGTTCCTGCTTGACGTTGCTTGCCGGTGTTTAATTCCTCTGGTGGGGGCTCATTCTCACATTGTGTTAAGTACGTCAGCCAACGCAATGGAAAAGGACGGGGAGAGGATAGTGTAAAGCAGCTGCGCTCTTCATTTCGCTTGCATACTTTTTTGCTCGTGCTGTTTTGTCACTGGGCACTTGCTCTTTGTTGATTTGATGCGATCGCCGTGATGATGTTATAGTGTTGATGCGATAGCCGTGGCTGTGATCGCTATGTCCGTTCATAGTTCCCTAGAAGTATTTCGCGCGCAGGAATAAACGTGGCACTTCCAACCTCGACGAACAAACCTGGGCGACCCAGCATGCCCGCGAGGCGGCGTCGAGGCAAGCCCTTGACGTCCCCTCGTGGGAGGCCTAGGCCCGGCCATCTAAACCTGCTGATTTCAAAATAAAGTCCATTCCTCCTCCTCCTCCTTCAATATTTCCTCCTCAGTGCGCAATGCCTATGGCAACTGGCGGTTCTAACTTTAACGTCGAATATAGGCGAAAATGTAAACCGGCAATAACATTTTGGTGCTCGTTCTGTTACGCAATGTGTGTTTTTCACCTTGAACCTTTAGGGCAATCTGGCATGGCGCAGCGATTACTCAAGCTCGCAAACTTAATAGTGAATTCCACTGGCGGATCTGGAGCAAGTTTTTTTGCTCCGCGGCCGAGAATTTGAATTCCACTGGCCGATCCCGAGCAAGTTCGCATGTCCCACTGGGCGATTTGGGGCAACTTGTTCCGCGACGGAGCGCTCCGCGTTGATCCGTCTCGTAGAGCCGGATTCTGCCGAAACTCCAGCTATACGGTGTCATTTCCGGATCAGCCGAGTATGGCGATTTCTTTTTGGGCGCTGTCTGATAACCCTGGGCCTTTGTTTACATATTTTGGGATGGCGTCGTTCGACCCTACAGGGGATTGCTCCTCGCTCTGAGAAACAGCAAGTGTTCTACGTCGGAAAGCAGCAGCAGCAGCAGCAGCAGCGAAAAGAGTTGTTATGTGGGGTTTAACGTCCCAAAACCAGCTCTGATTATGCGAGACGCCGTAGTGGAGGTCTCCGGAAATTTCGACCCCCTGGGGTTCTTTAGCGTGCACTGACATCGCACAGCACATGGGCCTCAACACTTCGCCTCCATCGAAATGCAGCCGCCCCTGCCGGGATTCGATCCCGCGACCCTCGGATCAGCAGCCGAGTACCATAGCCACTAGACCACCGTGGCGGGGCAGCAAAAAAGAGTCGTACTTACTGTAGGAAACGTTATTTAAGGAGCTGTTTCCACAGTCCCAGTGCAAACGCCCCAAAATGCTCGGCTACGTCGAAGAAGTAGTACACGCGTACTCAGAGAAAGAGCTATGCATACTTTTGTGCGAGGTCTAAGTAGTCCAACGCAAGGCTGGCAACAAGGGCAACCGGATGCGTGCGACAACTTCCGCTGTAATCCCTGTCGGAGCGAGTTTATTTTTCGCTGGCCGATGAGGATCGGATCGCTCCGCGACGGATTTTGTTGCTCCGTCGTACGACCCGCAAGTAGGTCGTACAGAGTGGTTCACTGTTGAACAGAACACTTGAGCGCATTGCATATCTGCATTTTCTTTCCTTGTTAAGTCCGTGTGGGAGGTATTTGTGGCACATCAGTTGCGTTTGGCACTTAGGACTCCCTTTGACAGTTCTGTACCATCGGCGTATCATATTCCGCTGATGGTACGGAACTGTCGCCATTCCGCTGAGAAATGGCGTTATCTGCCACTTGAACGAAAAAGCTTCGACCGCCGACTTGTCATTGCTTATTATGCAGCTACGGACTACGTTATTACACGTGTTTATCCCAGTGGTAACTGAAAGTCTGGGAAGCTGATACTGAACGGCTAATCCATTACACCGTATTGAATGAAAGCCCATGTTCATCTTCCATTGCTTTTGTTCAAGGATACCACAAAGACAAGCCCTGGGCAACGTGAGACTATACGCTAAATATACTACACCGAAGATTGTGTTTAAGGTTTATATAGCGCGCAGTAAATATGGTGCAAATATATTATTTCTAGGGATATGAGCGTGTAATCGTGGGCGCCACCTCTTGAGTTTTAGAGTAACTGGCTGTGCCGCGCTTCGCAAAGCGTTTGGCAATATCACAGCTATGAAATCTTCGATAGAGCTGCACTGTCCGAGTGTAGGCACTCGGACAATAAAGATGCTTGTCCGCGTTCCGTCCTCGTATATGTTATGCCAGTGGCAAAAGCGTGCGCAGGGTACCACGTAAGAGGGGGCCAATTTTCATCAGAGTGCACCCCCCTCCCGCAGCCCATCTGGCTCCTTAGAAAATAAGCTATGCATTGCTCAGATACATGCATTGTTAAAGATGATGGCCTTTACAATCATTAATATAAAGGACTCACAATTGTAGGTGTGCGGTTGCGTTCTCTTTAAAAACTGGGCGTATGAAAGGTGTTTAACAATTTACACATGGTGGAAAGCCTGGACGCATCCACAGTTTGTTAACAGAGACCAGCTTTTTTAGACAGACACTGGTTGTTCAGAGTGGGATTCTGAAACCGGAAGCTTGAGATTGGGTTGAATCATGCCCCATTCCGGGGGTCTGCAAGTGACATATCTAAAGTTATTTGCTAAATTTTTAAATGCCATTAGAAATGTTCCGTCCTTCTCTGTTAGTAACGGGCGTCATGGCCCAAAGCGCCGACGCTGTGCACGTTTAAGACTAGTGGTTATTAAAGAGCTCCCGACCCTTTGTGGACGAAGAAAGGGAGTTACAGCTACGACAGTCACAATGCGCGTATCCATCGTCGCAGCCTCGCCACTTTTGAGAAGTTCCTAGGAAATGGCAGGCTGGCATTGGAGGGGGCTGTTTAGCGGTAACTGTCGTTTCTGTCGCCCTGCAGAGACAAGTAACTCCGAAGAATGTCTGTGCTACAATGAATAGATTGCATAGGCGTGAATGCTGCATCCTGAGGACATCGATCAAAAGTGGTCATTTCCGTTATATCCTGAAATGATTTTTTAGGACTTAGTAGAAACTTCATCTTCAACGATCTACGTTGAATAAATAAGAATAAGAAATAAGAATAAGAATAATAAGAATTCAAAAGTGTGCACGTAATTTGAAAACTTTTGAAAATTGGGTTTTTGTTCTAACTTGTATAACTGATTGCTATGTACTTGTTGTGTCGTATTGAGAATGATTTTTTTTGCTTTATTTGTTGTTTTCTAGTACTTTCACTGTTCATTTCCATTTGCGTTGTGTAATTTTATTTGCTGTTATAATTATTTTAATGTTATCAGTAATCGAGGGTCCCACTGCAGTCGCTCGACATTGGGACCCTTGTCTGCATACTACTATGAACTTTGTATTTTGAAAGGATAATAAACTGAAACGAACTGAACTGACATAGCTAAAATGGAGGATACCGAAGCTATAAATACGGGCGCTAAATTGAAAAGGCTTAAGATGTCCGTACCGTACCTCAAAAAGAGACGAAACGCGAAGCGTTGCCTCAAAAAGAGACTGGGTCTCTTTTGGAGGCAACGCTTCGCTTTTACGTTCGCACGAGGCTGACGGCGGCTTTCAGCACTTGCAAACAGACTTATGTCGAAATGAAGTGCCTTAAGAATGGTCGCGGCTTGTCCGCACCGCCAGCCCCACTAATCATCGCTGCCACTTTCGGCGGGTCCGATACACTCCTACAACACCTGTCCGATACACTCCTACAACACCTGTCAACGCCAGCGCAAAGAGGTGCTGTGGCGCGTGTAGGCATATTTCCAGGAAAAGCGCAAGTATTCCTTTTTGTTCTTTTTATATTAGGCGTGTTCAATACCTAATATTGCAAAGTGAATAAATTAGTTATTAACAGCCGTAAAATACCCGCGTTTGATTTAGAGGCGTGTTCCATGATCATTTACTGTGTCACTGGTGAGTGTAGTCGAATAACTGAGTGAGTGATGGTACTTCGGTTGAGGAAATCCAGATTGTTGAGAGATCTGTGGGCTCATCAGATTATACACGGTCGCACTGAACATTTATTCCGCATCTGTCACAGAGGATACGGCGCCTATCAGCTCGATTCAACAATTCAACTGATAGTTATCAGCGAAACATGTCCTAAACGACTGCCCAATCGGTTCAAACACTCCACCAAACGAGAGGTTGATTTCATTGAAGCCGCTGAGATTGTTAAACGCCCACCTCAACTTGAGTGCACAGGCTTGTTTCTGCGCGTTACGCCGCACATAAAAGGAGACACCACCTCATTTCCATAGGTGCCCATAGATGCCGCTTGTTCACTCAAGGTGGAGCCCCTCTATAATTGCCCCGCAGGCTAATGGGCCTGGGCGGAGGGAGTCGAGGATCGCCTATCGTCTTCCCAGGTTGCGATGGCAGAGCTGCGCCTCCCACGAACAACTGTCGACCGTGTCGTTAAGCAGTCGCGGGAGAGCGTTTTTGCGCACGCCGCGTGCATTGATGTAAAGGTGTGTGTCCCTCAAGGTTGTGTGTCCCTCGAGGTGGTTTCGTAAGGTGGGCGTTTCTCAAGGTGCTTTTGGGGAAAAGACTTTGTGGAGTCTGTGTAAGCGTAGGTGGGCATGAGTGGTTCAGCAAATGAAATAACGAGGACCACGTATTATTTTACAAAACATCGTGAGGAGCCCACGCTACCTCGTAGAGGGAAGTTAGGGGCCCCTACAACCGTCTCTGAGCTTCTACTTTTTCAAAAAATGATATAAAGCTCGGCACTGCTCTATCATTCTAACAATAAGCATTCAACTGGACAATACTTATTCATGTATTCATATACAACAGTCAAGTACAAAAACACAGACACGAAGAAACATGTATAAGGACAATACACGAACTAAAATAAAGCATAACAGGACTAGCTGGTATCCTAACATTCTGAGAGAGTAGTCAGTGAAAATGGCTGGGCAGGGTTATACAGTGCTTTAATAAATCAATATAAACACATAAGAAATCTCAAAAAGTTACACAAGGTTGACTACAACACAAAGGTGAATTTTAATTGGCTAGTTAATTCGTCACGGTTCGTAATACAGACAATATAGTTTGACAATATATCGTCCTAGTCTACCAGAACGGTCACCTTAGGGAAATATTAGTCAGCTTTGATATACGTACTTCTTGAGCACAAGCGCTTCTCAATAAACTCATTGTTGCCAATGCCTTTAGCTACGGGTTTCACTGCCTACATTTTCTATTATTGCAATAAATGTTCGGTTTTCAAAAAAATTGCCTGACGTACTGTTCCTGTACTTCATCCTGCTTTGCCAATGTATGCTTGCCCTGACAAGTGACAGTGATGGTGATATGTCCCTTAACTATCCTTCCCTCTTTCATTCCCCTTTCCCCCTTCCCCAGTACAGGGTAGCCAACCTTAGATCTCCTCTAGTTAACCTTCCTGTCTTCCCTTTCTCTCTCTTTCTCTATTCAATAATTAATAACTCATCAATAATTTACAAAGCACTCGTGCAGTCGCGAAATTCCGTCAACGTGGTTCACCTGCTCAACATCGCCAAAAGCAGGATCCAACAATTAAGGTTGCAGCAACATAAAGGCTCGCAACGCAATTATTCTGGTTAAACTAACCGTAAATACTCTGGCGGGCCACTTTTAACGAAGATATGTTAAGGCAGCCGTAACTTTTTGAACAGAAAAGGGCGAACAGAAAAATTAATATCCGCAAATCTACCGAGTTTCATTATCAATTTTAACTTCTTTGCAGCGATATATTCTTTAACTTCAATTACTTTGGCAACTCTTGCGTGCTTGTGATTATTTCCACAATAGGTAGATTTAGTATTGCGGAAAATTTTTGCGTTAGCATTTGCGAGTCAGGCACGCTAAATTTTTGCGGAGCGCTATTCGATAGCGTTCCATAGCTCTTTAGTATAGCGCGAGACGACGACGCGCCGCAAAACTGGCAAAACGCAAGGCACGCAAACCTTCGCTGCGCCATCTAAATGCGAATAGTGAAAGCGTCAAAACCGTCGGCCGTTGTTAGTAACTTAAAAAGCAACGCAAGCGCAAAAGGAATTGTTAAAAAGAACATCGTGCAATAATAATTGCACAAGTGTTGCTGTAGTCTGACGAGGCAGAGTTTCGCTTTCGTTGTGCATGTGTAATGTTGTCAAACTAGAATCCACAGCGAAAAGATCGTTGTCTTCTCGAAGCGAAAACCAGCAACACGATTTATTTTGAATCAGCTAGTCCCACAATGCAGCAAAACGACACGACAGATCCGAAACGGGCAGCCGTCAGTTGTAGGGAGCCGCCATGTACTTCGCGCTAAACAAACTTAGCGAGCGTTTTGTGTCTCCGCTAAATTCGGAAAATAGCGAGCGATCGCTAAACGCAAAGCTGGAATAGCGTGCGTACGCATGCGCAGTCTGACCCCGCTAAATTTTAGCGTTTAGCGGGGCGCAACTTAAGCTGCACTAAAACTCTCTAATGTCCCCTACGTCCCCTCCATCACCAGGTGTGATCAAAAACCCATTAGGTAACATTTACTTTATTTGTTTGTTGTGAAAATATGTTACGATCAAGAAAGTCACTATTTTTCGGCTAAGTGCCTTAAAAATTCAGCAATCCCAACATTCGGAAAATGGGTCCGTATGCCGCAATTCGCAATTTTTTCTGACAAGTACATTTCGTTCATGAAAGTGAGCTTAGAACCACAGTTCACACTCCAAACCCTGACTAAACTAAGTTTCACCGAAAACGGTAAAGGTGACGAAGGCCACCTGCCCTTTTTGTCTGGTCGAGTGAGAATATCTTGCGCAACAAATATGACCGCACTGCGTTGCATAGTGAGTTACGCTAAGCACGCTTTATTGATCCTGTCATCACACGTTATCATTTCCCCTTTTGTGGGCTCCTGTTACTAAATTGGTTGTATCCAATTCATAAAGTAAAGAATTTCTAAACCATAGTTTCTTTCAGTTTGTTGTTTGCAGTTGCGGTGGTCTGCAGTTCAATTTGTGGCCCTCCGATCCACAATGTGGTTGTGTATGGCAGTGCTGCTTATATGCGGTTCGGCGGCGGTGTTGTTGGACAGCAAAAGTGCGACGCTCAGCACAAGCAGGACAAGAGGCAGACTTGCGCGCAACGACTGGGGAGCTGTGGCTCAGCGTTCCGGAGGCCACAAATTCCGCACAGGAAGCAGTGGACCTCCCAGCGGTTTCATGGGTTCACATCAGTCAAGGGAAACAACTGCAGTGGTATGCATCCTGTCAGGAATTGGGGAAATGAATTTCGTACGAAATAATAAAAAATGTGGTAGGAATAGCAGTACAAGCTGAAAGTAACTACCGCTAAAATCTCATGTGAGAAGACTCCGGAGCACTGAAGCCCACTAAAGTTATTTTTGTCATAATGCAGCATCTATAAATAAGAGGCAATATAATAGTGTAATAACTGATTTACGTTGTACTTGTCCTATATAGTTACCGAAAAATTGCACCATCTCCCGCTAAAGGGGACCGTGAGGCGATGTGAAACAGCACGGGGGGGGGGGGGGGGGGGGTGCACACCGCGTTTGCATCGGTTTTACTAGGTGTCGCTTTGCATCGGTTTGACTAGAGTTACTGTATATTTATGCTAGCTACCTACGGTAGCATATAGAGTAACTCTAGGTTTGACGCTAGCAGACGCTGCCTGCGTCAGCGTCGTCTCTCGCGGGCAAGGGCGCGTTCTCGTTCCTTGCGAGCTGGTAAAGCGTTCATCGAAGAAAGAGCGTTTCCATAGCCACGGCCGCTCAGTAGAAGCGGCCGTGCCATAGCCAACGCGCTCCGTTCGGAGAGAAGAGGAGGAATGCCGAGAGAAGAGGAGATTAGACAAGGAGAGGAGGGGGAAGTGGATGCGCATGCGCAGTGCGGGTGTGGACGCCACACGGCGGATGGATGGAGGGAGGGAGAGAGAGAGAGCAACATAGGCCCCCGACCCATAAGCTGCTTCGCATCTAAAAGAAAACTTGCCCATTACACTGAGTGCAAATGGATCTATTTCAAAGGATGTGACTCATTTTGATGTGACGCTCTTGAAGTTCACTATAGACTTTCGTTATCAATACGATGCTCATTACACTTGCTTCAAGGGTCAAAATTTAGGTTCTTAAGGGCCACGGACGGACAGGTTGCATATATTTTCAGAACGCTGTTACTCTGCGTATTGATTTTTCTTTCTCGTCCTCTATCACCAATAGAATATTTGCGAATTTATGCAGCACGAGGCAGCACATGCGCCTTGTATATATTACTCATAATTACAGTTCCCACTCTAGTATTACGCAGATCAAAGCTAAAATATTTTTGCAACCGTTGAGTACTCGTCGTGATATTGCATTGCTGTCATTATTCCACAAATTCATTCACTCACATATCCCTACCATGCTTGAACACGCACGTCTTCACATCGCTCAGATTGCACAATAATTTCAGCTATACCCGCGTATATGGCGTGACGCAAGCATTTAACTTTTCACCGCTGCCTTGCGCTATCCGCCTTTGGAACAGCCTTCCGAATAGCATTGCGTCGCTCACAAATCATGACACTTCTTGCTGTAATTTGACGAAACATTTTTCTTCACACTAATCGCAGTTATTACGTGGTTACTTATCCAACAATTGCGCTTTGAGTGCATCGTCACGCGTTATGTCTGCGTTGTATTCGCTTTTTCAATATAACGCATTGTATAAAGTCATTTTATAGCTCTGTAAAGTATGCTGTATTTTTTTCCACTTGCTGTTTTTATGCAATGCTTATCTGTTCATCTTTTTATTATTTTTTATATCTGTCTGGTTTTTAGTATACGCAAATTTCTTCGTCTTGTGCCAATGTTTTATTTCTTTAGCACCATATCTTCTAACCGATTATATTGTATTGTAACATACGCCCCACTCACTCTGTGCCTGTTCGTAGGCCCGTGTATATATATATATATATATATATATATATATATATATATATGTGTGTGTGTGTGTGTGTGTGTGTGTGTGTGTGTGTGTGTGTGTGTGTGTGTGTGTGTGTGTGTGTGTGTGTGTGTGTGTAGAGAGAGAGAGAGCTACAGCGAACTGTGCCATGGTGGTTATGAGCCTGGAACAGCGGCTCCTTATGTGAGAGCGTTTCTGTCCACGTCACATCCGCTGAACTGGCGCCTCACTCATGTCGCAGAAGGCAAAATCCGGACTGTGGGTGGTCAAGACGAAATTTTCCTGTGCCGTGAACACATCAACCTTCGTTGACGAAATGCTGGAGCGAGGGCACGCCGACAACGCTACCTCCACAGAAAAACCTCACAACGAGACGCCACCCTGGTGGAAAACTGCCAACCTCACGATATTCACGAAGCTCATCTGCGACAAGCAGCCCTTTGTGTTGCCGACGAAAAACCTATTTAACGTAGCCGACATTCCTGAATTTTTGATGGATGAACAGGTGAGTGCTGATAACGATGTGCGTCTCGTCTTCGGTGCTGCGTATCAGTGTGATGTAGGATTCCACCGTGCAGTACCCGAAACGTTGTATGTTGGAGAGGCATAGAGCAATAGAGAATGAGCAACCTCTTTAATAAAATGTAGCAGACATTACCGGCGTAAATGTTACCGAGCTGTCACCCCGGCAAAGGCTTGGGTAAATGTAAAGGCTTGAAGAAAAGCAAGCCTCCTCGCCAAGGCTTTGACTGAAGCAATATTCCCTATACGGCAACCTGTAATAGCTGTGCAGGGAAGATAAATAACGATAAAATGACCGTAGTGACACGAGGGCATGAAAGGAAACAAAAAATCTCAGGGTGGTACTATTACGGCGAACAGAAATGTAGCCGTAGTTAGGTGACATATGGAAACTACAGAAAGTTACGTACACTTAGCCGAGATTGTCCTATGGACACCAAGACTCATACGCATGCTTTACCCATTTTGCAGCACACCAGAAACTGCAGAAAATTGACATACACCTTCTGTCACCAATTCTTCCGGTTGTACCAGTACCGTCCAAGCACGAACACTTGCGTGTCCACGCAACTAGACCCGGCCATGATATGCAACCGAAGCCCGGACCGGTTCTCAACAATGGCCGAATGTCGTCGCATCTGCATGCACTCCCACAAAAGACCCGAGGTTTGCGGAAGTGGACCGCTGTTCTCGGAATGCACTGGGTACGGGTCTTCTCAGGCGAGCAAGCTTCTTGGGTGTGCACAGTTGCTTGCTAAGCAGAATGAAACGTACTAAACTATGATGTGAGCAGTGTAGCTCTTGTTCCTCCGTATAGTCTTCGCCTCCTAATACCTGCAACACAGTGTCACTTTGTAACTCATGTTTCCCAAATAGAGGACCAGAGTCCTTGATCGCAAGGAAGCTACAGGACTCCCGTGCTACTGCCCGTGCATGGGATATGCAAGGCTTGGCGCTAGACTCTAGGCAACACCAAAAAAAGGTCGTTCTCGCTGGACAGATACTTTGGACCATGATTCCTCATATGACAGCGGCAGGAGTTCACACAGACACTGTCGCCATTTGTAGTGTTTGCACGACAAAGAGACCGTATTTGAAACAGGGGAATTTCTCTCCGAGTGCCAAATCTCAAGTAGACTCTCTCAATAAAAACAGACAAGATAATTAAAACAGGGTAAGAGAAGTTTCTATCTCGATTTGTTGTCAATGTAGTAGCCGCTTAGATATTCAGCTTGTAGCACGTGTTTCTATAGTTATCACATCGAACTATTAAGCCGTTAATTAAAGAAGGGAACTTCGTGAGATGGGTGGATGGATGGAAAAACTTTATTAAGGTCCATTAGGTCACGCTAGTTTTCTAGCACGAAGCGGGCCGCTTCCACTTTGGGAAAGAACGGGGTAGCCTTTCGGCCGCTTGGGCCCGTTGGACTGCCCATAGCTGCTTTCCTAACGTGAGACTGCGTAGAGCTGCGTCCCACCGCTTTTCAGTGCTGTTCTTGTCGCTGTGTAACGCGCGGCAACGCCCGAGCATCCATGGGTGGCGTTGCATTTATCGCATGTTGGAGTAGAGAAGTCCGGATATATTTTGTTGATCAATAGCGAGTTCGGGTAGGCTCTTGTTTGTAAGAGCCTTAGCGTAATCGCCTGAGCTCTATTTGGTGGTGTTTATAAAGAGCGTCTGTTTATAATGTGGTATCTTCATGTTCAGAATATTCAGGTTCGCTGCATGTGCTGAAGCAACGATCCCAAACGGGAACAATCTTGCTTTTTCTTGACCTTAAATTCACGTTCCTCTTTATTGAACGTACCACAGTCTAAATTAATGATGCGAAAGCTTCTGGAAGCTTCGAGACCTATAGAACCGGTGAGTCAATAACCATGCCGAGGCTGTCGCATTTCCATAGAGGTGAAATGCCAGGGGCACGTGTACTGAGCTATGTCACTGCATGTTAAAGAACCCTAGGTGGTCGAAATTTCCGGAGCCCTCAATAACAGCGTCTCTCACAATAACACCGTCGTCTCAGGTGATAAAACGCCAGAAATTATTATTGACGGTAACTATACCACTGATGCTGATGCTCCTTTTCGCACGTTCTATCAAAAAGAACGGTCGTACTTGCTGTTTTCATAATAGCAAGTCTTAAGCAACACCGGAATTAATCTTCGTTATATATTCGGCATCGCACTAGGGACACTGTTCTGAGAAGATCGCTTTTGTTGGGATCACGGAAGGGTCGCATTCCGCGCCCATTGAATGGTCAGTCGAGAAATACGGACAAGTGGTCAATTCGCAAATGGACAGACAGACAGACAGACAGACAGACAACTTTTAATAGATAGACGATATTTTTTTTTCAAGCGATGCAAAGCGACAATGTCACCGAAAGCTATCAGCCGCGGCGTGGTTTCAGCTCTGGATGCACATTTCTCAAGCTTTGTTGGACTGATCAGCAGTGCACCAGCTTATGCAGCGTATTTCTTAGTGCTCGCCAATGCTTTAAACAATGCAGACGTGACGTGAGGCCCACGTGGAGCTACTTTGATGGCACGCACTGCAAGCGGTGGCCCTTTCCCGACGGACTCTGTCCGGCGCGCGACAACATGCTGGTGTTCTCGAGCCGACGGAGCTGCAGTCGCCGGTGCATTCCTGCTTATAGCAAGCCCGGCGTATCAAGAGAACCTTGCCGCGCTGGATTAGGCCGTGCGGCAACATGCACCGCAGATATGCTCAGGTGAGGGCTGAACAGCTTCGGGACTTCAATCGGGCTACTGCGGGCACGAAAAAAAAAAAACACACACGAGTTCAAAGCCAGTGATGGCGGTCCCGTTGGGATGAAGGGGAAATGCCAGAGGACCTTGTTATGTGCGATGTCGGTGAACGTTGAACAACACCACATGTTCGAGATTTCCCGTGCGCAACACTCTGGCGTTTCTTTCTTTTCCGCTTTTTCGTCGTCCTTTTGCTCCATCCTCCGGGATATTGAGCCGAATGCTGCTAAAATGATGCCATTTCACTACCAGAATCACGATTGTTATTCTTACTATTACTATCGTTGTTGTTGTTGTTGTTGTTGTTGTTGTTGTTGTTGTTGTTGTTGTTGTTGTTGTTGTTGTTGTTGTTGTTGTTGTTGTTGTTGTTGTTGTTGTTAGTACTAGCGGTACCACGATGTGTACGAGCGTGAAGAGGAAAACGCAGTGCAATTACAAGGACAAGAGTTAAAACAGCACAGGTGTCGCTCGCCTATTCTTTTTCCTGCCTTTCATTCTTTCCTCTAAGACCACATCTTTAAACGATCCCTACACCACCACCCCATATTTAACGTAAACAAGGGCATCGCAACCAGGAAGCATTCACTATTAACGACGCCAAATGCGACAGCGCTACGCGCCGCGGGCGCACCATAAATTCGAGACACACTTTCGTGCGCCCCACCGGGGCTTTTCCGGTACACTTCCCTTCTGGTCTTGACGACACAAGGCTGCATCTGGTGACGCTACCCATACAGGTGCTGTAAATTATAAGAACTAGAAGTTACTGCTTCTGGTACCGTCTCCAAGAAATTACGTGTGCCCCCTCTTGTTTCTTCTGCACGACGTCTCACCATACGGATCTGTTCCATATCGGCGAACTCATTAGCACGCTTGCAGGAGCACGAACAGACACGGCAGGAACAGCGGGAAACCGAAAGCGCATTGGCGATGACGTTCAACTTGTCATTTCTAGGAGAACTGGACGAACAGAAGAAGAGGCCAGCCGGTCGGCGCGTAGCAAATGAAACACTTGTGCAACTGCCACACCGCAACTGACTGCCGACCTTTTAGTGGTTATGAGTCCTTTAGCGAAAACATCAGTTCAACGGTGCAGCAAAATTCGAGGCCTGTAGGTTTTGGCAAGGCCTGAAAATGTAATGTACTCCAGCAGCGCTTTCGTTCTGTCTAGCGGGGATGTACCCTAACACCAATTGTCCGGCATGCTTGAAGACTCTTAGTTTAAAAGGGTCGCCATCTAGGGTTAGTAAGCAGTTCTCTCGCAAATGTGTATCTGTGAGTGCCTAAAATGTAGTGGGAGAGCTCTAGTCAGTCTTCTGTCTTTTATATGTTTTCCAAACAAAATACTGTACTCTCGCGCGTGTAGTAATGTGTTGGTAGCGTACCTGAAAGCAAATTTCACCAAGCCCCTTTTCGTTCTTAGCGGTGCCTACTACAACCGTTTAGCTTTGCCAATGCATGTTACAGTTAAGTATCATACACTTCTGTACCCAACAGTAATAACGATCACCTCTTCCACATGCAGGTTTCCGTACTTTGCCAGTTATTTCGAAGGCAAGTTGAACTGCTTCCGTGCGTCGATCGAGCTCCTCTCCGATCACCACTGCGTGCTGTCGCGCGCGCTGTTCTCGAACCGAGACGACTGCGAGAAGACGTGCGTGAGGGTTCCCACTCCGACGGACATGTGCTTGCAAATATAGCATGCTGCCAACTGAGTCGGCTGGCTTTCTCAGTCCCTGTAGCTAGAAAAGCAACCTACGATCGGGACCCTGCCGCTGAAGAACGTTGCACATATGCTTTATGTGCTATTCGTGCGTTTTACTTAGATGCAGTGGCGCCATTAAAAATTACTGTTAAAGCTCAGACTTCTGACAAGTCTAAACATGAGGCGGTGGTGTTTTCAGAGGTAGTCGCGCGCACTTCTTCCTAATTTTAATTCTTACTATTCTAATGTTTTCCCTGCAACTTTAATAGGCAACTACGACTCGACATCGTCTACCAGTATCCCTTCACACATCGACTCGGTAGATTTCACACGATAAATATACTTATTTAATGTAACTACGTCAATAGAGTGGACATAGTCCCTCAGACATTGCGGACAAATATTACTAAACGCAAAAAAGAAAGTGTGTAGGAGGGATCTCCACCGATCCTTTGCGTCCACAGTGTCGCCACCTCTGGGGTCTCGCAACTGGCATTAGGACCTCGTCACCGTTTCCTGCACGTTATCTCGCAAGCGGTCTTCGTGGGGAACCGGTTAGCGCCGGCGAGGCACAGGTGTGACCGGAGCACGCGCCACGTCAGCCTGTAGCAGCGCCTCTCCACATGCGCCGCCGCCGAAGGCACCTCCGCAGCGAAGAAAGGAAACTTCAGCTGCGCGCTACCGCAGGGTGCACTTCGCGGTGGGGTACATGGAGGATAGCGCGGGTTGGTGCAATGGGACGTGCACTGCTCGGCCGTGGGGAACACGGCGCTGCCGTTGGCCGGACAGCCGCCCCAGGGGAAGTCCCAGATCTTGCACCCGCGGCCGTCGAACCACCACCAGCTGGTTCGGACGTCCTGCCTGTGGAAGAGCAAACCAATTCGACGTTGCGCCGAACAGAGCTATGCAGGAAACTGGGCTACTCGCAGTACACTGACGCCTTCAAAGCCCTGTACAGACGTCAATAAACAAAACAACAAATGGTTTATGCAAATCCACGTTTCCTTAGACAACAGTACTGATCAAGCGACAAAGAACTCAAGGAAGGCAAAGGCGACGTTATAGTTTTCAACTGATGTATAGCAACCGTGATGAAAGGATAACCACGATAAAAGGAAAAGTGGACGAAGGAGACTGCAGCCTGTGGGACACGAACCCACAGCATTCGTACAACAGGCGCGAGTCACTACCGACTGTGCTAGGGAAGCAGCCGTTGTTCTACCCATTTGCATCGCCTTTATGCTCAGCTGAGCCATAAGGTTCAACAATGCTTAAGCAAGCTTATATGTATACCCGTCATCCTGCTGAGTAGTGCTACGCTTCTTTAGCGGACGAGTGATACAGAACGTGGCTGGCATTTCGTGGTATCTTCACACAAAAGTATGTGGAAGAGAATAATGGCGCACGACATTCCCTGTCATGTACCTGTTTACTTTCCGTATTCGGGATACTGTTACAGTCGTTCAAAGCTTAGTGCGATAGAATGTTGAGGCAGTTCTCGGAGATCCATCGCGGAAGAGGCTAAGACGTATTCAAATACTGCATTTGTCTCTTACCGTTTTCTTCTCTGATAGGCTGTTATGTAGTGCCTTAAATTTCGCTGTGTAGCATGGTTGAAGAAAATCCAATCACAAGGAAAGAAGGACAGGAGTTGTATCACTGGCTCGCACACTATCTCATTATCTGCCTGCGGATTTCATCGCTGCTTAAGCTTTACAGGCAAGCGCTGGAATAACACAGTGCGACCGATACACGCAACTTTGAATGCCGGTATAAATTGTTCAGACTGCGTCACAGTTCCCCAATGCACTTGCGGTGCGTTTCTTTTCACGCACATCAGCAGTATTCCAGAACGTGGTCTACAGTTTTTTTAACACACAGTCTATAGCTCAAGGCTTCGCGCGAAAGCATTTCGCGAATATGAGACTAATTTCTCCGAGAGTAAGGATTTCTGCTCGGTGCAGTGTCCGCACTCCGCCCGGGCCGTGCACTATTCTTAGAACCTGCGTTCTCTAGGGGGAGGTACCACAACGGAGAGTTGATTTCTTGCGGTTAATAATTTTCTGTTACAGATAGTGAAATCGACTACTATGACCCGGAGAATGATCGCAGTGACGGGGCTTAAGCTCTTTTTATGCCATTGAAGAAAATGCGTTGCTGACATCCCATCGGACCCGCCACGGTGGTCTAGTGATTATGGCACTCGGTTGCAGATCTGGAGGTCGCGGGATCGAACCCCAGCCGCGGCGGCTGCATTTCAATGGAAGCGAAATGGAGTCCCATGTGCTTTGCGATGTCAGTGCACGTTAAAGAACCCCCCTACTGCGTCTCTCATAAGCAATGCTGGTTTTGGGACGTTAAACCCCACAAATCAATCAATCAACATCCCATCGAAGATAAGCACGTGAAACGAGCATAAAAAGCAAGCAAAAACAGAGAGCACAATCCTGCTCGTGAAAGACGAAAGAAAATTATGAGGGCATCTTGTTCAGTCAGTTGGTTCATTATGTGAGGGCGAAGGGTGTAGCGCTATGAAGACCGAAATAGGGGCCAAGACACGAAACGTCAAGGCGTCCGTCTACCCGCTCATGTCCTCGCCCTGTTCCCGTCCTTCTAGCGCCACACCAATCGGCCCCAAAGTTAAAATCCTGGAAAGTAGCAAAGCACGACTAGGTATCAATACTTAACAAGCGTGGGCTAGGTACAACCCAAATAGCCCTGCGTACTTGTAGGGCCCTTTTCCTCACCGACATCGGTCGCTCTTATTCTGCAACCGCTTTCCTACTTAAACCGCCACGCAAGGCGATAATTGATTTGTAACACCACCAAATCAAATCTATCAATCTATCTATCTATCTATCTATCTATCTATCTATCTATCTATCTATCTATCTATCTATCTATCTATCTATCTATCTATCTATCTATCTATCTACCAACTCCACCCTCTCTCTGAGACGTTCCGTTCTCTCTGAACTATTGAATACTGAGCGAGCTCGTATCCCACGAGTGTAACTCAGAAGCACGAGTCAAAACAGACGTAAGCAGGACCCAAAAAGCACAACTTGACTTGTGTTCTCTGTACACCCGCCTTATTTCTTTTCTCGAGATATTCAGCTTGATAACTGCACCCTTTTCTCGTGCATCGAAAAGAGCTCCCAGGCTGTTTACGACAGTGAGACTGTTAAACCTTGTCGAGCTGTCGAAGAAGGATAAGTTAGGCACCTCCTGCAGTCGAGCAGCATGGTCTTGTCGAGGCAGGCCTCGCGCGGTGGCTGCGAGAGCACGCAGCTCGTCTCGCACTCGCGCCACGACGCAAACCGGTTGGTGCCGCGGTTGCAGAGCTGTGCACGATGGTCCTCCCCTGTGGTCAAACAGGCGTCGATGGACGCTCTGTAGAGGAACTCGCGACGATGCTGTCGGCAGTAGGTGTAGAAGACATCACCGCACTCTGGCCTTGTCTGAAACGAAGTGTACGTCCTCGTGACCCCCGATTCACCAGTGATTTTCAATGTCGGTATATATGTACAACAGGTGGATAGCAAAAACCAGAATGTCGCAAGGATTGTGGTCTACTTCGTCGTCTGCACCGATTTCCGGTTCGGGACTCTCGTGCTGCCGTGCAGGTGTTAACTGCATGCGCTGTCGCTTTCTGCGTATTAAGCAGTCACGTTTTTGCTTTTTCCGCTTTTTTTTCTCGCATATTACTGCATGACATTTCGGGGTGCTATGCAACATTAGCCGAAAAACAACTGAAACTCCTGCCGAATTGTTTGGAAAGGTGTCAAGGGCATGCGAATGGCGATTCCTTCATTCAAAGAGACACGTCTGGACACCTGCATGTTGTTTCGCAACCGAGAGTGTTGATAGGGAATTTTGTCGAAGAAATATCAGGACTTGCAATGTTACACCTCGTGTGCCTTTTAGAGCAAGCTTATGAAATTCTTTTCTTTAAATTTCTGGATCTCGTTTAACGCCGCTCAATTTCTTTACTTAATTTAAAACTGATGTTCCTTCACAGCAGGCAAACCTGAATTGTTTCAATGCACTGCGCCTACAGCATAAGTTTCTTTCTCAAGTTCAACAAAAGAATATCGGCAGTTGGTACTGACAGATGTTCCAAGAGCACCATATCGATCGTTTTATGTCTTGGCAGATGCGACAGGAACTGAGGTGGTGTTATGTTTCCATAGACCTTTCGCCACTCAACATGTCCAGTGTACCTGAGAAGAGCCGGCAGAGCAGTAAGAAATGCAAGCACACTGAATCGGCGCACTGTCAGCACAGTTATAAAAAGTATTCAAGGTATTCGTGAAAATGTGTTGACATTATTTTGCAACACGTATTCGTATATCCGAGTGATGGTGAGGCAGGCACCAACGAGACTCAGAAAATACGAAAGAGAGCTGAAGGTAAATATGTTGTGGGTGTAGGCTAGGGTGGTATTAAAAAATAAAATAAAAACTCGCGTAACTGGCATCTCTTTTACATCACCGATTCTGTGCTGTGACCACTCGTCACGGAGTGCATTTATTTATTGACATCGAAGATCCCGTGGGATTTGTCGAATTAGGGCTAATTTCACTGCCGGATAGAGTGTCCACGATATATATACTGAACCAATTCAGTCCACTGCAGGTGTTTTCCGCTTGCGTGAAAATTTAAAGTTATCGTTTCCCAACAATAAATCATAATGATACTCTCTCATAGAATATAGAGATGTAGTACGTATGCGTTCAGGCGACTACAAAAGTAGCCACCATCCAAAGGCAGATCGTGTGCTCATAGAGCAGTGTAAATAGCCCTAAGCGAAGCGAGCAAAACTATAGGTTTAGACGAGCGCTCAGTCTCAAATATTTACTCATGAAGTACCCAGCGATGTTTGCAATAAAACCGCATGAATTTAACATTCGCCCCGTGCCAATGACATCAAACATGTACCGTGAATGAGGCGAAGACCACTTAAAAAACATCACATAATTGGCATCCTACACCATTCTACGCGCAAAGCCGGAATGGGCCTGTGGAGTGCATAATCCATACCTAACCAAGCCAAAGACATTTCCGCAATTCTGGGATAGGCACAAGCGAAAAGTAGAAGCCAGAAGCACTTTCTCTTGAAGCGTCGGCAAACACAACAAAGGCGAATCCGCATCCGCAGGTAACTGTACATGTGCGTCACGTATACAAACACTAATAATACAATTAGCCTATGTAAGTGGGGGATGCCCCATTTTGAGGAAATGGAGGTATTTAGGACAGCAGGTGGCTGCACTCACTGATCTGCGAAGCGGAAGCTCCGGTGGATTCTCGGTGGTCACGAAGCCGCCGCTCGAGTTGCCATATCCGACAGCCGACTGCTCAGCGGTCGAGTCCCCATAAGCTGGTTCAGTGTCAGTGGGTGGCCTCTTCCACGCCTCGTCCACATCCTCGCCCATCTGGCCGTCCTAGCTCCCTTTGTGTTGGAGACTCCGGAGCCTGCTCTCTTGGAAGTACTGGTTCAGTACCGGCCAATCCTGAGGGGAGCACAAGGCACAAGCGGTCAATGAGTCTCATGGCACAGGAACGCGAAGCTGACAAAACTGAAGAAGTAGGATACGCCCCCCTTTAGCTGAAATAGAAATTTAATCAGTAGGATTTTCTCACGAATAGCACTTCCCAGTTGGCAAGGGAAACATGAGTGTTTTATGCCGGGTTCCACCACGACCACATACGTCACTACCGTAACAGATATGACGCAGTAAAATAAACATAAACAGCAAAGAAAAACACTCAGAAAAATTTGAGTGTTCTGAGCCAGTACAGGGAGCAGGCCGTTTACAGGGCCATGAAAGTAGCACATAGCAGAAGCTTACCAGCGACGGCGTCAGGTAGATGCTGTCGGCCGGCTGCCCCGGTTGGAATGGTCGAGTCCCGCTTCATAACGGCGACGGTGGTGGCCACTGCCGAGGCCACCAGCAGCGCTGACAACAGTGCTGCGCCGACCATCAAAGGTAGCCGGCCTCCGATCCAGTCACCCGCGTTGTTCTCGTTGTACCCGCGCGGCACTGAGTCTGTCGCAGTGGCAACGTCACGTCGAGTGCACTCTGCAGCACGGGAATTTGGCTTCGGAGCAACGTCTGCCTTGCTATTGATGCGCACGCCACGGGAGCGCCTGTGATCGGGTATGCAGATGATCATTAGCGTGACCTCTGGCTTCCGGGCAACCATATTACGGTAGCGGAAGTAAGTTGGCGTGCGTGCGTGCGTGCGTGCGTGCGTGCGTGTGTGTGTGTGTGTGTGTGTGTGTGTGTGCGTGCGTGCGTGCGTGTGTGTGTGTGTGTGTGTGTGTGTGTGTGTGTGTGTGTGTGTGTGTGTGTGTGTGTGTGTGTGTGTGTGTGTGTGTGTGTGTGTGTGTTACTTTGCCTGCGCCACGAAATGGCAGTCAGTCACTACATCCCCTTGCCGTCCCCTGGGCACCAATGCAGTATTACATGCTGCTTATTTGCGTATTCGTTTACTAAATGTACCGTCGCACAATCTGCGCAGAGGGTTGGGAGACTTAACCACTTGCAATATGTCAAGTGACAGTTTATCACCATCAGCGACAAGGTCAAAACTTCATGACACGGATGGCGCTGAAGCTTTCGTAGCCCCTTTATATATAAACAGACTACCGTGACTCTTGCCTGCCATGATCTTACTCGGACGGTTGACCAAAACCATATGTACGAGCTGTGCGACTCGGCGTATGCTTTTCTTGCTTTTCGAATCGTAAAGCACAACTGAAACAGCATTGAAGTAAATGTGTGCACTTTAAACCACTACTTCCTGTGCTCAGCACTTGCAGTCTGCGCACACAAAGAGCGTACGACAAGCGTTTCGCAGACCACTCCATCTGCGGTTGCGAGGAGCGTATAGGCATGGAGATTTCTTGCTAATTCCAAGCCTTCTGAATTGCAGACTACTCGGTTATAGGGAAAGGCAACGTATGTGAGGAATATTGTGACACTCCTACCTCAGATCGTCGATTAACGTCCTGTCTTTCCACAATTGCGCATTAGAGCTCGATGAGTGACTAACGTCATGCCGCTGTTCATAAAGCCGATTCGTTTTAGTCGGTGGCGGTACATTGGAACCACATCGCGCTGCCTGATTAGCGCCAATAAAATTCCTGCCTGCACGTAATTAAATATGGAATACCATCGCTAATATCTTCCGTACGCAAGTTTCAATTGACGAGGTACGTTCATGAAGGTGACCACGGGACACTAAATTGTTTGGTCAAAACGTCATGTACAAGATGCGCACTTGTAATATTTTAACCACAATAATAAATACAAAACACATTATTGCTAGACGGCAGATTTATATGGATTTTTTTCTCGCTCGGTGTGTGAAATTGCTAAAGTGATACGCAAATACTCAGTTCCATTAGAATTGCTGAAGTACTATCACAACCGTAAGGTAACGGTTAACCGCTATTACATGTCTGACAAATTAATTTGCTTACCAATGCAGGAAACGCAAAAACTACGAGCAGTACTGTAAGCAATATGGCTGAAGAACGAGACGAATTGTCTTACAGCCAGTCCTCATATTGGTCGTGCCCATTGACATATGTCGGGAGACAGAAAACGCTTCAGTGCCCAATGCCACCCCGAAAGCACTAACCCCTATAAACCACCCCGACGTCGACATTATTTGCGATACTGCAATTGTACACGAATCGGTAATGAACATGAAGACGTAAGAATTTTTCTGAACTGCACAGTAATACCGGACTTACACATGTTCGATGACCGGAAAGTGTTCTCCGCTCATTTCGCTCTTTATTTCACTATGTGCTTTCTGGCCGGTGTCGTTTCTTTCATCCTCGTGTATGCCTCCAAATGTCAGGTAACAGGCTATGGTCAATGGGCCCTGTTGCTTTCTGCTGGCCCATCATTCTGCGGGGGCACCGATACTGTCCTTGCCAATTAAATATAACCGTATGGCGACTCACTGTGTTGAAGAACCTGGATGTTTCTGTCGGCCTTTCTGTTCTTTGGGCCAACTGGCTGCGCACAGTGGCACGGCGAGCAACCAGACGAGGAACAGGGAGCATGCGTAATTGGTTGAGGGCCTTGCCGGCAGTCGTGATTTTTCGTTCGACCACTCGACATTACGAAGAACTAGTCACCTCAAAAGAGACAGCCTTGTGATGTCAGCATGAGTTGAGGGTACCGGAAAAACCCGCAGAGGAGGAGAGGATCATTTGGAACACTAAAAGCTCTTCTAGCTCGAGGTAGAAGGTCTGTCGTGACATGAAAACTCGGCGCACCAGGTATGTGCCACAGGGTCACTCACATAAGGCCTGGGTGTCCTCCCTAGCTATGCTGAAACAGTTCTTCGCACCCACTTCACATTTCGCGCGACCAGATCAGACCGCTGTAACTGCAACACACTCTACCATTCCTTCAAGACTTTTCTGCTAACATCTCAAGGACGTTAGCTCTGTTCGAGCAGGAACCGAGCCGACGCCCCTCTGTGTGCTAGACGGGTGTTCTAACAAAGATCCACGCCAGCGGCTGACGCTGTTACGGAAAAAAGGACTATAGTGGTGAATAACAAAGCATATCTAATGTATAATATGGTACAGCATGGAGTTTAAGGAAAGTGAGGCTCAGAAGGAGGGAAACAGGAGGGCAGAGAATAAATCATAGTACAGTATTGTATAGTATAGTCTAGCAAACGGGGTGGGAAAACAAATTAGGGATAGGGAGGAGGTCGTGAGGGTGAGGTACAGAAAAATGAGGAGGGTAGAGGGCAAACCTAAGGGATACTTAGAGCGGTATAGCAAAGAGGTGCGGAAAGGATGTGACGGTGAGCAGGAATGTAACGCCGCCAGTGCCTCAGTATATAGTATAACAAGGGGGTGCGAAATGGAGGCGAGGGGGGTGAAGAAGGGCGGCATGAGAGACGTTGTTTTGTGGGGTTTGACATCCCAAAACCAGCTCTGATTATGAGAGACGCCGTAGTCGAGGGCTCCGGAAATTTCGACCACCTGGGGACATCGCACAGCACACGGGCCTCAACATTTCGCCTCCATCGAAATGCAGCCGCCGCGGCCGGGATTCGATCCCGCGACCCTCGGATCAGCAGCCGAGTACCATAGCCACTAGACCACCATGGCGGGTGAGTTGAGAGAGTTGAAATGGGAAACGATGAGGGGAGGGGGTAAAGCGTAGCATGCCCACATACAGTGCGACATAGCAAGGAGGTGGGAAACGAGGGTGCAGGTGAGGACGGGGAAAGAAGGAGGGAAATCCCCGCCACAAGTCCCGCGGTGACCTAGCCTTGCGCCACTATTGCAAGCTCCCCACAATTTTCCTTGGCTTTGTGGCGCTCCCACGGCGCTAAGCGTTGGCGCTTTTGGTCGTACATCGTGACAGCGTTCTCATCTCGATTCACGTGCTTACTTGCAATGTCTAAAGAAATTTCAAGTGGTTTAGGGGCCATCTAAAGGGTATCTGTTAGTAACAGTAAGATTCGAAAATGCCCAGTTCGGATAACGCTGCTTCAAAGGTGCTGTTCGGGCGTCCCAGCAGAGCCAAGTGCACGGGCAATTTGCTCAGAAGAAGCGGCACACGAAGCGCTAGCACCAGCTGCGTCACTCGGTGACGAACAACTGACTGAAGCCACTACGTGTTGTAAGATAGTGACTAGCGTGGCTTGCCTGGACACCTTGTTGTGAGGCGCATGGCTTTCGTGTGTGGGCGTGTTACACACTCATTGACACCGGTAGACAGTGCTCAGGCACCGCGTCAGATTGTGTCAATTTGATTTCGGTGGATGCGGTAACAGCGCATCATACCGATGAGCTCGTTGAGCGAATGGACTCGGCCTCTCTCTCCCGACACCGGGCCTCTCTCTCCAGTTCCGGACTAATTTCTCAGGATGTGATAAAGTTCGTCATACTACTGCATGAGTAAGGGACCCTGGGCCTCCGTCAAGCTGCTGCGACAGCTTTTTGCCCAGGTGTCCTTCGAGTTCCTTTCGTTACTGGTAAATAAAATTGATTGATTGATTGATTGATTGATTGATTGATTGATTGATTGATTGATTGATTGATTGATTGATTGATTGATTGATAACAGCGCGATACCATCTCTTACACTATATCTAAGTCGCAGCAAACAAGCCTCCGCTCAATCAGGACCCTGTTTCTACAATCGAAACTCTCTCCCGCAGCTCTGCTCCTCTGGTTGCGTCGCTGTCATTGTCAATTCGTGCTCAGCTGCTCTCCATGTTCCCTCTCCTTCATCTCCCTTACCTCTTGTTGCGCCAACACATGGTTGTCCGCTGAGGTGGTCTAGTGTTTATGCTGCTTGGATGCCAGTTGCCCAAAATATGCGAGTTGGATGTCGGCCGCTGCGGCTGCATTTTCGATGGTGGAGAAAATGTCATAGGCCTGTGTACCGTGCGTACACATTACGGAAGCCGATGTACTCAAATTTTTCAGAAACCTCCATTACGTTTTTTTTTTCTACTCCTTCATTCCCTTTCCTCTAAGCCTATGGACGCTGAGGCGTTCTCCAGAGAACGGCTGCAGAAGGTTGCGTCCTTTCCTTAACAGCCCCACGATTAAAAGATGGTTCACTTGGTGCCGGCGACGACACAAAACTTAAGAAGCGGTATAGTCACTCAAGACCCTTGATTGAGTGACTATACAAGAGTGTTCCTTGTGCTTTCTCAGCGCCTGCACAGGAAGACTCAATGGTCTTCCCTGCGGGCCTAGCTAACTTACTCCGAGAATAGCAAACCCCTCTTCTCACCGCCACAACAACTTCCAAGCATTTCACAGCCTCCTGGATTTTCTGGAGGCGAACAGAATCACAGCCTACTGAATGACCGCTCACCTTCGGCCACTACCGTCACCATCGGCTTCCTTCTGCTGTTATTTCCTTAGCTCAAGTATTCCCACTGGCCTTCCGTATGACTCGGTACTGTGCCCCTTACTCGGCCGCAGAAAGAAAAAACGTCGTTTATCACTACGAACCATCTCCTAATACGCACGAACCGGCGCTCAATATCTGCGCTCTAAAAAGGGAATATTTTCTGTGCATTCGGTTAAGTGAACTTATGCGCAATATTTCCGTAAAGATTTGTTGCCAACCAGCTAAATAAATATGGCTATGTCGATCTAACAAGCAAACCACACACAAATAAAAAAACAAGTGAACGTACCGCACTGGGGTACCGTCAGTGCTGCCTCTAGTGCTGGTAGTCGTGCTACTGCTGGTGACGCTCGTCGTGGCGGAACTGTCAGCAGTGCTGGTCGACTCACAGCTGCACATTAACGGCGAGTGTCGGCAGGAATACCATGGCGCTGGCGAGACGGCGAACAATGGGAACGACGCTGACGACGGCCCGGTCCACTGCGTTGTCTCAGTCGTACGCTGCGTAGGCGTGAAATAGAATATCGGAACCTTTCATTGCACTTCGAAGGTCTGCATGAGTAATTCGAGAAATTTGGTCTAGTACCAGCCAAAACTGCTTAGGCTAGAACATTTCGCGAGGTTCTCCTGGTTTCTTTTTGCCATTATCTTTCGTTTAATTCAATGCTTCCACGTCCCGCTTCATACCGTGAGCACCGTACATTAAATTGTTGGTAGAAAAAGCAGAAAGGAATCGATACAACTGAAATCGTTGGAGGAGTTTGTAGCTGTACATTATAAAAACAAAACGCATGTGGCCAAAGGAGACAAGAAAAAAGTGCATCAGCGGATACGCTGAGGCCCACGTCATAAACGAGAGCTCAACATTAATCAGAAGTTTCCCATTAGGGCAGCGGGTCAGGCATGCTAAGACAAAAAGAGGAAGAACGAGAATAATGGACGGACAGATCAGAATGGGCGTCTCAGCATAGCTAACGCAGCTTTGATTTTCGACCACATTTACCGAGTAAAAGAAGGGGCGATTTTTTCAATAAATATTCCTTTAGGCGCCAAAAACCGTGTTGTGATTGTGACTTACGCCGCAGTGGAGGACTGCTGAGATTTTCAGCATTTGTGGCTCTTTAACATGCTATGATAACCTAAAATACCAGGGCCTCTAGCATATTATCCTCTATCAAAAATGGAACCGCCTAGGCAGGGATCGAACTCGTGTCCCTCGGGAATCGTTTCTTCCCCTCTGCGCTGTCGCGCACTGGCTGTTATGCGATATCCCTGTGTTCGATAACTGCGTAGAACTCGACCAACGAGTCACTGTCTTACAGGTAAGCAAGTTACGAAGACGAAACCCCAGATGTCTAGCAAAATTTCTTCCCGGAAGTATCCCAAAATAGCCTCAGGTTTGTCTCTCCAAATCCTAGCTGGCAGGAATGAAAGGCATGTTTGGCTTCTCTAAAACGTGCTAGTTAGTTCTCCCTTTGCTCCGATATCTCCACACGCCAATTTGCCTCTGCTTTAGATTTTGCAGGCTCTTCTCTAGCTATATCTAATGGTTGATCTGACTCAGCCGCCAGCTTGCGCCGAAGAGAACGCGTGAAAGGCCCAGCCGATTACAGCAAACGCAACTGGGATGTGGATCAGGTGCAATAACGATCAGCTCTTCAGCGGATCACGTGACGTGCGAATAGCGAACACTCGTCGTGCGGCTAGACTTAGCATTCTGTTGCTAAGGTGAAACGACCAATCTTGGTTGAAGCAGTCAAAATACTAGACTGAACTCTGGCGCTGCAATCGTGAAGCTGCCATGCGAATGATGGGTAGTACATGGATATGTCTACTTTTCATGCTTGCGGCTTCAAATGTTCTGGCAGATTTGTTTATTACTGTTTTGCAGCTTCAGTGACGAGAGTGACATTACTACACTTCTTCGTACTCGACGAAGGCAGCGGCTGTAGTGCACACTTTGCTGCTAGAGAGCATCAGACTGCCGCGTTTGCTAACGTCGTTTGCAACGATGGGGTGACATGGAGTCTCTCGCAATCTTGTGTTTGTTTATGTCCACACATATCATTTGCAGCGGTGTTTTACCTCACTTTACAAATATTGCCGCCGCGTCTAGGAAACCTCAGCCATGCGGTCTTGCTGCTTTTTTTTTTTCGTTGTTGCATCAGCTGTGACAAACTGCAAGGGTGGGACTACTTTCAAGGCTAGCATATATTCCTTGTCACAAGGCTGTTCGCACATCTTATATTGTAGCATTTAAATTGCGCTATCTGATTTATTCAACGCTGACCAGAGACGCCAAGCAGGTGCACAGTTATCATGCCTAGCAGACGCCGACTGGACGATAGGCAGATGAGCCCGCAGGGGACGCTCAAAAAGTCAGCTCAGAGCAATGCTCAGGCGCAGTTTCCGGCGCAGTTTAAGGGCACAGCTCTTTAACATCACTTTTTTGCGCAAAACCAACCACCAAATGATGGGCGATGCTGCGCCAATGCTACGGACTGGCACAGCGGCTTGACCCATATAGTTTGTGGGAGTGTGCAGAGCACGCCGAAGAGCACGACACCAATGGCACATGGGCCGAATGGGAGGCGCTGCTGTCTAGCCCAGCCCTGGTGGATCAGCTGCGACTGATCCACAGAGCTGAACGGATGGCTCGTGCCAGTGGGGCCCTGGAATAGGGGCACCACCCTGCCGGACGGACTACGCTCTTCACCCTGTATGTTTCCTGCAGGGCACTGGAGTTCTAGCCTGTCTGTTTTATGTATATAATAAAGTTTTGTACCACTACTACTACTACTTGTAAAAATGCAGTGGAGCACTTGCCCTGCACTTAGAGGAGCCAGCGAAAGCCCGTTCTTTTATTTAGAAGACGCACCTACCTTTTACATAATTGAAAACATTAACGTGCCACTTACAACAGCCAAAATGTTTATATTAGTTCGAACAGGATTATATCTGGATCTAAGCCTTTATGGACGCTGCTCATTCTAAACACAAGCAGAAAAGCGAGCACTGCTACTATAGCATAATATTGCAAAATTTTGCATTTTTATTATGAGAATTTGCTATTTGACTAAACACGAAAGAGCAACAAGTACATGCCCACGTTAGCAATTATGACAAACTCTTCCGTTCTAATGCAATATTTTGTCGTAAACGACCCATCTTTGAAGCTGCAAGGCTGTACGATTCCACAAGAACGAAGACTAGGCAAGTCCAAGTAAAACCCATCATTCCCATGCTGGCTGAACCGCCTTGCTTGGAACTCCCAAAGACACTGGCGTCACATTTCCCTCCAACATTTTGTAGGAAACTATATCATTTTAACCTCGTATATTCAACGTGCTAGAGGAGCATATCACGCGGGGTGATGTCATTCACTTGCACACTGCATGGAGGTAGGTGCCGCTCTGGCCTACGGTGAACAGTTGCGGTACGCGCGACGTGACGTCATTTACTTGCACTCCTGCCCTCTGGCGGTAGGCCCTGGTGGCTCAAGGCCACGCGGACAGAGCAAAAGATTGCGCTCTCAAATGCGATACCACTCGCACCACGAAGCGTCTGCGAATAAAATCATGGTGCCTTCAGAAGCGGAGGTTTTTTGGTATCACTAATACAGCGAGCTTTCCAGGAGTCGATTTCCGTCAATGGCAAAAATGGAGTGAGAGTATTTACAAGTAGAATTCCTCGCGGCGCCGCTCGACGTTTAAGTTAGTTCACTGTGGCATGCGAGTTCCGCCAACATTTCAAGTTCAAAGACAGTACAAGCTATGTAGTAGGCGGCGGAGAAAATCAAGCGGCAAGGCCAGTCTTTATAAATCCGCACATCATCAGCGAACATGGTTCCTCTTCAAGACAATTTTTATCATCGATTCGCCGTCATGAAAGAGGAAAATCCATTTGTCTTTAAAACATGTCGATGGCGGCGTCTCTTCCAATACAAAAGGGTAGCTCTTTTTTATGGTTCTTGTCTCGATAACCATTGGCTCAAACGACTTTAGTGGCTCACATCTTGAATAAGTGTCCGAAATATTAATTTCAGCTCATCATATTTCATTCACAGATCAGGGCCTCTCTACGCAACCTTTACGCTTATATAACATGGAAGATGTGCTCGCTTACAAGAATCGACAGTAGTTACGCAATTACCTTAATCATTACCACTATGACAAGAGCACTGAGTACTGGCAATATATTGCAGCAGAATGGCAAGTTCAGCCAGTCGCTGCAATATATTTCTAGGAATTCCACTACGCCCTGCAGGCCCGTAACATCGCATCCAAAACAAGTGCTTCATGCACATCTAAGCTAATTTTAAGGGGCCTCAAGGCAAGGTGCTGCAGTGGGTAGAATGGTAACGCGGCCAAACAACTCTAACTCTCTGGCGTGACTACGCGAGTACAGGGATTCGTTGCCTCTGCTTACACTGTGTCCTCCTTGTCCCACGTTCGCGAGTCTGCGGAGCTGCTGCGGAGATGTCTGAGCCCTGTGCTCACACCGGACTCGGCGCTGTTCGGGGTCCTGAAGTGCAGCTAGGTACGCGGGCTGATGCGAAGACGCCAGAAGAGGCGGTGCTGCCTGCACGTTACCCTTGTACTTCCACGTACGGTGCTGTCTGGGAACCGCGGGTCGCCGGTCGCTCCTCTCGTACGACGAAGTCTTGGTCTGGCCGGCGGTCATAGGGCATGACTCGATGCTGTACGTGAGCTGAGCCAGGGACACACCCGGCGAAGGCGCTTGGGTGACGGCAGTTGGAGGGCAGATGGAACTCGGCGCGTTCCCTGCCGTGTACGTAGTGCCGCTCGCCGTTCTGTGGAAGGCAGCGCCCTGGCGCGTCCTGGTGGTCGTGGTGTTCTCGGAGACCCAGCGCTTCATTGTCGAGAGCTCCGTGGTTCTCACAGAGATCATCTGTCTTCAGGCACGAGCGCGGAACGCAAGAACATGCCGCGTGCCGCGTGGCCTCTCTGATGCAGATGGCGATTCTAATTGCTTATTGTGGCGTACGCCAGCAAAACATAAATAGCCGTCAAGCGGGTGATACGCTCGATTTTCTTAAATAAGATGCACCCAAAGATCAACCATAACCAACAAACTCGATTATAATGGTCCCATCTTCATCGGCGATGTGTGATGGCACATCTATGTCAAATGGTGCAAGAGGACAAGAGAGACGACGCAGTAACGCAAGTAACTCTTCTGTCAAGTGGTGTCGTGAAAAATTACGTGGCTAGGTTTCTGAAGAGCATAGCAAGCGGAAGCGAGCGCGATGAGAATGGGACCAAGCATCGATATCGCGTTCAACTCTTAAGGCTAAGCTTATGGTTCCCATAATTTTCCTTTCTCGGGAGTGCGATTTAGCTTCGGGCGAACCGTGGCTGCTTTTTGCACAGCTTCGCGCCACGAGAGGGCGTGTGCTGTCGTAGTGAAATGCACAAACGCATAGCTTTGCGAGACGCTGTGCACTGAATATATCAAGAGACACTGTCTTTGTATTCTCATTCTGCTGCTTGCTGCCGCCTGCTGCAGCTTCGTCTGTGTCGTAGTGGGCTGATGTCATGTGCGCAAGAGAAGAAAGACGTGGCGTACGACCGTTGCACATCAAGCATTGCAAGCAGTGCGCCGCACTCTGCCCTGAACTCGTGCTGATGATAGCCTTTGGTTCGCCGGACAAGTAACAATTGCTAAAGAGCTTTACTTTTAAAAAAGGCGTTCATGTGTATGCTTGTTTACGCATAACCATATCTGTTTTCCGGAACACTTTCTTCGCGTTTTTGCAAAAGTATCTCCGAAATATCCCATTAAGTCAAAGGCAAGTGCATCGCAGTACCTGCATTTTTGCTTGTTATCCCCCGTATTTAGGCATCTCTATTCCAGAGTACTTTTCTGAATATCTCTGCCCGGCCATCTCTTACATATTTACAGCAACATATGCCTGGCGCGATTTATACCCCATAGCACATGTGCACATAGCCGTCACAGGTTGTGCGGCAGTGGACTTCTCCAGGTTGTGTCGCATTGAACCTCTCCTCTCAAGATGCCGTCCTGACGATGACAAGTCCACTTGTCCAAACGTTGGCTTCAGCGACATTCCATATCCACATCGTTTTTAGCCATCTGTTCATCGATCCAAGTGTATATAGAGCTTTTATCGAATGACCCGCTCTCAGGCTCACATGTGTTAAGTCAACCGAGCTCGAACTCACTGGCACTAACGACACACAGGTGCCTCGTTTAAATTATCGAGGACAATTATATTCGCCGGAGCCAAACTACAATAAATGGCTCGCCCTGAACACGTCAATATGACCGATACTTTGCCCACTTTCGTTTGTCGTGACCTGCTGCAAATTCGAGTTTTTCGATTGCTGAATGCGCTTACGCTTGTCCTTAAGTTTTCTCGGGAAATATCGTTAATATAAACTGCAATTAACTGGGTATCGTAGTTCTGAGTTTTGGACTTTATAAAAGAACGTTCAAGCTAGCCTGCGCCGTAGAAACATGTGGGCAAAACCTTGAAAAGGGGATGAGAGGGTTAAAACTCACCTACTCGCGCGCTTGTTTCATCTTCCTTTACGCTTTGATAGGTGCTACGTCTGTGGTCAAAACTCGCTACGTATTTCAAGACACCTCGCGATGATAACACTGCAAATCCAAATTTCCCCCGATGCCTGAGAGCTAACGTCACCACCAGACACAGGCACGTAGCCAGGATTTTTTTTCGGGGTGGGCCCAAAAGCATCATCATCATCATCATCATCATAATTTATTCACTCTTAAAGGCCCTTCTCAGGGTATTACATAAAGGGGCGACAAAAGCATCAATAACAGCATGGTCATTATTATACAATGCTTAAAAAAAACTTGCCCCGGAATATAGAAGGCGCTTAATGTTTAGACGAGAAAGAGAACAGAGTGGAATGCAGCCCAAGAAGCGAGTTCATCCGAGATGGAAAGCAAGCTTTTTGACTCTGTAGTAAAGCTAGTGCATGTGCACGAGAAAGAATACTTTGTAACCAAGTAATCTGGACGAAGAAGGGCCATACAGAGCCAGTGACGGAACGAGGGCGACAAAAAGAAAAAAGAAAAAGCAATGCAAATGAATCAGGCGCTCACTTACGGATGTTCAGGAAATAAAAAAAAATATTCGTCGGACGCTTTCTCTACCGAATTTCTCACACTTTGTCTCAACTACAGGCCTTCGAGAAAAACGTGAGCCACTTTATGACAACAATTCTTAAAAGAAAAAAAAACAGACATATTCGCGAAAACAACTTTATTGAACCATAATGAGCCAAAACACGGATGCTTTCATGACACAAAAGATGCAGAACGCTAAAAGTCGTTTTAGGAAGCAATATTAAATGACATTGCGAGTGGTTTTACAATATAGCAAAAGCCAATGCAAAAGAAAAGAAAACGAGCAAGCAGCCTGGCCGAAAAGAGTGGTTCACGCTGCAATTTTCATGCGTCGCGGTTTCTCTACAAACACAGTGATAATTTCGTCGACACTGACTTGCATCCGGTGAATGGACATAAGAGCCAGGCCAAGCCGCTCTTCAGCCGTTCGGTTTCTCAAATATGTTTTTACTCTTTCCATTGTCGAGAAGCTGCGTTCGGCAGCAGCTCTACTCACTCGGATTGTCGCCAATATCTTGAGTGTGTGAACGTTCGGCGAGAGGGCTTTGTCACATTCAGTTAAAGCGTCTGTCGCAGAGCGGGGAAGTTCCTCCTCTTGCATGGCTTGCCATTTAGTTTCCCAGATTTCCCATTCATCTTTTAGCGTAACGATATGTGCTGTTGTCATATCACTGAGGTAAAAATCGAAGGCCGGCTGAACAGATTCAAATTTGCCCTTGCAGGCGTGCTTTGGCAACACAAATTGCAAACTTTGCAGTGTTTTCCGATGGCTTGCAAAGCGCCGTTTGGAGGGAAGCTTTCAGGTCATCTATCTGTGGAATGAACGTGGCTCGCCTGTGGTACACTTCCGCAGAACTACAAGCGCAGTTTACCCTGTTTGTTTACCTTGTTTACTCCTTCCGCCACGCGGGCGCCTGCCCCCACGACGCAGGCGGCGGAAAAAGGGTGGTGGGGTTCGCAAAGGTGCCAGGGGGATTGAAAGGGCTAAGGGGTTGTCGAATCCGTCGCTTTCCATACAAAAGCCCCCTTTTCCAAGCTTTCGGTTAGCTTCCACCGTCCGTTCGTGTAAAAACTCTGCGTCTGCGGCAAAGCCAAGCCGTACACATGCGTTTTCCCAAGCCGCGCAGCTGTCAGTAAAGAAAGCACCTGAATGTTCCTAGGTTGCCGCCACTACGTGACTGTATAAATGATGCCCGCATTATACCGCCTGCTTGCTCTGCAGCAACAAAGACACCGCTCCTCTCATTAAGAAAGACATTTCCTCAACCGATGGAGTCAACGCTATCCTTTTCTGTATGTCCTGTCATTCTTTGCACTGTTCCTTGAAGCAATCCCAACTACCGAGCGCCCTGACCGTAGATGAGAATCCTCGTTTGGGGCAATATAGACATGGTCACTTTTGCTCCAAAAAACCCGACACAACCAACGAACCACCTTCCTAAACATAGCCGATGCGACGAAGAAAAGTAGCGCGAAGTATCGACAGATAACGTCGTTTTCTTTGGTTTCGAAGCCATACGTATGGCAACATTTTGTTCGTTCTGGTAATTTCGCTTCCAACAAGCTTGCCTTACATATATTAAAATGTCCTGCGTTGCGAAGTTTTCTGCCTTTTTTCCGCAATCACAAAGCAGTAACTGTTTCCGATAATTGGTTTCAGTTGGTATGACCGTTGTGCCACGAAGATTGATACGGTGGTCGCTATCTTGGGAATGTTTGGCTATCGGGTTACGATCTGTTGCGAAATTGCAGAGGCCATTCTTGTGCTGTCGAAATGTTTCTTTGACTCCTACCCACCACTAAACCAAAAGTGGGTGGGGAGGGGTTCCTCCGGACTTAATAAAGTTATTTCCTCCTCCTAACGCCTCGGACATATGGGAGAGTGTGGTGTTTCTGTTGTGGTGTTCATTCAGGAGCCGGAGGACGCTGAATTCTCGGCAAGCATAGCCGTGCTTTTGGAATTGAAGTGCTTTCGGAATAAAGGTTCTTGGGTAGCTGTTCTTAGTGAGTTCCTTGACTATCGCTTGTTTCTCATTTGTTTAAATGCCCACGGCGCTACTTGTACTTGTGCCTATATACCCCTGCATTGATGCCTGACTTGACAAATTTCGGGGGGGGGGGGGCTCGGGCCCCCCTGGGCCCCCCCTTGCCTACGTGCCTGACCAGACATATAAATTACTGGCCCAATTGCTCCATTTGCATACTACAAGCGCCCAAATGTTCGGCCAAGCTTTCGTTCCACCATAGCCACCTTTTGCACAGTTTACATAACCAGAACGGCACATTAGGATGCGAAAAATCTGGGAAAACATCTGGGATGTTCGCTGCGCTGAGGGCAAGTTTTCCCGACATGGCATATGTAGAGTGCGTCGCCGAGCGCGGCATCTACCCCTCAGTGTAAATCTAATAACAGCAACCTTCCACTCCTCCGACTTCAAATCCCTGCTCATTGCAGCTGATTAGATCAGTGCTATTAAAAGAGCTGGCTCATCCGAATAAGGCATTTTAAGGAATTATTGCGTCTAAAGTGCGAGCTTTCTTAGTCAGCTGAAGACATGCAAGCGATTACAAGCATAGCGTGACACCTCTATGCAACAGGTTTCGCACGATAAAAATGTTCATTTAATGCAATTATGAAAATATAGTGGACCTTGTCCATCGATCGTCAAAACCAACTACTGTTATATAAACAAAAAATATGGAAGCAATTTCCGACGCCGCATGGTATCCTCGGCGTCGCCAGCCCTGATCTCTTGGCGTGACCGCCATTAGCGGCGAGTCGACGACTTCTTGGACGTCTATTCACAGGCCGTCGTCATGGAGAATCCGCTGGCCCGGTCAAGGCACTGCTGCTGCTCGAGCACACGCTGCATCAACCTGAAGCAAGCCACGCGTTGGTGTTCAGGGTGCAGTGTGGGCTGTTGTAGTGGGACGTGCAATGGTCAGCTGGGGCGAACAGAGTGCTGCCGTTGGCGGTACAGCCGCCCCAAGGGAAGTCCCAGACTCCGCACACCCGGCTGACGTAACGTCCCACTGCGCAAGGTAGAGGCTGGCTTACTCACAAAAGTCTGACGTCTTGGTGGCAGTGTACGGACGTCGATTAACTAAATAATACTGAACCTATGGGAGACCCAAGTTCTTTTGACTGCTATATCTACCAAGAAGCCAAGGAAGCCATACATGGCATTGTAGTTTTGAACTGAAGTGCACTAATTTTGCGGCGATCAAGGGAAAAGCGCACAGAAGGGCAGTGTGAGGGACACGAACCCACAACCTCCTCGTTGTGGTTAAGACGCACTACCATCCATGCTGCGGAAGCAGCCGTTGTGCCTTCCATTTGCATTCCCCCCTTATCGCCATAAGATTGAACAATAAACACGTACGCTGCTTTAGATTCGGTCCTGCGCCTGTGCAGTTCTACACGGATTTAGGTGGCGACATAGGGAGGTACAGGATGATATTCGCGATTTGTGACAACGGCACAAGGAAGTAAATCGAAAACGAGATAAATACACGGCGTTTCTTGTCCTGCGCCTATTTGCTTTCCATATGTCTGACTAATTACACTGTTGTGTACAGCTTAGTACGGCAGAAATCCCAGCTAGATACATATTGATTGCTAAAAAAACAAACATGTGCATGAACGGCATTTGTGTTGCCCGGTTTGTTTCTTTTTGAGTTGTAGTGCCTTATTTTCGTTGAGCAGAGTGGCTGAAAGATACCCCACCGCATCGAAAAGTGTACAAAATTATTACCATTGGCCCGCGCTCTGACTACATTGTGTCGGGGTTCATTCCAGCTTTAAGGAACCCCTGCAACGCTACTTGCACATAGTCTGGAAACCGTTCCAGTCAGTCGTAGACACACCTGTGAACACGTGAGCCACGTATTAGTGGGGCGCACGTACCAGGGCTTTCGTAATTTGCTTTCAATTGCAGCTGGAAGCCTCTTACTCTCTTTTCAACAAATCACGTCCCAGGTAACACCGACTACATAGCCTAACTTCTTTTAGAGTTCCGAAAGAACGATACGTACGTTTTATTTTTGGTTGAAATGAAGACGAACAAAGAATGAGTTACCGAGAACATTTCAGCGATTATGGAATAACTTATGCCAGTTCTACTTCAAGCGATGTATTCACTGCTCCTTGTGGCGTCTTATGAAGAGCAGGCAGCGTCCAGGCCTATTTAACACCCTACTGCAAATTCCCTGATGCGCGTAGTGCACTAATATTTCACGCACGTGTTACAAGAGCCTCACACGATAAATAGGTGAAGTTTACAGACAAGGTGTAAAAGGTGTTTCAGGGCCCCTCTAAACCCTACAGACGAATGGTTCCGCCGCCGCTATAAGAGACTTATTAGCCCGGCTCTGAATGTAGAACATAGAAGGAACTTGCCAGCGACGGCGTCAGGCAAATGCTGTCGGCCGGCGGCCCCAGTTACCATGGTCGAGTACCGCTTCATAATTCTGATGGTGGTGGTCACCGCAGAGCGTATTTACAATGCGGACAGCGGTGCTACGTTGACCATCAAAGGTAGCCGGCCGGTCGCCCCAGCTTCTCGGGTTGTATCCGTGTGGCTCCGGGTCTGTCCCATTGGCCACATCACTTCGAGGGCACTCTGCTGCACGGGAATTTCGCTTCAAGGAGACGTCGGCCTTGCTGTTGATTGGCACCCGACGGGGAGGTCTGCGATCGGGCAAACATATGCACGTCTTGACTCGCGTATGCCTTCCGAGGTAATTGCACTGCCGCCACTATGGCTACTAAGACTACCCATTCATAGCAATCAAATTAACGTTACTGCCGTGGCTTTGATTGATTGATTTGTGGGGTTTAACGTCCCAAAAGCAGCTCTGACTATGAGAGACGCCGTTGTGGAGGTCTCCGGAAATTTGACCACCTGGGGTTCTTTAGCGTGCACTGACACCGCACAGCACACGGGCCTCAACATTTCGCCTCCATTGAAATGCAGCAGCCGCAGCCGGGATTCGATCCTGCGACATTGGGATCAGCAGCCGAGTACCATAGCCACTAGACCACCGTGGCGGGGCTCGGTGGCTTTGTAGCCTTGTGGTTGTTGCACAGGTAAATTAGTGTATCACGACCATGTCCGTCTTCGTTGCGCACAAAAACAAAACTGCTTGGTGCGCGCGCGCGTGTCTGTGTGTGTCTGTGTGTATCTTTGTGTGTTTGTGTTATTTCTATTTGATTGATATCAGGGGTTTTACGCCCAAAGCCTCGCTATGATTATAAGAGACGGCGTAACGCAGTGCTCCGAAAATTTCGACGGCCTGGAGTTCTTTATGGTACCTTCAAGTGAGCAAGGTAACTCGCTCTCACAAGCGTAGCATAACGGTTGACGTCTATTACATGTCTAAAGAATCAATTACATCAATTAGAGCCTTGTATTGTCAACACAAACATCACTAAATACTGGTGACCAAATGCTACAGTTTCGTTTACTGACCTATTCTAGGATAACTTGCACAAAGAAAACGGCCGGAATGTAGCAATTCTGTCGCTAAAAGAGCTACGCCACATATTTATGTGATTTGCTGTCGCTGCCATGCATTGACGTGCTTTTACTTTACCTGTATCCATCAATACGGCCTTTTTTGTTTTCACTTCAACTGTGCAATGCTTCAACGATAACCTTGTTTATTAATTCTGACCTTGGTTGATTATGTATACCGCGTGCTTATGTTTGACCGTTGTGAAGCTGCCCAGTGTATGTGGCGGCGAGGTTTCCCTCAATCTGCCTAAGACAGCTTTTTCGCCTGGTCATCCCCTGCATCCTTGTTGCGTAATAAACCCAATTCAATTAAATTCAGTTCAATTGACTTAGTAATACTGCAAAGCTAGAAAGGTAGAATCAATAGACGAAACAATACGGTTAAAGAACAAGACAAATTGTGTAAAAGCCTTCATAAAATTGGTCGCGCCTTCTAATACAGGTCGACAGAGGGATACGCCACAAGGCGCAGTGTCTCTCCAAATGCACTCAAATGCGATAGATGCTAACACCACGTGATTGAAAAGCGCCCACCTACAATAAAGCAACGTTTCAATGCTGCTGTGCGGGGGTCGTCGCCGAGCTCGTGTTTGGGCAACTCGTATAGCAGCAGTGGGCCACAAAGAACTTGCATTAGTTTCGTCGCTCGTCGGTCGGAAAGAACTGGCTGAAACTGTTTTGTTTTGAAGGGTAACGCTTTGACGATCGTGCCTAGCCTGGCTAGTCTGTAGCACAATGCATTGATGTGTGGGCGCGTGTCACAGTAATCTACGCAGGCAGGCGCCCGCCCATACGCAGCGCCAATTTTGTCAATTTGATATCGGCAGACACGCTCAGAGCGCACTATACCGATGAGTTCGTTATCCGAACAGACAACGGCACGCTGTCAGCTCTTGAGGTATCTGTAAATCGGCGCAGACGAACCTTCACTCACGCAGCGCCTGGTTTCTACGATCGCTACTCTCTTTCTTCGCTCTACTCCTATGGTTGTCGTGACTGTAGCTATTCATGAATCCTGGGCTGCCCTCCGCACACTTCCTGGATTTCATCCTCCCCTGCTTCAATAGATAGTTTGCTTGGTACCGCCGACGCCGCAAAACGCAAGAACGTATCGACCCACGGACTTTACTGCGACTCCCAGACCCTCCAGCGATTGTTAGACCCATCCTATTGCTTGCCCTGCGCCTACACAGTAATGGTCACTGCGTAACCTGGCTACTTAAACTATCAGCAAACCTCCTCTTCCCATCGCTATCTCACTCCCGCACTTTCCATATCCTCTTGGCGCCTACCAAGATCACATTCAGCCCAGTTTGCTGCATACCGTCAGCCGATACCTTCATAATCCGCCTCTTCACCGAACGGACGAGTATTGTGCTGCTGCTCCTCTTTCCTTCCTCTCACGCTCCCACTCTGCGTTCTCTTGACGCTACTACTACGCGCGAACAGGCGCTGAAGAGATTCGCTCCAAAGAGAGAAAAATTTGTGCATATTTGATTAAGTGTGTGTTCGATCCACTTATGCGCAATTTCGCCCGAATAATCGATCAAGTGACCCACACACGAATGAGAGGTACACGTACCGCGCTGAAGTACCGTCACTGCTGCGTCCACCGCTGTTGGTCGTGCTACTACTGGTATTGCTCGTGAGGGCAGATCCGTCGGCAGCGCTGCTAGAGTCATCGTTGTACAGTAACGGCCAGCGTCGACAGGAATCCCATAGCCTCGACGGGAAGGCGAGGAAGGGTAATGCCGCTGACGACGCGCCGGTCCAATGCTTTCTCCCCGTCGTGTGCTGCATAGGTGTATATCGAACTCAGGACGTGTCGATTCCTATTAGCAGGCCTACATCAGTAATTCACGTTCTGGCAAATGTGGGCCAGTGTTCTCAAGCAACACTTACAATAGAATTTCGATTTGATTGATTTCTGGGGTTCTACGTCCCAAAACCAGCTGTGATTACGAGAGACGCCATAGTAGGAGGGTTGCAGAAAATCTGACCACCTGGGGTTCTTTAGCGTGCACTGACATCGCACAGCACACGGGCCTGAACATATCGCCTCCATCGAATTGCAGCCGCCGCGGCCGGGATTCGATCCTGCGACCCTCGGATCAGCAGCCGAGTGCCTTAAGCCAGTAGACCACTGTGGCGGGGCGCCTATTATCTAAGCACAATATAATTATTGCAATGAGCATATGACACTAATCACTAGCGAAGTATCCATTTCCGCGAAGTATCCATATAGTTGATCGTGACATAGATAACATGATATGCTTGTTACGCACGTCAGGATAGACGATAATGCGTTCACGTGTGGCTCATACTCGCAGTGCTCGGCACGGTCACTGCGAGTATGGCATTTTTTGATATCACGTTATAACATCAATATTTCCTGCTCGCTGTACATTCATCCCCTAATATGCCGGTGTTGGCGTGTACCAAGTTAGCGAAACGGCCACATAGATAGATAGATAGATAGATAGATAGATAGATAGATAGATAGATAGATAGATAGATAGATAGATAGATAGATAGATAGATAGATAGATAGATAGATAGATAGATAGATAGATAGATAGATAGATGCGGTCAATATCGAAGTTGGCTGAGAGGTGCTTCGCATTTACTACAAATTAGCAGAGAAGTGGTACCCAAGTCTTCGTGGAGCGCGTAAGAGCAAGGGTAAAAATACCGTGGCCTCCCTACTGAAAATCCGCTGGTCGCCATCACTGTGAAACACCAAAACCACCATCATTGTGGTGGTTCTTGTAGTGGACATGATGGCTGCATGGCGGATGATGTTTTGGGTCTTCTTGAATGCAGAAGCAGAAATAATGGTGGTGAACCCGTGCCGCCTTCTCATGGAACGGCGTCCTGTTGACTGCTATTATAGAGATGGAAAAAGGGCTTAAAATTGCAACAAACGTACGTGGTCGGTGACTTCTTCGAACCAGAGAAGACACATTTCATGTTCAGTTGTTGTGAACTGATGCTGCTTTACGTCCCCGTTAGGGGTAGCCATCTGTACGCAGATGCATGGGAGAGCGACGGGTTCAGCACAATTAATTGTGCATTCGGGGAGGGCCACAGCATCACCGAACATGCTACCAACATGCCCATTGCAAAAGAAATAAAATAATTAAACACACACCTTCACTGATAGTTTCGCTGTATTACTGTGACGGCCAACGGGCGGATTTTAGTATTTTGATCGTGTAATCTGAGACAAGCACGTGAACTTCCTGAAACACAAAATAGATAACATTTTCTGGGTCTTTACTTCCCAAAACAACGATACGAGTGGGCGGCTCAGCAAAATTCTACCACTTGGAGTGCTTGATGTGTACGGGCCTGCACAGCTTTCGTGGAAACACTCCTTCTGCGACAAGCATTCGACCCCGCGACCTACAAATCAGCCGTCAAACTATACAGCCCTTGAAAAGTGTCCATGAACTCCGCATTGACACCGTTTTCGTAGGACAAGTTCCGTGGCTCTAGGATATTCACGGTATGAAAAGTTATGAAGTACGTGAATGCATATTTCGAGATGACAACACATATGGGAGCGGTTTTGTTCGATACTGTGCTGGCGACGCTTCACAGTGCAGACAACATGCCTTATTTCGTGGCGACTTCCATCGCATATACAGGACATAATGGATCGATGTACGAAATAACGAAATGTACGAAATACTGTACGGGCAGGGGCCGTTGTCAAGCCGCTATAATAGCGGCTTTATTGCTCCTGTCCGAGCATTTATGTTTTAAAGATGAATGCTAAATAAAGGATTGGATTGGATTGTATCGGATCTAACGCTGCGTGCTACAGCTTGTGACCCAGATTTTTCGTCAATGACTATAAGCAAATAAATAACATAGATTAGCCCGTTAGATCAATACAGATGGGCCTGCCAATCGCTCCCGTCCGCTCGTGACCTTAGCGCTTCAAGGTCCACTCGAAGCGTCGACGGTGGCACACAACGTCGGTCAAATGTTGTTTTTACTTAACGACATTGTTCTGCTTAATTCCTAGATGTAAAGAAGCCTTTTTTGTGTGTGTGAAGTCATAATTATTTCAAGCAGGCGAAACACGCCGACAAACAAAAAGTTGACCTTCATGGCGTACCGGTCAAAGCCCCATTATAAAGGCGACGCCCATTGCATCCGTATAAGCAACCACGTGTTGAGCTTATGCCTATTTTGCGCTTCACGCTCCGCTAACGGGGATTCGCGTAGTCAATATGACGTCAAATGGTCCCCCGCGCCGCTGAGGAGCCAACGATGAAGTCGACTCTTCTAGTTGCCAGTAGTGACCCACGCCAGCATAGCAACACACGAGGCACGCACACTTGCTCCAGTGTGCCATTTGGCTGGTACACGCGTGAAATGACTTGAGCGCATAGATTTATAAGAAAATCGCCTACTTCTTGCCCAACTCTACTTCTTCGGGAATATACAGAAAGAATCGAGTAAATCATTTGCGCAAGTCTAATGGAAAGCCAGGATATTCACCAAACAATACCCATAGAGGGGTGCACATTTCAGATGCACTTTGTGTCAATGTAGATGGAAGTACTACATGGTGCGCTGTTGGGGAATTCAAGGTACCGTTGGCTAAACATGTAAACGGACCACGGTTTAGGCGATCGGAGGGAAAGATTACCAAGCATGACAAGGCACAGTGCGACAGTGAGGTCGGAGTTGAACATTGCTCAGGGCACTCTCAACCTCAGCTTGCTGAGCGAGATTGTATCACCAAGCTGCTCCCCCACGGCCTCCCCGGTGGCCTAAGCCATGGCTCGTTTACTTTTTTTGGACCATAGTACATTTAGCTTACAGAAAATAAAATGCAGGGATTGGATTCATAGAGAAAACTCGTTGGAGGTGTAAGTGCCATACATTTATACAGAGAAGCCTGCGGGACGAAACAACAAATATATACAAGCCGGAATGGAAAATACTCGGTGGATCAATACATGACTAGCGAAAAAATTGTGGCTAGAGCTCAACACACCCTTTCAAATGAAGTGCTAGTAAAGACATCGCTATATATTGCCCTCTGTACCTTGGCTCTTCTCTCGACGAATTGGATAAAATCGCTGAGTGGGCTTAGATATGTGAACCCACTCTGTATTGCGCCTACGCGGGTTCTGCGCGCTGGACCTGATGCCAAGTCCCCGCGCTCCGTTACCACATAGAAACCATACTCGGCCGCCGAGTCGCTGCTCTGCAGCAGCTAGTATGTAGACAAAAAGGCAGCAGTCGAATAATATTTATGCCCACCAGTTCCAAAGAGTGCGGTACCTAGTGTCCATAATGGAGCGATGTGCCTGCGAATAAAACCGCACGGCTTCAGAAGGTAAGGTTCGCGGACATCCTAAAAAGCACATACGCGTGCCTTTTAGGAGTCGACTTCTGTCAGTAGCGGAAATGCAGTGATGGAATTCACAAATAAAATTCCTTGCAGCGTCCCTACACCTTTAAGTTAACCAGTGGCAGGGGAGTTCCAATCACGTATTCACGTTACGGAGGGGGTACGGTCTATGTAAGACGTGACAGAGAAAATCGAGCACCAATGGTAAGCCTGCTAACCTCAAAGGTCGTTAACATAGCTCCTCTTCAAGACACTTGTTATCAACTCGCCGTTGTGAATGACGAAAATTCATAGGTAGTTATTACACGTCCATGGCTCCATGTCTACTTGGGCGGAGTGGTCCTATCCTCACGTTTGCTGCCGGAAGAACTGTTGCCGTTGGCGTAAAGACAGTAGCAAAACTAACATAACCACTTGAGAGGCTCACATGTTGAAGTAGCACCTGAAGTAATAATGGGCTCACCGCGTTTCATTTATACAATACAGCCCCTCTACGGCGTATCACAGGGTCTCGAAGAAATGGCTTCTTGAAAAAGCGACGGTAATGATGCAACTGCCCTGTACATTTCTGCTGAGTTCCACATGCGCGTTTCTTCATATCCAAAATAACCTTATGTACATCCAAGCTAACTGCTAAGACGCCTCAACGATGTCATTAATGTAACCATTCCCAGTAGGTTTTAGATGCTTGCAATGTTATATCCAAGACAAGCGCCTTGTGTAGTACATCCAAGCTAAATACTAAAAAGCCTACGAGTATAACGTCGCCAACTGGATTCTATCGTAATGATGTGAACCCTCGCAGTTAGGCCTATCTACACGAGTATAGGGATTCGTTGCCTCTGCTTACGCTTTGTCCTCTTTCTCCCACGTTCAGGAGTAGGCGGACCTGCTGCGGTGATGTGGAAGTCCCGTGCTCACACAGGACTCGGCGCCGCTCAGGCTCCTGAAAAGTGGCCACGTCAACGGGCGACCGCGGAGGCGCCAGAAGAGGCGGTGGTGCCCGCAGGTTACCCTCGGTCTGCCATGTACGGCGGTTGGTGGGAACAGTGCGTCGCCGGTCGCTCCCCTCGTACGACGAAGTCTCGGTCTGGCCGGAGGTCATCGGGCAGGACTCGATGCTGTACGTGAGCTTCGCCAGGAACACACCTGGTGATGCTGCGTTGGCGACGGCAGTGGCGGCGAAGCTGGAAATCGGTGCGTTCCCTTCCCTGTGCTTAGTGCCGCTGGCCGCGCTATGGAAGGCTGTTCCCTCGGGCGTCTTGGTGCTCGTGGCGTTCTCGGAGACCCAGCGCTTCGTTGTCGAGAGCTCGATGGGTCTTGCAGAGATCATCTGTCGCCGGGCACGAGCTGAGAACGGACGAACGTGCCACGCGCCCTGCGGTCTTTCTCATACAGATGGCGATTGTAATTTCCGTATCGTTTCGTTCGCCTAAAAAGGAAGATTGGCCGATACATTCAATACTGTCCGATTAAATGTATGACAGGAGATGAAGGCCAGAACACCAGCCACGTTGTGGCTGTGTGCCGGACGGTTTCGTGCGCGCTCTGTAACCGGCATAATGGAACTTTTCTTGAGAATAGTAAACCTGGAGCTGAAAATTTTCGCGGGTCTTTTTGTACAAGTGATGAATGTGAAATTTTTAAAGCTATAAAATTGTGAATTTTATATGCGGGAAAATAAGGCCAACCTTGAGGCTTTCGGAGAAGGGCTAATTGGAGTAGTTCACAATTTTTCTGGTATCGAGAATTCACAACAGACAACTAATATGGGCCATAGAGCCTCAGAATCACTACAAAAATGACACAGTAGCCTGTGTCCTATCACACCACTGTAGACGTTCGATAATGGTCATCTCACATGTTCTCGCCAAAAGCCACGAAACAGCTAGACACATGTAAAATACGTCGCTTAGTTTTGCTTCTAGGAGGCGGAGCAAGCTAAGTTGGCCAGCAAATGTGAAAGTTTCACCAAGGCGTCTCGTCTTCTTTCTTATCAGCACCTTTCCTTTTCCCTCAATTCGCGTGTTCGCCTCTAGTATCGGGGAAGCAAAACCTTACGAGCACCTAGTGATCACTTCGGTAGTCTCAAGGCAACTATTTTCGCGGTAAATGCATGCGCCGACAACGCAGCTACGCGCTTTAAATTTCGCATCGTTTTAGCGTGTCACACATGCATGCCAGTGTAGTCCAGCGACCACATGCGCCAACTGAGCTTATTTACCGAATGTTGCTTCGAGTGTAATGGCGCTGAATAAGAAAAGTGCTGCGTTGGCTCCGCAGAAAGACAACGACGTTGACTGGTCAATGTCGCTCAAATAGGCATGTATTGATGCCATTGTCGCGTGGCATTTACCATCGAGTGTGTCTAGGTGTTACGTAATCTACTTCAGTGACCACATGCGCTTGGTTGTGGTCGTAGGCGTTATTCACCTGGTAGGAAGAGATGTCCAAACAGACGTCAATGTGGGCGCACCTGCGTGAAACATTGGCATAAGAGAGAAACACCGATGGCAATGTGCAGGTTCATCTCGATGTTCACCTGCACATTACACTTTCGTGTTATACCGATTCTTAAGATAGAGGAATGAGCCACATTTCTTTCCCTTGCTTTTTTTTTCTTCATATCTCTTTCTATATAGCCCTTCCCATAATCACTTTTACGTAGCAGTGGACCAGGGAAAGAGTACATGTAGTTGGTCGAGGCAGAGGGCGAGGGTTTCGGTAATGACTATGCGATTATTCGATTTCCTAGTTATTCGATTAGGAAAAGCGGATAACCGGAGTGACCTGTTATTTTGTTGTTTATTCAGCGTTCACTATCCGGATGTTCTGATATTGGAATAGTGGAATATTATATTGCGGTACCAGCACCCGAATTGGTGTTTTCTCTCTCTCTTGAATAAATTTCTAGTCGTCTTTGCAAGCGCTCGTCCAGTCATGGTATATTCCCCTCGTTGTTGTCCTTAAAGTTCCTGTTTATTGATTTGCCTTTCTTATGGCTCTATTTCCGATAATCTTACTCGCCAATTGGCGCTGTGCCAAACTTCCACTGTATGGTACAATACGACTTGCAACATGGGAAGAATACAATCGCCAATTACAGCCTACGGACACATGTCATATTTAGCCAGATATGCATATATGCCACATATGCATATCTGGCTACATATGGCACGTGTCCGTATTTGGTCGAATTTCCCCAATGCGCATCCGAGTCTTACATGGCACTTCTCCTGTGTGTCTTTCATTGCCACATATGTTTCTATCAAGATTTCGGCAAATACGGACGCATACGGGCACATGCCATATATAGTCAAATTTGCCCAATTCCTGATATCGTCATATATGGCATTTTTGTAAGGAATCTATCTATCTATCTATCTATCTATCTATCTATCTATCTATCTATCTATCTATCTATCTATCTATCTATCTGTCCTAAGGGTGAATTTCGGCTGCGGTCGTGTTCATGCCGTCGACGCCGGACACCCAGTTCTTTCAATTAATGAGCCAGATAAGCCTTCCATGTTAGTACACATAAGAACCACGAAATGCTTCTTGCTCATTAGACGTGTGCTGATTCTTCTCATACGGAGTTAGTTGCCTTTCCAATGTGACACAGTATGATCTCTCGCTATTGTGATTTTATGGAGCTGGGAGTGTATAGGGTTACTTACAAAAAGCACTGCGGTCAACCACGCACAAAAGTACAAAGCATCTTTAATGTTGCCGTGGAAAAACTCGAGCTTTAGGGAACGCAGAAGCAGGAGGCGCGTCTGAGTCCTGCACATACTCCTGAAGCGTGGCCTTCTTTCTTGCAGCTGCTTTGGCAGGCGGATACGAGCGGACAACCGCTGGCACGGGCTGAAAAAAAAAAGTAAGTATTGTGACTGTGTTATCAGTAGTCATGTATCTGTTGAAAATATAATGTTAACTGCCTGCCTACCATACTGGAATTGCATTCGCTCTCAGCCTCTTTACGAGCTCGAAAAGAGAAGAAGAACAAAGTAACAGCGATATACATTTTGTGTGTGTGTGTGTGTGTGTGTGTGTGTGTGTGTGTGTGTGTGTGTGTGTGTGTGTGTGCGCGTGCGTGCGTGTGTGTGTGTGTGTGTGTGTGTGTGTGTGTGTGTGTGTGTGTGTGTGTGTGTCACTCTCTACTTACAAAACGGGACTTTCTACTTACAAACTCGATGGTTCAGCTTTGGTCCAGCCACCGAAATTCCAGCGTGGATGACTGCGAACACTGTATGAAGACAGTTGGTAATGCTCAAAAACAGCGAAGAAATAGAATACAGGTACAAAAGAAGGCGCCTCTATTTTATTGGCCAGGGATTCATACAAGGCTCTTCCTACGCCCCCCTATCAAGCCACCCCCCCCCCCCCGTTCCAAAAAAATAAAATCTTTCCCAGCTATCCCATAACTCTATTCACACCATCCTCGCTTTTGGTTAACACTGTGGGTAACACCTTCCTAACATCGAAATTCTGCATAAACCCCTGCTATTGGCACCCGCACTTCCTTTTATTGCTATAGCGATTATATAGACAGTCTCAACGCGTTTTTGCCGTCGTCCTTGCCCTCACCGTATAAAGTCCAAATTGATGACAACCCCCAGCTTTCTCCTAACCAATAATAATAATTGATAAGATTGTGCGTGGCAAACTAGTTATGGTTATCAAGCACGCCGCGTATAGCGGAGGCCTCCGCAGATTACTGCGGCTGGAGGAACTGGAGTTCATTGACGTGCACCTAAATCAAAGTACCCGGGTGACTTTTACGATTTCGCCCCCGTCGAAATCCGGCCGCCATGACCGGGATTCGATCCCACGGTCTCGAGCTTCGTAAGCAAGTAGCTGCTATACTGACACGGCGTGCAATTCAACTTTGCACGCTCGACACGCCCCGCCACGGTAGTCTGGTGGCTATGGCACTCGCCTGCAGATTCGGAGGGCACGAGATCTAATCCCCACCGCGGCGGCTGCACCTCGATTAAGGCCAAATCTGGGGCCCGCGTACTGTGCGATATCAGTGCACGTTAAGGAACCCCGGGTGGTCAAAAGTTACGGAGCCATACACTACGAGGTCTCCCATAATCATAGCTGATTTCGGACGTACACCCCGGAATCTATCATCAGCAAGCACGAGTGCATTTCAGATCAATACGCGAGCATCACTGGTAGCACTAGAATGTATACTAGGGCGTTTGTATAAAAGCCGACGCAGTTCGCAATCGATCATGCTTTTGTCCATGAGCGATCAGTTTTTGATCGCCGCTGTCATTGTGTAGCGAAGGTCACTCCATTTGCTGGGCACATGTTGCCCCAATAAAGGAATTCAACCTTTAACAGTTCGTGATCCGCGTCCTTCATTATGACGACTACGTTTTCAACGTGTAATTTGCTCTCCTCTGGCATAATTGAACGAATTCTGCAAAGAGAGCAACGACAGGACGGTCCTACAAGCACAAAACGTGAAATGCTGTTAGGGGCACTTGAGAAACTAGAATCTGCTGCCAGGTGCGCCTGAGAAAAAAAAAGTTTTAGAAACGTAAATTAAGTCATTAAGAAGTAATAAGCCCTTCCACAAGTGCTACGTGTTGGAATACGTAAGTTTGCATGCCTGCTTATCGAAGTCGCTTTGTCTTTTGTCGAAGTGCTTTTTCCTGTGTTATAGTGTGAGCCGCGCCGCTGTGTAGCGAACGCGGTCACTGTCCCGAGTTTCCAGGAGCGTTCAAAACAGCGAGAGTAACCATGTGCGCCTTTTACAGCTGCCCGGCTTCTGCCGAAGAAGGAAGTTAATTCACAACCAATTTCCTGTACTGCAAAGCATATTTCGTCATAGATTAGCGTTTATAAGAGTATAAAGAACACGAGAAGCTCATATATGAGCTAAGAACGTGGCAGTCTTTCTCCTGAGCTTTCGGTGCAATGTTTGATATATTGCACACTGCGCCTCAACGACAACAAAAATATGACGGCGCACATATGCAACCCATGCACCCTACATAAGAGGTAAGATATATCTGTCTGGAATATTCAGGTTTTTCCATTATAGCTGCTCGTATTTTCCTTCTTCGATAACAGGCGTCGTGCAAATAGTGCAACTGAAAGAAAACGAACGAATCCTGGAAGAACGTCGCAGGCAAGAGTTCCTCTTAAAGTCACCTAAGCACAACCGATCAGCTCTCACGATGCTGAGACATCTACTCGCTGCAAGATGGAAAGATGTCGCATGAAAACCAAGTTACACAGTGTACGAAGTGTCAGATGTTCTCTTGCTTCGCAAAACAAAAACGACGTTTTAAGAAGACCACTAATCCTGACTGAGCGCTTGAGCGACGGCGTACACAATCGTGTACGCAACTTGTTTTCGCCAGTGGCCCAGAAACGGCGATGTACCGTGACCTCTGGATGAATTCCACCTTTCTAACCGCTAATATGTCTTCACTTAACATCAATGTGTTGTTGCAGTGCCGCAGGCAGTCATATTTCCGAAGCTATTACCATGTTAGACGACTCGCTTGATATCTTGCGTTCTGAGGGCAACATTAGATTTTGTTGCCAACAAGTAACGAATAGAGCACGTATGTATTCAGTGATGATTAGTCTTTCCATGCAAAACTCGAACCACACCAGCTTCATAACGCTTAAATAATTAATCAATTCCTATCTACCATTAATTAGCGCAATATGGACAAATCGACATGTAATCGCCTTCTCGTTCATGCAATAGAATGCTAAGGGCCTTGGAATAAAGGTGAGCCAATTTTACGTACTTACAGGTAAATCGCGCTTGAAAGGTTTAAAGAGACCGATAAGGTTGAATTATGTTTAGCCTTGATGTTTCAACACTCACATATGAAGTAGCGGAAAGTAAACATCTATTCTTTTGAAATACCTCGTTTTGGACATATGCCCCAACTACGCCCTCACGGAAAAAATACCGCCTGGAAACCCATCGTCCAATATATTGAACATAGTGCTGAGCCGCAACAATATTATACTGGGTGTCTATCTGCCACTTTTCTTCTATTTTACTCGCAAAAAAAAAAAGTCATTTCTGAAAATCTAAGCAAACTCCGTCAATCGAGATTCACTCTGAGCATCCGTTAAGTTAAATCGTCGTCAAGCGACCACTCATACTAGATACGTCACTTGTGTTGGCGTCTCGTACAGGAACTTCAAATTCTGTAGTATGTGCGCAATTCGTTCCGCAAAGCACTCCCTCTTGCAGTCTCCAAACTCCTATCTGGTGTTCTGCCCACATTTAGAGCATCTGTAACCACCACCCCTGTCGCTGCTTATTAAATAACTACGTAGGTGAATGAATATTAGAGAAAGCCACGAAACCTCATTTTGTAAGTGCTTTTCTGGCATTGGCTGGCCGCCTTCTATAAAGGACATACCCAGCATCGGGGCTAGCTAAAATGCTTGCTTATCAACATCTTCGGTGTGAGAGGTTCTTATTAATACGGACCGTTTTTCTAACAAAGGATGTATCTTTCTATTCACACGATACAGTGCCCAATAACAAAGGTTACATTACATTGGCGTTCGGTAGGGAGCAGAGCAGAGCATTGCTGGAGGTGCTTGGTGTAGCTGGCGCTTTAGCGTGTTATTAGATAAATTCGATGCAAGAAAGCTTTCGTCCCACCTACGATATTCCATGCATCGGGAGTGTTTTTCTCAGTCTCTTTAATCTCGTGTCCTGAATTGAGAAATTGATGGCCCTTGGTAGCCGCCCCCCCCCCCCCCCCAGGATATGTTAGTCGTTAACCTCAGACCTTCCGCACAGAAATAGGGTTTCGAAGAACGCTCACCGGTTCGCTTTCCACGCAGCTACACAGTTTTACACGTTAAACTCGTTGTTAAATCGTTTCTCACCGCAAAGGACTGCCAGCAACATGACGGCCGGGGAGATCTTCATCGTGGCAGACAGGTGTACTTTGAAACCTGTTGAGGTGCAAGAACGCCGGTATTAAATGCAACAGGGCCGAATGTTTGCGAAAGTTCGAGTCAGCGGCGGACTCTACTGGAAGGATTGCACTTACCGGGAAGCTTACGTAGTACTCAGTTGTCTCTGAGTCTGTGCACGCCTGGACACGTTGGCAGTAGTAGGTATAGCTGCTCCTATGCTCTGTAGCGCTTATATGCGCTTATGTGTCATTATTTATGCGTAAAATTTAATTGAGTCGTAGTTGAATGACACAGGTTATCTCTCACTTAAATGTTATTGCTGTACACGGGTGTTGCCGGCATTCCAGGTGAGATATTCTAGGTAAGTGGATGAGACTGAATGTGACAGGTACAAAAAATATGAAGGGACCTTACTGTCTGGTCTAAAATTGCCCCTATTAGAATATTAAACAGTGCTAGCTTAATAACAATTTTTGGGCTTTTACGTCCCACCACAACTATCCGATTACGAGAGACGCCGTAGTGGACGGCTCCGGAAATTTCGACCACATGCATGGTGCTCTTTTACTGACATTGCAAAGCACACGGACCTCAACATATCGACTTCATCGGCATTCGATCGGCCGGCATTCGATCTCGCGACCTTCACAGGGCCAGCTTAATCTTGCCTTATTTAGGTTGGAAGATGTAGTTGTGACTGAGGGCTTTTTGCTTAAATGACGTGTAACGCTGACACAACTTAGTAAAGTAGGTCTATTTCAAGAAAAGAATTTAAATTTTCAAAATGACTCCCGGTGGGAAACAGGCGTCAGAGGGATAAATATAATTTCTATGGAAGTGCCTGCCACAGCCATGATATGATTAGGGGACATGCCTTATTGAATGACTCTAGGAATTTTATTTACGTGGGGTTCTTCAAATTGTGCTCATAACGCGCTGTACATGGGCCTCTAGTGTCTTCGCATGCACTGACAATGCGACCGTCGCCTCTGGGAACAAACTCCCATCTTTCGGGTGAATAGCCAGACACCATAGCCGCGACACCTCGACAGACATATTGTAACCTGCCGTCGTAGCTTAGCGGCTAGTTGTTGGCATGGAAAGCTCGAGGTCGCGAGTTCGAATCCCTGCCACGGCTACCGCATTTCGATGGAGGGGAAATGTAAACAATGAAAACACCTGTGTACTTAGATATTGGCGCACTTTAAAGAACAACTGCAGGTGGTTATATTTACTCCTGACCCCTTCACTATTGGGTGCGCCCCATAATCATAGGTGGTTTCGCCAGGTAAAACCCAATCAATTACTAAAGACAAGGGTAAGTGCTGTTCTTCGGTATACGGTACTGCCCTGCAGAGATTGTAAAAGCGCCACCTCTGTGATTCGCCCGGTTTCTGTTTGTCAAGACCAAGCTGAAATGGAAAATTACGTTGCTCTGTACTTGCTGGGTTCTGATGTCGGAGCTATTAATCACTCGTAAATTCTTCTCTTCTACAACAAGTGTTTTAGATACAACGAATAATCTTTAAAGCCTTTGCTACATGTTTAAGGCATGCAGCTAACAGTACAATATATAAATCTTCTGCCGCCTGCGATATGTTGTTAGTGCTGTCAGTGCTTATCTGTCATTGCATTATGATGTACAGAGTTTTCATTTGGCTAGTTGCATGCCGCTGCCTTTCTTTCCTGCTGCCCCATTACCGTGACGATACGATTCAGTATGCCGCTGACCTTCCTCTCGTTGATGATCTGTGTCAGTCCAGAAAATTGGATCCAATGTAATAAGGTCGGTTATCACACAGGGTTGACTGTATACAACAAATTCAGGCAACATGTGCATCCCCTTTTATCATATGAATACAAGTTTACACGTCTGGACGAATGTGGTACTTTAGAAATAGGGGTTTATGGTTACATGCCAAGAATGAACGAAAGCGCAATTACGCTGGTTCGTGCAAGAGAATAATACGTTGGAGGCAAATGATAAAGAAAGCAATAGGAAGGCAGCTACAAACCATCAAAGGAAACATAAAAACAATATTAACCTGAAGTGACTGCCTCAGCAAACCAAATCAAATGAACAGGATGATCATCGAAAGGAAAACAGTCTCGTCTGCGATTCATAAAGAATTATTGCTGTGTCACTAATGCAATTCTCTTTCTCTCTTGATATAGCAGACTTCTAGTAATTTCCGTGCCATCTAGTTTTTTGTGTCTTTCGTGGTTAAGTAGTGTCTCACCAACTAGGCCACGAAACATTTTCTTGTCATATATAAAGAAGTCAGCGCATGGATGGATCCATGCATACTGCCACCATGGGTCCGAGATCGCTTACTCAGGCACATAAGTAACCTGTTATATAAAACATTTCCTGCTGACTCCCTCGCTGTTTGCATCTAAAGGTTCCGAACAACCAACATTTCCGGTGGGTTGCAATATGCACCTACATACCACGATGAAGGTCTACACAGCCTTCATGCCGGTGCCAGTAAAATTTGCGATAAGCGCCACTGAAGTCTGTAGTCATGCGTAAATACCAAGAACTGTGTTCTAACCATAGGAGCACGCTTTCCATAAAACCTGCGGGATTTTTAAGAACAATTGCGGAATATTTGCGCCTAAGAAATATTTAGGCGTATTTTAGGCGTACATATTTAGGAGTACAATTTCGCTTAATGGTGGTGTCCAAAACGGCAATCAGACAAAAAGAACCCAATCGCTACCAACGCCTTCTAAATTTCGAATAAGCATATTTATTCTTTATGCATACTGCAACCAGTTAAGGCTATAAGAGGAGTGGGAGCACATGTAGGTGAAAAGATAAAGGCGTTATGCAGACACAGAGACGTAGAAACAGATCAGCAAAGCGTTTAATTATTGAGTAACGGTGAACAAACGAACTTCGGTACGCAACAAATTCCAGTATTCGATATGACGTAAGGAAAGAAAGAATATCTGGAAGTGTTAGTGTGTGGACCGAATGGTCTGATATTCTAGACATCATAAGGTGCAGTTCATGTCAGGCAAGCCGGAATTAAGGAGTGAGGATCGAAGAGACGCCCAAGGAAACTCCTACACTGGAGAGAAATGTTTAGATCTTCCATGTGCCGCCGTAGGGGAGGAAGCTGTAGGCGTAATTTTTAAAACGTAGAGGTCGGTGAAAATTTGCTTGGTTAGTTGCTCCCGGACGCAGTGAAATGGTTCGGCGCCACTCTGAATGCGTCTAGGGTGAAGCTTCCCTGTCGAAAGACGCCAGCGACATTGCAGACTCCGTAGCCACCTTGGACAGTAGCAATACGTCACGCCACTGCGAACTTAACCAAAAAGAAAGGAAGTGTATAGGCAGGTGACAAGTCAATCCGGTCGCGGACAGGTTCTTACGTTACACCATATGTCGCAGTAGGTTTAAAAACTAGTTTCAAACGCAGGCCTACAAACCAGGAGAAAGAACTCGTCAGTTTTGCAGGCGTTGCATGGTCTCGCATATTTGATTTCGTCGGCATAGGCTTGTCTCGCGATGTACACGACAGCCGTCGCAGTCGGCCCCTCACGGCGTCTGGCGGGAAGTGCGCGAAGCACTCAAAGCGAAAACAAAAATGAGGTAAAACATGGCGAAATGAAACATTTTTGTAGACTGCTTGAGAAGTTTGGCCGGCAGATGTAACGCTCGGTGTATAACACGGCTTCGCTGCCCGAGCGTATTCGCACAGTAGGAGGGCCGGTGCCGCGCAGCAGCTCGATATGCATTCTGGCGCGAGGCGTTTGTATGACCTGAAGTGCCTCTATGCGAGAAAGCAAACGTGTTCCCACAGAGGCCGACAATTTCAACGGTGTGTGCGAGACCTCATGACTTTTTCGACGAATTACCAAATTAGTGGGAGGCTTTCTCTCCATGCGTTCCGTGAACCCGCATATCCCGGGTATGTGCACGTACCGTGTATGGTTCTCAACCCCACCGCTCCACAGGAGTATGAGAGACGCGCAAGCGCGAATATAGGCATGTCGTCTGTACATTTCTTTTTATTTTTTAATGCGAAGCATTTCGTGGAAAACTTGAGCAACTTTGACCGCATGGCGTAAATGTGAGATTGAAACGGTGCCTATTTGCTGCCTAGGCATTTTGTCACGCGTGAAAACCCCAAGTGGTCTAAACTTCCGGAGCCCTTCACTACGGCTTTCCTCTCCGTCCATCTCTTTCACTCCCTTTCCCACACCCCGCGGATGCTTAGCCGTGCTCCACTCTGCCCTTGCAGCCCTCCTCACATTTATCGAGGATACCGGACTGGGCGGCTTTAAAGGGACACTGAACAGGTTTTGAATTCGCGAATTTATTGCGAATTCGGTATCCGCGACCTCTTACAACATGCCTACGGAGGTTTTTTTCGCGATGTTCGATTAAACAACGGCGCTATAAGCGAACAAACTTTGACCGAGGGAACGCCCCCCACGGCGCGCGCGCGCGCAGGGGCGGAGCTTGGGAGAGATAGACACGTGGGGAGGTGACGTCATCGTCAGGGTCGAGCTGCCGGGCGCCGGGCCGCCTGCGTCGCTCAGTCAGCTCAGCTTGTTTCTGCTGCCTAGCGAAGCATCAGTTCTGCCAGTTCGTAGGGATTTCTTGCCATTGCACCGCTCTCTTCTGATTGAAGATTTTCGCCATCCGACATTCACTACTTGTGTTTGTGCAAGGTTGAAGTGGACTCGCGATGCCGAGTTACTGCGCGGCATATGGCTGCCGCAGCACTTACAGTCGCGATGAGGTCGCTTTTCACAAGTTTCCTCGGGATCAGAAGATGGCTGCAAAATGGTCCGCTGCAGTTAAAAGAAAAGACTTCAAACCTACGAGATCAAGCGTGTTGCGCTCCATGCATTTTCGTGACAGCGACTACGTACGAAACCCGGCTCTCATGCAGTCGCTGGGATTGACGATCAAGAGTGTGCGACTGAACAGCGACGCCGTTTCTTCTGTGTTTCCGCACCTGAAGGGGCCCTCGCCGCCACCACGAGTTGCCTTCGTGAATTTTAAATTTCTTAAATTTTTTTGTTGTTGTGATGCACCTCGGATGTTTCTGGCGGTCGCGAATCTGCCGAATTTCGAGGCAGCAGCAGCAGTTCTCCTCTTTCCCCATTTGCACGCAGTGAGCGCATGAGCACCTATGGCGAAAACACGCCATAGGGTCGCGGGATCAAATCCCGGCCGCGGCGGCTGCATTTCGATGGAGGCGAAATGTTGAGGCCCGTGTGCTGTGCGATGTCAGTGCACGCTAAAGAACCCCAGGTGGTCGAAATTTCCGGAGCCCTCCACTACGGCGTCTCTCATAATCAGAACTGGTTTTGGGACGTTAAACCCCACAAATCAATCAATCTACACGACAGTCGCATGCTTCTAACGCAGCTGATATACCGTTTGCATTTTAACACACCATCACTGTAGTACTGGGCGGAATTTAGAAAAAGCGACGGTATTATAAAAAAACAGAACTGCAATATATGAGCCAAACTATCCTTGCGCAATTTTTCAGCGCAGTTCAGAGCACATGTCACCACTGCGGCGAGGGCGGCACTCGTCTGGCTTTTTTTTTTTTTTTTCCTCGCGGTAGCATACTGACTCATCGCGTGCGCCTTGCCCGCTGCGAAGTACGATACTGACTGCATTAACAACGCTGCACTCTGAGCTGTGTAATCCACGAACAGCTGATGTTTCTGCACGATGCCCGCGCGTAGCGCGGACCGTGCCAATACGCGGCTAAAAGCGAGTGCCGATGCTGCTGTTTCTTATCAAATTTGATATCCACGGATATCCACTTTACAGTGGCGACCGGCTCGAACATGTACGGATGTACAGAGAACTCGTTCCGACTTTCACAGTTCGCCATACTAACAGCAACTACCCGATTTCAACAGATAAACACGGCATTGCCTGCCGGCGAGCGCAGTCTGCTGTCCTCACCTTCCTGACAATGATGTCATGGAGCTTCGACCAATCACAGCGGCGGCGAGACTCGCGATGGCGGCCGCGGCGCCTGCTGCTTGTTTTCGGCAAAATAAAGTTATTTGCGTTGGTTTATGCAAATTTCCGACTTGATTTTCGAGTTCGCCGCACGAAATTACGTATCATGACACCATAATCTCGTTTTTTTTTAAAAAGTGGTTCAGTGTCCCTTTAAACCCGCTCGCCAGTGTGTTTGTGTTGCCAGTTTGTGTTCGTGTTCTCTTTTCCGCGGCCGCACATGGTGTGGCCGTGAGCTGGGCCTCCCTTCTTTCTTCTCTCTGTCCCTATAATTCTCCCACCCCCTGAGTGCTTCGATTCAGGTGTCCTCACTGAGAGACAGTTACCGCGCACTCTTCACCCTATTTTCTTCACTAACTAGAATCTCTATCTCTCTCTCTCTCTCGGCTGCATAAATTAGTGTCCAACAAATCGTGTATTTCACAAATGCTAAATAATAATTCTGATGTATTTCTGTACATTTGTTGACTACTAATGTTCTTTTGTTGGTGTCCTTTTTTTTCTTTAGTAATGTCTAAGTGCTACATGTGTGCACTAAAAATATTTGCCTATGCATGGTATGTTGTTTTGGTTGTCAATGATTGGGGCAAGGACCTTGTCAAGCTGCTAGATAGCAGCTTTTTGTTCTTTTCCTCGTATTTGTTATGTTGCTGACGCTGTGATGAATGCCAAATAAATTGACTGAAATCGAAATTGAAATCTGAAATTGAAAGGAGCCGCCTTGCGGGGAGAACCAAAAGCGACGTCGTCTCTCCGTTTCAGACAGTCAGCCCCGTGAGGATGAGGCCGAACTGGCGTCGAAACATCGGTCAATCTAGGAAACTGCGGCTCGAGTCATCTTGCCTTCAAATATTATTCGACCGTCGAGATTATCATGTTTCGTTATTCTTTCGTCGTTTACTCTCTCTCTCTATCTCTTTCTTGCAGCCAGCTCTGACTGCTGCGCACCCGATTGCTTCACACCCGCCGGAGACATGCATGCCAGTCGCTTGCCGCGAGACATTCGAAGAACGCACGCACGATCCGGCTCTAACGGTTCGAAAAAGCGAGATGAAAGTAGGAAAGCGCCGTAGGCCGCGGTACGTGCTGACGCAACTTTCGACGCGTGGGCCTTTTTTTCCTCATCTGTTCCACGGCAGCTGAGCTCGAGCAGCTCAACCAGTAAAAAATCGAGGCAGTTAAAAAAAACAACAATTAAATGTCGAATCTCTACAGATACGAAAAAGGAGCAAAAACTAGTAAAATAAGATGCAGTAAGTAGAATGTATTACATAAGTATGCAACGAAGCCTTACCTTATACGCACAGACACACGCACATAGATAGATAGATAGATAGATAGATAGATAGATAGATAGATAGATAGATAGATAGATAGATAGATAGATAGATAGATAGATAGATAGATAGATAGATAGATCTCTTTAAAAAACAACTATTCGTGGAATGGACGTTACGACCGGTGCTCAGCCTTTTTCAAGACATCTTAAATGGTATGGCTACTTAATGGAAATCAATCAATATCAAAAGTATGGCTACGTAACGAAGCAGTGGGGCGTTCTTTAACGTCCACTGACAACGCACAGTAGACGAGCATCAACATTTTACATTTAACCTTCATTTAAATGCGGCCGCTGTCATTGGGATACGATCCCGCGACCTTAGGATCGCCAGCCGATCGCCGCAGCCGATGCACCACCGTGGTGGGCCGCTGTGACCACGTAAAACTTTAGAATATGAATGTTTTTTTATCTTTTCTTTCCTTTTTTGAACAAATGAATATAAGGAACACATTTTATGTCTGGAACACATTTAGAAAAACGAAGCGAAGCTAAAGGCATTTCGGCCCTGATGCTGCTTCGCTTCAAAAAAAAAAAAAAAAAAAACTAAATGATGCACGTCCAGCAAACACTGCTACTTCATGTGCAATTTTAAGAGTGTGTGGAGCAACAAAAAGATCTAGAACACAAGTACAACTTGAAGATTTGTAACATAAGTTACATGTACATCAGAAAAAAATATAAGCAACCCAACTCCCTCCATGATCCACATGGACCCAACAGTACAGACCCATCAATGCTTATTATATACATAAAAACACAAACATTCAACCGTACATCAAGAAACTATTCTGATTCAGCCTGCTGCAGCTTCTCGTTATTGAAAATGATGTTCATGTCGTCTTTGTAAGGCTTTCTGACATGGTGGAATAAGATGTACTTACTCTTACCTCTATTGAGCATCAGCGTATTTCAATTAAACCATTTTGGCAGTTTAAGTAAATAGTCATTTATCTCAACCTTAGTGTCCATGAGTCATCTACCTGTAAAAAAAATACCTTAGTATCATTAGCTTAAATAGTTACCTTAAGGAATGTGGAATGTCATGCGTATAATTAATATAAGTTACGAAATGTAACGGCCTTACGATTTAACTCTGCAGTACGCCTTTTTTTTTTACACTTGTCATTTGGGAGACAGTGCTACCAACCCTCACATACTCTTTCCTATCTGTGCGACAACCCTTAATTAGTGTAGCTGCCACTTCCCTTACACCGTAATCCTGCGACTTAGACAGTACAGTGTCATGTTTTACAGTATCTGCAAGTCGGATTTTCGTTGTTGTTGTTGTTGTTGTTGTTGTTGTTGTTGTTGTTGTTGTTGTTGTTGTTGTTGTTGTGGGTGGTGGTGGTGGTGGTGGTCATGGTACTGAAAGTCGCGAAACAATTACCGGTGGCGCCGTCACCGGTAATTCCAGTCACCAGATTTTGATTGGACTGCGGGAAGTACGCAAGTCGCCATTCGACACTTTGTTTAATGAATTCTCGAGTGTTTGTGGTTTTTGCCAATATGTGAGCGTTCCCACAGGGCATAATGTCATCCTTGATTTTATCTCATGCAGCGAGCCATATATTGTTTCCGCTGTGTCTGCGGTCCCTGGTATAAGTGACCATGATGCCATTTTGACAGATTTAAACATATCAGCAGTGTGAGTAACGCAAGCAATTACACGAAAAATAATCATGTATGAACATGGGTACTATGGCTGTTTGTGCGAGATGGGAAGCGTATTTTCAAACAGGGGCCTATCTAGAATTTTGATACTTTCTTTTAAAACGGGGGCGGGGGAGCGGGGAGGGGGGGGGTGCACACCAAATTATTGCTTATCTGGAGAAATCGGGGGCGTGGGGGGTGTGGGGTGCGGGAGAAACCGACACGACACGAAGGTGGAGGGGGGGGGGGGGGGGGGGAGAGGGGCTATACATCCCTGCAGAAAGCCGTTGTTGTTTAGCGCTCTGGCCTACTTTCCGTGATACAGTACTGCACGCAATTAAAGGTCACGTACCGAGCAAAATACTAAAGAAGAGAACCAAAGAAAAAAACCTTCGTTCAATTGCGACAGTCGTAGTTTATTACGAAAGCAAGAACTTCGCACAAAAAATTTCGCAATAACCGTACTGCATCTAATGAGCAAGAACTGAGGAATGTAAACATGATACTCAAATCGACGATAAAAATAAAGAAGGATATTTTTTCGCCCAGTTGAACCATAGTTCGAAGCAAAACTCGAAGGAGTTCTGTAAATATGTAACGCAAAGTATGAAAGATGATATGAGCATTCCTGCTTTGACTGTGAAGAGCAATACTCTGAGCACTGATGAAGAAGAAACTGAGCCTTCAAGATATTTCCAGTACTTGTAACTTAACTCTTCATGCTTCTCACATCTTGGCCAATCCCCCAGGGCGGGTATTTGCCAGAGTTTAGCAGAACAACTCAACACATAACGAAAGCAGCAAGGTCCTGGTGTACATTCGTCGTGAGCTTACCTACATCATTCGGCCTGTGCCACCTCACGATGACAACCAATACGTTTGCATCACCGTAAAAAAGAAGAGCCTCACTTTTACTTTAGTGTGCGTGTACTTATCACCTGCGGCCCGATTTGATAGAAAAAGACTGGACGACATTCTGGCAGGGGTTCCTGGCCCATGGATCATTACAGGTGACTTTAACGCTCACCACCCTATTTGGGGAAGCTCCAAAGTTAACGCCACAGGCAGGCGGCTGGCTTCTTTCGTGTCCGATCATGACCTGTGCTTGCTTAACGATGGGAGCCCTACGTTTTTACGAGGCGCAACGTACAGCAGCTGTTTGGACTTGACATTCGTGTCACGTCGCTTTGCCTCACGCGTTAATTGGTTTTTAGACATCGAGACCCACGGGAGTGACCATATCCCCAGTTACGTCAACATCAAAGGCCTGGCTGGATGTCATCCTTCTAACACATTCCGGAGGATTGATTGGACTGCGTTCAAGACGAACGTCGAAGACGCTTGTCGCAGCGGCCTCCCGTCAGGTCTAGAACAAGCTATAAAGGAAGCGGTACAGACGGCGATGCGCACACTGACATGCTCCCCGAAGCGCTCGGAAACGGACGTAGAGTTGGAACGACTCCGTACGATTCGTCGACGTGCCGAGCGCAGATATAGACGGACTAATTCCGTACACGATCTAAGGACAGCCAGGCGCATGCAAAAGAAGATACAGCGTCGCATAGCTAAACTTGAGTCTCAACGGTGGGTAAGGTTCTGTGAGTCTCTGGACCCCCGGAAACCTTTATCGCAAATATGGAGAACAGTGCGAGGTCTGCGTACGCTTCCTGAGCAGCGGTTTCCGTTCAAAGCTTTAGCGCTTTACCAAGGTCGACGGGATATCGAGGTAGCTGAAGATTTTTGCAAGAAGATTGTCGGCAATGCAGCTTGCACAGGAGTCCTTGCTACACAGAACACTCCACATTCACTGGACTCACGCATGGACCTGCCCTTTACCATTGAGGAGCTGGATGCGGCCCTTGTGTTGTGCAATCGTTCTTCATCACCTGGCCCAGATGGCATCTCCTACAGGATCTTATGCAACCTAGGTGAGCAGGCGCAGAAAGCTTTGTTGGAAATGTTTAATAACTCATGGCGAGACGGACATGTCCCCCAAGAATGGAAAACGAGCCGATTGGTTCCGCTCCTAAAACCTGGGAAATCGCCTCTAGAGCTCTCGTCATACCGCCCAATAGCGCTAGCTAGCTGTGTAGGGAAGCTGATGGAGCGCATGATCCTCGCCAGACTGGAGTGGTTCCTAGAGCGCTACGAGGTTTATCCAAGTGCCATGGCCGGTTTTCGACGCGTTCGTTGCTCTATCGACAACGTTGTTGACCTCGTAACGTACGTCCAACACCAGAAATTGAGCAGGCGATTAACCGCGGCACTATTTTTGGATATCAAAGGAGCTTACGACAACGTTTCTCACGAGGCCATGCTCGACGCCCTTGAGTCCGTCGGTCTTGGTGGCCGAGCGTACCGCTGGATTCGTGCCTACCTGCAGATGAGATCCTTCTTTGTGCAAACCGACGATGGGCCAACCTCTCAGCACTGCACACACCGTGGAGTTCCTCAAGGGGGCGTCTTGAGCCCCACGTTATTCAATTTGGTTCTGGTTGGTCTCGTGGAACGCATACCAGGTTGTGTACAGATATCGATTTATGCTGACGACATCTGTGTTTGGACGTCAGGCGTAACACGTCCTCAGATACGCGCGAGGCTCCAAAAAGCCGCGACTTCGATATCGGCATACCTTAATGAACAAGGCCTTGAAATTTCGCCTGAAAAATCGGCGCTGGTCGCTTTCACGCGAAAGCCAATGACAGCCTATGCCATCTCTATCAAGGGGAAAAAAATTTGTTACGCTAGGACGCACAGGTTCCTGGGAGTAACCATCGATCGGGACCTCTGCTGGAGTCCCCATGTGGCCGGTCTCAAGAAGCGCCTAACGGCCACCTCACAAGGTTTCCACTTCCTCGGAGGGAAAACGTGGGGTACGTCAGTGACCGCCATGTTGCACCTATACCGGACGCTCTTTCTCGGGTACTTGAGATGCAGCTTACCGGTGCTGACTGACACCTGTAAAGGTAACCTACGCGCACTCGAGAGCGTTCAGGGCCAGGCACTCAAGATCTGCCTCGGATTGCCACGCTGCACCTCAACAGCGGATACTATAGCAATGGCCAAAGACCTTCCTGCCACCACTCACATCACTTTGGAGGTGCTTAGGACACACATTCGACACCTAGCTCGTGCTCCTGCTCACCACCTCGCCTCGCTTCCAGAAGACCGGCCCGGTGCCTCTTTTTGTAAGAGGATATCGGCATTCCGCGAGTGCCTCCCAAAGAATTATACTCCTGCTGAGAGACTTCCGACGCCTCCTTGGTGTTTGGCCCGTCCAAAGGTACGGCTGACAGTGCCAGGGATTCGGACGAAAGCGGAGCTCTCACCGCCGGCTTTAAAACAGCTGTCTCTACTAATGCTACAGGAGGACTACAGGAATCATCTTCAGCTTTACACTGATGGCTCAACAGCAGCAGGCAGATCTGCAGGAGCTGTGACCTTCCCTGCCAAAGCAGTAGATGTGCTGTTCAGGACGTCTCATGGCACAACATCGACAGCCGTGGAGTTTGAGGCACTACGCACCGCACTTTGCGTGATCGATGGGGAGCCACCACCGAAATGGGCCATCTTTACAGATTCCAAGTCAGCCCTTCAGTGCCTTTTATCGGCCTTACGTAGCGGGCCGCAAGACCAATTAGTGCTTCAAACACGACAGCTCTATCACGAATTAACCGACAAAGGCCATGACATCACGTTTCAGTGGCTACCAGGCCACTCTGCAATAATCGGCAACAAGCACGCAGATAATGCTGCGAAACGTGCCCACGAAATTGGAGTGCTGCAAGCCATCCCACTGTCAAGAACGGATGCAGTAAGAAAACTTCGCTCGCTTGCGCGTGATATGACTATAGCGCTGTGGAACACTCCTGGTCTTCTGCATACCCGTCTGCACCGCCTCGACCCATCACTACAACTTCGAGTTCCGCGTGGGCTTACCCGCTGTGAAACTACCGTACTTTGCCGCCTGTGGCTAGGCACGTCATTCACAAGAAGTTTCAGCTGTCGCATTGGACTGGAAGACAGTGCTGCCTGTATTCACTGCGGCAGCGAGGAAACAATTGTGCACGTCCTCTGCGATTGCCCTGGGTACTGCTCCCAGCGACAGACTCTCGCCACAGAATTGTCACGCCTTGATGGTCGACCGCTGTCCGAGCAAACCATATCGGAATGCCGGACAGACAGTGTCTCGCAGCAGAAAGCCACGAAGGCTGTGCTCAAGTTTTTGCGCGCAACGGGCCTCGTGAACCGTCTGTGACACATGCCGTGCTTGTGTGTGTGCGCGATTTGACCTCTCTCTTTCTTTATTCTTTTTCCATCTCTTTCTGTCTCCCTTCACCCCTTCCCCAGTGCAGGGTAGCAAACTGGATATTTTCTCTTCCGGTTAACCTCCCTGCCTTCCGCCCATCATCTCTCTCTCTCTCTCTCTCTCTCTCTTAGCAGAACAACAACATATTTCCAGCCAGCTTTTGCTCAAAGTGCGCCTGACGATGTGGTAGAGCTTCCAGTCACCCAGCCATCAGTGAAAGACGTAGAGATGGATGTTAATGGTACTGATCGCCTGTTACGACAGATACAACAAAGGGAGTTGGACCCGACGTTTTAGCGCTATTCGCTCTAAAACAAAATTCGTAGCATCATTGCGCGGCACTAATGCATCATATACGAAACTGCACTTAACACTCGAACTGTTCCGCAAGATTGGAAAGTTGCGAACGTTGTCCCGGTTCATAAACCGAGTGACCGAGTGACCAAAAACTAGCTGACAGCTACAGGCCCATCTCGTTAACAGCAATTTGTTGTAACTTGCTTGAGCACATCATTTACAATGAAGTATTTAAATTACTTGAGTCAGTGAGCTTCTTCATTTCGTTTGAGCGCATTGTTTTAGAAATGGACATTTATGTAGTGCTCCGCTAGTCGAATTTCAACATTACATTGCACCTTCCTTAGACAGCAACTCCTAACTAAACGAAGAGTTTCTTGATTTTCGTAAAGCCTTCGACACCGTTCCAAACAGCATACTAGAATTTGCAATGCTTTCTGTAAATACAAACATTAAAGTTATTAATTAGGTAAAATGTTACTGAAACATTCGTCAACAGAGCGTAGTGCTAAACGGCTCAAAATCATTATCAGCAACCGTTACATCAGGTGTGCTACAATGCCGCGTGTTAGGACCATTGTTGTTCTTAATCGATATTAATAGCATTGTTGAAGAGATTACTTCTCCAATTCAATTATTTTAAGATGACTGCACAGTGTTTAGGAAAATTAAATCACTTAAGGACACCGAATATTTTCAAAGCGACTTCTGCGCAATATCACTATGGTGTCAAAGCTGTAAAATGAGTTTGAACGTCCGGAAATGTAGCTGCCTATCATTCACCAACCGTATTGAAAAAAATTCACAGCATATCCACGGAGTGAATGATGATGAGTGGGCGAAGCTCCGGACGTTCATCGTAGATCGTGCCGAGTTCCGAATTTAGTTAACGCGCACGCTACGAATCCTTATGGTTCAACTAGGCACAAGTGAAATCTCCCACCGGCACTTCATTGCAAGTCAAGATCCATGTTGTTGTTGTTTTGTGGGGTTTTACGTCCCAAAACCAGTTCTGATTATGAGAGACGCCGTAGTGGAGGGCTCCGGAAATTTCGACCACCTGGGGTTCTTTAACGTGCACTGACATCGCACAGCACACGGGCCTCAACATTTCGCCTCCATCGAAATGCAGCCGCCGCGGCCGGGATTCGATCCCGCGACCCTCGGATCAGCAGCCGAGTACCATAGGCACTAGACCACCATGGCGGGGCAAGTCAAGATCCAGTGCATATATATATATATATATATATATATATATATATATATATATATATATATATATATATATATATATATATATATATATATATATATATATATATATATATATGCAGTCGGTATTTTTCAATCAAGAAACTCGCTAGAAGACGCTGCCTGCGTCAAGCTTGTCTCTCGCGGGTGAGGGCGCGTTCTCTTTCTTTGCGAGCTGGTAGCGCGTTCATCGAAGAAAGAGCGTTTCCATAGTGATTGTGGTTCGATTAGGAAAGGACGCTAATTTCTGCAGCCCATGTAGGGAGCACGGCTAAGCGTCCGTGGGGGTGGGGGAAAGGGAGTGAAAGAGATAGAGAGGAGAGAAAGGCCGTAGTGGAGGGCTCCGGAAATTTAGACCACCTGGGGTTCTTTAACGTGCACTGAAAACGCACAGCACTTTCACAGCACTTTCGGACAGCACTGGCATTTTCGCCTCCATCGAAAATGCGACCGCCGGTCGGGATCGAACCCGCGTATTTTGGGTGGCAGCCGAGTACCGTAACCACTACACCACCGCGGCGGACCCATAGTGAACGTGCGCCTTTCGCTCTCTCTGTCTCTCTCTTTCTCTCTCACAAGACAGCAGATGGAAGAGTGAGAGAGCTCGCGTGCCGGAAGGCACGCGCCGAGGGCGCGCCTCTCACACGTAGCATCATTCATTTCTTTGAAGGTAACGCGCTACTAGGAACAACGGACGGACAGATCCAAACCCTAAGCAGCTTCGCCCCTAAAATTAAACACAGGCTATATCGTCAACAATTCAATAACTAGCAGTTAGTCTTATTATAAGTATTTAGCAGTATATTTCTCTGATAATTTTATGTGGAAAATGTTGAGGCACGTGTGCTGTGCGATGTCAGTGCACGTTAAAGAACCCCAGGTGGTCGAAATTTCCGGAGACCTCCACTACGGCGTCTCTCATAATCAGAGCTGGTTTTCGGACGTTAAACCCCACAAATCAATCAAATCAATTTGATGTGGAAGGAGCACATGGAAATCACCTTGACAAAGGCAAGTGGGATTTTGTATTTCATACACAGGAATTTTAAGCAAGCTTCACAAGCCGTGAACGCTCTACTTTATGTCGCATCTAGTCTAGATTATGCCTGTGTAACCGGGATCCTTATAAACAATACTTAATCGATATAGTGGAAAAAGTGCAAAATCAAGCAGCCAGATTCGTAGCAGTTATATAATTCATTTGCAAATATTACAGAAATGAAACTAACATTGGGATAGGAGCCATTAATAGGGGCTCGAAACTGCGGTGTAAATTTCTTCATAGTATTTATCACAATAAAAATGCAATTAATCCCTACGAATACCTCTTAGAAGCAACCTACGTCTCAGTTAGTCGAGATCATTCACCGAAAATATTGGAATACCCGTGCGGAAACGCCCAGTTCTTGGTCGATCGTTTTTTGTAAAAACAATACATGAGTGGAACTGTCTCCGACGCGACATCGTCAGTGTAACTGATAGCGAACTTGTTTTTTTTTCTCTTCCTTTGAAAACGCCCACTTTATCACTGTCAATTTGAGTGCTTTATCTTGCCGAGGCGTCCTGATGTTTAAGTGCATGATTGTGATGGTTTTATCATGTGCTGTATAACTCACTCGTTATTGTTTTTCTTTTTCTTTTAATCATCGTCCATATTGTTGTCTATTGCCTATTGTGTTATGCTGTGACCCATGTCGCCCTCCGCCTACGAAATTCCTTATGGCAATGCAGGTGAAATGTAAATATGTGAACGTGCACGCACAAGGACTTGACGGAAATAGAGAGAGCAAGCTGACAACTGCCACCGAAATAGGCACAAGGCCTGCCTACTCTTTTGGGAGAAGGAAATAAATACAGGAGAGGAACGAAAAAAAAAAGAAAATAGAAAGTGAGAAGTAGAACACACAGACAAAACACAACAAAAACAAAATATGCCTACAAACGAGACGCCAGGCCAGTAGCTTCCATGAATGGAAGAAACAACAGAACATGCAAATCGATAACCAGTACAAATCACTGGCTTCGCTTAAGCATGACCCGTCGCACTTAACAAACGAGAAGACGTTCGAGGACTGCTTAGGCTTTAATCACGCTGCCTTTGTCAACAGTGGCCCCATTCGAGGCGCTATAGGGCGTTATTGCCAACTGTGCTGGACAGGCTTTCGTGTCACCTGAACCTCACGGATGCAGCTGTTTACAAATGTGTCCGTCCGTCCATCCATTTCCCCCAGTGACGGCGCTATAGAACGTTGCTCAAAGCCTCAGTTAGCCAGGGACCTCGCTCGATCAACACGGTTCTTGCAACACCCGAAACGAGGAAAACGCCGACATCGAAATTACCTCGAGTGGCGCTGCGGGCGCTACCCTTGCGGGCTGACATGGGCGAGAAGGAAAGAGCGAGCATGGCACGCACTCGGCGGCGTGAAACCGGGCGACCGAGAACCGGAACGCCTCCCTTGTGTATGTTATCACAAGCGGAGGCGCGGAACCTAGCGGCACGTGGACGACGGCAGGATGGGTCCTGCGCGTGAGCTGGATATCGTCCTCTTCGGTGCCACGGGAGTGACGGGCGCCTACGTGGTCGAGGAACTGCACCGTGCGTCCGAGGAGCTTCGTTGGGGCGTCGCCGGACGGGACGCCGACAAGCTGCGGTGCACTTTACGCGCGGCAGCGAAGAACATCGGCTTACAAGGTGACATGCCGGCTTCATGCAGAGTTTCAGCGAATCAATCGCTTGTACTGGTGGAAAGCGCGCGGGCTGTATGCAGGACGAAGCGGCTAAACCTCGCGCTCGAGGAATTACGACTGGGGGCGGTGGATTTACTGATTTTATTCGATATGTCATTGATTTCGAAGGCTTCAAACAACTTATTGGAGTCGGACGCACAAGCTGCCGGCCCGCGAGCCCGAGCAGCACCTTCTAGCAACTGGTGCGGCTCACGTCTTTCCGTCTGATTGGAGCAACCTCGGCCCATTCCAGCTCACTCTGGTCAGATGAAAATTGCAACCCACAAACGGGGTTGCAATGTGCCCCAGCTATAGTCCTGGCTGGCCATGCAGATGAGTACACGGCCGAGGTGCGACCTTTATTGGGCCTCGGCAAAAAATTTCATTTCCTTAATTGTATCTTTTCTTAAAATGTATTTTGCAACTTCCTGAGAAATGGAAAAGAAACTTCCCAGGCGACCTGGCGTTGATGCGCGCTGTCGTAAACAGGGTTAAAGAGAAACAACAACACATCAGATTAGTCCGACAAATTATTATTTGATAACACTATTGTCTTTGATTTCGTATGCATAGGTTCAGTATTGTAAGAGAAAACGAAAGTTAGTTTGATTTTTGAATTTCGCGCCGAAGCCTGGGCATCTGAACGTAGCGGTATGTTACGGATTTCAAAGCATTTTGTTCGTATTTCGGCCCGTTGCTTCAATGAAATTTGATGGAACTTGCTGTGCTAAATTTCTAACGACCCTAGAACACAACGTAACTGACCTTTAGCGGAAAATAAATTTGCGATCCATAAAAGGCGCCTTCAAAATCTATGACGTAAAGACGATACGTCATGGGTGTGGAAACTCGAGGGCGGCTTCGCCAACTGCATTTTCATTTCGCGCGTTTTCTGGCTAGAGAGAGAGAGATCAAAACTAAAGTATAGAGAAGAAGCTGTTGCCGCTGAAGTCTGGGCATCGCAAATGGTTGGGGCCTCTATTCCAGGGCTCCGCTGGCCCATGCCATCATCTCTGCCCTTCGGACCAGCCAAAGCTGATCCTCAAGGACCGAGCTGGACACCAGTGCCTCCCAGTGTTCCTCTGCGTTGTTCATGTTGTGGTGTTCTTCACTGTGTATTGTACACTCCCACGTAATGTGAAGCAGAGTTGGTGTGGACCCGCACCACGCACATATATCTCTGTGTGCTGTGGGATAGAATGTATGTAGCCTGTGTAGGTCGGTGTATGTATTTGTCTGGAGTCTGCCTAGCGCCGTAGATTGCATTGCTGTGAGATTCTTATGTGGTGCTGGATACATTTTTCTGTTATCTCTGTAATACTGCAGAATTGTTGCGCAATTAGGGTCTAAGGGCGTCGGGTCCTACTAAGCGTTTTCTCGTGGCAAGAGTGGTGCTGTTGGTATTTTGAAGCGATAATTAAGCAATATACGAGGAATCGTTTTCTTCTTTAGTGTCCCTTTAAAAAGGGGGTAGGGGGCGCTTGCTCGGTCATTAGCTCTAATTTCAAAGCTTTCGAAAAAGGGAGGAGGATGCTTGCATGGTTCGTGGATTTTCGGGATTATACAGTAAGCCTAGCATCCCCCCATGAGAGCCCAGCTGCAACAATAAACCTACTCTAACATAATGATTAACCTGACGAAGCCGCCCAGGTTCGCTGTTTCTTCAGACTTGGCACTATCAGTGCCCAGCTGGCGGGAATATTTTATAATTATAATAAGCAAAACTACTTTATTCGGCTATATTAGAGATTCCATATAGTAGCTAAATACTGTAAATTCTCACAATCTCCTAACCGTATATTTACAGGCTTACTACGTATCACCTAAAAGCATAAGTTTTGTTTAAGCGCAGATCACGTGTTGTATAGTTCATAGCTGATTTTGATTAGCGCCCATTTGTATCTGCGTTTACCAGGTGATAGTAATGTTTGTAACAATGAACCTGTTAGTACTGGACGAACTTTTCATCCCCCCTCCGCCTTTATTTTTTTTTATCTTTTGCAGATCAGCGCGCTTGTCTTCTTGATGCAAATGGGGAACCAAGAGCCTATACAGAATTATATGAGACGAGATGAGCACTTCAGTCTCAAGCACACATATACAATGTTTCCCTTCGAAGTGTGTATATGTGATTGCAAGTGTGCGTTGATCTGAACGTAAACGAAAATACCTGTGTGCTAGGTTACTTCGTAAATGAGCATTTTTTTACCGCACCCCTTGTGTACTACCCGTCAATATAGGGTCTTTAAAGAAACGAAACCGCACCGAACGTAGATAATCTGAGCTAATGTTAGCGGTTGCGAGCTTCTTATCATCACAAGCTTTGTCTTCGGCACGAACGGGGCTATCTCAAGCACCTGCAGTTGCCGCTTTTCATGCGTTGTCGGTGTAACTCAGCGTAACCTCGCAACTGTTTGCTGCGCAGAGGATGCCCTGGACAGTGTGCCCATCATCGTGGCTGACGTGGCGGACGAGGCCTCGCTGTTGGCGATGGCACAGAGGACACGCCTCGTGCTAAACGTTGTCGGCCCGGTAAGTTCAGCATGGCAGCTAATATTTGCAGCCGGCTGTTGTGGTCACAACCACGCCGTGTAATAGTTGTAGCTGGCTGCCAGCGATGACTGATAAAGACAAAAGAATCTACATGTCCACTATATATGCAAGGCCCCAAGTCGCACCCGTAAGAATTTGGTTACATACTGAGACTGCATGAACCATGCTACTAATGCAGCATGGTGGTGCACATGAAGTGTGCCTTGTTCAGTCAGTTAATCAAAAAAGCTTCACTGATATTTTCCGCGAGCCTTTGTGGGGCGGGCAAAAGGTCCCGCCTATGTAACGGCCAGGGCTCATGAGTCTCAGCCGGTTTCTTCGGCCCGCTGGACAGGGCAGAGCTTATCTTCAATGCGCTAAAGATTGCAGCACTGAATGCATAGTAGCGCCCAACATTGCGCTTTAATGTTTATTTTCAGACTTTGCGCTCCCGCTCCTGCAGTAATTCTGGAAAAGTAAATCTGTATTCCATTTATGTTATTCTAGCCTATTTTATTTAATAAATTTATTCCTGTATAGACTTGCGTTTTATGATGCGGCTAATGCTATATATAATAGAAGCTGTACGAACGGGCCAGTACTGCCACATGTATACTTCACAATGTGTTCGGTTGACATGGAACAGAAGATGGTCCTCTCATCAAACTGCAGCCAACGGGATGACGTAGGCAGACACTGCCGACATGGCTGGCAGTCTAAAGACGAAGGCTGCTTCCAACGTTGTAGAATAAGGCTGGTCTTGCACGACCAGATTTCATCTCCCGCTAGAAACTTCCCCATTTTTTTAAGCCACCTGCGTACACTACACCCCCCCCCCCCCCCCCCTATTCTCGGCTCCACTGCTTTCCCCCTGCAAATCGTTCAGTCATTCCAACATGCTACCGCCGGTTTGTTCCACGACAAATAAATTTTGCTCTTAAACATTTAACAGGTCCCTGAAACAGTTTTTTAGCCCTATCAGCCAACAGGCGGCACGCGTATCAATATCATTCGCAAAATAAATTACGCTAAGCGCCTTTTATCAAGACAGCTGCAGCCACTCTGACCCTGCTTTCCTTCTCAAAACCGCTTTTCCTTCTCAATTTCCCTGAACAGCTGTGCCCGCAAAAGCGACGGCTGCGCCGGCCGCCGCAGTTGCGACGTTGCGTTTCCATTTCTCCGTGGCGCAATACAGGCCACGGTCGCTCGCGACGTGGCTTGCAAGCATGGAGAAAGGGAAAAAAACTGAGGGCAGGCCGTTGTCACTTTTTGTGAAGCCAACGTAGAGCCTCTGAGATCGGCAGTGCACTGGGTTTTAGCCATTTTAACGTGGCGCGGCGCATGCGCACCGCAGTATCTTAAACCAACACTTAGCTCGCGGGGAAGGTAAGATTGCGAGCGACGCGCGGCTGCGATCATCGCGCCTGTCGAATGCGTAATAGCACGACGCGTAGTCGATGCGCGCATGACCATAGCAAAGCCGTTATTGTGCCCCATCGAAATGGCCGCCAATACGTCACTTCCCCCACACTTCTCTGCCAGCGCGAAGACTGCTGCAGGGACCCTGCTCAGTTTCTTTCCTCGGTGCCCGCAAGACTTCGGCGCGCCACTCGCAACGCGCATTTGTACCAGCGCCGCCATACGTGGCTATAGAATCATCATCATCAGCTTATTTTAGGTCCACTGCAGGACGAAGGCCTCTCCCAACGATTTCCCATTTACCCTATCCTGAGCGAGTTGGTTCCCCTTTATACCAGCGAACTTCTTAATTTCGTCGCTCCACCTAACCTTTTGCCTGTCTCTGTTGCGTTTTATTCTCTTGGTATCCATTTCGTCGCTCTTACTCTTCATCTGTTGTCTGTCCTCCGCATGACATGTCCTGCCCAGGTCCACGTCTTTCTTTTAATTGATATACGCCGTAGTGGAGGACTCCGGAAATTTCGACCACCTGGGGTTCTTAATAACCATAATATCATAATCATAATATCAGCCACTCCTGTCTGTTCCCTGATCCATTCCGCTCGTTTTTTATCTCTTAGCGTTACACCTATCATTTTTCTTTCCATTGCATAGTGCTTAATGTCATCTCTACTTTTTTCGTTACCCTCCATGTTTCGGCACCGTGCGTTAGCACTGGAAGAATGCTGTGATTAAATACTTCTCGCTTTAGTGATAGTGGCAAGCTTGCAGTCATGATTTGAGAATGTCTCCCGAATGCACTCCATCCCATTCTTATTCTACGTAACATTTCTTTTTCATAGGTAGGTATCCCTGTTGTTATAACTGTCCCAGGTATACGTACTCGTTCACACATTCTAAGGGTTCATTGCTAAATGTAAATTCCTGTTCTGGAGCTAGACTGTTGAGCATGATTTTGGTCTTTTGCCTATTCATCTTTAGTCTTGCTATAAGACTTTCCCGGTATGGGTCCTCAATCATGTTTCGTAGTTCGTCGCCGTCATTGCTAAAGAGCACAATGTCGTCTGCAAACGTTAAATTACTGAGATATCTCAATCTATTGTAATTCCCTTTTCTTCCCAGTGTGGCAATGGTACCGGCTACTTATGACTTATGACACCCGCGGACTCGCGAGGTCAGTGAACTAACCTATATCTAATCCGTCGGTCGCGCAACCTCATCTCCCGTGGCGCACCAGAAAGCCAGGGGTGGTTGAAAGCTTCCTGGCTGCGGTCTGTAGGGGTGCACGAATTAAAAACGTCGTAGCAGAACGCGCACATAAATGGGTCATCCAAAAAATATGGAGCTGGCCGGATGCAATTTTCACTGCAATAAGCGTTCCGCATGCTGATTCCGAAACGTTTCGACGCATTATTCAGTCTACACTTAATAATGCCGGCTTGAAATCCTGGCGTTCTTCCCCTCCAGAGGCAACCATGCGACGCCACAGGCCGCCATAGGCACTATTCACTGAAGTAATGTTAAGACAAACACGTAATAATTAAAGTAAGCATAACATTAACTTTCGCTCGCTCTCGCATTATAGGTTTATATGAAAACTTGAAAGTAAGAAAATGGTCGGACTCCGTGAGATGGCGGCGTACAGAAGCAAGGCTGGACGACGGTTTATTTTCCCATCTCAGAGGCAACTGTGGCGACCAAGATGGCGTCAGCTTCAGAGATGAGAGCAATTTGCGGAGGGAAATTGAAACTTTCTATCGTTGTATATAAGGGATGGTGCAACGTATGTATATTCCAGAATTGATGGCCCGGATTCCGAATACACACATCCTACAAAATTTTCACAAGTTTCCCGACCCGCTTAACGCAGATCACGGATATTATAGTCTCCCGGGGATCCGAACGATTTGCATTACCGGCTGATTGCCTTTCCAAATCGTCAGAATGGTTTGGGGACCCCTTTAAATACAATACGAAGCATATCGCTTGGGAAGAGTTACAAAATTGTGAGTTCGCGTTCGTGTAGATAGATAGATAGATAGATAGATAGATAGATAGATAGATAGATAGATAGATAGATAGATAGATAGATAGATAGATAGATAGATAGATAGATAGATAGATAGATAGATAGTGTGTGTAGCTTACGGTACTCCAATGTTTGTGAATATACTCCTCTTGCATGCAGTTGTTTTTCTTTTTTGCTATTTCAGTACCGATTTTATGGCCGTCCTGTGGTGAAGGCGTGTGTGGACAGCTGCACACATCACATCGACGTCAGCGCAGAAGTACAGGTAAGAGACGTCGTCTGTTTACTTTACGCACCAAGGCTTAGTGCCTCTTCTTTGCAAGGTGCTGCGCAGCGTGCCGCATCAAAACAGCGTGTTTTTTTTCTTTGCCAATTTCTACCGCTAGTTCTCTCTTCAGTTTTCCGGCATAAATAATCCAGCTGTTACATGGAGAAAAACACAAAAAAGCAAATATCACCTATAATACGGTGCATTTTGTAAATCTTTTTCTGAGGTCTCTAATGTGTGGGCTGTCACCATGGTTTACGTAGTACTTAAAAATATTTCCGGGTCCTTTCGACACTAGCTGCAAAGCTGATATTTAGAACTTCTTTGGAACTTGTGCTCCAACATTATCACAGGTAAAATAAGAACTGTAGCGAATAAGATGTTCATCATTCTAGCTGCTAGCTGGGGGTGTGGTAATGCTGCAAGGCCACTGTAGACATTTACGGAGTAGGGGGTAGGCAGCGCGTCCATCTTGTGTTGTGACACGGGAGTACACAAGGTTCTGCCACAGCCTTGGCAGTGCTTTCTTTTCCGGGGTGGGGAGGGGGTCAGATATTTAGCGCAGCTCAGCGGAGCTCATGATAGCGCTCAGGTATCTTTCGGTGCAAAGGTGTACAGTAGCGCGTAGAAAGACAGACGAAGTTAAACGGACGGGACAAGCGGCGACTTGAAGCCAAGGTTTGTTCGGAGGAGTACAGAAATGATGTACCGCTTTAATCCCAGTAAGCTCATACATTATATACTTGAAAGACGCGTACACAACCGCCATATCAAACCTATGCATAATAGTGCGGGTGCTAAAACAAAACTACAAAAAAAGAGGAAAAAACACCGTTTTTCAGCAAACTCGGAGCATGACAAGAAAAAAGGAGGAGTCACTATGGTGGCTAATGAAGCGCTCCAGAACATCTCATAATCTTATAACTCAGAAATCTCATAAATTTCTTATTTCGTGTACGTTATAAGCTATTCCGATGTTGCAAACTTACTTTGGTTCCCTTGCTCTGAAGTGTTGCGTACATCTGCATGTGCCATCTACTGCCAGTGACTTTTTTCACTAGGTTGCGTACCCATTGCACTACCTCCTCTCGAACCCCTCTTTGTTAGTGTATATGCCGCTATAAGATGGCTAAACTGTTTAATTATAATTAAATAATTCGGTAATTAATAAGAAACATTTCATGTTTTTCGTATCGTATTGCCAAAGGCATGACTGCATACCCTGCGTCAACTACGCCACACGTGGTGTTCCTTTATAACACGTGTGTAAATTGAGGTACAAAAATGATTTCGTCCTTATACGTACCGACTGTGTCACCGCCGTAACCGGCCTTAGCCAATAATGATGGCGTTTTACACGGCAAGATTCCGGGACCATTTCCATATGCTTCGGTGACACAGAAGGCAACCAAGGCATTGCTAGCGTGCCTGCAGTTGTCGGGTCTCTGCGACCTCCTATAGAGGTGGTGTGCTCCGACAGGTGAGCGCGCGAGTGATTAGTGCCCGCTGTCTCTCTCTCTCTCTGTCGTCCGTTCTATCTGACCCGTTTATCTCTTCCCCAGCGATGGGTGGCAAACCGGATGCCCGTGTGAATGACTTCTCTGCCTTCCCTTCTTTCTCTCTTACCCTACATGCCAAAACCTCGACATGGTTATTTATTTATTCAAGTACATCACAGGTTCCCATTTGGAACATTATGTGAGGGGGGTAATACATCATTATTCAAACAGCACAGATCGTAAGTTAGTGAATTCAGAAACTGGTCAGTTGTACAAAGTGAATACTAAATACAGATCTTTCAATACACTGAACATATTAGTAGTAATATGGCTGAAAGCGACAGGCGAAATGCGCAATAAAAGAGACTTGACTCGCCCATACGGATTTAACAAGAGCGAGCATCCTTCGCACAAGCCGAAAGTCGGGGCTATGCGGAAAAAAAAACATTAAAAAAAGCTATGAAAACAAAATGTATAGTTCTTTTTTGAACGCTTCAGGGTCGTGTAGGCCAACAGTTTTATCCGGAAGATTGTTCCAATATTCTAATGCACGAGGTAACGCCGATGAATTGAAAGCCTTTGTTCGAGCGAACAGGCGTTCCAAGCTTCGATGATTGTGAAGACGACGAGATATATGATGCGCATGGATAAGCGGTAGTGTAGATGGGTGTTGACTGCAGATTACCTTATGAAGGAGACTGATAAGTGCGATGTTCCTTCGAGACTCCAACGATGGAAGTGATAGCTGCGATTTGATATCAGACACACTTGATGCGCGCCTGTAATCACCGACGATGAAGCGAGCGGCACGATTTTGTATGGATTCGAGTGAATGAATCAGGTATGCTTGGTGAGGGGACCATATAGAAGATGCAAATTCCAGCTGTGGACGGACAAATGATAAGTAGGCTAGTTTTCGAGTCGCTGACGGAGCATTCTGAAGATTTCGTTTTAGGTATCCAAGTGTACGCGAGGCCCTTGTAGTTATTTTTTCGATATGGTTGGACCAAGATAAGTCTGGTGCCAGATGAATACCTAAGTATTTGTACATAGATGTCTGGCTTACAGAATTATTGCTAAGCGAATAGTCAAATGCCGAGTTGGTACGTTTACGACTGAAAGTAAGTAACTTGCATTTGTCCGTGTTCAGGGTCATTTGCCAAGATGAACACCAGTTGCTGATTCTATCAAGATCCTGCTGTAAGGTAATGTGGTCAGTACTAGAGGAAATCTTACGATAAACCACACAGTCGTCCGCGAATAACCTGATGTTGGATACGATTCCGTCGGGGAGGTCATTGATGAAAATTAAAAACAATAAAGGACCTAAAACGCTTCCCTGTGGGACTCCAGATGTGACGTCACTTAACTCGGAGGAATGGTTGCCTACGACTGTGAATTGCTTGCGAGATGATAAGAAATTTCGAATCCACGATGTTGTTAACGAATCAAGATGTAAAGAGGAGAGTTTAGCTATGAGGCGGGTATGGGCTACGCGATCAAAGGCTTTGGAAAAGTCGATGAATATACAATCTGTCTGGAAGCCATCGTCCATATTCTGGTGTTGATTGATTGATTTGTGGGGTTTAACGTCCCAAAACCAGTTCTGATTATGAGAGACGCCGTAGTGGAGGTCTCCGGAAATTTCGACCACCTGGGGTTCTTTAACGTGCACTGACATCGCACAGCACACGGGCCTCAACATTTCGCCTCCATCGAAATGCAGCCGCCGCGGCCGGGATTCGATCCCGCGACCCTCGGATCAGCAGCCGAGTACCTTAGCCACTAGACCACATATTCTGGTGTAGTTCATGGGTGAATTCGATGAGCTGTGTTTCACATGACAGTCCTTTCCTGAATCCGTGCTGATTCGCAAAAAAGAAGTCATTTTTTTCTAAAAAATTGAGCGGAGTTGGAAGCGATGATGTGTTCGAGCATTTTGCATGGTTATGGATAGGGGTCGGGATTAGTGACAGATCGTTGTATCACCGGACTTGAAGACGGTAATAAATGGTTTCCGGCACTTCCACACATCTTTCTTCACACCCGTTGATAGAGATTGTTCAAATATGTAGGACAAGACATAGTGCGTAGAAAATGCTGACGGTGTTTTTCAAGATTTTGGAGTTTATGCCGGCTATGCCGAACTACTCGATAATTTAAGTTTATTGATCAACGCTGATATCCTTGGGAGGTAATGACTATTGGTGCCATGTACGGATAGCTTACGTCAGAAGGCAGCGGCATATTGGAGTGGTCTTCTTTGGTAAACACAGCCGTGAAGTAATTATTCAGCATACCTGAGCAGTCTTCCTGCGCACAGGATTCCCACTACTGTCCAATAACGCTATTTCATCATGGGTATTCGGAGGAGCGATCATTTGCCAAAATTTTCTGGGGGTTGCTTTTAATGAGGGAGGGAAGGTCGTGTGAATAAAATTGTTTTTTAGCGACACGAATGGCGTTGCAGTAATCCCTTTCCAATTCCCTGTGTTTTTTCCGGGACTGCGTCAGTGCCAGTGCTCTTGGCAATCTTGAAAAGGCGCTTCTTTTTGTTCTTCAGCCTTAGAAGGGACCTGTGGAACCAAGGTTTTGATATGTTTACACGCAACTTTAGGCGGGGTATATGAGCTTGGCTTAGTTCCACTATTTTCTCTTTGTAAGCCGTCCAATTTTCACTAACAGACCTGCATGAAAAGTTTTTTAAGAACGTTTCGGAAAACGATCGCAGGCCGTCGTTTATGGCGCTGAAGTCAGCTTTTTTGTAGTTCAATATGTACTTAGGTTTGGTGTGGTGTGTGGTAGATAGTATTTTCATTGTCAGTTCTAGAAGGCGATGATCGCTGAAGCCATCTATGCATCCTTTAAAAGCGACAGTCTCCGGAGCAGATGTTAGCACTAAATCTAATATGTTTAGATCTCTGGTGGGTGTGTCAACTAACTGTACGAATGAAAAATCCAGGGTGAGGTTAATAAAATCACGGCAGTTTCGCGAGGAAGAGCGTAAGTTAACCCAGTCGATGTCGGGGTAGTTAAAATCACCGAAAAGGTGCATGTCGGCTTTTGGAAACTTCCTTCTGATATCGGCAATGTTGTCGTGCAAGTTTGTGATGAATGCATCTGGGCTATCTGGCGGTCGGTAGCAAATGCCAATAATCGTTTTTGACGTGTTATGCGCAATGCAGACCCACAATATTTCTATCATAGCAGCAGTGTCGACGACGAAACATGCGATATGTTTTCTCACTGCAATGAGAACGCCCTCACCCCTCCTATTGTCCCTGTCTTTTCTGAAAATGCTAAATTCATCCAATTCGGGCAGGATCTCTGTATCAGCAATTTCAAAATTTAACCACGTTTCGGTAAGCAACAGGACATCGCAATCACTGTTTTCGAGATATGAGCAGAGTTCCGTGCGCTTAGAAAATATACTACGTATGTTAGTGAAGGATAGGGACAGCGCCGCGTGCGATTTTGTGTTTTGAAGCAAGGAAGAGGGATTAGTGTAAACACGTGTGGGTTTGTTGCGCACTAGCTATTCTGTGTACTGCTTGATAGAGTCGGTTGTGTCATCGTACACATAGGTACAGTTATCTATTCGTAGTTTGTCAACGTTGAGTCTAAACAGGGTGTTTTTCGTTTTCGCAAACGCCAACAATTTCTTCCGAGCTAGCCTTGTTTGAGCGGAAAAATCTTCTCGCACTGCGAAAGGGGTGCCTTTCAATTTGTGACCTTTCTCTAGAATCTGCTGCTTGTCTTTAAAAAACGTGAATTTCGCAATAATTGGCCGACATTTCCCGGTGCCGTATTTTCCCAAGCGATGTGCTCGTTCTATCCTGGCAGGGTCAATGGTTATGCCAAGATGTTCCGAGCACATTTCAAGCAATTTATTCTCGGCGCTTGACCATGTATCCGATGGATCATCCTGTATGCCAAAAAAGAGCAAATTTGACCGTCGCATGCGGTTTTCTGTGTCGTCGCAACGAGATTCAATTGCTTTTAATTTCTCTGAGATGTCTCCCGAAACTAACCCACTGGGGCAGTCTGAGGCGGACGGCTGGGTACGTCTTAGTTCCGTCATGTCTACCTCAATGCTACGAATTCTGGCCGATAGCTGATTCAGTTCTACATCTACGGACGCCTGCCAGTGCTTAAGGTCACGAAGTTCACCTCGAATTTCGTTTTGACCGGTCTCTATTCTTTGAACTGTGGCAAGAACAGTAGCCAGGACGTCGTTCTTATTGGGACCGGGATTTTCCTCCACATCGCCGGAGGTTAAATGACGCATTTCAGTAACAGAATGCGCGGTCATTGCACAACACATACTGAGCATCATTGACAACACTTTGGGGCACGACACGAGAAATAAGAAACGATTACTGCTTCTGATGCAGTGAGTGTAATTTAAGTAACCAACCTGGAAGAGCAAGAACGGTGAGTGCATCATTCTCGAACAGGTGTCGTGCCCCAAAGGAATTCCGTCGTGGTACACACTATATACGGCGTCGGATGATGCACTGGCGGCGAGGGTACACATGCCTGGTTGCCAACCGAAGTTTCCTGTCTTGTCCAGAAGTGGAAGGGGCGTCCTCGGCGCCGATTGGGACCGATTATCGGGTGGTATAATTGTTAGAACCGAGCAGTCAGATGAGAAGCCATCGATAGGGGATCCACCCAGTTGACCAAGCAGCACTGCGGCCTGGAAGAGCAAGAACGGTGAGTGCATCATTCTCGAACAGGTGTCGTGCCCCAAAGGAATTCCGTCGTGGTACACACTATATACGGCGTCGGATGATGCACTGGCGGCGAGGGTACACATGCCTGGTTGCCAACCGAAGTTTCCTGTCTTGCCCGGAAGTGGAAGGGGCGTCCTCGGCGCCGATTGGGACCGATTATCGGGTGGTATAATTGTTAGAACCGAGCAGTCAGATGAGAAGCCATCGATAGGGGATCCACCCAGTTGACCAAGCAGCACTGCGGCCTGGAAGAGCAAGAACGGTGAGTGCATCATTCTCGAACAGGTGTCGTGCCCCCAATGGAAGCGCCGTACGTTGAGGGCTCTGAAAAATTTTGCCACCTGGAGCTTCATCCGAAATGCGACTGCCATGGCCGGGATAGAACACGTCCGCAGGTTGCTTGACTACGGTTCGTTGGGCTAAAAGCAGCAGCATGGGGCTTAAAACTGCGGCCTCTGGATCACCTGTTTCCAGGGGCGCCCGCTAGGTGGCGAGCATGTAGACTGAATCACGAAGAAAGGAATCTTTAGAAAGGAGGCCGTTGTATGTGGCTTTTCTAGACATCACTGGAGCGTATGACAATGTTAATCAGGAAATATTGTGGGAAATTTTGGAAGGAATGGGCATAGGCGACGATTGCGTACAGCTTTTGAGGGAAATATATCGAGAAAATACAGTTTGCATAGAATGGGAAGGAATCAGTAGCAGAGAGAACGTTGATATTAGCAAAGGGCTGAGACAGGGATGTCCTTTGTCGCCGCTGTTATTCATGCTGTACATGGTTAGAATGGAAAAAGCGTTAGGAGATAGCAACATTGGTTTTAATCTGTCACACAAACAGGGCGGCGTGATGATTGAGCAGATGCTTCCGGGTTTATTTTATGCCGATGATATTGTCTTATTCGCGGACAGTCGAGATGATATACAACGGCTAGTGAATATATGCGGGAAGGAAGGCGAGGCCCTAGGACTAGGATTTCGTGTAACAAAATGCGGACTGATGGTATTCAATGATCCCAACGACCAGGCGCTATCCATACAGGGCCAAGAAATACCGAGAGTAAGCGAATACAAGTACCTTGGCGTATGGGTAAATGAGGATGATAGATACATGAAGGTACACGAAAAAGCCTTGGCAGCAAAGGGAAAGAGGAACGCAGCAATAATGAAGCACAGAGCGTTATGGGGACACAACAGGTACGAGGTGCTTAGGGGTCTGTGGAAAGGGGTAATGATACCGGGGCTTACATTTGGGAACTCAGTGGTGTGCATGAGGCCAGAGATACAATCAGGAATGGATGTGAATCAAAGAACTGTGGGACGCCTCGCGTTGGGTGTCCACGGGAAAACGACAAACGAGGCTGTAAAGGGCGATATGGGATGGGCGAGTTTTGAGGCAAGGGAAGCGCAGAGCAAAATAAGGTTTGAAGAGAGGCTAAGGAATATGAAAGAGAGTAGGTGGGCAGTGAAGGTGTTCCGCTATTTATATAGAAAGAGCGTTGACACGCAGTGGAGAAAGAGAACTAGGAGGCTCACCAGTAAATATACCGCTCTAAGAGAACTGACAACAAAGAGCGTAAAAGGAAAAGTCAGAGAAGATTTACTGGAGGGCAGCGATGGAAAAAAAACCGACTCTGTATAACTACCGAGAGGGCAAAAATGAAATAAAGAGGGAGGCATTTTATGATAATTCAAGAGGAAGCGCTTTATTGTTTGAAGCGAGATCGGGCTGCCTTAGAACGCGTATTTATAAAGCGAAATTCAGTAAAGAAGAAGAAAAATGCACATGCTGTGAGGAAGATAGGGAAACGACGGAGCACGTTCTGATTGAATGCGGAAATATCCACCCAGGTGTACGTTTGGGCACCACCCTACAGGAAGCCTTGGGTTTTAGGGCGAACAACGGGAAGCTGAACATAGCCGTGATTGAAATAAGTAAGAGACGGTTAGAATACTGGTGGCAGAAAACTAGAGAGAACGGACAAAAATAATTATAAAAAAAAATATGGACTTTCTGCCATAAGGGGCAGGGAACTGGGCTATGAATTTCCGTTTTTGCTATAGTATGATCGATTTGATTGAAGTAAACTTAAAAGGCATGAGGAAATTTTAAAGAGAGGAAAAAAAAAGTTCTAAGAGCCTGGTGGCGCACAAGTCGCCGCCCCGTTACAAAGGGGACGCTCATAGCATCCATCCATAGCATCCATCCATCACGAGGGTGTTTCCGAGGGCGCCAGCGAGAGCGGATGTGTTTTTCGAGGTCCGGAACGACAGCGGCAGATAAGTTTTCTTGCATGCATTGAGGTTGCTTTTCTAGTATAAGTCATTAGCATAAACTATACTTGTGGTTGTTAGTTGGTACGGTTTTTTGGGGGTCAGTAACTTGCTTTTTGGGTTTTTTTGCTTTCTTTCTTCTTCCTCCACGTGGCTGAGGTGCACGTACACCCACCACGAGTGTTTTGAAGTGTGGGATACCCATTGAGTTTTTGGGTACGTATTGTCTTAGGGAAGTGTTTGTACTTAGGGTTTGTACTTAGGGAAGTGTTTGTAGTACTGAGGTTGTTAGTTGGTACGGCTTTTTTTTTTTGGAGGGGTGTTTTTTGCTTTCCTATTTCTTCCTCCACGTGGCTGAGGTGCACGTACACCCACCACGAGTGTTTTGAAGTGTGGGCTAACCATTGAGGTTTTGGGGACATATTGTCTAAGGGAAGTGTTTGTAGTACCGAGGGCCTTTGTTCTTTAGATAGCGTAACTCTTGTGCTACGAGCGGTCATGGTTAAAAAGACCACAAAGTGTTCAGGGTGCGGGGCAGCTGTGAAAATGGAAGTTTGTGCGGAAGAGAAGGCAGAAGAAGCTGACGCGAAATGTAGACAGTGTGAGATCGAGGCAAAAATGGAAAAAATGGTGGCTGCTCAGAGCGGACTTGTGGACAGAATCGCTGAGCTTGAAAATGCGTTGGCAAAAGAGCGTGAGAAAACGCAGGCCATGGGGGAGAGGTGTTCCGCTATTTATATAGAAAGAGCGTTGACACGCAGTGGAGAAAGAGAACTAGGAGGCTCACCAGTAAATATACCGCTCTAAGAGAACTGACAACAAAGAGCGTAAAAGGAAAAGTCAGAGAAGATTTACTGGAGGGCAGCGATGGAAAAAAAACCGACTCTGTATAACTACCGAGAGGGCAAAAATGAAATAAAGAGGGAGGCATTTTATGATAATTCAAGAGGAAGCGCTTTATTGTTTGAAGCGAGATCGGGCTGCCTTAGAACGTGTAGTTATAAAGCGAAATTCAGTAAAGAAGAATAAAAATGCACATGCTGTGAGGAAGATAGGGAAACGACTGAGCATGTTCTGATTGAATGCGGAGATATCCACCCAGGTGTACGTTTGGGCACCACCCTACAGGAAGCCTTGGGTTTTAGGGCGAACAACGGGAAGCTGAACATAGCCGCGATTGAAATAAGTAAGAGACGGTTAGAATACTGGTGGAAGAAAACTAGAGAGAACGGACAAAAATAATTATAGGGAAAAAATTTGGACTTTCTGCCGTAAGGGGCAGGGAACTGGGCTATGAATTTCCGTTTTATGCTATAGTATGATCGATTTGAGTGAAGTAAATTTAAAAGGCATGAGGAAAATTTAAAGAGAGAGAGAGAAAAAAAAAGTTCTTAAGTCTTCTTACGAGCCTGGTGGCCCACATATCACCGCCCCGTTACAAAGGGGACGCTCATAGCATCCATCCATCCATCCATCACATATAGCCGAAGTAGAGGAGGGATTACTCACGCCAGCGCACACAATTAAATGGTTGCCACTCCTGTGACGGAACTTCATTGCTTATCTAAACGGTTCTCCTGCTCCAGATACACCGTTATTTTGCTTTCAGTACATGGAGCGGATGCTGCTGGAGTTTTACGACGAGGCTCGAAAGAAAGATATTTTGGTCATCATGGCTTGCGGATTTGGGAGCATTCCTGCAGAAATGTGCCTTTCCTACATGAGAAACCACTTTTCAGGTAAGTTCTCACTCTTCTCTATCACCTACAGGGTCGATGTGCTACACGGAGGAAGGGCTAATGTGAAACTAACTAGTAAAAGAAATGTTACAGCAGTCCGAAAAGGAATTTTACGAACCGCGTTAACTTCGATGGCATTGACGATGGCAAAGAGGAATTAGTTTCTGTCGGCGGTACCTGGTGGTGGAACGCGTCAACTGAAGCGGAAGTAAAGGGATCCGTTACATAAAGGTGGCACCAATGACTGTTTCCTAAAAAAAAAACACGCTTGTGCAAAGGCTATGAAAGAACAAAGCCGCCTACGTTCATTTTTGCTTGTACACATCGTACTATCGAAAGAAACGCGATAATTATCCTATACCAAAGTGAGAGGCAGGCCGGCCGAACCAAAATTCATATTAGGCGGCACCAGTTGCGCGCGAGCAGGCAGTTGAAATAAGCATGTAATTTTCGGTTTCGCAGCTCTGCTGGGCCGTTGTCTATCGCTCAACCGTCACAAGGCACTTTACATACCAGCATGCTTACTTAATGAGCCCACGTTCACTACAATTCAGATTGTAGTGAAACTGGTGTAGTGTAGTGAACGTGTAATGTAGTGTATTGAAAGTGTATAAACCCCTTAAAGCTGGTTTTCTTTGTCCGTATATCCCGTATATCATGCATTGCTATCGCATGCATTTGTTCGCCCTTCTGGCGAAACTGTGATTTCTTTTTCTTTATGTGCCATATTAGAAAATTGCGGACCTATACGAGAGCCATTTACTCTTTATCTTTGATGCCATCTTGTAGTAATTTTGATCGTTTCGCTACAATGCAGGTGATTTAAACCAGATGGAGTCCTACATGGCGATAAAGCAAGGCCCATTGGTAAGTCGCACAAAACAATTGTTATGTTTCCAATGCATCGGAAGCGGAGAATATGTGCATCGTTACTTAACTAAGGCGCAATTAAAGAACAAAGCAGCCGAGTCATTTGTTTAAAGAACAAAGACAATTATGATGTCTCTTTCTTGGGATTCGATACCCCGATCTCGCTAAAGGCCAACTCCGGCGCTTTTCTGACCACGCAAGTAAAATTATGGTTACATGTTCGCTCCTCCTACGCGCCTGATAGTGAGAGTGCTGAGCAAATGCGAAAATACCTTTTCATTAACGAAAAAGAGAAAACTGAAACCGAAATTCAACCGTGCAGTGCCGTCAAGTGAGGCAATGCCTCTTTGACATAGCGCGACGACGCATGCGTCCTTCCCCTGACGCTTTCGGGCCTCTTCATGGCCCGGAAGTGTGACATTCCATGGCCTCCGAGATTCGCACGCGTTGCATCAAATTTCGGAGACCGTGGTCATGCCGAAATTTGATGCAACGCGCGCGAATCTCGGAGGCCATGGAATGGTACCCGTGCGTTTTTCATCACAATGTCGTAGATCACACACAGTGGCCAATAATTGTGGGTCCAGAGTGCGTTCCCTCGGAATGCATCGTCCCTAAATGCGCTCCAGTCTCGCCCTCCTCAGTCACGGACCAATGACACACAGCTATTTATACTCGGGCGCGTCACATGGGTCAACGCTGGGAGCGTTGCAAGGCGGTCAAGGTCAACCTCTAGACGACGCGCGTCCCTGGCTGCCGCCGGCATGGGGAAAGACGTATTTGCTTAGCATGTATTCCTGCTCCGTTGCCGCCGGCCTAAGTCGCAACTCCTCCACTACGGCATCTCTCATAATCATAGTGTGGTTTCGGGACGTAAAGCCCCCGAAATCAATCAGTCATTCAGGCTGTCTTCTGATGACTAGATCTTTAGATGAGGAAAATTTAAAGAGAGAGAGAGAAAAAAAAAGTTCTTAAGTCTTCTTACGAGCCTGGTGGCCCACATATCACCGCCCCGTTACAAAGGGGACGCTCATAGCATCCATCCATCCATCCATCACATATAGCCGAAGTAGAGGAGGGATTACTCGCGCCAGCGCACACAATTAAATGGTTGCCACTCCTGTGACGGAACTCCATTGCTTATCTAAACGGTTCTCCTGCTGCAGATATACCGTTATTTTGCTTTCAGTACATGGAGCGGATGCTGCTGGAGTTTTACGACGAGGCTCGAAAGAAAGATATTTGGTCATCATGGCTTGCGGATTTGGGAGCATTCCTGCAGAAATGTGCCTTTCCTACATGAGAAACCACTTCCCAGGTGAGCTCTCACAGTTCTCTATCACCTACAGGGTCGATGTGTTACACGGAGGAAGAGCTAATGTGAAACTAACTAGTAAAAGAAATGTTACAGCAGTCCGAAAAGAAATTTTACGAACCGCGTTAAGTTCGATGGCATTGACAATGACAAAGAGGAATTAGTTTCTGTCGGCGGTTTCTGGCGGTGGAACGCGTCAACTGAAGCGGAAGTAAAGGGATCCGTTACATAAAGGTTGCACTAATGACTGTTTCCTACAAAAAAGACGCTTGTACAAAGGCTATGAAAGAACAAAGCCGCCTACGTTCATTTTGCTTGTACACGTCGTACTATCGAAAGAAACGCGATAATTATCCTATACCAAAGTGAGAGGCAGGCCGGCCGAACCAAAATTCATATTAGGCGGCACCAGTTGCGCGCGAGCAGGCAGTTGAAATAAGCATGTAATTTTCGGTTTCGCAGCTCTGCTGGGCCGTTGTCTGTCGCTCAACCGTCATAAGGTACTTTACGTACCAGCATGCTTACTTAATAAGCCCACGTTCACTACAATTCAGATTGTAGTGAAAGTGGTGTAGTGTAGTGAACGTGTAATGCAATGTATTGAAAGTGTATAAACACCTTAAAGCTGGTTTTCTTTGTCCGTATATCATGCATTGCTATCGCATGCATTTGTTAGCCCTTCTGGCGAAACTGTGATTTTTTTTTTCGTTATGTACCATATTAGAGAATTGCGGACCTATACGAGAGCCATTTGCTCTTTATCTTTGATGCCATCTTGTAGTAATTTTTATCGTTTCTCTACAATGCAGGTGATTTAAACCAGATCGAGTCCTACATGGCGATAAAGCAAGGCCCCTTGGTAAGTCGCACAAAACAATTGGCATGTTTCCAATGCATCGGAGGCGGAGAATATGTACATCGTTACTTACCAAGGCGCAATTAAAGAACAAAGCAGCCGAGTCATTTGTTTAAAGAACAAAGACAATTATGATGTCTCTTTCTTGGGATTCGATACCCCGATCTCGTAAAGGCCAACTCCGGCGCTTTCTGACACGCAAGTAAAATTATGGTTACATGTTCGCTCCTCCTTACGCGCCTGATGATAGTGAGAGTGCTGAGCAACTGCGAAAATACCTTTTCATAACGAAAAAGAGAAAACTGAAACCGAACATTCAACCGTGCAGTGCCGTCAAGTGAGGCAATGCCTCTTTGACATAGCGCGACGACGCATGCGTCCTTCCCCTGACGCTTTCGGGCTCTTCATGGCCCGGAAGTGTGACAATTCCATGGCCTCCGAGATTCGCACGCGTTGCATCAAATTTCGGAGCCGTGGTCATGCCGAAATTTGATGCAACGCGCGCGAATCTCGGAGGCCATGGAATGGTACCCGTGCGTTTTTCATCACAATGTCGTAGATCACACACAGTGGCCAATAATTGTGGGTCCAGAGTGCGTTCCCTCGGAATGCATCGTCCCTAAATGCGCTCCAGTCTCGCACTCCTCAGTCACGGACCAATGACACACAGCTATTTATACTCGGGCGCGTCACATGGGTCAACGCTGGGAGCGTTGCAAGGCGGTCAAGGTCAACCTCTAGACGACGCGCGTCCCTGGCTGCCGCCGGCATGGGGAAAGACGTATTTGCTTCGCATGTATTCCTGCTCCGTTGCCGCCGGCCTAAGTCGCAACTCCTCCACTACGGCATCTATTCATAATCATAGTGTGGTTTCGGGACGTAAAGCCCCCGAAATCAATCAGTCATTCAGGCTGTCTTCTGAGACTAGATCTTTATGTTGTTGTTGTGGTTGTTGTTGTCATTACTTTTTTTTTTGCTGGCAGTTATTCACAGTCTACCTTTTTTTGCATCTGTTTATGTACACGTGTCAGCGCCATCTATTCTGTGTGCTTTGCTGCTGTACCAAAGTTATTCTTTTTTTCTATCACTGCAAATTTATGCTTTGCTGACATGTTGCGAGTCTTTTCCTGGGTATATGTAGCTAGTGTGCTCTGACCATTAAACCAGTTGAAAATTACTCGCCGTGTTATCTCGTCTTTCTCCGTCGTTGCTTTACGTTGGCGGTAAACACGGATAATCACAAAGGTCTCAAGATGATTGTTCAAAAGATTACCTATGCGGTCTGGCGTCTCTGGATCGTCGATCACTTACTACGACTTGTAGAGTATGTAAGCAAATACAGTACAACGTCAGGGATTTGTGGGACCTATATGCAGGTGGTAGCAGAGTTAGTGCCTTTCTTTTGTATTTGTTATTCGTAAAGCAACCACAATGCCGCTGCATAAATGTGCACGCAGGGAATGAAGGTCAACACTGGAACATGGGAGAGCGTCATCCACATGCTGGCGCACGCATCAGAGCTCGCAAGTCTACGGCGGCAAAATCGCGCGACCTTCACCAAACCGCTTCCAGAGCGCCACCCTCGCTTAACTCGAAGGTAGGCATGGTCGCAGACTAACGATTGATTGATTTCTGGGGTTTAACATCCCAAACCACGATATTATTATGAGAGACTCCACAGTGGAGGGATCCCGAAATTTCGACCTCCTGGTGTTTTTTACCGTGCACTGACACCGCACATTACACGGTCCTCAACATTCCGCCTCCATCGAAATGCAGAGGCCGCGGCAGAGATGCGATCCCACGACCTTCTGATCAGCATCAGAGTGCCGTAGCCACTATAGACTACCGTGGCTTGGCGACGAAGAAGTAGAAGAGGAAGAGAGCACGATGGATAAGAAGAGTAAGCAGACAAATAACAAGAGAAAAGCAAAAGGCGATGGAAGAGGAGCAAAAAGTAAGAAGGATGAGACAGAAAACGAAAGAAGACCGACAGAGAAGGACAAGAAAGCACACTGCAAAGTCAAGCTTGCGCTGTCACTGTGCTGTGTCCTAGGCGCAGGTCGTAGAATTCTTAATATATGCCATGGTTGCCAACTGAAGTGTTTTTATTTTCTATATTCGACTGTAATTACATCTTTCACTTACCATTTCCGAGAATGCTTTATCAGCGAGTGCAGACGTTTCGAGGGCGCGAAGAGCCGTCGCATCACAAAGCAGATCATGCGGCTTCCCAACACTGCTGCTACGTCGTCGTGCGAAGACGCTTATTCCACCCTTCAGCCGACCACCTCAGATAGCGTACTGCGCATTGTGCGGCGTGAAATCGAGGCTGCATCACCGTCTTCTTTCGTGCGCCCTTCGGAGGATACTCAGCCGACGATTTCTCTCATACAGGCAGTCGTCCGCGAAGAACTTGCAAACGCAGGCATTCAGACTGCGTGCTCCGTGACTCGCCCTCCGTCTCGACCTACTGCTCCGTTCCATCGACCAACCACCGACGTTTCGCCGCTACCGAGATCCCGCCCAATGGCGCACACCTGATGACAAGCCCATCTGCTTCACCTGTAGCGGCGTAGGGCACATTTCCCGCTATTGCCCTTATCGTCAGCCGTCCTATTCACGCCCCACGTACTACACACGACGTTCATCATTTAGCGCTGCTAATGAACCGACCTACCGTGAATCCTTCTATCGTGACCAGACCTATCGTGGCCCATCGTACCGCGATCCTCCGACGTATGCCAGGCCATCAAGCCGGTCACCTTCACCCAACGATCGTCGCTCCCGCTCGCCTCTGCCCCGCCGTCCATCGCCGCACCCCTCTGTACGCCCACCTCAGGAAAACTGAAAAATGCAGCTCCCGGAGGTGACGCTGCATTGGAACCCCGACCTGGAAATCCTCTACTTACACTGCCGACAGACCAGAACCTAATCGCCGTACAAGTTGACGCCCTACCAGTGACCGCCCTGATTGACACCGGTGCCCACATCTCAGTTATGAGTGCTGCCTTCCTAAAACGGCTCAAGAAAGTGCTTACACCTGCCGAAACCCGCATAGTGCAAGTTGCAGACGGAGGAATGCCCGCAGTGCTGGGGATGTGTACGGCCCGTGTAAGCATTGGTGGTCGCCAGGCGTCTGTGTTATTTCATGTACTTGAACACTGCCCTCACGACGTGATCCTCGGCCTTGATTTTTTGTCTAATCACTCGGCTGTAATTTATTGCTCGGCTGGCGTGGTCCAACTCGATTTGCCGGATAGTCCAAACGTCCCCGACACAGTAGAGACCCAGCACCTCCACCACGATGGAACGAGTAGAGATAGTAGGCTAAATGGGAGGGCCGTTTTAATAGCGGAAACGATATCGCCGGCCCAGCCCTGATCACAGACCGAGAGAGAGGCTGCCCCACTACGTCGTCTCCTTCGTCTTCCTAGCAATCGTCGTCTTCCTGTCGTAGCACCGTGACATTATTCATAGCAACGGCAAGGAGCTCATACGCACGAAAAGTGTGTAGCGGTAAGAGCGTGCAGTGGAGAGGAGGAGGAGGAGAAAGGAGGGAGGAAAGACAGGGAGGTTAGCCAGTGCTGAGACCGGCTGGCTACCCTGTTGAGGGGAAGTGGGGTGAGGGGAATGAAAGACAATAGGAAGGAGACACGACAAGAGAAAAGAAAAGGATAGAGAAAAAAACACGCACAGAAAAAGAAAGGAAACGCGACACTGCTTAGAGTCTGTCCTTTAGACCGCTCGTCCTTAAAAATCGTAACAGCGCGTTCAGCGCTTTCCGTGCTGACGATGGTCCTGGCCAGTGTCCCAAAACTCGTTGCTCGGACAAAGGGCGGCTCTCAAGTCTGTCTAGAGCAGCGGTAAGCAGCAGTGGAAAATCACAGTATCCCCATAGGCTGAACGTTTACTGCCGACACTGTCCACGTAGAGGGGTATGCACTTGAAGTAATCCGCGAGGATCGATGAGATCCGTGGCCAGTGAAAAATCGCCGAGGGCAACTCCGGCGATTTTTCAGTGTCCGCAGATTCTCAATGAAATTTTCACTGTATATTCTCCTCGTTACGGTAATATATGCCTAGCCTGGCAGTCGCAAGTTGAATAGTTATCCAGGAAACGAATTTTAAAATCTTTAGCGGATTCCACGCGGGCCACCCTGTGTTTATATATGTCATCGCCTTCGACGCTGCCTACCCGAGCTAGCGGGCCGTCAAAAGCAAAACGGCCGTTGTTCAGTGTTCAAATCGTCGCTGTCAAGTTCAGAAAAGCTGGCATAACTAATACATCGTCAGATGACCTCGCCACTGTCATTTTTCTTGCACCAGGCTCCATATTTCTGATCGCTGGAAGGCTATGACATCATCGCATACGCTGCACGAAGCGTCTACCCGTTTCGATTTCGATTTGAACACGCCTTTCCGTCGGTTATTTAAGATTATTTTTGCGTTTCTGAGCAGGCTGAACCATCCTGGCTGCTACAGGACTATCATTCGCATTGGAAAACATCGATATCAGAACATGGCGAAAAAACCGCCGGAGTCGCCCTTTAAGCGATCTTGCTGCGGATATTGCAGTAGGCCTCGACATGACATCAAAACCTGCATAAAGAAAAAACCCCAGGCCTGCGCAGAGGGCGCAGCGCAGTGGCAGCGTAAGCTAGACTTTGGCCAATCTTTTCTGAAGTGTTATTTTATTGCTGCTTCTCCCCCTCCCCCGTTGTCTACTTTTTTTTTTACCTGAAAGGGCCACTAAACAGGCTCCTACTTTTTTTCAAAGCCGCCCAAACAAGCTAACTCAATCATAGAGAAGGTTGCGGCGATCACATTCTGCGAATATGACAGCGCTGCGTGCCACACAGACGCCGTATTTCAAAAAACAATTCCCGCGCTTCTTTCCGGCGACTGACCAGTCGCGCTCGCATCCTAGGTGTCGTCATGTTCTACCGCGAACAACTTTGCGTAGTTGTATCTCGTTGATTGGTCGAAACGTCTATTGTCAGATCCCCTGGCCATCCCACCAGCGTGAGCGCAGGAGCAACCCAACGTTTCTAGAACGGGAGCAACCGGTTCCGCAGCGCAAGCGTCAATGACGTCAAATGATCACGTCAGGTCACGTGTCAAAAGTGGGCGGAGTCTCGACGGCGCGCCGCCCCTACCCTTTCCTCAGCAGAGAAGGGTGGGGAGGCCGACCGAGAAAACGAAACCGACGCAAGCGGTCACTTAAACCCGTGTAACTTCTTTATTATTGCACCTGTTCCCAAAATTCTTGCGGGAGCATGTTCACATCGCACAGGAGCGCAGTTATATCTTTAAAACAAATTTTACACCTCGGGGTTGTTTAGGGGCCCTTTAAGCTTATTTTTCGTTGACGTACGCTTTCTCAGATTCTTTGTCGCCGCGGAGCTTCTTGTTTTTCGTCGTCACTGTCTTCTTATTAGTCTACTTCTTCCTGTGTTCGTCTGCTTCTCCTTCTCATCCGTCTTCTTCATCCTCGTGGTATTTTTCCTCATCCTTGTTCGTGAAAGCACAGCTGATGGCTGACAGCATATGATAACCTGGAGGTCCACTACTAGAGGCCAGAGTTGCAGCTGATGATGCAGAATGCTCGAGCAGGTGGGTGCCACAACCTTCCCTGCCATATCAGAGATGTGGCTGAGGAAACGAGACCAGCCAAGTGGCGAGTCTGTCAGGATTGTGGTAGCACAGCCCCTGTCGAGCTGGCCCCAATTCCGCACGGGTGCGGAGCTGCTTTTTAACTGAGTCTGATAGCGGTTACGGACACGGGTGGCGGCGGCGGCAGCGGACACCATTGCCACAAATTTCGGCCACTCTAACGAGCCCAAACAACTTGCACTATAAGACGTCTTTCTTGTTGTCCTCGGAAGACTTCCCAACAGGACTTATCACTGAACAAGGTGAGAAACCAGGAGAGGACATCGCTAACCCGGTGAAAACTCGGCTAAAGGCTGCAATTTGCAAAGTGCCTGTATTAGAAGGCATAATCGTCCACCAGACAGTTTCAGCCCTGCGAGACACAGAAAGCAATATGTTGGTAATTAGTCGGTCCCTTGCGCCAGACGAGGCCCTCACAGGTAGCACAACTACATTGTCCTTGGCTGACGGCAGTCGAATCACAGTTCCCTAGGCAAAGGTTGAAATTCATGAACCTTATTTCTCGGTACGTCTACTGTCAAATACATGAAAAGACGTCTGTATGGCGACATTGTTGGAAATGTACCAGGGTAATGGGAACTTCATAACTCCGATAAGACGTGGAGAAAAATTTGCATGAAGGAATCCCAGCCTAGATATAGAAGACGGAGAAGGAACCAGGGGAGAAGATGGCCACTTGAACTCTTTGTTGGCCGGCATCAAGAGACCAGAACGGTCGAATTCATGCAACGTACAGATTAGCATCTTGAACATGACCTGAAAGAATATCAATGCAGGCGAATAACCAGTGTTGTACACGTTCCTCCAAAACAGGAACGAAAACTCGTTCCTCGGTCCTTCCCAATTTTGTAACGAGTTACAAGTTCCTTTAATAAAAAAGGAATGCGTTCCAGTTACATTTCGAAAATTGGAACGTGTCGTTACATTAACGTTACATTTGATTCCTAAAATTGAAAATTAATCATGAGGCTACTTAAAGTGAATATATTAAATCTCGTATCGACCTATGCATATTTCCAGAATTTCAACGTCACCGGTGGCATATTATCTGGAGACAAAGAAATATCCAAAGAAACGCTCCTAGGCATATATTCTCAAGGAGCACCGAACATACTACGGACAACTCCACTGCAACTTTGGCCCTAGTCCATTACAAGTGTGACACATATGGCACTTTCCACTTCAGTCTTGAGATGGGTAGCCAGGATACTGAACCTCCAATTTGCAAGTAGGTAGTTACTCACAAGCACCAATGCACGTAACAGCGGTGCATATGACACTGAAAGCTAGTAATACAACTTTTGATTTAGGATAGCATATAAAGGTTTGTGCCTTACCCATGGCATTGCGCGCAAATACTCGAACAAGATACCCCGATGTCGTCAGCATTCTCAATCCTCAACGATTTTGCTCAAGATTGGTAGCCCTTGTAGCATTTTAATAAACTAATCGGCAGTTCTGGATATACTGTTTTTACTTAGTTCTCATCGCTTTAAAGTATTTGTGATATACTGTACTTTTGATGTTATTTAGAGCTGCGTTGAAAGTATGCCCGAATGAGGAATTTCAATATTTCTATCTTGTGCGTTTACCGCCGAAATAAATAACGCGGTACTGTTTTCTTCTTTTCTTCGTGGCATTAGGAATAAGCATTACTTGCCTGCTCAGTTCGGAGGCACACCGACATTAAGGCAAGGGCGAAATGCTGTTGTGGTGCAGGAAATAAATACGAAAATAAATAGCCTTACATTCATAATTTGACGGGACGCCAACCGAAAATGACCCACACCACGCAAGCATAATTGACAGGACATTGGTATACAGCAAGTGAGGCTATAAAATAAAGTGGACGGGGTGCTGTGCGTTAAAATGTTTGGTTATTCCGGTGTAGCTAACCCTTTGGTCGCGTAGTAATGATAGCAATGAAACCATAGTTTTTATTAGAAACAAACTGGGCATCACCGACCATAATTAACCAGGTCCTGGTTAGAGCGATGTTATCTTCGCTCAATATTACAAACACGCACGCACGTAAGCATGTTCAGCACACATTCGCGTTAGCGCGTGTATCTTTCGAAAAGCCTTTCGGTTCTGCTTTTTGCCAAGGGCATAGGGCTGCTGACGCTAAATGAAGGCGCAGCCCGTTCAGTCCAACTAAAACACCTTGAAGAGATTGACGCACAGAGTGTCTTACAAGTATGGGCAACCATGGCCACTATCGCGTTCTCAGAACCAATGCGGGGAGAGGCGATAGAGTAAAGCACGCGTTAACAGTGTTCTAGCTGGGAGGGGGTCCTGGCGGCGGGATCATAAGGGAAGGGACGAAAGTAACTTCGCTGTTACGTGCAGTTCATCCCTCGTTGCCGTGCACCCATACAGGGCTGGCTGACAGCCGGAAACTATTTGTCCAGCGGCCATAGTAAGCGGCCACCGCGAAGGAGTAGCGGGATACTATGACGGCCCTCGTCGAATCATCGAAACCGCAGTACAATGGCGTTTTCGCGCGTGATTTTCTATGAGGGAGCGACAGTGGCGGCAGGAAAACGGGGACTTCAGGGAGGGCTTGTTGTAGCCCAGACTGTCCGCCCTGCATGATGTGCTGCGTATGTGCGATCATCGTGGTGCTGAACGTGTATAGAAGGAACGCCGTTCCCTTTGCCGTTCCTTCGCAAATGTAACGCGTTCCCGTTACAGTTCCACCAATCCTAAATGGAACGATGGCGTTCCTTCGTTCCTCCCGAAAGGAACTCGTTCCAGGAACGTCGTTCCTTGGAACGACGTTCCCTACAACACTGCGAATAACTAGGCACCTTAGAGTCTTGAAGAAAAAAGGTGGCTCAGGCATTCCATTATAGAGGATCGTCCTCGTGTTCATGCAAGGTACAGAAGGGAGTGTTGCAATGACATTAAAGGCTACCCTCAGGCTCAATGTCCAAACCAGTTGTAGTGGCCCAAAGATTACATGGTCTAGTGGTCGCTTTGCATGAAAGCTTGTCGGTGCACCAAGAACTTAGAACACGTTCGATCGTGTTCTGGATTCCTTCTTCGGCCGCGGTGCCAAGAAGCAGTGAGAAGACACGTGCGCTCTTGCCAGCGAATGTATCGTAAAGTGAGGTGCAAGTGGCAGTCCTTAATCGCACGCCTTTCAGAGATCCTCCGTTAGAAATACTGGCCGTGGACATCCTTGCAACCTCAACGCCCGTGTCACAAATGGGTAACAGACACACATAGATCCTCGTCGACTTTGCTGCTCGATATCCGAACGCACTAGCTCTGCCGACGATTGATCCCGCTACAGTGGCCGAGGGATTGACAGAGCTGTTCCCTCACATTGGTTTGCCGCGAGAAATACTGGGCGACCAGGCGTCACTTTTCATATCTGATCTAGTGAGGGAATTGACCATCAAACATCTCGGATCAACGCCGTACCATCGCATGCGTAATGGACTAGCAGAGCGCCATAATGGTGCATTGAATCAAGTGTTGTTCAAATTAAGAGTACTGCCACGAAAATTTTCAATTGGCGCTTTTTTTTTTTTTGCACGAAATGAAAGGCCCAGCCCTCCAGCGCCCAGAAAACGTACTGGTAAGCGTGAGCGCGCCGTGAAAATTCATTTACAGCATGCCTTTTAAAGCTGGTTTCGGTTCCTATTGTAGCCTGACGTCACGACACAGTATGTGCATAGTAATGAGCTGCCTGTTGACCTGCTCCCGCAAAAAATCTTGACGTTTTCACCTAGTGGTCTCTCGCGCACAGCGCCTGCAGCAAGTGCGGGGTCTACGATGTACAAAATTTTGTATAGCGACTCCGCGACGACAGCAAATACTTCGGCACAGTGCAAGATGCAACGTACGGCACGCACGGTGGGTGTCGGCGTGGCTCCGGAGGCCGCGATAAGTTGAGGTGGCCTCCGAGACCTCTGCGGCATTTCAGGGGCAAAATGCCGGCACCATGGCGATGCTTGTCTTTCGATTATACGTGGGCACACACGACGATAGAGGGTAATTCGACTTCGCTCGCTCGCTTCACGGGCAATCTCAGCTACGGCGACTGAACGGCGACAGCAGACGACCGAGAGTGCCGCGCGAGCGGCCATTTTGCATGTTTTTGTACCTGACGTCATCACAACTGGGCATACAGCTGCGTAATGTCACCAAAATTTGTACTGTAGCCTGACGTCACATTAATATCGATGTCAGTAGGCACGCCATGTGAATATTGACTTTGACGTCAAATTAAAATATTAGCATTTCCTGAGCTTAACATTTGCTCAGAGCTGTCTAAGTATATAGGAGAGTTGTATGGTGGAGTAAACTCAGCTTCGAAAATTGGTGTCAGTACTCCTTTAAGTAAAGAGCCGAAGTCATGGGATCACTTATTAGCACCTCTCCTCTGCGTATCCAGCAGTGCCGCAAGCCAGCTTGGGTTCTCTCCTTTCGAGATGATCTACGGGCGGCGTGTACGAGGCCCGCGTGGTATACTAAAGGAATTATCGACCGGAGATCATCTCTGCGAAGAAGTAAAGACTACGCACGGGTACGTATTGG